>OX387239.1:99634189-100834189 GCA_947561735.1 Cenchrus americanus | reverse complement strand
CTTCATCGACAACCTCAGCGAGCAGAAGATTCCTTCGGACAAGAACTTGGCCGAGCAACTCATCCGCTGCGCCAAGTCCTACGTCCTCGTCGGAGACAAGCTCTACAGGTGGGGCGCATCTTCTGGAGTACTCATGAAGTGCGTCCCCAGACAAGAAGGCAAGGACATCTTGGAGGAGATCCACAAGGGCGTCTGCGGCAACCACGCGTCCTCTCGTACGCTGGTCAGCAAGGCTTTCCGACGAGCCTTCTACTGGCCCACAGCTCTAGGCGACGCCGAAGAACTCGTCAGAAGGTGCCAAGGGTGCCAGTACTTCGCCAAGCAGCAACACGTCCCAGCCTACAAGCTAGTCACCGTACCGCCAACTCGCCCTTCGCTTGCTGGGGGCTCGACATGATTGGGCCACTGCCAACTGCGCCAGGTGGATTCAACAGAGTATTGGTGGCCATCGACAAGTTCACCAAGTGGATCGAGGTCAAGCTGGTCACATGTCCCAAGGCTGACAGAGTTCTCGACTTCCTGGATGAACTCGTGCATCGCTACGGACTACCCCACCGCATCATCACAGACCTGGGCTCCAACTTCAACAACCACCAGTTCTGGGAGTACTGCGAGAACAGCGGGATCGACGTCCGATATGTCTCAGTTGCCCATCCTCGGGCCAACGGACAAGTCGAGCGCGCCAACAGGATGGTGCTCGACGCTCTCAGGAAGGGTCTACATGATGCTGCTAACTCTAAAGGAGGCAAGTGGATCAAGGAACTACCCAATGCACTCTGGGGGCTACGTACTCAGCCCTCCAAGCCAACGGGGCAATCCCCTTACTTCCTGGTCTACGGCTCCGAAGCAATCCTTCCCGCTGATGTCATATGGGGTTCACCAGCAGCGGAGCACTACGACGAAGGTGTCTCTGAAGACAGCAGACGAGTTGACATCGACGGGCTCGAAGAAGCTCGCTGCGCCACCCTTGTCCAATCAGCAAGGTACCTGGAGGGTATCCGACGCTACCACGACCGCAACATCAAGGAACGCTCCTTCAACGTTGGCGATCTCGTCCTCCGTCGCATCCAGAACACGGAAGGACTACACAAGCTCAGCTCCCATTGGGAAGGTCCCTTCACAGTAGCAAAGGTGACCGGGCCGGGCTCCTACCGCCTCCAGACACTTGAAGGCGAAGACATCAACAACTCGTGGAATGTCGACCAGCTCTGTCGGTTCTACGCCTAGTCTACATGACTACCCTAGGGCTCAAGTCTACGCGACTACATCAAGACCCCTCCGCCGTAAGCGGCCTCCAGGTCTGGGCACCAGTCTCCGGACTACTTCTTCGCTGTAAGCGGCCTTCGGGTCAAGGCACCAGTCTCCGGACTACTCCTCTCCAGAATCCAGCCCATGCAGCTACCTACGGATCCTGGGCTGTGATGAGCAACAAAGGACTCTAGCAGCGGTCTACTGAGAGACCATGTACTCCTAGATCAAGCCTATACGGCTACCTACGGATCTACTGCTGTAAGCGGCTACCCGCCCTAGCACTACTCAACCGTAGGCGGCCTCCAGGTCCTGGCGACTACTCTGTAACTACGGCCCTGGCCATCCAGGTGTACTTCTTCAGTAATAAAGTTTGATTGTTTATCAACTGCTTTACTATCTTCTTCCCTCTGCGGGACTACTGCCGAGTATGACTACTCGCGACAACTCCACGATGGGATTCCGCACTCTGAGATCGCGACAACAAGTACTCATTGATGGAAACTTTTCTTCATTCATACTTAAACAATTACAATTATTTTTGTACAACTATTGCTACGAGCAAACTATTACAGGACTACTGGAGATTAAGTTTTTCAACGACTTGATCTACAATGGGCACCATCTGCTCTAGCAGCTCCGCATACTACTCGTCGATACAGTTGGCGGCTAGTCCACCAGCGACTACGTCTACGGGAGCCTTTGGGAAGTACGACTTCATGAAGGCCAGCACTTGGTTCGGGATCGACTTCGCCAAGTGCTTCACGTAGGCCGCCAGCCGGCTGGGGGCTTCCTTCAACCGATCCACCAACGGCGCTATCTTGGGACCGCTAGGATGAGGCACCAGCAGCCTCGCGATGGGGAGCGCGGCTTCTTCAAGCTCCTTGAGCTGGGCCCGCAGCTTCTCGCAATCCTCGTTCAGGTTCTGCAATGATTTGTAGCAGTTGACGAGGTCACGGTCTGATGCAATACGGAGCTCCATGTGCTTGTCGCACTCGTAAGCAAGCTCCTTATAATCTAACTCCGCACCGGTGGGCCTCCCTGCTCCCGTAGAAGAGATTTTTCGGATCGGTCTCGAAGTCTTCGGCCTGCTCTACCCGAGTCTCAAGCTCGCGTACAACAAGGCACAGCGGGTTAGACTACCTCTCGACCTCCAACAAGTACTCAACAAGACAAGTGATGTACCTTTGTTCTTGTTGCGGAGCGACTTGTTCTTCCGCACCAAGTCGTCGCCCTTCGCCTGCATCTCCTGGATATCATTGTGGTACTTGGCGAAGGCGGTATCCAGCTTTGACTGCATGGCAGCGACGTGCTTCCGGGACTTCACAAGTTGGTCCTCCAGCGTCTCAGCCCGAAGCACAGCGTCGCCGTACCCTTGAAGCATCTCCGACTTCAAGCGGGTCCTCTCAGCGACGTTCTGCGCGGACAACTCACATCAAATGGGTACTCAACGCTAAAGGATTGACTACTCAAGAGTTATGACTACTCACCTTCATCCATTGCTCGGCCTGACGGACCGCCTCCAGATGCCGAGCCACCGTCGCCGGATCGACCAAGTCGTCCGCCAACAACTCGATCCCGCCACGACTACTCGTAGCGGCTTCGGTCATCGGCGCCGAGCGGATTGGCTCCGCGTCCTGGATCTCTGGCAAGCGGACGACCACCTCCAGAGCGGGTTCTGGGAGCGCGGTGTCCTCTTCCCCATCCGTCGCGGCGGCTTCTCTGGCGGCCACCTCCATCGGCTCGGAGGCTTCTACAGCTACCTCCTGAGTCTCCGGTGCCACGTCCTCCACAGGCACCGCCGACGGGATCTTGCTCCCTTCGGCCTCAGCACCTGTCGACACGAAGACAGGTGTATCAGTCAACATGGCGACTACGACTACTCTACGAAGGCACTTCAACTTCAGCAGAGTACTCACCTTTAACCACGCTGGCCTCAGGCAATGTGGCCTCAGCGGCCAGCGCCTCGGGCTCCGCCTGAGGGGCGGGAGCGGACTCCTCAGCGGGCGGCGCGGCTCCTTCTTCCGCCACCGCTGAGGCGGGTTCATCCTCCTCCCAGGTCAGGTCCGTCGATTTCCTGCAGAGTACACAAGCCGGTTGTCAATCAAATACGACTACCACATCAAGTACTACTCGGGGAGATTCAACACTTACAGGCTCGACTGGAATACTGTCACAGTTGGGGCACCGAGGATGCTGGCGATATCGACAAGTCCAGCCTCGGCGGGCGCCTCCTCCTGTGCCTCTGCGGCCACTGCCTCTTCCGCAGCAGCAGCAGCAGCAGGTTCCGTGCTCCCCTGAGCAGCAGGGGGCTGGCGCTCCATCTGCGCCAAGAGTTCTTCGACAGTGGGGGCTGGGCTACGACTCCCAGCGGCCTCCCCCACCGTGTCCCACTCGCCTCCGTCGCCCTGATCAACGGGCTCCGTAGGCGGCAACTCCTGCAAGCAACGAAACTTCTTCATCAACAAGTGAACTCGGGACACCAGTACTCGACTGCACTACCCAAGACGGCTTACCTCCTGGGACGTGGTCTCTGTTACCTTCAATTTCTTCGCCACGCGCTTGTGGGCCACATTGCGTGGCCTCCTCGGCGGCGTGGGCAGACTAGCCTCCAGGCTAGCCGGCTGATCCTGAACGAGAGGAACGTGAGGTAAGCCAGGACGGCTGAACCTCGACCACAGCTGGAAGCGGTGTCGGGCATACTCCCCGGGTACTCATGCAAGGAAGGAAGAATAGTAGAAGACGGACTCCTAGTAGAATTCCCCTGTACTCCTACTAGGACTCGCTCTGTGTACTCCTACTAGGACTCCTGCCTTGTAACCGACTAGGAACCCGCCCCCTGGACTATATAAAGGAGGGCCGGGTACCTAGCCGCATCCCCAATCCCTCCGGGGACAACCCAACACCAAGCGTAGGGCGCCATACTTGATCCCCCAAACAGGACGTAGGGTTCGCCACCATGGCGGCCCGAACCTGTATAAATCTTGTGTCCCGTGTCCTCGCGCGTACCTTCGAGTTCTCGGTCTCCCGATCACGATCCTCACCGCACAATCTACTACCTCGGGTACCCCCTTGGTAGGTTTGCCGGTCTAAAACACCGACAGCTGGCGCGCCAGGTAGGGGTGATCATCACCACCGGGCGAATTCGAAAGACCCTCGTCAACAAGATCAATCCACTCGTCGACTCACCGAGATCCATTGAAGCAAGTCGCCTTGCTCTTGTCAAGGCGGAATCAATCTTCCTACGCCGCGCTTCTGGTTGCCTCGGCACGTCGCGCGGCTCGTCACGCGGCTCGCCGCGCCGCTCGTCGACTACTCCGCCTCGCGGCGGCTCGTCGTCGACTACTTCGTCTCCGCCGCGCGTCCGGGTGCCTCGGCACGTCGCGCGGCTCGTCACGCGGCTCCGCCGCGCCGCTCGTCGACTACTCCTCCTCGCGGCGGCTCGTCGTCGACTACTTCGTCTCCGCCGCGCGTCCGGGGTGCCTCGGCACGTCGCGCGGCTCGTCACGCGGCTCGCCGCGCTGCTCGTCGACTACTCCGCCTCGCGGCGGCTCGTCGTCAACTACTTCGTCTGCCGCGCGTGCGGGTGCCTCGGCACGTCGCGCGGCTCGTCACGCGGCTCGCCGCGCGCGCGCTCGTCGACTACTCGCCTCGCGGCGGCTCGTCGTCGACTACTTCGTTTCCCGCCGCGCGTCGGGGTGCCTCGGCACGTCGCGCGGCTCGTCACGCGACTTGTCGCGCCGCTCGTCGTCGACTACTCGTCATCGACTACCGTTTCGCCGCGCGTCCGGTGCCTCGGCACGTCGCGCGGCTCGTCACGCGGCTTGTCGCGCGCGCTCGTCGTCGACTACTCGTCGTCGACTACTTCGTCTTCGCCGCGCGTCCGGGTGCCTCGGCACGTCGCGCGGCTCGTCACGCGGCTTGTCGCGCCGCTCGTCGTCGACTACTTCGTCTTCGCCGCGCGTCCGGGTGCCTCGGCACGTAGCGCGGCTCGTCACGCGGCTTGTCGCGCCGGTCGTCGTCGACTACTTCGTCTTCGCCGCGCGTCCGGTGCCTCGGCACGTTGCGCGGCTCGTCACGTGGCTCGTAGCGCCGCTCATCGTCGACTACTCCGTGCTCGTCATTGACTACTTCGCCTCCGCCGCGCGTCGGGGTGCCTCGGCACGTCGCGCGGCCCGTCACGCGGCTCGTCGCGCCGCTCATCGTCGACTACTCCGTGCTCGTCGTCGACTACTTCCCCCGCGCGCCGCACGGCCGGGAGCCTTGGCACGTCGTGTGGCACGTCGCGCGACCCGTCACGCGGCCCGCCACGCGGCTCATCTTCGACTACTCCATGCGCCGCGACTTCATCTTGCGGCCACGCTGGCTCTACTTCAGCCACGCCGTGCGTGGTGACTACTTGCCTCGCGGCAACACTGGCTCTACTTCGAGTGCGCCGCATGCTGCCACGGCGTCATCTTCCTCGGTTGCATCGCGTCGACCATTCATCTCGACTAGTTTTCCAAACTAGTCGAGAGGCAACGATCACGCCCCCCGGCGACTAGCCGGAATCAACTCGACTAGTCAACTTCAACAACAACCCTCGTGGCTCCATCGGCCGACCGCCACGGCTTCATCAACAAGTACGCCGGGCGACAACAACTAAGTCATTTATCTAAATGATTACTGTTTTCTTGGCTTGTTCTCCTCATCATGTAGGACTACTTGCCGACTACTCATTTGTGTATGCTTCTCGGCGGGTTTTCACGAGAGCTACACTCTGCTGACTACTCTTGGGGTATATCAATCAAGTCACCACGAGTCTACTTCATCAACTCGGGGGCTATCCCTAGGAAGCAGCTTCTAAAGTCCGCTACGCACGGCAATCTAAAGTCGACTTCAAAAGTCGCATTCTAAAGTCCGCTCCGTGCGGCAACTTAAAGTCGACGCTGGTCGCATCTTCGCCTACTTCGGTGGCATACTACGTGTGTAAGCTTCGATGGAACCTAGCTATAAGTGGCCCTCGGGTCCTGGCGACGATGGAACCTAGCTGCACGTGGTCTTCGCGCTCTGTACCATGGGTCCAAGTACCCTAAGTACTCGAGCCCCGTACCTTGGGTCTGAAATCCATGGCCCAGGTACACAAGTCGACTCCGGTCGCACCTTCAAGTCCACTACGGTGGCAACCATACCTTGGGTCCGAAATCCATGGTCCAGGTACGCAAGCCGACTCCGGTCGCACCCTCAAGCCCGCTCTGGCGGCAACTGTACCTTGGGTCTAAAATCCATGTCTCAGGTACTCAAGCCCGCTCCGGCGGCAACTCTACTTTGGGTCTGAAATCCATGGCTCAGGTACTTAAGCCCACTCCGGTGGCACAAGCCCACTCCGGTGGCACAAGTCGACGATAACGGTCGCACTCAAGCCCGCTCCGGCGGCAACTATACCTTGGGTCTGAAATCCATGGCTCAGGTACATAAGCCCACTCCGGTGGCACAAGTCGACTCCGGTCGCAATCTTAAGTCCGCTCCGGCGGCAAAACTACTCGTTTTTTCTGATTTTTTATTCGCTTTGGCTTTCCGGAAAGTGCTTTTCGTTTTTTGCATCTTAAGTCCACCCTGCGTGGCACAAAGTCGACTATTGTAGTCGCATCTCAAAGTCCGCTCCGCGCGGCATTCAAAAGTCGACTTCTAAAGTCGCATATCAAAGTCCGCTCCGCGCGGCAACTAAAGTCGACTTCGGTTTTCAAGTCGCATCTCAAAGTCCGCTCTGCGCGGCACAAAGTCGACTTCGGATTTCAAGTCGCATCTCAAAGTCCGCTCCGCGCGGTACAAAGTCGACTTCGGTTTTTAAGTCGCATTCTAAAGTCCGCTCTGCCGGCATCTAAAGTCGACTTCGGTCGCAACTAAAGTCCGCTCTGACGGCACGACTACTTCTCAAGCTCCACGGCTTGACACCAAACTACTACTTGGAATCTCTCCAGCTCCGGGGCTACTTGGAGATAACTTCAGCATGCTTCGCTCGCTCCCAAGCTCGGGGGCTCCTCACCAATCACTACTCGACGTGGCTCATACAGCTCTCTTATCTCGAGGGCTACACGCTGCAAGAGTACTCGGATGATGGCTTCGCGAACACTGAAGACCCTTGGATTGATTACCTAATCATTTCAAGGCTCGGGGTCTGCTATGCTACACCCATCATTCAAATTTTTTCAAGACTCGATGAGGTGGACCACCTTCCGGCCTCGCGGCGATTCAAGTACTATTGAAGACTTCTCCAAGCAGTACTCGAGGACGCTCAAGAACTACTCGAAGAGGCTTCAAGACTACTCGAACTACTACTCTCGACTCCAACGTGCTCGGGGGCTTGTCGGGCATACTCCCCGGGTACTCATGCAAGGAAGGAAGAATAGTAGAAGACGGACTCCTAGTAGAATTCCCCTGTACTCCTACTAGGACTCGCTCTGTGTACTCCTACTAGGACTCCTGCCTTGTAACCGACTAGGAACCCGCCCCCTGGACTATATAAAGGAGGGCCGGGTACCTAGCCGCATCCCTAATCCCTCCGGGGACAACCCAACACCAAGCGCAGGGCGCCATACTTGATCCCCCAAACAGGACGTAGGGTTCGCCACCTTGGCGGCCCGAACCTGTATAAATCTTGTGTCCCGTGTCCTCGCGCGTACCTTCGAGTTCTCGGTCTCCCGATCACGATCCTCACCGCACAATCTACTACCTCGGGTACCCCCTTGGTAGGTTTGCCGGTCTAAAACACCGACAAGCGGTCCTACAACATCTCCTCGTCGTCGTCCTCGTCGGACGTGTCTTCTACGACAACGGTGTTGTCTACTTCGCCGACTTCACGCCGCTCCTTGGCCTTGGCTTTCCCCTCCTCTGGGACCTCGACTAGCTGAGGAGGCGACGGCGGCTCGGAGACGAACTTCTTCAAGTCATCCTGCAAGAAGAGCAACTCAATAGTGTGACTACTCTCATGCAATGGGTACTCGACTATGGATGCGGCTACTAACCTCCTTTGGTGGGCGCGCAGCGGAGTACTCCGGTATGGGGCACGCCGTGTACGGCGGCATATCCTTGAAGATCCGGGCCAGCCTGTCAACAATATCGTCGTCGTCGACTTCGTCTCCAGGCATCCGCGACGTGTCGTCGTCCCCGGTGTACTCGTACCCCAGGGTGTCGTGAGCCATCAGCGGCTGCACCCTGCGCTTCATGAAGCTGTAGGCCATGTGCTTGGCCCTCAGCCCAGCTTCCCTCAGCGCCTTGATCCGCACCAACAACTCAGGCAGCTGGATCCCTTCCTGCATCGTCGGCTCCGAGTTCCACCACAGACGATGCTTGGGCTGCTTCCCGCTGGGCTTCGGCAGCTCCGGGTGGTGGTTCGTGACATAGAACCACTTGGCTTTCCAGTCCTGGTTGGAGTCTATGAGCTTGTACGAGAGGTACTGCTCGGCGGCGTCCTCCCTCATCTGAATCCCTGCTCCCCCGACTACTCGCTGGTTGCTGGCGCTGGGTTGCGGCTTCACCCGGAAGAACTTCCGGAACAAGATCCAATGGGGCTTGATCACCAGAAAAGCTTCGCAGAAATGTACGAAGACAGTAGTGTGGAAGATACCGTTAGGGTTGAGGTTGAGGTACTCGATGTCGTAGTACCCCATGAGACCCTTGAAGAAGTCGCTCGCCGGGAGAGAAAGTCCGCGCTCCGCGAACCGCACGAACATCGGGATCTCATCTGGATTCTTCTCCATGGGGTACGGATCCCCGACGGTGGCCCTCCACATGTCCACCTCCTTCTCGCGCAGGAATCCACTATTGAGAAGGGCGAGAAAGTCTTCGGTCTTCGCCTTGGACTTCTTCCACTCACGGTTTGGATCTGGCCGCGGCGGGGACACCGACGGTGATGTCCCTGCGGCAGATCCGGCGGCCTCTTCACGGCCCCTCTTCTTTCCGCCGGCGGCCTTTGCAGTCTTCGACGGAGGCGGCTTCATCCTCCAAGTGCACGGTGTCTTCATGCGCATCCGCTCGCGGGCTACTGTGGTGGCTCTCTACGGCGGCGCACTCAGATCTACGCTTCACTCAGCGGCGGCGGCGTGCACTGGTGGCAATTTCTGGCCAAGATCTGCTGGGAATGGCTACAGCTGCGTAGGGTGAAAACCCCTAAGGGTTTTGGCTTCTATTTATAAGTCAACGCGGCCTTCCAACGGCCGGATGGATAAGTCTGCGCTCGGCTGACTCAGCGGCCGCGCGTGACCCTTCAACTTCAACTAGTCGACGCGCCTCACCTCGGGGGCTCAGCTACTTCAACTCGACTTCCTAGGAAGCGGCAAAATGTAAGAGCATCTTAGGACACATTCTACAAGATGATGTTTCAATTCGAGAGGAAGTACTCGACTCAAGGCTCGGGGGCTCCGTGCCACGTGTCCTTCGGTTTTTTCTCCGGATTTTCGGGATATTCTTGCCAAAACTTCAGATGAACCCTCAGCCAGAGTCTACAACTCAACCTAAGGCTCGGGGGCTACTCCATATGGAGTGCGATTTTGCAATCGCACTTCCATATCAGCTTCAGCTTTAAGACAACACGGGCATTGTTGAAGACCTTAAAGGGCAGCACTCGAGGACACTTGGGACTACTCGAGAAGACTTCAGGATTGCTCAAACATCAGCTGGAGTACATTCCAGCCTCGGAATGCTTCGACTACTCTTGAGGACTTTTGACTTGTAGTACTCGGGGACGCTCGGGGACTAATCGTTAAGGCCGTCAAGACTACTTGAAGTTCTCCTTCTCGACTACAAAGTACTCGGGGGCTTGTCGTATGGACCTCCCTAGGCCCACTACCTTGGTGGGTATCAGGACCGACTACTCGGTGGGCCCCTGGTACTACTTGACTTGAACTACACGGTACCTGATGGTGTGAAGCACAAGGACTACAGAGGAGAAGTACTCGGTTAGGAAGCTGTACATGTCCCGCACTGTATAGAGGACTCCTAGACGTACTCGACTAGTACTCTCTCCCCAAACCGACTTGTAACCCTGCCCCCGGACTATATAAGGAGAGGCAGGGACCCCTCTCTCATCATCTCATCTCACGGTGTAAGATTGCAACATCTTGTAATCGTACCCAATCAATCCAGAGCTACGCAGCATACAGGATGTAGGGTATTACGCACCTCGCGGCCCGAACCTGTCTAAATTGTGTGCCACGTGTCTCTTCCTTCGAGTCACCGATCTCGGCGAGGCCACATTAATCTACTTAGGGTAATCCCCTTAGTAGGTTTCTGGTCTAAAACACCGACATATGTGGATGACGTGGTCGTCAAGACTAGAAACTCCGACACGCTCATCGCCGATCTTGAAGAGACTTTCGCATCCTTGCGAGAGTACCGCTGGAAGCTCAACCCGAACAAGTGCGTCTTTGGCATACCGTCGGGCAAACTACTCGGCTTCCTCATCAGCGACCGCGGCATCGAAGCCAACCCCGAGAAGATCTCCTCCATCACCAGCATGAAAGCTCCCACGTGCATCAAAGACGTGCAGAAGCTGACCGGGTGCATGGCGGCTCTGAACAGATTCATCTCGAAGCTTGGAGAACGGGGGCTCCCCTTCTTCAAGCCACTCAAACATCAAGAGAAGTTCGTGTGGACTCCAGAGGCAGACCAAGCCCTTGCCCAGCTCAAGGACTTCCTATCAAAGCCACCAGTCCTCACGGCTCCTCGCAAAGGCGAGCAGCTGCTGCTCTACCTCGCTGCGACTACTCATGTGGTCAGTACTGCCATCATCGTTGAGCGGCAGGAAGACGGCCACACCTACCCAGTCCAGCGCCCAGAATCCAAGGCACGCTTTCAGCCAGTACAGAAGCTTCTGTACGCAGTGCTCATCACCTCGCGGAAGCTACGACACTACTTCCAGGAGTACTCAATCTCCGTCGTCACTGACTACCCGCACGGCGACATCCTGCGGAACCAAGATGCTACTGGAAGAATCTCCAAGTGGGCAGTCAAACTCGGCACCCTCAACATCGACTTCAAGCCACGCACAGCCATCAAGTCGCAGGCACAAGTCGACTTCATGGCGGGTGAATCAGCTACCTACTCCAACCGAGCGCCCAGAGCACTGGGTGATGTACTTCGACGGCTCGCTCAAGCTCGAAGGCGTGGGTGCAGGGGTACTCTTGATCTCTCTAACGGGCGAACAACTCAAGTACATCCTGCAGATCTTCTGGAAGGTCTCAAACAACGAAGCCAAGTACGAAGCCCTGCTACACGGGCTCTGCCTCGCGGCTTCACTGGGCATCAAGCGGCTACTAGTCTACGGCGACTCCGCAGTGGTCATCAACCAAGTCAACAAGTCCTGGGACCGCAACAAGGAGAACATGGATGTCTACTGCCTAGAAGTCCGCAAGCTCGAGAACAAGTTCTACGGTCTCGAGTTCCACCACGTCGGCCGCGACAACAACGTTGCAGCGAACGTCCTGTCGAAGCTTGGTTCTACACGCGCTCAAGTACCAGCGGGTGTCTTAGTCCATGAGCTTCACGCGCCATCCATCCCGGAGCCGGCGCCACCGACCACTGATCCAGCACATCCCCCAGCTGGCCAGGAGGTCATGATGATAGACGTGGACTGGCGGCAACCCTTCATCGACTACATCCGTTAGCAGAAGGTTCCCTCGGACAAGAACTTGGCTGAGCAACTCATCCGCCGCACCAAGTCCTACGTCCTAGTCGGAGACAAGCTCTACAGGTGGGGCGCATCTTCCGGAGTACTCATGAAGTGTGTCCCCCAAGAAGAAGGCAAGGGCATCTTGGAGGAGATCCATAAAGGCGTCTGTGGCAACCATGCGTCCTCACGCACGCTAGTCAGCAAGGCCTTCCGACGAGCTTTCTACTGGCCCACAGCTCTAGGCGATGCCGAAGAACTCGTCAGAAGGTGCCAAGGGTGCCAATACTTCGCCAAGCAACAACACGTCCCATCCTACAAGCTAGTCACCATACCGCCAACTTGGCCTTTCGCCTGCTGGGGGCTAGATATGATTGGGCCTTTCCCGACTGCGCTAGGTGGATTGAACAGAGTCGTGGTGGCCATCGACAAGTTCACCAAGTGGATCGAGGTCAAGCCGGTCACATGCCCCAAGGACAACAGAGTACTCGACTTCTTGGATGAACCCGTGCATCGCTACGGACTACCCCACCGCATCATCACAGACCTGGGCTCCAACTTCAACAATCACCAGTTCTGGGAGTACTACGAGAACAGCGGGATCGACGTCCAATATGTCTCAGTTGCCCATCCTCGGGCCAATGGACAAGTCGAGCGCGCCAACGGGATGGTACTCGACACTCTCAAGAAGCGACTGCACGATGCTGCTAACTCAAAAGGAGGCAAGTGGATCAAGGAACTACCCAATGCGGTCTGAGGGTTGCGTACTCAACCCTCCAAACCAACGTGACAATTGCCTTACTTCCTGGTCTATGGCTCCGAAGTAATTCTCCCTGCCGACGTCATGTGGGGTTCACCAGCAGTAGAGCAATACGACGAAGGCATATCTGAAGATAGCGGACGAGTGGATATCGATGGACTCGAAGAAGCTCGCTGCGCTGCCCTCGTCCAATCAGCAAGGTACCTTGAGGGTATCCGATGCTACCATGATCGCAACGTCAAGGAACACTCCTTCAACATTGGCGATCTCGTCCTCCACCGCATCCAGAACACGGAAGGACTGCACAAGCTCAGCTCGCCATGGGAAGGCCCTTTCACAGTTGCAAAGGTGACCGGACCGGGCTCCTACCGCCTCCAGACCCTTGAGGGCGAAGACGTCAGCAACTCGTGGAATATCGACCAGCTCTGTCGATTCTACGCCTAGTCCCTCGACTACCCTGGGGGCTCAAGTCTACACGACTACTCCAAGACTGCTTCGCCGTAAGCTGCCTCTGGGTCTAGGCACCAGTCTCCGGACTGCCCTACTCCAAGATCCAACGATTATGGCTACTAACGGATCTCGGGCTGCTCAGAGCGACAAAGGACTCCAGCAGCGGTCTATCAAAAGACCATGTACTTCTAGATCCAGCCTATACGGCTACTAACGGATCTACTACTATAAGCGGCTACGAGCCCTAGCACTACTTAGCCGTAGGCGGCCTCCGGGTCCTGGCAATTACTCTTGTAAAATGGCCCTGGCCATCCAGGTGTACTTCATCCAGTAATACAGTTTTATTATCTATCAACTAACTTATTGTGTCTCCCTCAACGGGCCTACTGGCGAGTACCACTACTCGTGACAACTCCACGATGACACTCCGCATTCATATCTTGCGACAACAAGTACTCATTTATGGAAGTTTTCTCATTCATACTTAAACAAGTTCAGTACAACTTTGTTTATATACAACCATTGCTACAAGCTAACCCCACAGGACTACTGGAGGTTCAGCTTTCCAGCGACTTGTTCAGCTATTGGCGCCATCTGCTCCAGGAGCTCCGCGTACTGCTCATCAGTACAGTTGGCGGCTAGTCCACCCGCGACTACGTCCACCGGAGCCTTGGGGAAGTACGACTTCATGTTCGCCAAGACTTGATTGGGGATGGACTTCGCCAGATGCTTGACGTACGTCGCCAGACGACCAGGAGCTTCTCTCAGCTGGTCAACCAATGGAGCAATCTTCGGCCCGCCCAGATGAGGCACCAGTAGCCTCGCAATGGGAAGTGCGGCTTCTTCAAGTTCTTTGAGCTGTGCCCGCAACTTCTCGCAGTCTTCATTCAACTTCTGCAGGGATTTGTAGCGGTTGATAAGGTCACGGTCTAAGGCAATTTGGAGCTCCATGTGCTTATTGCAATCGTAAGCCAACTACTTATAATCATATTCAAGTACCTCGCGGGCCTCCTTCTCCCGGTAGAAGAGGTTCTTCATGTCGACTTCTGAGGCCCTCAGTTGCTCGACCCGGGTCTCAAGCTCTGCAATCAACAAACAAGGCGGGGTTAGACTACTGCAAGGTACTTCCAATGGGTACTCGACAAGACAACAGCGTACCTTTGTTCTTGTTGCGGAGCGACTTGTTCTTGCGCACCAGCTCGTTACTCTTCGCCAGCTTGTCCTGGACTTCATTATGATATTGGGCGAAGGCATCGTCAAGCTTTGACTGGAGCATGGCGGAGTGCTTCCTGGCCTTCACGAGTTCTTCCTCCAATGCCTCCGCCCGAAGCACTGTATCGCCGTATCCTTGCACCATCTCAGATTTCTGTCGAGACCTCTCCACGACATCCTGCAGCAGACAACAACTGTTACCGGGTACTCAGCACTTATGGCAGTTGACTACTCAAGGGTACTGATAACTTACCTTCATCCACTGCTCGGCCCGGCGCATCGCCTCCAAGTTGCGCGCTACAGCTGCCAGGTCGATGAGATCATCCGCCAGAAGCTCGATCCCACCACGACTACTCGTGGCGGTCCCGGACATCAGCGCCGAACGGATCGGCTCCGCATCTTGTATCTCCGGTGAACGGACGACTACTTCCAGGCTTGAATCTGGCAGTACTTCGTCGTGCTTCTCTTCAGCCATCGCGGGGGCTCCTCCGCTGGCTACCTCCGCCGGCTTGGTTGCTGCTCCGACGGCCTCTCGGGTCTCCGGCACCAAGCCTTCGACGGGCACAGCTTCGGGGATGGTGCTTCCCTCGACTTCGGCCCCTGTCAACAGAAGACACATGGATTAGTCTCCCTCGGGGGCTACGATTTCTACTCGAGGAAGGCTGCGTTCGTGCAGTACACTCACCTTCAACAATGCTGGCCTCCGGCAGCGTAGCCTCTACTGTCGGCGCCACGGACTCTACTTGGGGGACAGGAGCGGACTCCTCAGCGGCTGGCGCGGAACCTTCTTCAGCCACTGCGGCGCTGGGTTCATCCTCCTCCCAGGACAAGTTTGTGGATTTCCTGCACAGTACAGAATCGGTTGTCAACCAAGTACGACTACCAAACTACATGTACTACTCGGGGAAGATCTTGTTAACACCAAAATTTGGTAAGGAGTCTGACTTGTGGGTCCGGTTCGATGAGGAGTCCGTCCGGTGGAGAGAAGGTTTTTCTCAGATGTATTCGGCAAAGAGATCTGCGGTCGGCTATCTGCTTCCGTTCGGCAAAGGAACAGTGGAGCTGATTTTGCGGAATTGGACGGTGACGTGGCTCAAGCAGGAAGGACGAATGGATGGATAGGCGATCAAGCTTAGAGATAAGTTAGGCAACGAATCCATTCGAGGTTGTACTTGGTAGGGTATAAATATGAGCCCTGAATGTATGTAATGTACACAATCATTCTTCAATACAAACCGGCCTTACGCCAAACTCTAGAGTCCTTTTGTCGTGTCGTCGAGTTCTTCGAGAGGGTTCATCGATCCGTCGACCTCCGTGAGTACCGGCAACCTTGTATCATGTCTAGTATCATGCGGTGGATTTAGATCTGATGCAAGTAGTCTTGTTACCATGCTTCGTGTCATGCGATAGATTCAAGCTTGGTTCAAGAGGGTTTCTTGTTAGGTCAGGAGCCATGCGGTAGGCTAAGATCTAGCTCGAAGCAAGTTATCGACTCTATTGGGTTTTGGCAAGATCCAGTAGATTCATTAAGTTACCCCGTGTTGCTTTGAGTTTTTACTTTATGTTTAGATTCATGTAACACTCCTTTGCCCAATCTAGATGGGTTTGGATCGGCTTTATCCCTTTCGTGATCCTTGTGCGAGTAGAATTCGTGTTTTAACATGTGGATCTCGTGTTTTCCGATAGCCGAAACCGAATCGATCTAGGTTGTTTCGTGTTGCGGGTTCAAGCTTGCCAACGTCGGTATAAATCTTGAAAGAACTGAGTATCATGCGGTAGATGCGGGTTTTTGGGTTGCTTTGGAGCTAGTCATCCGGTGGATTAGATCTCAAACCAATCTGATAGATTTAATCTCTTGGTAATGTTCGTTCCTTCTTCATGGACCCCGAATCGGCTGTTCAGCCGTATTCGGTTATGTTTCTTCACGAGTAGAACACGTGCGTAATTCATGCTTTAAATAATGTATGCTTTTAGCTTTCCATATTTAGATTGTATCATGCGTTGGATAGATCTATTTGTGGAAAGTGGTACGATTTTCATGCAAGTTGTATCATGCGGTGGA
Source organism: Cenchrus americanus (assembly GCA_947561735.1). Classification (NCBI taxonomy): domain Eukaryota; kingdom Viridiplantae; phylum Streptophyta; class Magnoliopsida; order Poales; family Poaceae; genus Cenchrus; species Cenchrus americanus. Next base: position 100,817,812 of record OX387239.1, on the reverse strand, counting down.
TAGATTTGTTTGGCATCGTACCCGACGGGTTTTAAAGTACCTAGACATGCGGTAGACTAGTGCTTTGGATCTATGCATACTTGTTTATTACACGTTTATGCTCGTGCTTTACTTTATTTATTTATTCAATGTTAATCATCATGGGGATCGGTCATGGCTTCGTGCATGTGCATCTTTAATCAAACAAAGACCGATTGCTGTCATGCTTACGTCATCCATTCGGCAATGTTACTTTTCCTTTTATAAGTTCCCGAATGGCTTTCAGTTTATTGGCAGATAGCTTTCTATAGCTATGTGTCATCCCATCTGGCTTTGTAGCCGTAAATATGGAACTGTCTAGTACCACCCGGCAGGTTCCAAGCTTTGGTATTTAACTACTTTATCTTTTGTTAATTTTCAGGAAAAATTGACTGGCACGTCTCGTGATTCTTTGCGCGTGTGAAGCCAGCTTGTTCGGCTTGCTGTGTGTTTGGCGCTAGGTGCACATTTTGCGTCAACACACTTTTTGGCACGCCCAGTGGGACCAACAGCCGAAAGATCAAGATGTCTGATATTGGAGACATCATGGACGTCAACCTTGAGGACCTCTCTCCTGAGCAACGACAGCAGCTCCAGGACGCCGTGGACCAGTTCCAGCAGAAGTGTCTGCTGTCCTTCAAGAAAAACAGGAGTGGCGTCCCGTACCTGAAAAACGACATGCCCAGGGTATTGTTGCCGGGGGAGAGTGACGCCACGACCCAGCAAGAGGAGGAGGAATGCATACAGGCGTTCCGGGATGCCGCGAACCACGTCTTGAGCAGGCACCACAAAGCTTTCCTTGGGGCATTCAAACATATGATGGTGGCCGTCTTCGGTCCAGGCATGGAGCAGGCGTTCAGCAAGGCACCCATCCAAGCAGACACCGTTGAATTGGGCGAGTCAAGCTCTCAACCGCCATTACGGAGCCAGCCAATTCAGCCTCCTCCTTAGAGCGCTGGAAGTCAAGCTTTCCAGCCTCCTCCGCAAGGCGCTGGGGGTCGGCCCGGTTCGGCCCCCCTTTGCGGGCCTCAGGAGGGCAGCCAATCCAGCCACCACCGCAGGGCAGCACGGGTCAACCTGTGCAACAGCCGAATCCGTACCAGCCCACGTACAGAGAGGTAGCGTTCGGCTCGCCTGGGGCCCCGCTTGCCTCCGGCCACAGGATTGCTCCGGCAAGCAACTGGCTACAGAGGAACCTATACGGCGGAGGCTACCACGAGGTGGAAAACTACAGAGCCATTGACGCTTTCCCGCATCCAGGTTACGCGCCAGCTGCAGGTACACAAGAGGACGACGCCCTGGCGCGGAAGATGGCCGAGTTGATGCAAAATCAGTTCGGCCTCAAACCAAAGATGCAGGGACCTGCCTACAAGCCGCCGTTCCCAGAATGGTACTTCAACGTGCTCCTTCCGCCAAGGGTGAAACCTCCGACGGAATTCACGAAATTTTCCGGGCAAGACGACACAAGCACGGTGGAGCACATCGCTCGCTACCTGATGCAGCTCGGAGAATGCTCAGCTGAAGAAGCGTTCAGGGTCAGATACTTCCCCGCGTCGCTGACGGGCCCGGTGTTCCAGTGGTTTTCGTCCTTGCCCCCTGAGTCAGTTAGCAGATGGAAAGACCTGGAACGGAAATTCCACACCCACTATTTCAGCGGCAGCTCAGAGAAGAAGTTGATCGACCTGGCCACCTTGAAGCAGAGGCACAGCGAGACGCCATTGGAATTTCTCAGGAGATTCAAGGAAGCTAAGGGCATGTGCTTTTCGCTCAACTTGCCAGATGACCAGTTGGCCGATATGGCCGTCGCCGGGATGCTGCCGGCCGTACGTGAGAAGCTGTTTGGTATGGAGTTTGAAAACACGGGCCGCCTATCTCAAAGCGTCATCGATGAGCAACCAAGCGTATGGCTTCAAGAAGGATACCGGGTTTGGCAAGCGAAGATGACGTGGCGGACATCTACAACCGTTTTTGAACAAGGCCGACCCGATCGAGGATTCGATGATGGGCGGACGTGGCCGCGGCCGAAATTATGTGGGGAAAAGAGCCATTAACGATGAATCAGCGCTGGGTCAAACAGACCAAGGGCACCTACGACTTTGACATCACAAAAGCTGACAAGTTGTTTGAGCTCCTGGTAAAGGAAGGCCGAATCAGGTTGCCTGAAGGGCATTCCATGCTTCGGCCCGATGGAGTCAAGGGGAAACGTTACTGTGGTGGCTTCCATGACAGGGACTCGCACTCCATCAACGACTGCAGGGTCTTCAGGATGAGGATCCAGAAAGCCATCCAGGAGGGGCACCTCAAGTTTGACAACAAAATGAAGCTGGATGGCCACCCCTTCCCTCAGAATATGGTGGGCTTTTCCGTCAACATGGTGACGGCTGAGGAGAAGGGCAAGGTCAAGGTCTTGACCTCAGCCAGGGCTAGGCAGGATGGAACAGTGGACCCGGGGCGTCAAGTAACTTTGGAGCAGATGCATGGTGAAGCCCCCCGCATTCTCAAGAGCCACATCGAAATCGGGGAATCATCCAAAGCCAAGCCCAGGGTGACCATGCGTATTCTCCTCAACAAGTGGCAGCGCCAGATGGAAAAAGAGTGCTACCAGAAGTGAAGATACGAGGAGGAGAAACGCAGAGATGAAGAAGAGGCACACGGAAGAGACCTGGAGCAATACACGCGCGAGCAGGAGCGCGCGCACTGCGGATGTGCGTTCTTCAGGCACTGTTGGAACGAGGGTTTGAAGCTGCCCACGCTGAGGAACCGCACGAGTGCGGTGACGGATATTTTGAGTACGGGGGGAGAGCGCAATCGCCGATCCGTCCATGAGAGAATTGGAAGGATCCACCCTAACGAGGATCGGCGCCAAAAAATTGAAATCATTGATCATCCCAGGAAGCGGCAAGCTGATTTAAGGTGGGCTGATCAAGAAGAGGACGAGGACGAGTACATCTGGCAGAAGGGGCAATGGTGCCCGCCTGGCCTATGGAAAAGTCAGAAGAGACGAGTTCAACGCTTGAGGAACCGTGAACGGAGGCAGGCTGGGATCCAGACGAAGCAGGTGTGGCGTCCAAAGGATCAACCTGAAGGGTCAAAGCGTTCGGCTCCAACGTGCATGGTATATTTTCTGCCGAACGAATTCATGGCTCTCGCTAATCAGGTTGTGCAGGAGGAGGCGTCCCTAGATGACGAGCAGATCGAGGGGATGATGGCGCAGCTGGTACTAGCCAAGCAGGCCATCTTCGATAAGCCGGCCAAAAATCGACACATGAGGCTGCTATACTTGAGGGGATATGTCAATGGCAAGCCATTGACCAAGATGTTCGTCGACGGTGGAGCGGCAGTCAACGTAATGCCGTACACCACCTTCAGGAAACTTGGCATGGGCCCGAGCGATCTGACGCCTACAAGCATAATACTGAATGATTTTGCTGGGAATCCTTCAGACACCAAGGGATGCGCTCACGTGGATCTGATGATCGGGTCCAAGACACTGCTCACTACCTTCTTTGTTATCGAAGGTAAAGGGGCCTACAGCCTACTGCTTGGACGAGACTGGATTCATGCCAATTGTTGCGTCCCATCCACCATGCATCAGCAGCTCATCCAGTGGGTGGGGAATGATATTGAGGTTGTCCAGGCAGATGACTCCGTGAGTGTTGCAAACATGGAACCAGCGTTCTGGGAGTATCAAGGCATTGACTGTTTCTCAGGGAAAGACTGGGGAGAAGGTCCTGTTGAGCCCGTTAGCAGCGATCAACAGCCGATTCAAGCAGTTGGCTCTTATAGCAATTTTTAATGGAGAACCCCGTCGATGGCACGGATAGCAAGTTGGGGCGAGGATTTATGTCGACTGATAAATTGGAAGAGGTTGACATTGGAAGCGGTGATAAGCCAAGGCCGACGTTCATCAACGCGAACTTTCCACCAGACTTCAGGGGGAACTAATCAAGCTGCTCAAGGAATATAAAGATTGCTTCGCCTAGGATTATTCGGAGATGCCTGGACTGGATCGTTCCATCGTTGAGCATAGATTGCCAATCAAATCTGGTTTCAAGCCATACAAGCAACCACCCCGGAAAATCTACAAGGATGAGGTATTGGCCGATGTGAAGAAAGAAGTTGAAAGGTTACTTGATGCAAACTTCGTTCGGCCATGCAGATATGCGGAGTGGATTTCTAACATTGTCCCTGTTTACAAGAAAAATGGAAAAATGAGGGTCTGCATAGATCTCAGGGACCTGAACAGAGCTACTCCGATGGATTGTTACCCCATGCCTATTGCCGATTTGTTGATTGACGCCGCAGCCGGACACAAAGTGATCAGTTTCATGGATGGCAATGCGGGATACAACCAAATCTTCATGGCAATAGAGGACATATCAAAGACGGCCTTCAGATGTCCTGGTCACATAGGCCTGTTTGAATGGATAGTCATGACATTTGGGTTAAAAAATGCCGGTGCAACCTATCAGCGAGCCATGAATTACATTTTTCACGAGTTGATCGGCAAAGTTGTGGAAATCTACATTGATGATGTGGTGATCAAGTCCCTAAGTCATGACACACATTTGGGAGATGTGAAAAGGACCTTGGAGTGCACCCGGAAGCATGGTTTAAAGATGAATCCAAACAAGTGCGCTTTTGGGGTATCAGCTGGAGAGTTCTTGGGATTTTTGGTTCACGAAGGGGGAATTGAAGTTGGCAAGAAGAGCATGAAGGCCATTGATGAAGTTGTCCCTCCAACTAATCTCAAGGAATTACAATCACTGCTCGGCAAAATTAACTTCGTAAGAAGATTCATTTCGAATTTGTCACAGAAAGTTTTGCCATTCTCTCCGCTGTTGAAGCTAAAGAAAGATCAGAAGTTCACGTGGGGCGACGAACAACAAAAGGCTTTCGATGAGATCAAGCAATACATGAAGGAGCCACCAGTGCTGGTCCCTCCTCAGCTGGATAAGCCTTTCAAGTTGTACGTGGCGGCCGATACCCAAACCATTGGATCGGCCCTTATTCAAGAATTCGAAGAGAAGGAGCATGTAGTTGCATATCTTAGCCGAAAACTACTCGATCCTGAAACCAGGTATTCGGCTACAGAGAAGCTGTGCCTGTGCGTGTACTACTCGTGTACAAAGTTTCGGCACTACTTGTTGAATGCTGAATGCACTGTGTATTCCAAGTTTGACGTAATAAAACATATGTTATCTATGCCATTTTTGAACGGCAGGATTGGCAAATGGATTTTGGCTTTATCAGAATTCGAGTTGAAGTTCGAATCGGCAAAAGCTATCAAAGGTCAGATCATTGCCGATTTTATAACTGAACATCGCGATCCGTCAATTGATTTGCTTGAAATTACTCCTTGGGCTTTATTTTTTGACGGATCATCGTGTGGTAAAGGTGGGGGTGTAGGGATCCTACTAATTTCGCCTAGAGGTGAGATGTTTGAATTTGCCATCCCTATACAGCCCACTGTCACAAACAATCAAGCCGAGTAGGAGGCACTGCTTCGAGGGCTTCAATATTTGAGAGAAGCTGGGGCCGTTTCAGTTGAAGTTTATGGAGACTCAGAGTTGGTGATCAAGCAATTGAATGGCCAATACGAATGCAAAAGCGAAGCGCTGAGGAGTTACTACGAAGAATGCAGGGAAATATTGAAGAGCTTCCCGTTGGTAACTTTACAGCATATTCCTAGGGAACATAATGAAGAAGCAAACAGGCTGGCTCAAAGTGCCTCTGGATACAAAGAGAGTCAAGAAGCGTTTGCTGCAGAGGTATGTGCACTGGGGGCGGATCTTGCGGAAGATGATTGGAGGAAAGAGATCATTGATTACTTGAAGGATCCATCCCGAAAGGTCTCTAGGAAGCTCAGGTACAAGGCCATAAAATTCGTTCTTCTGGATGACAATTTGTTCTATAAATCATTAGATGGGGTATTGTTACGATGCAGGTCCCGAGAAGAAGCCAAGAACATGATGAGCGAAGTGCACGATGGGATATGTGGAGCACACCAGTCGGCCTACCGTATGAAATGGGTTATTAGACAAGCTGGGTGCTTTTGGTCGACTATATTAGAGGATTGCTTTGAGTATTACAAGGGATGTCAGGATTGCCAGAGGTTTGGAAATATTCAACGGGTCCCCGCGTCAGCATTGAATCCCATCATCAAGCCATGGCCATTCAGGGGTTGGGGTATAGACTTGATTGGCCAGATTAATCCACCATCTAGCAAGGGGCATAAGTTCGTGCTTTTGGCTACGGATTATTTTACTAAATGGGTTGAGGCGATCCCATTGAGGAAGGTGACGTCAGAAAAAATGGTTGAATTTGTCAAGGAGCACATCATCTATCGGTTTGGTATCCCTCAGACAATCACAACTGATCAAGGGGCCCAATTCGTGTCCCTGGAGTTCAGAGAATTTGCCGAAAGCATGGGAATCAAATTGTTTAACTCTTCTCCCTATTATGCCCAAGCTAATGGTCAAGCGGAGGCTTCTAATAAGATCATGATCAAGCTGATACAAAAGAAGATCGACCAGAAGCCAAGGAGGTGGCATTCAGTACTCAGTGAGGCACAGTGGGCTTACCGAATGGCCCCCCATGGAGCTACAAAGACCTCTCCTTATGAATTGGTTTATGGACACCACGCGGTTCTACCTTGGGAGATGCAATCAGATTCAAGAAGAGTTGTGTTACAAAGAGATTTGAGCTCCAAAGATTACAGTGGCCTAATGATGGATGAGCTAGAGGATTTACACATGATCCGTCTTAGAGCCCTGGAAAACATCGAGAAGAACAAACTGTGGGTTGCCAAGTACTATAACAAGAAAGTAAAAGTCAGGCAATTTGCAGAAGGAGATTTGGTTTGGAAAGCGTTATTGCCGATTGGAACTAAATATAGCGAATTCGGCAAATGGTCCCCTAACTGGGAAGGGCCTTTTCGTGTGGTCAGATGCGTCCCTGGTAATGCATACATATTGAAAACTTTACTGGGAGAAGAATTTTCCGCCGCAATAAATGGAAGATATCTGAAGAAATATTATCCTAGTATTGAGATCGATCGATGATCACCAGCAGTGGAATTACACACATCTAACACAAAAACAGCCGGCGCTCAAGAACGAGGCCACCTTCAGAACAAAAAATTCACAAACAGAAGAAATGGCCAGTGCCTAGATGCATTGCCCTTAGCACAAAACAACATTACAACTGCTTCTTGCAGGTTTACATCCAACAACCCTGGTGATCGGGACCTAAAGGAGGTGGGAAGCAGAAGGCGTGGAGGAAGAAGCGAAAGTACGATTCAATCTTTTCTTTGCTTCTTCTCCGGCTGCTCCCTCTTCAGTTGTTCCAGGACCACCGTGACAGCAACTTGGAATGCACGGGGGTGACCATGATTTGCGGCCTCCACCAAGCTGTCCCAAGCCGCTTTCAGGTTGTTGTACCTGTCAGAGACATCTGAGACAGAGCAGTGGGTGTTAGGGGCAAGAAATCCAGATGTGGGCACAAAATCAAGAAGGAGTCAGAAGCATTTACCCCCCACTAGTGCCTCCAGAGCCATGCGACGCCCGCGCTCGGCTTGGCAACGGGCGGTGATGTCCCTGAGGCCGTGCTCCAGGTGCCGAACGTGGCGGCGCAGTTGATGGCTGGTCCTCTGTTCAGGCGTGGTGTCCTCTGCTTCGAGGGAGGAATCGGAGGAGATGTACTCGGGCACATCTTCGGTCCCGATGATTTCTTCAGGAAGCATATCAAGGCTGAAAGGGGAAAAGAAGAGAAGGTAAAGCGCAAGATCATGTGGGAAACATGAGGTAAATCAAGGGAAAACTCACCTTCGAATCGTGCGTTTCTTTGGAGGGCTGCTCTCCTGGGCTTGCTTGCCCTTGTCCCTGGCCTTGGGGTTTTTTCCTCTAGAGACAGGGGAGGAGATGAGAAGTGATGGATGAGTGTGGGAGTGGATTTGCAGGGCATCTCAGCAGGCTATTTTATTGACCGAATGGATGCATTGGGAGTGATGACTGGCCAGTACACACTGTTGGAATACCAAACGGTAGGGTTTTCTTCCCGAATGCGAAGGGTTTTTGCTTGAACAGTTCTTACGGATTGCCGATTCAGGGATCTTCTGTGGATTTTGCGCCAAGGGGCATCTGTTCTCGCGTATTCGGCTCAAGACAGTTCCCGGATACGTTTAAGGGAAAACAAGATTCACGGATGCAAATGTAAAGAAATCGTCGCAGTGCAAGCACAGAATTCAAAAGTTCTTTATTTATTGCCGATATTCAAACATCCCTAATACAATCTAGTCAAAAAGCCTATTCAGCACAGATTGGGGATGAGTGATTTCGGCAATGGCGTCGCCGTGGCCATCGAGGCGCTCCAAGATGAGCTCAATCTCCTCAATGTCCTCTGGCGCGCCGCCCCGGAAGCCGCGCGGCCTGGTGGAGTAGTCGACGTCCGTGTGCGTCGCCATGGCAGCCAGGCCCAGGGTGGTGCCCAAGCAAATGCCATGGGTGGCCACCTCATCAATGTGGTGCTCCACCGCAGCAAGGCGCTCCGCCGGCGTGTCACCGCGGGCGTTCACCTTGTCAGCCAGCTGCTCCACCAGCATCTTCAGCTGGTTGAGCTCAACATCGCGGGCTGCAAGGAGCAAGAAGAAAGGAGATTAGCATCAAAAGCCGGGTTGGATCAAAAATTGATTTCAGAGCTGTACCGTAGATGGTTTCCAGCAGCTGTTTGCGCTGGTCCTCCCACTCCAGCTCGGCTATGCCCGCCTTTTTGGAGACGTCCTCCAGCTCGCGCTGGGCCGTCTCCAGTTCCGCCTTGAAGCGGAGAGCGTCAAGTTCCCCGTAGGGCACGGGGGAGTGGCCGTCGGACTCTGAGGAGTCGTCCGGAAGGGGCTGATTGGCCGGCGCAGGAGAAGGATTCCACTGAATCAACCTGAAAGGGAGATGATCGTCAAAACAAGAAAAGATCAAGGGTGAATCAAAGAAAGGAGGTCGACGATCATTGCCTCCGGCGCGCATTGGCGCTGCTCCCTTCCGCCTCATCAGAGGCGCGGCGTCGGTTGAGGCGGCGCACCATGCTGCTCTTGGATGTGCACTGTTTGGAAAGAAGAAGAGTTGAGATTGGCAAAGATTCGAGAGCTAAAACGCTTGGTGGAGAGCTAGGGGCACCTACGGTTTCATTTATAGGCCTGGCAAGACAGATCGTGGCCTCAAGTCGTGGCTCTGGATCGTGGCGCATATCCCAAGAAAATCGGAAGGTGGAAAGGTTTCCTTGACAAATCCGCCAACGGGTCTCTTGGAGTTCTAAGCTGAGTCATATTCAGTTGACTGGCTCGGCTGAGAGGAGTCAAAGTGCCATTCGGGTGTTGGCATTTCTTTGCCGAATGGGTCGTTCAGTATTACGTTTGAAGGAGCGCAGAAGAAAAAGGAAATAAAAGTTGCAAGAACGGATATTACAAGAACGACCAATTCGGTTATACATCAAGTGAAGCATCTAAATGTTCAAATATTTCGCAACTACACTACGGACATTTGATGTTGTTTGGCGAAAATTATCCAACCGCTCCTGGCAATCTTTCTGGGCACTAGACAAGGTGGTGAGTTCTGCATCGCATTGTTCCACCTTGGCTATAGCCGATTTTGCTTCCTCTTGGGTCTTCTCTATCAATCCAGGGAGCTCGGCTATTTTCTTGTTATCGGCCTCTATCTCAGCTGACAGGCTTCTCAGTTCTGCCTCCAGAGCAGCTTTCCTGGCAATTTTTAGATCACAAGAAGCTTGCAGATTGGCCAATGTATCTTTGTGGCTCTCAGTCTGAGATTGTGCCCCTTTCATGGCTTGTTCAGCATTGGCTCTCTTCTTTTCAACAGCCGGGCGGGAGCGCACCTTCCTCAAAGCTTGCCTTATGGGCACGTAGTGGATTTCCAGGCCACAGATAGATGCAAGAGAAGTGTTGATGTCCTCAGGGAGTTCTTGGCTAATAGATTCGAGCATTTCTTCAAAGTGATCGAGATCCTTGAACTGATCTTGTGCATCTCTTTCTAGCCAGGCAAAGATTTCCCTGAGCTTTTCTAGCACTGCCTCTGACAGGGTTTGATGCACTCCTTCCATCGCCTCGGCAACTGGGTTGTTCCCTATTGACGGACTTGATGATGATGGGGCCTGATCCTAAGAAAGCAGTATTGCCGAGTTAGGAGTGCTACAAGTAAAGGTAGCAGAGTTAAGTGCAAATAAGTACCTCATGTCTGATTTCTTGAGCAGGGGCAGGACTTTGTTCAGGGGCAATCACAGGCGAAGGAGGTGTTCCAGGTAGAGCTGAAGCTTCTGAATGAGAAGGCGCTGCTGCAGTTGCTGGCAACTCAGGAGCTTCTGGCTGAAGGGGGGATAAGTTCACCTCCGCTGGGGTTGGTGTCTCTTCGTGACCAGTAGGTGATTGGGCCCTTGGAGGACTTGATGATTCTGGCTGGATTGGGAGACTCATCTCAGGAGAATTCATTGCTTCTACAGAAGGTGATTGAGTCCCTGATGAAGATGAGATCTCCACTGGGATAGGTAATTCAACCCTGGGTGGACTTGCTTGTTGAGACACTGGGACGTCCACAAGTTGTTCTGCCATTGTTTCTTCTGCGAATGTCAAATTAAAAGATAAATGCCAGTGTTCATCCTCAAAAAAGGGACAGTAAAGGTCATACCAGTGGATGGGGCATTGGCAGGTTCTGGCACTGAAGATTGTTGGGCTCTGGTCTGAAAATGCACAAGATATGATTTATCAGAACCAGAGTAATCTTGTGATCAAGAAAGGAAAAGGTCTTTACCTCAACAAGGACTTTCTTGACAGTTCTTCTCCTCTTGTCATTTGGAGGAGCTATTAGAGACAAGCCTTGCCTCCTATCAGCAGCAAGGCTGGAAAGGCTTGGGTCTGTTCTGGCAAACCTGGCCATTAGCTGAGCCAGGGTTGGGGACCTGAATCCCAGTGCTGAGATCGGGCCTACGGCATTGTAGGTAATATTCCTGGCTCGAGGAGCAGGCACTGTGTTCTGTGGATAAAAGAAATGAGATCAGAATCATGATTGAAAGAGGATATGTCTGATTCAATGGTTCATCATGTTACCTCTGAAGTTGGATGAAAATCAGGCATCAACTCTGCACAGAACAAGTGTACAGGCTCACTGAAGATATGATCATGGAGTTCTTGCCACCAGGAGTTAAAGGTGGAGTGAGCTATGGTTGTGGGTACAAAAGGCCAGGCGTAGACAGTGGGACTGCACACATAACGGAAGACTCTGCTACTATGCATAAGTTCTGTGATTTCCTCTCCGGGCTTGAGGAATTCATGCGAAACAGATCTTGGGGGCATCCGGCCACACCCAAGTTGCCGAGCCATTACATTGGGCTGATAATATTCATAAGTACTATAGGTCAGCCTTCCTCCATTGAATTCAGCCGGCAGCATGCATGGGCGGATTATGATATTGAGGATCTCTAGGAATCTCCCATCTTGGCGTTTGGATTCAAAAGAGAATTCACAGGGGAAAATCAAAGTGTCATTGTCCAGATAAGGGAGCCAGAGAGGATTTTGGAAACCTTTGAAGAATAGCTCGAAAAGCTGGCTGATGTCCTGCTGAACAAGAACAGTTGAAGCAGCTTCTCCATAATTCTGGCATCCTCTGGTGGCTTGAGGTTCCCCTTCAGGGTGATTGGATGAAGGGAAGAGCCTGCTGTTCAAATCAACACCAACGATCTGATGCATGTGAAGCTGCAGCCACATTTGAACAAACCACCAAGGACCGTTGACACATGCTATCCTCTGGCTAGTGTACATCTGGGTGACAGTTTGGTGAAACATATGGTACACACTGCCTAGGAGGAATTTCCCAAGGGGAAGGCGGTTGCCACTGACCAAGTGAGAAGCCATTGCAATGTGATTCAGGGTAGGCTCATTGGCTTTACCACAGAAGACGAACCTGCATAGCCACATGTTCAGAAATGCCCTGTATTCAATTTCACCAAGGGGATTCTCCTTCATGTGGTTCAAGATGTAGTTCTTGTATCCGCTCCCTGGTTTCACCCCTGTTTGCCATGAAGAACTTCTGAAATCCCAGGGTTGAACGGATCCTGTAATGTCAAGGCCGGTGATCATATACACATCGGCCAGAGTTGGGGACATCGGGCCGTGACCAAAGAGGAAGGCGTTGACGTCGTTTGACCAAAAATGGCAAGCTGCTATCAGGAAGTCTTCATTCTTGGGGGTCTCGGCCAAAGATAACTCCAGGCACTGACCAATGCGGAGGGTATCCCAGTTTTGGGTTCTGGCACTTTTGTCTGCAAGAATCCTCCGGTACCAAGTTTTCCAGCCTGCGATTGGAGGCAAGGGCCAGTTCTTGAAAGCATCTTGCCACCGAGGAGGTGGGGACAGAGCTGCTTTGAAAGGGATCCTTTGAGATTCAGCCGCAATGAAATCTCGAGGATCAGAGCTTCCCACGGGACCAAGGTAATAGGATCTTGAATTGGCCTCGGTGCGAATCAAAAGCTCAGTGGAAGGCTCCTGGAGGAAAGCGGAAAAGAAATCTCAGGTAAAATTGAAAACCTAAATGCCGAATGAAGCTTACGAGAGGGGAATTTACCTGAGCAGCTTGGTTTTGAGCCGCCATCGGGGATTTGAGCTTATAACAAGGGGATCTAGAGCTTGGATCTAGACGAGGATTCCGGCGGATTGCGAAGAGGGAAGAACAGGTGTTAACAGATTCGATTTGAAAATGTTCGTGGCTAGAGTCAATTGCGGAACAAAATCACTTTTATCCCGCAATTGAAGGGGCATGTGTTAACACCAAAATTTGGTAAGGAGTCTGACTTGTGGGTTCGGTTCGATGAGGAGTCCGTCCGGTGGAAGGAAGGTTTTTCTCAGATGTATTCGGCAAAGAGATCTGCGGTCGGCTATCTGCTTCCGTTCGGCAAAGGAACAGTTGAGCTGATTTTGCGGAATTGGACGGTGACGTGGCTCAAGCAGGAAGGACGAATGGATGGATAGGCGATCAAGCTTAGAGATAAGTTAGGCAACGAATCCATTCGAGGTTGTACTTGGCAGGGTATAAATATGAGCCCTGAATGTATGTAATGTACACAATCATTCTTCAATACAAACCGGCCTTACGCCAAACTCTAGAGTCCATTTGTCGTGTCGTCGAGTTCTTCGAGAGGGTTCATCGATCCGTCGACCTCCGTGAGTACCGGCAACCTTGTATCATGTCTAGTATCATGCAGTGGATTTAGATCTGATGCAAGTAGTCTTGTTACCATGCTTCGTGTCATGCGGTAGATTCAAGCTTGGTTCAAGAGGGTTTCTTGTTAGGTCATGAGCCATGCGGTAGGCTAAGATCTAGCTCGAAGCTAGTTATCGGCTCTATTGGGTTTTGGCAAGATCCAGTAGATTCATTAAGTTACCCCGTGTTGCTTTGAGTTTTTACTTTATGTTTAGATTCATGTAACACTCCTTTGCCCAATCTAGATGGGTTTGGATCGGCTTTATCCCTTTCGTGATCCTTGTGCGAGTAGAATTCGTGTTTTAACATGTGGATCTCGTGTTTTCCGATAGCCGAAACCGAATCGATCTAGGTTGTTACGTGTTGCGGGTTCAAGCTTGCCAACGTCGGTATAAATCTTGAAAGAACTGAGTATCATGCGGTAGATGCAGGTTTTTGGGTTGCTTTGGAGCTAGTCATCCGGTGGATTAGATCTCAAACCAATCTGATAGATTTAATCGCTTGGTAATGTTCGTTCCTTCTTCATGGACCCCGAATCGGCTGTTCAGCCGTATTCGGTTATGTTTCTTCACGAGTAGAACACGTGCGTAATTCATGCTTTAAATAATGTATGCTTTTAGCTTTCCATATTTAGATTGTATCATGCGTTTGATAGATCTATTTGTGGAAAGTGGTACGATTTTCATGCAAGTTGTATCATGCGGTGGATAGATTTGTTTGGCATCGTACCCGACGGGTTTTAAAGTACCTAGACATGCGGTAGACTAGTGCTTTGGATCTATGCATGCTTGTTTATTACACGTTTATGCTCGTGCTTTACTTTATTTATTTATTCAATGTTAATCATCATGGGGATCGGTCATGGCTTCGTGCATGTGCATCTTTAATCAAACAAAGACCGATTGCTGTCATGCTTACGTCATCCATTCGGCAATGTTACTTTTCCTTTTATAAGTTCCCGAATGGCTTTCAGTTTATTGGCAGATAGCTTTCTATAGCTATGTGTCATCCCATCTGGCTTTGTAGCCGTAAATATGGAACTGTCTGGTACCACCCGGCAGGTTCCAAGCTTTGGTATTTAACTACTTTATCTTTTGTTAATTTTCAGGAAAAATTGACTGGCACGTCTCGTGATTCTTTGCGCATGTGAAGCCAGCTTGTTCGGCTTGCTGTGTGTTTGGCACTAGGTGCACATTTTGCGTCAACAGATCTTCACTTACAAGCTCGACCGGACTAATGTCACGGTTGGGGCGCCAAGTATGCTGGTGATGTCGACAAGTCCAGCTTCAGCGGGCGCCTCTTCTTCGGCTTTAGTAGCCACTGGCTCTTCAGCAGCAGGAGTTGCGGCTGGCTCAGTCCTGCCCTCGGCAACTGGTGCTTGCGGCTCGACCTCTGTCACAGCGGGGGATGGGCTACGGCTTCTTCCAGCCGGCTCCCCCACCGTTTCCCAGTTGCCTTCGTCCCCTTGGTCTGCGGGGTCGGAAGGCGGAATATCCTGTAAGCAATGGAATCTTGTTGTCAGCATACACAACATTGAAAGACAAGTACTCGACTACTCTACTCGAAGAGTTTACCTCTTGAGACGTAGTCTCAGTGACCTTCAACTTTTTGGCAATGCGCTTGCGTGCCACGTTGTGTGGCCTCCTCGGCGGCTCAGGCAAACTAGCCTCCAAAGTAGTCGGAGGATCTTGGATGAGAGGAACATTGGGTAGTCCAGGGCGGCTGAACCTCGACCGCAACTGGAACCGCTCCTAAAGTATTTCCTCGTCATCTTCATCTGATGTGTCTTCAACGATGATGGTGTCGTCACCTTCGCCGACTTCGCGGCGCTCCTTGGCCTTGCCCTTCCCCTCCTTTGGGATTTCCACAAGTCGGGGAGGCGAAGCCGGTTCAGAGACAAACTTTACTATGTCATCCTGCAACAAGCACATTGGGTGAGCATGACTACTACTACATAATCAGTACTCGTACACTGAGTGCGGCTACTGACCTCGTTCGGCGGATGAGCGGCGGAGTACTCGGGGACCGGGCAGGGTGTGTACGCCGGCATGTCCTTGAAAATCCTGCTCAGCCTATCTATGATGTCGTCATCATCAATCTCACCGCCGGGCATCCGCGACGAGTCACCCTCGCCGGTGTACTGGTAGCCGAGAGTGTCGCGAGCCATCAGCGGCTGCACCCTCCTCTTCATAAAGCTGAAGGCCACATGTTCGGCCCTCAGCCCGGCTTCCCTTAAAGCCTTGATCTTCACCAGCAGCTCGGGTAGGTGGATACCCTCCTGCATCGTCGACTCCATATTCCACCAGGGCCGGTGCTTTGGCTGCTTCCCGCTGGGCTTCGGCAGCTCCGGGTGGTGGTTGGTGATGTAGAACCACTTCGACTTCCAGTCCTGGTTGGAGTCGATCAACTTGTACGCCAGGTACTGCTCGGCGGCGTCCTCACACATCTGAATGCCAGCCCCTCCGACTACTCGCGGGTCGTTGGCGCTCGGCTGGGGCTTCACGTGGAAGAACTTTTGAAAATAGTACCCAATGGGGCTTGATCCCCAAGAACGCTTCGCAAAAATGGACGAAGACGGAAGTGTGGAAGATTCCATTGGGGTTGAGATTAAGGTACTCGATACCGTAATACTCAAGAAGCCCCTTGAAGAAGTTGCTTGCTGGGAGAGCCAACCCGCGCTCCATGAATCGCGTGAACATTGGGATCTCATCTGGATTCTTCTCCATCGGGTATGGATCTCCCGCGGCGGCGCGCCACATGTCAACCTCTTTCTCCCGGATAAATCCACTGTTCAGCAACGCCAACAAGTCCTCAGTCTTCGCCTTCGATTTCTTCCACTCCTTGTTGGTATTCGAACGCGGGGGAGACACTGGCGGTGTTGATCCTCCAGCGGATACAGCAGCCTCCTCCCGAGATCTCTTCTTCCCGCCGGTGGTCTTCATGCTCTTGGATGGTGAGGGCTTCATTCTCCAAGTACAGCGGGTTTTCACTCGCATTCGCTCGGGGCTGCGGCGGTGGCTACTGGCGGCGGCGCGCTTGGATCTACGGTCTCCATTGAAGTGGCTGTGTGCACTGGCAGTGGATCCTTAGCGAGATCTGCCGCGAATGGCTGCAAGTGTGTGGGGTGAAAAACCCTAAGGGTTTTGGCTCCTATTTATCAGTCAACAGGCGGCTCCGCAACGGCCGGATGGATATGTTTCAAACCAGCTGACTTCGCGGCAGCGCCTGACCTTTCAACTTCCAGTAGTCGATGCGCCTTATCTCGGGGGCTCGGCTACATCTAATCAACTCCCTGGGAAGCGACAAGATTCAAGAGCAACTCAAGACACATTCTACATACAAGATGACCCTTCAATTCGAGATGAAGTACTCGACTCAAGGCTCGGGGGCTCCGTGCCACGTGTCCTTCGGTTTTTTCTTCGGATTTTGCGGGATAATCTTGCCAGAACTTCAGATTGACCCTCAGCCAGAGTCTACGACTCAACCTAAGGCTCAGGGGCTACTCCATATGGAGTGCAATTTTGCAATCGCACTTCCATATAAATTTTGGCTTCAAGACAACACGGGTATTGTTGAAGACCTTCAAGGGCAGAACTCGAGGATGCTTGGGGACTACTCGAGAAGACTTCAGGATTACTCAAGGATTAGCTAGAGTACCTTCCAGCCTCGGGATGCTTCAAGTATTCTTGAGGACTTTCGACTTGTAGTACTTGGGGACGCTTGAGGACTACTCGTCAAGGCCGTCAAAACTACTCGAAGCTATCCTGCTCGACTACAAAGTACTTGGGGGCTTGTCATATGAACCTTTCTGGGCCCACTACCTCGGTGGGTACCAGGACCGACTACTCGGTGGGCCCCTGGGACTACCTGGCTTGTGCCACAAGGCACCTGATGGCGTGAGGCGCAAGGACTACGGTGGAGAAGTACTCGTATAGGAAGCTATACATGCCTTGTACTGTGTAGAGGACTCCTAGACGTACACGACTAGTACTCTCTCCCTAAGCCGACCTGTAACTGAAGGATCAGATGGCGACTAGAGAGGGGGGGAGTGAATAGGAGCCGGTAAAAATTCTTCCAAAAGAATCCGGCCTATACCCTAGACAAACCCCGGTCACACACAAGCGATGGATCAAATCACGCACCAATCGCCAAGACCACGAGGTTATGGATCAACCTCTAGCCTTAGGAACGATTCCTAGAAGCACATGCGGAAGCACTAGAATGGGAGGGAGGAATCGAACCAAGAAGCAAAGCACACGGGCTGCGGCGGACGCGTCCGCGCGAGAGGGGCGGGACCGTCCGCGCGAGCCTCGCGGACCGTCCGACCCGAGGCCGCCGACCGTCCGCAACTGCACCGCGGACCGTCCGGCCCAACACCGCGGACCGTCCGTTAACGCACACGGGCAGAACACGGAAGCGACCCGAGAAAAACGGACCGTCCGCCGAGGCCAGGCGGACCGTCCGCGCCACCCGCGGACCGTCCGCTACTCAAGCCCGGACTGTCCGCAAACTGGCTGCAACAAAAACCAAAAGCTAAACCGGATCGAAAACAAAGGCACGCAAGAACACGACGAACACGCGACGAACGAGGCCACCCCGCGGACCGTCCGCGACCCCCCCCCCCCCCCCCCCGCGGACCGTCCGCGCCGCGTGGACGAACAAAGCAAACCCACGACCCCCGAAAGTCAACTCCCCCAAATCATCATCGGATTTCCCAAACGGTTGAAGCTATGGAGACAAGGGTTTGGGGACTTGAAAAGCATCACACAAGGATGCTATAGCCCAAAAATCTTGCCTCCTAACTCCCTAAATCACCGGGGAATCGCGAATCCTTTGAGCACCACCAAAAGCTAGAGCACCGAACGAAAACTCACGAATCGAAGTGGTTTCCGGCGTTTGAGGGCACAAGATCAAGCACAAAGATGCACAAGACATCTATCCATGTTTCCCTCAAAGAAATCCGGGGAGAAACCCACTCAAATCCACGGAATCACACCGGGAACAAAGGCACGAAAACAAGCACGAAAAGCCACGAAAAACAACCCCGAATCTTCTATACAAACCAGGAAAGATTCACAAGGTCTAGCATGCCGCCCTAGCATCCATCCCTCTCAACAAATCTCTCATGAAGCTCTCATGCTAGCCTAGAGAAAACGGAGAAGAAAATAGCTACGAAAAATGAGAAATGGGAGGGGGGAAATGAAACCCTAAGTCGCGGAGAGAGAGAGAGAGAGAGAGCCATCCACACACACTCATGGCTTATATATCAGGTCCCGCCGGAGTGGTAAATGACTCGACTACCCCTAAATTAACTACTGGCGATACAACCCACGTAGGGGCATTTAGGTAATGTTTGTGGGTCTTGCCATCGGACGGCCACGCCTTTGCCGCACCCCGCGTCCTCCCGACGCAAGCCATGCGATCCCGCCGCGTGTCCTCCGCCTCGAAGCTTCTCGACACGCCCGGATCCCGTCTCCATCGTGTTGGGCCCTCAGACTTGGTTTTGAGGCCCAAACCAAGAAACCGTCTGCCGATGGTTTTGTGTGCAAACCACCAAACCCCGCGTGCTCGGTCCGGCCTCCCGCCAAACCACTTGACTCGACCGCCACCGTGCACCGTCTCGATTGTCCATGACTTCGTCTTGCTCGTGTCGCCACCATGTGGCCCGCACCCAGTCCCGCTGTCCACCGGGTCCCTCGAACCGAGCCTACTTGTCTCTCCATCTCCGGAGGCCCCTCGAGGGCGAAGACCTTTCGCGCCCGTTCTTCACCTGCAACAACACGAACTAGGCCGCAGCCTACACCTGCGCACTAAGCCAAGAGTCAGTCCAACACCCGTTGTCAATCACTCATCACTGAGGAGCGGTCATCCATCGACCACTGGGACGCTCCTGGTCCTCAGTAACCCTGCCTCCCAGACTATATAAGGCGAGGCAGGGACCCTTTTTTCTCGTTACGCATCATCTTGTAATCACATCCAATCAATCCAGAGCTACGCAGCATACAGGACGTAGGGTATTACGCTCCTTGCGGCCCGAACCTGTCTAAATTGTGTGCCACATGTCTCTTCCTTCGAGTTACCGATCTCGGCGAGGCCACATTCATCTACCTCGGGTACTCCCCTTGGTAGGCTGTCGGTCTAAAATACCGACAACGCCCTCCACTGTTCCTCGTGGCGGGGTAGCGGTGCGTGCGTCATCTGCAAGCGCCTTCCCCACAACCTGTGGTTCAGGCGACCTCGTGCGGGAGGGAGACGATGGGGCAACTGGAACCCCTTGTGGCCTTGCCACCGGCCTGCATGACAAAGCACCTTATCAAGGCAAAAATCAGATAAAAAGTACAAAGACAGAACCAGCCCTCAAGATTGTACCTCATCACGGCCAGGAGCCGAGTCTTCGGCTAAAACACCCGAGGCTTTATAGCCGCATGCATCCTCGCCTGCGCCGTCGCAGCACTACGCTGCGCCTCCAATCCACGTCGGAGGGCATCCTCCAACGTCTTCTACAGCAGCTCCCGCCACCTCTTGGCAGCAGGACTTTCCAGCCTCCTTGTCGCCTGATCCTCAGGGACCGGCAACTCCTCGACCGCCTCATCCTCCTCCTTCTCCTCCTCCTCCTCTTCCGACTCGACCTCCCGCGAGCGGGGTGTCAGAATCGATGGAGTAACGACCGCAGGAGGGGATGCGGCCTTTCTCTTCCTCTTCTTTTGCTCTGCGACCTTCACCGCAGAGATAGCGGCAACAACAACCAAAGCAGACTTCTTCGCAACCGTCAACCTGGTCCTGCACCGAGACTTTGCAATGATAGCACCCGGGTCACCCCAGCCTCCGCATCAGTGTCTTTGTCGGCCTCCACCGACGAGTCAGACTCATAAAGCTCCAACAGATGACCTGCTGGAGGTTTGTACTTGTCCGACCTAAGCTTCCTTCAGTGCAGCTCCCCCTAAGGGAGTGGTGCTGGGCACCGCATCTGAAGCTTGCGCAACTGCACAACAACGATATGGACGCTATACGACCTAAGCAAATCAAGAAAGCAAAGTGCAACGACCTAAACACAGATCTCAGGATCTTACCGGGTCAGCCGACCTCTTCAACGAGTGTGCCTTTGGGCACTTCTTCACCTTCACCTTCCCATAATACATCAGGGAAACTCAGGCTGCCATCTCCTCCCTGGAGACCTTGCGGTTCACCTCACGTGTGGGGTCTGATTGCCCACAGTACTCATACACCGGATGGACCCGATCCGTGATCGGCTGGATCATCCGCCGACAGAACGACCTCGCCACCGCCGCTCCTGTCACTCCTCTCTTCTTCATGTCACTGACAAGCTCTAGGACCCCCTTGAGGTCCTCGAGGTCGCGAGTTGGGAGTCCTAGATCCCACTCGCTAATCTTCACTGGCCTATGGCCAGTATGACGTGGAAGACTAGGAATCTGATCTGCAATATAAAACCACTCCGACCTCCACCCAGCGGTGTTTTCAGGGAGGTCACTATCTATCCACTCCGCCTTGAGGCCTGACCTCAAGTTAAACATCACAGCCCCCACTGGCCCCGACCTCTTGCCAGTGCTCTTAACACAAAAAATACCTCCACAACAAGAAGTGAGGCGGTATCCCTAGATACGCCTCACAAAAATGGATAAAGGTCAAAACTATAGTGATGGAGTTCGGAACAAGGTGTACCAGCTCCAGCCTGTAGTAGTACAGCAGGCCGCGGAATAAGTCTCCCGCCGGGAGGTTGAAGTCGCGCTTGAAGAAGGAAGCAAAGATGACTTGCTCCTTGACGTCCTCACTCGGGATCTCTTCCCCAGCAGCAGCCCTCCACTCCACCTCAGTCTTCGACCGGAGCAGCCCCCGGTCCACCAGCGTCTGGATCTTGGCCTCGGTCATCGTCGACTAGACCCACGCCGCCTGCGGGTCCGGGATGCAAGTCGCCTCCGCCGCCATCTCACCGCTAGGGTTTGAGCTGGATCTAATGTGGCACAGGGACTTGACGCGCATACACCGGAGGAACACGGCGCAGAGTGGCGGTGCTAGCGTGAGCTCAGCCGCGGGTGGAAGTTGGGCGAGCGGGCGTGGGAGCACGGCAGTCGCAAGATTCGCTGCAGCATGAGAGAGAGAAAGCGATAGGAGCGAGAGAGACCGAGACAGGAGGAAGACGAAGGGAATGGGGTCAACCCCGCCCTGGGTCACCCTATTTATAGGGGGGTCCACCGTATCTATCCGTTGCGGTTCCTTTCCCCGTACAAAACGCCTCAACGGCTCTATCCCGAGAAGTTCGCGAGAAGAGTAAGGCAGATTTTTCGCTAACAGACCAAGTGCTACGACCTAAATCTAAGTTTAGGTCGTCAGCCAAACGAGAAGATAACATCAGGTCGTCCTGATGGCAAACACAATTTGCAAGCCCCCACATCATATAAAATTAGGCCTTTGGCGATTCATTTTGCCAAATTGACCAAGTACATGACAGAAGAGAGAGAACGTTACACGGACCACCCAAGACTACGCAAACTACCTACGACCTTATCGGATCTAGAACCCGAGGGTACAATCCACCTACGACCTTACTGGATCCAGAATTCGAAGGTACACAAGTCGCCTGCGACCTCATTGAATCCAGAACCCGGCACACAAGATAAACATACTACAAGGCCTGAGCTAATCAGAGCGGTTATAACGACCTACTCTGCTGAAGCAGAGCACGTCGCGAGACTTCTCTTAGCACCAGGACCCTGATGGCGGCCTTGAGGGAGACAACTGCAGGACGACACGCAAGCTATGGCACGCCCGGCTCCAACTACTGGAATGGAGACACGAGCTTGCTCTTCGGTGTTGAAATCCAAGCCCTAGTGAGCTCCTGGTGCTCACCAGAGACATCCTGCCACACCTCCAGCTCGAACAGCAGCACCTCCAAACTCTGCTTGATACTACGCAGAGGCTGGGCTCAGAGGATGGAGATGTTGCCTACACTTCGCGAGAATTCTCCTAGCTCCAAGCATCTACAAGAACAAAGCTCTACAATCTGGTGGACGAACACACGCTAGTGGCATGATGGAAATTGTCGGGGGCAGCCATAAGGGTCCCCTAAATAACCAGGGGGAAACCCGCTTAAAACCTGCAAAAAACACAAAACACATATCAACTCGCACACCTAAAAGCACATACACAGCACAACCACGACCCTGGTAGCCCCCGCGGCCCACCAGGACAACACAGCGGACGCCCCTCGAGTGAGCTCCGCCTCGCTCGAGGGATAGACGCTCCCTCGGGCGAGGTCCGCCTCGCTCGAGGCCCTTACGCCCCCTCAGGCGGGGTCCGCCTCGCTCGAGGGCTCCCCCCGCCACTCTAGCGAGGCCCGCTCGCTCGAGGGCCGAGCACCCCCACGGGCGGGGTCCGCTTCGCTCGAGGGCACCCACGCGCGCGTCTCCCGCGCTCCCACACGCACCTGTTCCCGCACGCGCGTACGAGCATTTAATGCTCTGACGCCACAGGGCCGTGCCACTACTCTGACACGCCTGGAAATCACGCCCCGGTGCTTTTCCACCAACTCCCGGGGGAGGCCATCCCCGCCGCTGTTCAACACTGTGCGACAAGGTCGGTGTCAGCTCCGTGACACTGTGCCGCCTACCCCCGTATGACTAACACGCCGCGCCCTCGAAGGGGGCCGGTGGCACCTACGAATATCTTCTACGTGCTTATACAGGGCCACGTCGTGACGTTAGGCCGGCGGGATCGGTCATCCCCGTCGCTGTCAGCCCAGTGCGGCCATCCCCGCCACTGCCGCACCACGCCGGACACTGTGGCAACGCCCCAGCGCTATCAGGACGTACGGGGACAAGACATCACCACAACGGCCACTGTGCCACGTACAGGTCCTCCGTCAACGGCACCATCGAACCGGCCCACTACGGCGGCCGGTCAACCAACCGCTACACCGCCGCCCTCGAAGCCGCCCCTTTACGAACACAGGACGCACCACGACGCCTCAACAAAAGCGGGATTCGCCAGGATGGCCGCCAGCTCCGCAGCACTGTTTGGCATACCTCTACACGTAGAGAAATAGTGCGGCCTGCATGTAAACTGCTCCCTCCTTGGCCTATAAAAGGAGGGGCAGCCCCCCAGCCGCAAGGACACGGGACGATGGATAGCGATCACTCACACGCTCTCCGCCTTCTCCACGACATTGGCACTTGCCTCAATCAACACCTCTGGGACTTGGAGGCCACGCCTTCTCTGTCGGTGTTTTAGACCGGCAACCTACTAAGGGGAGTACCCGAAGTAAATGAATGTGGCCTCGCCGAGATCGGTAACTCGAAGGAAGAGACACGTGGCACACAATTTAGACAGGTTCGGGCCGCGAGGTGTGTAATACCCTACGTCCTGTATGTTGCGTAGCTCTGGATTGATTGGGCACGATTACAAGATGGTGTAATAGTGCGTCGTGAGAAGAGATTGGATGCTAGAGAAAGGTCCCTGCCTCGCCTTATATAGTCCGGGAGGCAGGGTTACAAGTCGGAGTAGGGAGAGAGTACTAGTCGGGTACGTCTAGGAGTCTTCCATACAGTGCAGGACATGTACAGCTTCCTAACCGAGTGCTTCTCCTCCGTAGTCCTTGTGCTCCACGCCATCAGGTGCCGTGTAGCGCAAGCCGGGTAGTCCCAAGGGCCCACCGAGTAGTCGGTCCTGGTACCCACCGAGGTAGTGGGTCCAGGGAGGTCCATACGACATTCTCTCCCGCCTCGCTTGTAGCCACCCCTCTACGAGCACCACGGTGCAAGCAATACAGTGCCCCGAGCACACCGCTGCTGGACGTACGGCAACGGCCGGAACCAGGATAAACCAAGTGTCCTTAGTTGCTTAGCACCGGCCATCGAGAGGCAGATCTCAGCACTCATTACTAGTTAGTGTCGGGACTACTTTCCGAACCGACAGTTGGCGCGCCAAGTAGGGGCTCGCGCTGAAAATCGGCTCGTCACCAGCCCTCTCGATGGTGATTCGCACCGAGTACCGCGGCCAAAGGTATTCCATGAGCAGCTTGGACCCCTTCCCGCTGGATTCGAAATCCGGTTTGGGAGCCTGAACTTCCAGGCTACGGGGAACGGCTACGTCATGTGCCTCACCAACCGTGAGGAGCTCCGTGCGCGGCGCCAAGCCGGGTCAGTCCCGGTCGCTTCCGCACATGTCACCGCGACACCAACGCCCGCCAGCACGGACGGCGCGAGCCCTCGGTGCCACGGCGCCGTCGACGCTCCGGCCGGCACTCGCGACGGGCGTGGACGGAGCTCCGACTCTGCCGCGCGCGTCGCCCGCAACGCAACGCGCCCTCCAAGGGAGACGACCGCCGCTCCGGCGGGGAGCGCTCGGTCTCAGGACCGCGCTTCCCCATCTGTCTGCGCGGCGCCACAACGGCGTACGTCGCCTCTGCCAACAACAACATGGCAACGCGCAGGGTTCGCCCTGGCCGCCATGTCCCGGCCGCCAAGGATCCCAGCGCCTCCGCCGGCAACGAATCATCCCAAGGCTCCGCCGGCGAGCTCCCACCCGCCACTTCGCATGGGTATGCGGAGTGGGATTTCTCCGGTGTACCCGACCCAGTAATGTTCCGGCGGTTCCTTGATGCCATGGACTACTGGTTCGGTTACTCCGATGACTCCAGCGCCGGGAGCTATGACCCCGCGCGGGAGTGTTGCGTCGTGATCACCAACGATCAGGCAAACGCCGCTAACGAGGCAGAAGCTGGCGATGGAGAGGTTCCCCCCGGGCCGGGAACTGGACCACACCTGGCTGCGGGGCCAAGCGCCCCTCCCTCCTCACCACCGAGGGGGGCAGACGTCAACGCGCAGTTGGCTCAAGCACGCGAGCTTGAGGCCAAGCTCGCGAAGGAGTACCACGTGGTGCGGTTGCTGCGAGCTTCCATCGCTGAGGAAGCCTCCGCGCGCGGCGAACGCGCGCACGAGTTGGGTCGACAGGCCCGCGATCGCATCAACACCTACTTCAACGTCGACGATCTGAGCACTCCCCCGCAAGCGAGCCAAAAGCTCATTGTCGGAGACAGCCATAAGGGTCCCCTAAATAACCTGGGGAAACCCTCTTAAAACCTGCAAAAAACGCAAAACACAGATCAACTCGCACACCTAAAAGCACATACATAGCACAACCACGACCCTGGTAGCCCCCGCGGCCCGCTAGGACAACACAGCGGACGCCCCTCGAGTGAGGTCCGCCTCGCTCGAGGGATAGACGTGTTAACACCAAAATTTGGCAAGGAGTATGACATGTGGGTCCGATCCGGAAAAGAGTCCGTCTGGTGGAAGGGAAGATATCTTCAGAGATTTTCGGCAGAAGGATCCGCGGTCGGCTATCTGCTCCAATTCGGTAAAGGAACAGTAGAGCTGATTTTGCGGGATTGGACGGTGACGTGGCTCGATCAGAAGAAGCGAATGGATGGGTAGGCGATCAAGTTTAGTTAGGCAGTGAATCCATTCGCAGTTGTAATCAGCAGGGTATAAATACGATCCCTGTATGCATGTAAAAAACACGTTCATTCTTCAATACACACCGGCCTTACGCCAAACCCTAGAGTCCTTGTCGTGTCGTCGAGTTCTTCGAGAGGACCAATCGATCCGTCGACCTCCGTGAGTACCGGCAACCTTGTATCATGTCTAGTATCATGCGGTGGATTTAGATTTGATGCAAGTAGTCTTGTTACCATGCTTCGTGTCATGCGGTAGATTCAAGCTTGGTTCAAGAAGGTTTCTTGTTAGATCATGAGCCATGCGGTAGGCTAAGGTCTAGCTCGAAGCTAGTTATCGGCTCTATTGGGTTTTGGCAAGATCCAATAGATTCATTAAGTTACCCTGTGTTATCATGAGTTTTTGCTTTATGTTTTAGTTCATGTAACACGCTCTTGCCCAATCTAGATGGGTTTGGATCGGCTTTTTCCTTGTAAGATCCGTACATGGGCAGGTTTCACGATTTTGACGCGTGGATCTTGTGCTCTCCGATAGCCGAAACCGAATCGATCTAGGTTGTTACGTGTTGCGGGTTCAAGCTTGCTTTGTTAGTATAAATCTTGAAAGAACCGGGTATCATGCGGTAGATGCAGGTTTTTGGGTTGCTTTGGAGCTAGTCATCGGTGGATTAGATTTCCAATTCAGCTTGATAGATTTATTTACGTGGTAATGTTTGTTCCTTCTTCATGGACCCCGAATCGGTTGTTCACCGCATTCGGTTATGCCTTCACGAGTAGATCATGTGCGTTATTTATGTTTTAAAAGACGTGTGCTTTTAGCTTTCCATATTTAGATTGTATCATGCGGTGGATAGATCTATTTGTGGAAAGTGGTGCGTTCTTTCGTGCAAGTTGTATCATGCGGTGGATAGATTTGCTTGTGATCGTACCCGACGGATCTTAAAGTAATTAGACATGCGGTAGACTAATACTTTGGATCTATGCATGCTTATTTTAATACATAATCATGTCCGTGCTTTACTTCATTTAATGTCAATCCTCATGAAGATCGGTCATTGCCTTGTTCATGCATCCACGTTTATTCAAAGATCGATTGTTGTCATGCTTACGTCATCCGTTCGGCAATGTTCTTTTTTCCTTTACGGTTACCCGAATGGTCGTGGTTCTTTGACAGGTAGCTTTGCATAGCTACATGTCGTCTTACTTGGCTTCTCAGCCGTAAATATGGAACTGCCTGGTACCACCCGGTAAGTTCCAAGCTTTGGTATTTAACTGTTTTACCTTTTGTTAATTTTCAGGAAAATTGACTGGCACGTCACTCTCTTCCTGCGCGTGCGAAGCTAAGCTTTTCGGCTTGCTGTGTGATTGGCACTGAGGGCACATTTTGCGTCAACACACTTTTTGGCACGCCCAGTGGGACCAACAGCCGAATTGGTTCAGGATGCCTGAGATCACAGACCTCCTGGATGTCAGCATTGAGGAGCTTTCTCCGGAGCAGCACCAACAGCTCGTGGACGCCGTGAATCAGTTTCAACAGAAGTGTCTCATGTCCTTCAAGAAGAATCGAAGCGGTGTGCCATATCTGAAGAATGGCCTACCCAGAGTGCTGTTGCCGGGAGAAACTGACGCTACGACCCAGCAAGAAAAGGAAGAATGCGCGCGGATCTTCCAAGAGTCAATGGACGACGTGCTCACCAAGCACAACCAAGCTTTCCTTGGGTCACTCCAACAGATGATGGTGGCCCTCTTTGGTCCAGCGCGGGGCAGGCGTTCGGAAAGGCGTACGCCGGAAAGAGCACCGTGGAACTGGGCGAGTCAAGCTCCCAGCCGCCACCACGGGGCCCGGTGCAGCAGCCTCCTCCTCAGAGCTCCGGGAGCCAAACGTTCCAACCTCCTCCACAGGGAGCTGGGGGGCAGCCAGTCCAGCCATCGTTGCAAGCTTCAGGAAGTCAACCGATCCTGCCGCCACCACAAAGCAGCACAGGTCAGCCTGTGCAACAGCCGAATCCGTACCAGCCCACGTACGGAGACCTAGCGTTCGGCTCAGCTGGGGCCCCACTCGACCCCAGTCGAAGAATTGCTCCATCCACCAACTGGCTCCAGAGGAATTTATACGGCGGCGGATATCATGAAGTGGGGAATTACGGGGCGTTCGATGCCTTCCCGCACCCAGGGTACGCGCCGGCTGCAGGCGCTCAAGAGGACGATGCCCTAGCACGCAAGATGGCCGAATTGATGCAGAATCAGTTCGGCCTCAAGCCAAGGATGCAGGGCCCCACCTACAGGCCGCCGTTCCCGGAATGGTACTATAACGTGCTTCTGCCGCCAAGGGTGAAACCGCCGACGGAATTCACAAAATTCTCTGGACAGGACGAGACAAGCACGGTCGAGCATATCGCTCGTTATCTCATGCAGCTTGGGGAGTGTTCAGCCGAAGAGGCGTTCAGGGTTCGCTACTTCCCCGCCTCGCTGACGGGTCCAGCTTTTCAGTGGTTCTCGTCCTTGCCGCCTGAATCTGTGGCCAGGTGGAAAGATTTGGAGCGTAAATTCCACGCTCATTACTTCAGCGGCAGTGCTGAGAAGAAGTTGATTGATCTCGCCACCCTAAAACAAAGGCATAGTGAAACACCGCTGGAGTTCCTCAGAAGGTTCAGAGAAGTCAAGGGCATGTGCTTCTCATTGAACTTGCCAGATGATCAGCTGGCCGACATGGCCGTCGCCGGGATGTTGCCAGCCGTACGTGAGAAACTATTTGGGATGGAGTTCGAGAACTTGGGCCAGCTGTCACAAAAGTTATCCCTGATGAGCAATCAGGCTTATGGCCTCAAGAAGGACCCCAAGTTTGGCAAGCAGCACGACGTCGCCGATATCTACAATCAATTCTTGGACAAAGCTGATTTGTTCGAGGATTCTGACGACGAATTGGAGATAGCTGCGGCGGAAATCATGTGGGGTAAAGAGCCTCTAACAATGAATCAGCGTTGGGTCAGACAGACCAAAGGAACTTATGACTTCGACATCACAAAGGCTGACAAGTTGTTCGAGCTCTTGGTAAAAGAAGGCCGGATCAAGCTGCCCGAGGGGCATTCTATGCTTCGGCCTGATGGAGTCAAAGCGAAACGTTACTGCGGCTTCCACGACAGGGACTCGCACTCCATCAACGATTGCAGGGTCTTCAGGATGAGGATCCAGAAGGCTATCCAGGAAGGGCATCTCAAGTTCGACAACAAGATGAAGCTGGATGGCCACCCCTTCCCGCAGAACATGCTCGGCTTTTCTATCAATGCGATAACAGCCGAAGAGAAAGGGAAAGTCAAGGTCCTAACCTCGGCCAGGTCCAAGCAAGATGGATCAGTTGACCCGAAGCGCCAGGTGACCATAGAGCAAGTACAGGGCGACGCCCCCCGCGTTCTCAAAAGCCATATCGAGATCGGGGAATCGTCCAAGCCCAAACCCAAGGTGACGTCACGCATCCTCCTTAATAAATGGCAGCGCCAGATGGAGAAGGAACGCTACCAGGAGCGTCGTCACGAGGAGGAGCAACGCAGGGCTGAGGAGGAAGCGCGCAGATGGAATCAGGAGCAGCACGCGCGCGAGCAGGAGCGCGCCCACTGGGGGTGCGCCTTTTTCAGGCACTGCTGGAATGAGGGCCTGAAACTGCCCACATTGAGGAACTGTCCTGAGTGCAGCGACAGATATGCTGAATACAGGCAGGAATCTGCCAATCGCCGATCCGTCCATGAAAGACTTGGAAGGATCCACCCAAATGGGGATCGGCGGCAAAAAATTGAAATCATTGATCATCCCAGGAAGCGCCGAGCCGATCTTAGGTGGGCTGACCACGAGGAGGATGAAGATGTCTACGTCTGGCAGAAGGGGCAATGGTGCCCACCCGGTCTGCGCAAGAGCCAGAAGAGGCGGGTCCAACGCTTGAGGAACCGCGAGTTGAAGCAAGCCGGGGTCCAGACAAGACAGAAGTGGCGCCCCAAGGACCAGCCGGAAGGATCGAAGCCTCGAGCCCCTGCATGCATGGTATACTTCCTGCCAAACGAGTTCATGGCTCCCGCTAACCAGGTGATGCAGGAGGAAGTTTCCTTCGACGACGAGCACGCCGAGGAGATGATGGCGCAACTGGTGCTCGCCAAGCAGGCCGTCTTCGACAAGCCGGCCAAGAATCGCCACATGAGGCCACTGTACTTGAGGGGGTACGTCAATGGCAAGCCATTGACCAAAATGTTCGTCGACGGTGGCGCGGCAGTCAACGTGATGCCGTACACCACCTTCAGGAAGCTTGGCATGACCCCGAGCGATTTGACACCAACAAGCATCATCCTGAACGACTTCGCCGGGAACCCCTCAGACACCAAAGGATGCGCTCACGTGGACTTGATGATCGGGTCCAAGACGCTGCTCACCACCTTCTTCGTCATCGAGGGGAAGGGAGCCTACGGCCCCGTCGCTTGGGCGGGACCCGGATCCACGCCAACCGCCGCGTCCCATCCACTATGCATCAACAACCGATCCGGTGGGTGGACGATGAAATTGAGGTCGTACAGGCGGACGACTCCGTGAGCGTGGCTAGCATGGAACCGGCCTTCCGGGAGTACCAAGGCATCGATTGCTTCTCGGGAAGGAGCGGGGAGAAGGTCCCGTTGAACCCGTCGCCGGTGACCAACGTACCGATTCAAGCGGTCGGCTCTTACAGGAATTTTTAATGGAGAACCCCGTGGATGGCACCGATGGCAAGCCGGGACGAGGATTCATGTCGGCCGATAAGCCGGAGGAAGTTGACATTGGAAACGGTGATAAACCAAGGCCGACGTTCATCAGTGCAGGTTTGCAACCAGACTTCAGGGGGAACTTAATCAAGCTTCTCAAAGAATATAAAGATTGCTTCGCCCGGGGATTACTCGGAGATGCTCGGATTGGATCGATCCATCGTCGAGCACCGGTTGCCAATCAAGCCTCGGCTTCAAGCCATATAAGCAACCGCCCCGAAGATCTACAAGGATGAAGTATTGGCCGATGTGAAGAAGGAAATCGAAAGATTACTTGACGCAAACTTCGTTCGGCCCTGCAGATATGCGGAGTGGATTTCCAACATCGTCCCTGTGTATAAGAAAAATGGAAAAATGAGAGTTTGCATAGACTTCAGGGACCTAAACAGAGCTACTCCCATGGATGGATACCCGATGCCTATTGCCGATTTGCTGATTGACGCCGCTGCTGGGCACAAGGTAATTAGCTTCATGGACGGCAACGCGGGATACAATCAGATCTTCATGGCAATTGAAGACATATCAAAGACGGCCTTCAGGTGTCCTGGTCATATAGGCCTATTTGAATGGATCGTCATGACATTTGGGTTGAAAAATGCCGGTGCAACCTATCAGCGGGCCATGAACTACATTTTTCATGAGTTGATCGGCAAGACCGTGGAAATCTACATTGACGACGTAGTGATCAAGTCCTTGAGCCAGGACTCCCATCTGGAAGATGTGAAGAAAACCCTGGAATGCACTCGGAAGCATGGGCTGAAGATGAATCCAAACAAGTGTGCATTTGGGGTGTCAGCTGGAGAGTTCTTGGGGTTTTTGGTTCACGAGAGGGGAATCGAAGTAGGCAAAAAGAGCATGAAGGCCATCGATGAAGTCGTTCCTCCAACCAACCTCAAGGAGTTGCAATCACTGCTCGGCAAAATCAACTTTGTGAGAAGGTTCATCTCAAATTTATCACAGAAGGTGTTGCCATTCTCACCGCTGCTGAAGCTGAAGAAGGATCAGAAATTCACATGGGGCGACGAACAACAAAAGGCTTTCGAGGAAATCAAGCAATACATGAAGGAGCCGCCGGTGCTGGTTCCTCCTCAGCTAAACAAGCCTTTCAAGTTGTACGTGGCGGCCGATACCCAAACTATTGGATCGGCCCTTATTCAAGAATTCGAAGGCAAGGAGCGGGTAGTAGCTTATCTTAGCCGAAAACTACTTGATCCTGAAACCAGGTATTCGGCTATGGAGAGATTGTGTCTTTGCGTATACTACTCGTGTACAAAGTTTCGGCACTACCTGTTGAATGCCGAATGCACTGTATACTCGAAGTTTGATGTGATAAAACATATGTTATCTATGCCAATCTTGAATGGTCGAGTTGGCAAATGGATTTTGGCTCTATCAGAATTCGAGTTGAAGTATGAATCGGCAAAAGCCATCAAAGGTCAAGTCATTGCCGATTTTATAACTGAACACCGTGACCCTTCAATTGATCTGCTTGAAATTACCCCGTGGGCTTTATTCTTTGAGGGTCATCGTGTGGCAAAGGTGGGGGAGTAGGGATCCTGCTAATTTCACCCAGAGGTGAGATGTTTGAATTCGCCATTCCTATACAACCCACTGTCACAAATAACCAGGCTGAGTACGAGGCATTGCTTCGAGGGCTTCAATATTTGAGAGAAGCCGGGGCCGTTTCGGTTGAGATTTATGGAGATTCAGAGTTGGTCATCAAGCAATTGAACGGCCAGTACGAGTGCAGGAGCGAAGCGCTGAGGAGTTACTACGAGGAATGCAGAGAGATCTTGAAGGGCTTTCCACTGGTAACCCTACAGCACATTCCTAGAGAGCACAACGAGGAAGCAAACAGGCTGGCTCAAAGCGCCTCTGGCTACAAAGAGAGTCAAGAAGCATTTGCTGCAGAGGTGAGCGCACTAGGGACGGATCTTACGGAGGATGATTGGAGGAAAGAAATCGTCGATTATTTAAGAGATCCATCCCGAAAGGTCTCTAGGAAGCTCAGGTACAAGGCAATCAAGTTCGTTCTTCTGGATGATAATTTGTTCTATAAATCAATAGATGGGGTATTGCTACGATGCCTGGGTCCAGAAGAAGCCAAGAACATGATGAGCGAGGTGCACGATGGGATATGTGGAGCGCACCAATCGGCCTATCGCATGAAATGGGTTATTAGGCAGGCTGGATGCTTTTGGCCGACGATATTAGAGGACTGCTTTGAGTATTACAGGGGGTGTCAAGATTGCCAGAGGTTCGGGAATATTCAAAGAGTCCCTGCATCAGCACTAAATCCCATCATCAAGCCATGGCCATTCAGGGGCTGGGGTATAGACTTGATTGGCCAAATTAATCCACCATCTAGCAAGGGGCATAAGTTCGTGCTTTTGGCTACAGATTACTTCACCAAATGGGTCGAGGCAATCCCACTCAAGAAGGTGACGTCAGAAAACATGATTGAGTTCGTCAGGGAGCACATCATCTATCGATTTGGGATTCCTCAGACAATGACCACTGACCAAGGGGCACAATTCGTGTCATTGGAATTCAGAGATTTTGCCGAAAGCATGGGAATCAAATTATTTAACTCCTCACCATATTACGCCCAAGCTAATGGTCAAGCAGAGGCTTCTAACAAGATCATGATCAAGCTTATACAGAAGAAGATCGACCAGAAGCCGAGGAGATGGCATTCGGTACTCAGTGAAGCGCTGTGGGCTTACCGAATGGCCCCCCATGGAGCTACAAAGACTTCTCCTTACGAGTTGGTTTATGGGCATCACGCGATCTTGCCCTGGGAAATGCAATCAGAGTCAAGGAGAGTAGTGCTGCAAAAGGATTTGAGCTCCAAGGATTACAGTGGCCTAATGATGGACGAGTTGGAAGATTTGCACATGATTCGTCTCAGGGCCTTGGAGAACATCGAGAAAAACAAGCTACGGGTCGCCAAATACTATAACAAGAAAGTAAAAGTAAAGCAATTCGCAGAAGGTGATCTAGTTTGGAAAGCGCTACTGCCGATTGGAACTAAATACAGTGAATTCGGCAAATGGTCCCCTAACTGGGAGGGCCCTTTTCGTGTGGTCAGATGCGTTCCTGGTAATGCATACATATTGAAAACTTTGCTGGGAGAAGAGTTTTCCGCCGCAATAAATGGAAGATATCTGAAGAAGTATTATCCTAGCATTGAAATCGATCGATGATTACACATCTGACACAGAAACAGCCGGCGCTCAAGGGTGAGGCCGCCTTTAGAACAAAATCCATGAACAAGAGAAAATGGCCAGTGCCCGATGCATTGCCCTTAGCTCAATACTACATTACAACTGTTTCTCAAGAGATCACATCTAGCAGCCCTGATGGTCAAGTCCACCAAAAGGGGGAAGCAGAAGGCGTGGCGGAAGAAGCGAAAGTATGATTCAATCTTTTCTTTACTTCTTCGGCTGCTGCTCCCTCTTCAGTTGTTCCAGGACCACCGTGACGGCAACTTGGAACGCACGAGGATGACCACGATTGGCGGCCTCTACCAAGCTATCCCAGGCCGCCTTCAGGTTGCTGTACCTGTCAGAGACATCTGGAGCAAAAGAATCAAGATTAGGGGCAAGAAATCCAGATGCAAACATGAAGAGGAACAGAGGCGTTTACCTCCAACTAGCGCTTCTAGTGCCATGCGTCGCTCGCGTTCGGCTTGGCAGCGGACGGACATGTCCCTGAGGTCACGCTCCAGGTGCCGGGCACGACGGCGCAGCTGATGAATGACCCTTTGCTCAGGCGTGGTGTCCTCCGCCTCAGGAGAGGAATCGGAAGAGATGTACTCAGGAACATCTTCGGTTCCGATGACCTCTTCAGGAAGCAAATCGAGGCTAAAAGAGGCAGAGGAAGACATGAAGCGCAAGATCAAGCAGGAGGACAAGGAGCAGATCAAGAAAGAACTCACTTCCGAATCGTACGCTTCCTTGACGAGCCGCTCCCCTGAGGTTGTTTACCCTTGTCCATGGCGTTGGGGGTTTTTTCTCCTAGCAGCAGAAGAAGAGACGAGAAGTGATGGAGGAGTGTGCGAGTGGATTTGCAGAGCACCCCACGGGCTATTTTATTGACCAAGGAGGCGCATTGGGAGTGATGATCTGGCCAGTACACACTGTTGGAATACCAAGCGGCAGGGGTTTCCACCAAGTGCGAAAGGTTTTCTTTTGAACAGTATTTACGGATTGCCGAATTGGGATCCTTTGTGGAGTTTGCGCCAAGAGGCAGTTGTTTGCGAGCGTTCGGCTAAAGACAGTTCCCATGCGCGTTCGAAGAAAACAGAATTCACAGATGCAAATGCGAAGGGAAATGTCACAGAACAAGTGCAAAATTCAAAAGATCATCATATATTGCCGACATTTACACATCCCTAGTACAATCTAGTCAAAGAGCCTGTTCAACACAGACTGGGGATGGGTAATTTCGGCAATGGCGTCGCCGTGGCCGTCGAGGCGCTCCAGGATGAGCTCAATCTCGTCGATATCCTCCGGCGCGCCGCCCTGGAAGCCACGCGGCCTGGTGGAGTAGTCGACGTCCGTATGCGTCGCCATCGCAGCCAGTGCCCAAGGTGGTGCCCGCACGAACACCATGGACGGCCACCTCGTCAATGCGGCGCTCCACCGCGGCCGGGCGCTCCGCCGGCGTGTCGCCGTGAGCGTTCACCTTCTCCGCCAGCTGCTCTACCAGCGCTTTTAGCTGGTTGAGCTCAGCATCACGGGCTGCAAAAGACAAACAAGAAGGGATTAGCATCAAAGGCCGAGCTGGACCAAGAATCAATCTCAGGACAATACCGTCAATGGCCTCCAGCAGTTGTTTGCGCTGGTCCTCCCATTCCAGTTCGGCCACGCCCGCCTTTTTGGAGACGGTCTCCAACTCAAGACGAGACGCCTCCAGCTCCTCCTTGAAGCGGATAGCGTCTGCTTCCCCGTACGGCACCGGGGAGTGGCCATCAGACTCCGAAGAGTCGTCGGGGAGAGGCTGATTGGCCGGCGCGCGAGGCGGATTCCACTGAATCAACCTGAAAAGGGGGAGATGATTGTCAAGGCAAAAGAAGATCAGAAGGGAGACCGACGAGGAGAAATTGATGATCATCACCGCCTGCGCGCATTAGCGCTGCTTCCCTCAGCCTCGTCGGAGGCGCGGCGGCGGTTGAGGCGGCGCACCATTGCGGTTTGGGGATGTGCACTGTTTACAAGAAAACCAAAGATTGGCAAAGATTCGAGAGCTAAAAGGCCTGATGGAGAGCTAGGGGCACCTACGGCAACATTTATAGGCCTGGCAGGGTAATTGTGGCTTCGAGTCGTGGCTGTGGATCGTGGCGCACGTCCCGATGAAATCGGAAGGCGGAGAGATTTCCTTGACCAGCCCGTCGGCGGGTCGTTTGGAATTCCAAGCCGGGCCGTACGCGAGTCGATTGGTTCGGCTAAAGGAACTCAAGGTATCGTTCGGGAGTTAACGTTTCACTGCCGAATGGGTCGTTCAGCATCACATCTCAAGGTACGCTAAGGAAAGGAAACAAATTACAAAGGAAATATTACAAGAACGACCAGTTCAGGTACATATCAATAAGGACACTTAAGCGTTAAGGAGTTTTGCGAGTGCATGACGGACATTGGATACTATCAAGTGGGAATTGTCCAAGATCTCCTGATAGTCCTTTTGAGCATCAGACAAGTCAGCAAGCTCTGCATCGCATTGCTTTACTTTGGTAACAGCCGATTCTGCCTCCGCTTCGGTCTTTGCTATCAATCCAGGGAGATCGGCCATTTTCTTCTGGTCAATCTCCATCTCCGCTGACAGACTTTTCAATTCCGCCTCTAGAGCAGCCTTTCTGGCGACTTTCAGATCGTAAGAGGCTTGCAGGTCAGCCAAGGCATCCTTATGGCTTTTTGCTTGGGATTGTATCCCGTTCATGGCCTGTTCAGCATCAGTTTTTTCCTTTTCAATGGCCGAACGGGAGCGCAATTTCCTCCAGGTGCGCCTTAAGGGAACATAGAAAGGCTCTAAGTTGTAGATGGACGACAGAAAAGCTCTGATGTCATCGGGAAGTTTGCGACTAATGGGCTCAAACATCTCTTCAAAATGACAGAGATCATTGAGCTGATCCTGGACGTCTTTTTCTAGCCAGGCTGCAATTTCTTTGAGCTTGAGCAATACCTCGTCGGGCAACGGCTGGTTTGTTTCTTTCATCACATCGGCAGTTGGGCCCTCTGATGGCAAGCTCGATGATGACGGGGCGTGATCCTGAAAACAATACTGCCGAGGTGAGAATGCTAGCATCAAGGTATCAAGATTAAGAGCGGAACCAGGTACCTCATGAATGGTATCTTGAGCGGGAACAATCGCAGACGAAGGAGGCGTCCCGAGTAGAGCCGAAACGTCCAAGTCGGGAGATGCTGGTGCAGCAATCAGCGACTCGTGAGTTTCTGGCTGGGGAAGAATTGGATCTTCCTCTGTTGGGTTGGCCGTTGCAGCTTGGCTGATAGGCGATGGCATCCTGGGAGAACTTGGCGGCTCCAGTTGAGTAGGGGGATTCATCTCTGGAGAGCGTACTGCTTCCGCAGAAGGTGATGAAGATGAAACCTCTACTGGGATGGGCAATTCAACCCTGGAAGGGCTCGCCTGTTGAACCACTGGAACATCTACAAGTGGTTCTCCAACAGTTTCTTCTGCAAATATCCAATCAAAGGGATAAGTGCCGGTGCTCATCTTTGAGAAAGAACAGCAAAAAGTCGTACCAGTGGATGGAGCATCGGCAGGTATTGGTTCTGAAGAAGGTTGGGCTCTGGCCTGAAATACACAATGATATGATCTATCAAGAACAGAGTGACCCAGTAGTCAGGAAGGTAAAGGAGTTTACCTCAACCAGTACTTTCTTGACAGTTCTCCTCCTTTTAGCGCTCGGAGGGGGAATCAGATGCAATCCTTGCCTCCTGTCGACAGCAAGACTGGAAAGGCTTGGATCAGTGGTGGCATGCCTGTCCATTAGTTGGCGCAGGGTCGTGGATTTAAACCCC
The DNA here is from genome assembly GCA_947561735.1 of Cenchrus americanus. Lineage (NCBI taxonomy): Eukaryota > Viridiplantae > Streptophyta > Magnoliopsida > Poales > Poaceae > Cenchrus > Cenchrus americanus. Next base: position 100,780,248 of record OX387239.1, on the reverse strand, counting down.
AGTGCTGAAATCGGGCCTTCGGCATTATAAGTTATTACCCTGGCTCGAGGGGCAGGAACTGTGTTCTGTGGACAGAAGATGAAGGTCAGGACCATGAATGAAAGAGGGAAAAGTCTGATCAAGGGGCTCATTGTGTTACCTCTGAAGTCGGCAGGAAATTGGGCACCAATTCTGCACAGAACACATGGACAGGTTCGTTGAAGATGTGGTCATGGAATTCTTGCCACCATGAGCTGAAGGTGGGGTGAACTACGATTGCAGGCACAAAAGGACATGTGTATACAGTGGGACTGCACACATAGTGGAAAACTCTGCTGCACTGCAACGGTTCCTTGATTTCCTCCCTGGGCTTGAGGAATTCATGCAAAAACAATCTTGGGGGTATCTGGCCGCATCCAAGCTGCCTGGCCATTACGTTAGGCTGGTAGTACTCATAAGTACTAACATTCTGCCTCCCTCCGTTGAACTCGGCCGGTAATATACATGGGCGGATTATGATATTAAAGATTTCCAGGAATCTCCCATCCTGATGGCCGGGCTCAAAGGAGAACTCGACAGGGAAGGTCAGAGTGTCACAGCCTAGATAAGGGAGCCAAAGGGGATCGGGGAAGCCTTTGAAGAACAGCTCGAAAAGTTGGGTGATGTCCCGCTGAACAATAACAGTTGAAGCTGCTTCTCCATAGCTTTGGCATCCTCTGGTGACTTGAAGCTCTCCTTCTGGGGGATTGGACCAGGGGAAGAACCTGGAGTTCAAGTCGACGCCCACAATTTGATGCATGTGAAGTTGCAGCCAAATCTGAACAAACCACCAGGGGCCATTAACGCATGCTATCCTCTCGCTGGTATACATTTGGGTAACGGTCTGATGAAGCATATGGTATACACCGCCCAAAAGGAATTTTCCCGGAGGAAGACGGTTGCCACCGGCGGAGTGGATCGCCATTGCGATGTGATTCGCAGTGGGTTCATTGGCTTTGCCACGAAGACAAATCGCACAACCACATGTTCAGGAAGGCTCTGTATTCAACTTCGCCAAGGGGATTGTCTTTCATGTGCTTCGCGATATAATTCTTGTAGCCATTCCCTGGCTTTACCCCTGTTTGGCGTGAGGAATTTTTGAAAGTCCAAGGCCTGACAGATCCGGTAATGTCAAGGCCGGTGATCATGTACACATCGGCCAACGTTGGAGACATTGGGCCATGCCCAAACAGGAAGGCATTGACGCCGTTGGACCAGAAGTGGCACGCGGCTATCAGAAGATCTTCATTCTTGGGCATCTCAGCTACAGATAACTCTAAACATTGAGCGATGCGGAGAGTATCCAGATTGGTCAATCCACTCTTATCCGCAAGAACCCTACGGTACCAAGTCTTCCAGCCTGCGATTGGGGGCAAAGGCCAGTTCTTGAACGCATCTTGCCATTGAGGAGGTGGAGATAAAGCTACCTTGAAAGGGATTCTCTGAGATTCAGCGGCAATGAAATCTCGAGGGTCAGGATTCCCTTCGGGACCAAGATAATAAGATCGCGAATTGGCCTCAATGGGAATCAGAAGAGCAGTGGAAGGTTCCTGGAGGAAAGCGGAAGAAGAAAATCTCAGGTAAAATTGAAAACCTAATGCCGAACCAAGGTTTGGAGGGGTAAATCTACCTGAGCAGCTTGGTTCTGAGTCGCCATTGAAGATTCGAGCTCGGAACGAAGGGGATCTAGGATTGGATCTGAACGAGGAATCCGGCGGATTGCGAAGAACAGGTGTTGACAGGTTTGGCTCAAAGATTTGTGGCTGGAGTCAATTGTGGAACAAAATTACTTTTATCCCGCAATTGAAGGGGCATGTGTTAACACCAAAATTTGGCAAGGAGTATGACATGTGGGTCCGATCCGGAAAAGAGTCCGTCTGGTGGAGGGGAAGATATCTTCAGAGATTTTCGGCAGAAGGATCCGCGGTCGGCTATCTGCTCCAATTCGGTAAAGGAACAGTAGAGCTGATTTTGCGGGATTGGACGGTAACGTGGCTCGATCAGAAGAAGCGAATGGATGGGTAGGCGATCAAGTTTAGTTAGGCAGTGAATCCATTCGTAGTTGTAATCAGCAGGGTATAAATACGATCCCTGTATGCATGTAAAAAACACGTTCATTCTTCAATACACACCGGCCTTACGCCAAACCCTAGAGTCCTTGTCGTGTCGTCGAGTTCTTCGAGAGGACCAATCGATCCGTCGACCTCCGTGAGTACCGGCAACCTTGTATCATGTCTAGTATCATGCGGTGGATTTAGATTTGATGCAAGTAGTCTTGTTACCATGCTTCGTGTCATGCGGTAGATTCAAGCTTGGTTCAAGAAGGTTTCTTGTTAGATCATGAGCCATGCGGTAGGCTAAGGTCTAGCTCGAAGCTAGTTATCGGCTCTATTGGGTTTTGGCAAGATCCAATAGATTCATTAAGTTACCCTGTGTTATCATGAGTTTTTGCTTTATGTTTTAGTTCATGTAACACGCTCTTGCCCAATCTAGATGGGTTTGGATCGGCTTTTTCCTTGTAAGATCCGTACATGGGCAGGTTTCACGATTTTGACGCGTGGATCTTGTGCTCTCCGATAGCCGAAACCGAATCGATCTAGGTTGTTACGTGTTGCGGGTTCAAGCTTGCTTTGTTAGTATAAATCTTGAAAGAACCGGGTATCATGCGGTAGATGCAGGTTTTTGGGTTGCTTTGGAGCTAGTCATCCGGTGGATTAGATTTCCAATTCAGCTTGATAGATTTATTTACGTGGTAATGTTTGTTCCTTCTTCATGGACCCCGAATCGGTTGTTCAGCCGCATTCGGTTAGGCCTTCACGAGTAGATCATGTGCGTTATTTATGTTTTAAAAGACGTGTGCTTTTAGCTTTCCATATTTAGATTGTATCATGCGGTGGATAGATCTATTTGTGGAAAGTGGTGCGTTCTTTCGTGCAAGTTGTATCATGCGGTGGATAGATTTGCTTGTGATCGTACCCGACGGATCTTAAAGTAATTAGACATGCGGTAGACTAATACTTTGGATCTATGCATGCTTATTTTAATACATAATCATGTCCGTGCTTTACTTCATTTAATGTCAATCCTCATGAAGATCGGTCATTGCCTTGTTCATGCATCCACGTTTATTCAAAGATCGATTGTTGTCATGCTTACGTCATCCGTTCGGCAATGTTCTTTTTTCCTTTACGGTTACCCGAATGGTCGTGGTTCTTTGACAGGTAGCTTTGCATAGCTACATGTCGTCTTACTTGGCTTCTCAGCCGTAAATATGGAACTGCCTGGTACCACCCGGTAAGTTCCAAGCTTTGGTATTTAACTGTTTTACCTTTTGTTAATTTTCAGGAAAATTGACTGGCACGTCACTCTCTTCCTGCGCGTGCGAAGCTAAGCTTTTCGGCTTGCTGTGTGATTGGCACTGAGGGCACATTTTGCGTCAACAAGACGCTCCCTCGGGCGAAGTCCGCCTCGCTCGAGGCCCTTACGCCCCCTCGGGCGGGGTCCGCCTCGCTCGAGGGCTCCACCCCGCCCCTCGAGCGAGGCCCGCCTCGCTCAAGGGCCGAGCACCCCCTCGGGCAGGGTCTGCTTCGCTCGAGGGCACCCACGCGCACGTCTCTCATGCTCCCACGCGCACCTGTTCCCGCACGCGCGTACGAGCATTTAATGCTCTGACGCCACAGGGCCATGCCACTACTCTGACGCGCCTGGGAATCACGCCCCGGCACTGTTCCGCCAACTCCCGGGGGGAAGCCATCCCCGCCGCTATTCAACACTGTGCGGCAAGGCCGGTGTCAGCTCTGTGACACTATGTCGCCTACCCCCGTACGACTAACACGCCGCGCCCTCGAAGGGGGGTCGGCGACACCCTCGAATGTCTTCTACGTGCTTATACAGGGCCATGCTGTGACGTCAGGCCGGCGGGATCGGTCATCCCCGTCACTGTCAGCCCTGTGCGGCCATCCCCGCCACTGCCGCACCACGCCGGACACTGTGGCAACGCCCCAGCGCTGTCGGGACGTACGGGGACAAGACATCGCCACAACGGCCGATGTGCCACGTACGGGTCCTCCGTGAATGGCGCCCTCGAACCGGCCCACTACGGCGCCCGGTCAACCAACCGCTACACTGCCGCCCTCGAAGCCTCCCCTGTAAGAACACAGGACGCACCACGACGCCTCAACAGGAGCGGGATTCGCCAGGACAGCCGTCAGCTCCGCAGCACTGTTCGTCATACCTCTACACGTAGATAAATAGTGCGGCCTTCATGTAAACTGCTCCCTCCTTGGCCTATAAAAGGAGGGGCAGCCCCCCAGCCGCAAGGACATGGGACGACGGATAGAAATCACTCACACGCTCTCCGCCTTCTCCACGACATTGGCACTTGCCTCAATCAACACCTCTGGGACTTGGAGGCCATGCCTTCTCTCCCGCCTCGCTTGTAGCCACCCCTCTACGAGCACCACGGTGCAAGCAATACAGTGCCCCGAGCACACCGCTGCTGGACGTACGGCCCCGGCCGGAACCAGGATAAACCAAGTGTCCTTAGTTGCTTAGCACCAGCAATCGAGAGGCAGATCTCAGTGCTCATTACTAGTTAGTGTTGGGACTACTTTCTGCACTGATAGAAATACTACACTGCGGCCTCATAACTCAATGGCACTCGGAGCTTGCCCCCTGCAACCTCAAAGGTGCTATTTATAGCCAACGCCGTGCCCCGGGCAGCTGGTGAGGTAATGACCCTGTTACCACGTGATAATGGGACCTGTGGTCTTTGCATAATTTAAGGCGATGACATTACTCTCTATGACTCACGATGTCTTTGTCGTTTGCGCATCAGTGATGCCTGAGCCCCATCGCAAAGGTCACATGGCTATAGTAACCCCCTCAATCTGTGGGCAGCTTGTCATTTTCTGGGTGGCGAGAGCATCTTTGACCACTTTTGACCTGTGACCCTGTAGTCTACGCTACAAGACAAAACCTGACCCCGTGTCAGAAGGCTCCACGCCTAAACTTAGTCCCCCTTTCTTTTTTCGACGATAACACCACGACCCCCCCTCTACGACCTGATGTTTTTATTTGCACCCGCTAGGCTCTGCATCTTGGTGCACCCGCTATGGCTCTGCACGTAAACAGACCCGTTCCAATCAGCCTATATTTCTGTTTCCTTAGCAGAATGGTCGTAGGTTCGATTGAAGACCTTCCGAGGTAGTCGTGCCTCGCTGCTCTACTAGATCCTTCTGGGCGCCTGGAGATCCAACAGTAGCATGGAGATTAGAAGAATCACGGAGATCTACAATTTTCGTTGGACCTCCATGGTCGGTGTGCTTGTTGTTGCTAAGTTCGCCAATACCTTAGTATCATGGCTCCGCTGGATGGCTGGCAGCTATGTTGGTTGTTTGGACACCAAAACAACCTCCTTGAGGTCAGCGTGCCTTAATATCTAGGTTTTGCCACACTTAGGTATGATCATGGCCCTGCCGACTTAGTTGGGCGCCCCGGATGCGTGACCTTCTGAGGTCGGTGTGCTTTTGTAAGCCCTGCCAGCCTGCTCTAGACACCAAGGATTTTACGTCGGGAATGAAGGCCTCTCCGTGGGGTGCGTGCCTGATGGCCCTACCAAGTGCTTCTGGGTGCTTGGGCGCTATACACTTGAGACCTTCCTTAGGTCGGCATGCCTCGAGTGGCCCTGCCAGACTCTTTGCAGCTATGCAAGATATCTGGATGTCTCTACACTCCATACGTTCAAAGATCGACGTTATTTCGCCAGCTTCATCGTCGACCGGCTACAGACATCGCAACTACAACTACGACATCATCGGTGATTTCTTCATTCGACGCACCTTTCAAGACCTTGCTGGGTATCCTCGGATACTGGGCATTGTTGTTTAAGGCCTCTTCGGGGTCAGCACGCCTACAAAAGCCTCCCTGAGGTCGGCCCTGCCAGACTCCTTGCAGCCATGCTTGGAGATCTGGGTGTCACTACACTTCGTTCGATCAAGACCATGCCTTAGTTTTTCTTCTCTTTCCGGAGCATCAAACCAGACATGCTGCCTGCTTCAATGCTCGGGGACTACTCTACGAGTGCGTCTTCGACGCCCTCTTGTTTTCTTCGTCGTACCGACCTGTTGGGAAACCCATTTCTCATCATGTCGTTACTCGACCTACTTTATTTTCTTCTTTTTGGGTCATCATACTGGCCATCCTGCCCGCCATGATGCTCAGATACTACTCATGAGTGCATCTTCGATGCCCTCTGATTTTTTTCCTTGTCATTTTGATCTATTGAAAGCCTGCTTCCCATAGGTCGTCACTCGACCTCTCTTCATTCGGCAAGACTACAAACAGGTCGGCTGCTAAGCTGATTTGTTCTTTTTTCTTTTTAGACCGACGTGCATGCTATTCAACCTATCAATGGCTCTATGACTTCGTCATGACCTTTCTAAGGTCGCTGCACCTACACCTCGCTCGGGGGCTTGTGAGACATGGGTACCCCTGTCCCCACCGACCAGGCTCACGGCCGTCCCCGACAAGTGGGTCCAGCCTACTAAGAAGACCTGTCGGCCTGTCAGTGGGCCCAACCGACCTAGTTGGCGGCCCACACGACCTCCTGAAGACTTTCCAAAAGATTCCCCAGATGACCTAGTTCATCACGACCTCAAGACTTGGCGTACAAGACAAAGACCTCGGTGGATTTCGCCCAAAGCAGATCGACGGGATATGGCAAGATGTGTAATGTAGACTTAGGTCTCTTGGTCATAACGGACCAGGAGTCTGGAAACTAACCTCATCCGCTGACCAAATATAAGGCGGACGAGGCGACCCCTTGTACAATCCGACCAATCCTCAAGCAATCTACACCGACAACTGGACGTAGGGTATTACTCTCCGGAGGCCCGAACCAGTATAAACTCGTCGTGTTCTCTGTGTTCTGCGTACTTGTGCGTGACCTTCGAGTTCGTAGCCATAGACTCCTCCGCGCCGAACAAATAAACCACAGGGATTAACACCCCCGTGGGCTATTCAGATCTCACCATCTGACAAGACCACCTCGTGCTCAACCTATGGCAGCCGACCTTGGCGAACCCACGCCCAGGCTCTACATCACCTCACGCACTAGTGACCCTATTTTTTGTGCTTGATGATGCGAAGGTGTGGATAACGAAAAATCGATACACGAAAAGAGGGGTTGCACGGTTGTTGACGGTATATTATTGTATCAAAGTTCGTTTGGACTTGCAAGCGGACAAGTCCTCCGTCGTAGTCAAGGGACCCTTCTTCCATTAAGTGTGAACCCAAGCTATCAAATCCGTGGAACAATGTGTAACGCAAGATCCAATCTAATATGCGGAAAACACTTTGATCTTGAAAAGGGGTTTTGCATCTAATCTATGGAAGAACCATAAAACGCATCTAATCTACTAAACACCGGAGGTAGCAAGAGAAAGAGAGATAAAACCAATCTAGAGATTGGATTGGGTCTTTTGTTGAAGTTCCAAAGCAAAGAAGAATAAAGCAAATGAATCTCATAACTAGCCTCTTTAAATCGTGGCTTCCGTTCCAACTCCGAAGACGCCTGCCTTTTGGAGCCATCGTCCTGTCACAATGCACCCCTATTTGTGGGCGAGTGCAAGAAGAACAAGTTGAAAACGCTCGGTAGATCGGGTATTCACCTCTGGCCACCATGACTACAAGAGCACCCTAAGCAATCTAGTTATAGACTAGATTGGGGAAGAAGCAAACCCAAGCGAAGACAAAGTCATAGAGAAAGCACTTGATCGCTAGAAATCGGATTCAATCTTGCAAATTCAACATGAGAGTATAATACATGGACAAGATCACCACCGAGATCCTACCTTGATCTTGATCCTAGCTCCGGGAACTCCGGCATGGTCTTCCATACAAGGTTCCCACGTTGGCTAGGGAAACCCTAGTCAACCATCTGGACCCTCTCCTCTCTCGGAACGGTGTCCCTCTCTTCTCTGCTCCTCGATGGCGGATGACAAATGTATATTTTCGTGGCTCTCGTCCAGGGGGCTATAAATAGCCCGAGAGGTGACTAGGTCAAAGGGCGTGTCGAACCGGGTCCGGAATGGGCTGGGTCGGTCGGCCCAGGCCCGTTTCGGCCCCGGTTTCCTCTAGGCTTGCTTCTCGCACGATTCCTTATTTGTGTGCACTTGCATGTGGGTCTTTGACGTCGTTTCCTTCGCGGTTAAGGCTTGAATCTTGCTATCCAAGCTTCGTCGTTTCCTGGTTGAGTTCCTGAAGATTTGCATGTTGACACTTCGATCCTCGGGTCATTTCGAGTCATGTTCATCACGTGTCTTGACTCTTGTTGGGCTTCATGATCTTCTTCCAAAGTGCATGATGAACTTAATCCTAAAGTCTCCTCTTTAGCATAGATTTCCTGCGTAAACAATAAACTCCAAAATCGATATGCAAGAGTGAACTTGTTATATACGGGGGGTTAGTTCCAGTGGTTACAATAATAAATCAATGCCAACATTAAAGGTAAACTCATGGCTAGGTTGACGAAAATTCACCGTCAACATCTCCCCTATGCTTAAACCTTGCTCATCCTCGAGTAAGCCTTTAATGAATATTAGTGTTGCCTTTCATTGCTTTATACCCTGCACTTGATCACACATGAGAAAACATAATGCTCTCAAGGATTTAATTAATAAAGTTCCATAATGTACTAGCCTTCATCCTTATGGAGGATAGATATTAATTTAGCTTCCCACAAGTAATTACCTCATGCTCCCAAATTTCAAATGAATCTTAGAAATTTTGAAATTAAGAGCGAGATCAAGGAAAAGAGCTAAACCAAGTTCAAAAATAAACTTTCTTGCATCTTGCTCATGTACTCTCATCTCATCTTGTCTCTCAAAGCCTATTCATTCTACTCCTTTCCCCTCTCAATATATTTAGTGGAAGGCTTTATGTGGAGCTATATGGCAAAAAGTTTAGTCCTACCAAGATATTATAAATGAGATGTTGTCAAAACAAGACAAGCTTCTCATGGTCTTACCGAGACTCGTCAAAAAGGTCATTGGAAAATAATATTATATCAAGGAGGGGAGAGAAAAATACACACACTTTGAGATAGTTGGACATGTGCAAATGGCAAAGAGTGAGCCCGAGGCACAAAGGAAGTCCTCGTTATCGGATTGCACATGGTTGGAAAGATGAGTTTGGATCTTAAATCTTGAAACTTTTGAGATTCCTAATGCACTTTAGAGAACCAGGGAGTTCACTTTATTTTATTTTTATAAACAAATATGTATATATATTCTTTTCTCATACATATTTTTATTTGCTCCCCTTGAACTCTAAATTGCATTGTACCTACCTCCTCCCCCATGCTTAGACGTTGCTCGTCCTCGGGCAAAGAGGTGATAGAGATAAGGTAGGTACTAGAAATATTTTCCTTTGGAGAGATACTTGAAATCATCAACCTAGGCACCATCTTGCGATCTTCCTTGAATTGACGATCCATAGTCAATGATAGGTTGTGGTCAAGGAGGTAAACACAAAAGATGATATTTTTGGTTTTAAGGGTGGATATCCAGCGAGGTTTATGAAATCTCCGATGTAGGGATACACAATGCACGGATAAAAAGACTAGCAAAAATATAGATACGCAAAAACGGAATGACCAGCTTCTTAGTCTCAGGCCAGAGAAATCGAGGCCTGAAATAACTCACTCAAGAATAATTCTTGTATACTAAGGTTTATGCATATATATACATATATATATACATATATATATATATGGCTTTGGATAGGTAGAGCAAAATGCAAGTAGCATTAATGACAAGGTTAGCATATATATTTTTAAGAATAAATCATCTTTAACTCATCCAAATTTGAGAGCATGGAAATAACACTATGGGTCTTATTCTTATAATAACTCCACAAAAGATTAAGCTAGCATTTAATTAATTTCAGATTCATATTAAAGAGAGCATTAGCTTAATCATGCATAAAACAAGTACAAAAGTTGAGCAAAGTAGCAATTTTTCATCATATATTATCATGGCATCAACTTAATATTTTTACCAAAGGTTGATCAATGTGGGAAACTTTATTCATGGTGATCTTAAACTAACACTACTATTATCACACATGCTGAAAATAAATAAAAACAGAAAATGCTACGCATATAAAAAGCTGAAAATAAAGAAAAGGAAAAAGGAGAAATTCGAACCGGTTTTGAAAACATTATTATTTTCTTCTCTCCCTCCTTCTTCCTTTATTTTTCGGTGGTTGATATTGATGGTCTGGCGTGTTGTATACTTGCTTGTATTGTGATTGTGCTGATCCTCCTCTAAATTGCTCCAATGGCGAAGGTGACCAATTTGATAGGCAATGTTTGCGGTCCCTTCTTCTTGCATTTGTTGGATGGAGCGCCATGAAAACTTCGTGAGGAACATGTATGGTGGAGGATGTGGTGGCGTGGCTGCCCAGTCCCCCATGCTTGAATCAGCACACTTCTCCTCCATAAGGTGGTGGCATCGGGATCCTCCATGTGTTTGTTTATTAGCTTCATGCGCAGCCCCTCCTCTGTCTTGGGCTACGAAGGATATCCCTCTTTCACAATATTCTTTTTAACCCTTTTTTTAAATTTCGCCGGTACAAGAAATCCTTCCTCTAACCAATTTTGTCTTCAAATGATCTTAGCCTCTCGTTGGGAAGAGGAATATTAACTTTCGCCAACTTGTACCTTCTCCTCTCATCTCCACTTTCCTTGCTTCATGTACTCGATCCCAAAGAAATCCCAACAAGTAGAAATTTCGGGTTCCTTGTAATCTTCTCTCGAAATCATTCCCCAAAAATCCTTCTAACATTTTTTTCTTGGACATCAACTTGCTTCGGGCTTCCTTCTTGTAACTGAGTAGTTCTCCAATATATCCATAAGGAACTAGTTGCTCTTCATCTTTGAATGACCGATTAGGCGACCAGAGGGGGGGAGTGAATGGGAGCCGATAAAAATGCTTCTCCTAAGAGAGAACTCGGCCTATACCCCAAATTCACAACCAAGGATTCCCACACAAGTTTGCCAAGGTCGCGTAGTCACTACGGACCTACCAACCCTAGGAACAAACCCCAAACGATCCCGAAGCGGAAGCATGAATCAAGAAGCAAAGGACTTAGCAATCTTGCGCAGTGCCGGGCAGATGGTCCGCAAGCCAGGGGCGGACGGTCCGCAACCCACAGGCAGACGGTCCGTTAATTGCAACAGAACGACCCGACGCGCATGCCAACACGCGGACGGTCGGTACCTCTTCCACGGACGGTCCGCGAGCAACTGGTGCCACGCGGACAGTCTGCGACGTCCAGGCGGACTGTCCACCAAACACCTCCCGACCAAAAACAACTGGCCAACCGGATCGAAACACAGGAGCTCAAGAACACGCGGACGGTCCGCACCCACCACGCGGACTGTCCGCCAGGTGCGAACAGGCGCGGGAACAGCAGCCTGAGAGCAAACCCGCGAGCACCCTACCACCTATCCTTCCATGGATCTCCCAAACAGCTTGAGCTCTTGAGGAAAGGTTTGGGGAAGATGTGAAGCGTCCCTAGGGGATGCTATGCCCCCAAAACTTGGGTCCTCAAACGAACTAAAACGCCGGGAATCGAATCTCCACCGAACTCAACCAAAAACCCAGGTTCCAACTGAAAACCTTCAATCGGAGGCCGAACTCGAAGTTTGGGGGATCAAGATCAAGCACAAAGATGCACGAGGCAACTATCCATGATTACCACAAACAAATTCGAGCCCAAACACTTCAGAATCAAAGGAACAAGCCGCGCACGAAAAACCGATGAAAATAGCTCCAAAAGGACATGAAAATCCAACGAGCTACAAACCGGGAATCGAACAACCATGAAAGCTTCCATTCACTCGGAGGTCTGATTCTTTACAAACAGAGGAAAAATCTAACCCTAGAGAGCAAGGAAATGAGAAGCAGTCCGGATGGATGGTTTGCCTGGAAACCCTAGAGCTAATATATATGAGTCCCCTCCGGGCCAGACAAAAGACCACACTACCCCTAGCACTTAAGTTGTGATACAACCCCTCAGGAGCAAATAGGTCATGTAGCACTCCTCTTCATCGCACGGCCACACCGCTGCCACAGACCGTGTCCTCCTGACGCAAGCCCTGCGATCCCGCCACGCGTCCGCCGGCATTGAAGCTTCTCGGCGCGCCCAGATCCCGTCTCCGCCCGCCGAGCCTCTGGTCTTGGTTTTGTGGCTCAACCAAGTAACCTGACGGTTTTCTGGTGAACCGCCGCAAACCCCGGCATGCAGACTCCGGTCGTGAGTTGCTACCCTGCACCGGCTCCTGTCCATGACTTCGTCTTGCTTTTCTTGCCACCATGCGGCCCGCACTTGACCCCGCTAGCTACTGGGTCCCTCGAGTCAGGCCTACTTGTCTCTCCACTCCTCGGAGGCCCCGCAAGGCATAGACCTTTCGCGCCCACTCTTCATCTGCACCAACGCAAATCAAGCCGCAACCTGCACCTGCAATACTCGGCCAAGAGTCAGTCCCCACCACGTTGTCAATCACTCATCACAGCTAGGAGCGACCATCCACCGGTCCTCGGACGCTCCGGTCCTCAATCTCCCCCTTGATGAGTGCATTGACAACACACACAAGTAACCAATTCAGAGAAAAGAGAAAAAGGAAAGAAACGAAAGAAACACTCAAGCAAGTGATCAAAAGCCAGACAAAAGCCAAGAAAAGATCACTAGAGTGAGAGAGATCTCGATCCCCTAAGGCAAGGGCAACGGCTCAACACAACCAAGATAAAATGCTCCAAAATTGCCGACTCCTCAAGGTGAGGCAAAAGGGCTCGACACCATCGGCAAAAGAGCACAACTAAAATTCAGGAAAAAAAGAGCTCCCAAATGCATGAATGCAAGCTCCCCCTGAACAGATGCATTTCTCCCAAAATTTCTTTCCTCAATGCGCACCCCCCTGGAAACATGAATTGGGTACTTTCCTCCCCCTTGTTCGTAATGCAGGAATCAAGTCTACAAAACAAGCATGTGCTTCTCAAATATACAAAGAGCACTACAACATGCTAAAATTGAGACATAGGCAAGCAAGGTAGCCACAATTTGAGCACAAGCATCGCCAACCATATACAAAGGGACTTATAAGCAAGTGATATAGCCATGATGAAAATGAAGCATTTTTTCACAAAAATTTCCCTCTTATGAGCATAGGACCTAAACATGATCAAAAGGAGCACATACAACATATAACTCACAAACTTCATGCAAGGGCACAAATTCTCATCACATGGTCATCACAAACACCTACAAGCTATCTCATGTCATGCCAAAGCCACCGAGCCATGTGTCCACTTCTAGATATGAGACTTCTCATTGGTGAAATCATGCAACGGTTTAGCACCAAGATAAGGAATTTATCGCATTTATTACATGGAAGCAAATTTACAAGCATAGGCATCTCACATACCATTTTCATGATTTGACAAATTAAGCATGGTACTTGAAGTGCCTTTGCGGCAAAAAGAAGCTTAAGTTTCTCCACAAGGTAGCATGTGGGCTAAACATTCATGATGATAAATGGATCTTTGATCCCAAGATGAAAAGAACATGGTTCCAAGCACAATTTAAGCAAGATATAGCCATAAGAACCCAAAATGAACATGAGAGGTATTCTACTCACAAGAGAGGATTATATAGCATTTTTACAAAAGAAGGTCATCCACAAGCATATATATCCCAAAGCTACCAAGAGCATAGCTATACATCTCATGATCATCACAAGCAAGGTCATAACCTCATCTCTAGCATATCATGGTGAGCAAAGCATATGAGAGAAGCACATCTCTAATGCATATGTTACAAATGCAGTCTATGATACAAAGATGCAAGCATGTATGATACATATATGGAAATGTAACATGCATATGTACATCAACCCTCACAACCGAAGCTCAAAAAGGAAAAACAACTCCAAGCTCTCCTCGCAAACGAGCAAATGTAGCTTAGTCCAAAGGCTTGGTTAGGATATCTGCAAGCTGCTTTTCTGTGGGTACATGATGAGGTCTATGTTTCCCTTCTCAACATTATCTCTCAGAAAGTGGTACCTCACCTCGATGTGTTTGGTTCTGGAGTTAAGAACGGGATTTTTGGCAACACTAATGGCACTCGTGCTATCACACATGAGAGGTACATGGGAACACTCCTCACCAAAGTCACTCAGCGTGTATGTGATCCAAAGCAGCTGGGAGCAACAACTAGCGGCAGCAACATACTCGACTTCTGTGGTAGACTGAGCTACACTAGACTGTTTGCGAGAAGACCAAGAAACAAGCGAAAAACCCAAAAACTGACAAGTCCTCGAAGTCGACTTCCTATCGACTCGACACCCCGCAAAATCGGCATCCGAAAAACCAAGAAGCAAAAGAGAAGAGTACCAAAGACCAAGCTCATGAGTGTATCAAAGATACCTGGAGATCCGCTTGACGGCCTGCCGATGTGAAGTCCTCGGCGACGCCTGAAAACGAGCGCACAGACACATGGAAAACTGGATATCCGGCCTCGTCGCCGTCAAGTACAAGAGGGAGTCGATCATGCTCCGGTACTCCTTCTAGTCCACGGGCGTTCCGTCCTCGTCCACGTCAAGCGCTGTAATCGTACTCATCGGTGTCGACAGGAGCTTCGAATCGTCCATCTTGAACTTCTTGAGGATGTCCTTCGTGTACTTGGCTTGATGTACAAAGGTTCCCTCCTTCGCCTGCTTGATTTGAAGCCCGAGAAAGAACTGCAATTCTCCCATCATAGACATCTCGAATTCTTTGCTCATGTCCTCTGCAAACCTTGCAAACAAAGAGTGGGACGAGCCGCCAAAGACAATATCATCCACGTATACCTGAACAATTAGGATATCATTACCCTACCTGAGGAGAAAAAGAGTCTTATCTACCTTACCCATCTCAAACCCCTTACTGAACAAGAACCCCCTCAAACGGCCATACCAAGCACGGGGAGCTTGTTTCAGCCCATACAACATCTTTCTCAACCTATACACCTTGTGTGGAAACTCTGCACTCTCGAAGCCCGGCGGTTGCTTCACATAAACTTCCTCTTCTAAAAACCCATTCAAGAAGGCACTCTTCACATCCATTTGTTACAATTTGAACCCTTTAGCCATAGAGATAGCTAGAAGGATCCTAATTGCCTCCAAACGGGCTACAGGAGCAAATGTCTACTCATAATCTATCCCCTCCTTCTGACTATAGCCCTAAGCAACCAACCTCGACTTGTTCCTCACCACCTCACCATTTTCTCCCTCTTTGTTTTTCCATACCCATTTTGTCCCAATATGTTTGCAATTTGGTGGTGGCTCCACTAAATCCCACACCTGGTTTCTCTCAAAGTTCTCTAACTCCTCATGCATGGCATTCACCCAATTAGGATCAGATAGAGCGTGTCCAATATCTTTTGGCTCAAAGGTAGCAACAAAAGATAAATGAGCAAAGTGAGAAGCATTTCTGTACCACGATCGTGTCGTACGCTCATTGATGTCGCCGATGATTACCGAGGGTGGATGATCAACTTGAACTCGCCTTGGTGCCTCTCGCCTTGAGGCAACCTCCCCCTCAACAGCTGCTTCCACTTGATCTTGCTGAGTCGTAGGCGGTGTAGGGGATGGACCATCCTGCACCGTAGTTGTCGTAGTTGAAGTAGAGGGTACACGCGTGGCTGGAGCTTCACCATCATCACCATCATCCTCCCCAGCATCATCCTCCTCGTCCTCAAAGATCTTCTTGCCAACTTCATCATCACCTGCACACTCAAAGACAGACGAAGTGCATGGTTGTGTCTCGTCGAAGGTCACCTCGCAAGTCTCCATGACTAGGTTAGTATCAAGGTTGAGCACACAAAATGCTCTAGAATGACTAGCATAACCCAAGAAAATCCCATCGGAAGACCTCTACTCAAACTTATCTAGCCTACCCTTCTTGAGAATGAATCACCAACAACCAAAGGCCCTAAAATGGCTCACTCTAGGTGCTCGCCCGTGCATAAGCTCATAGCACGTCTTGTTCAAGAAGGCCCTCAGGAAAATCCGGTTCCCAACATGGCAAGCAGTATTCACTTCTTCCGCCCAATATCTCCTCAGAGTCCTATGCTCATCAAGCATCGTCCGAGCCATCTCACAAAGGGAATGATTTTTCCTATCAACCACACCATTCTGACAAGCCACATAAGGAGAAGAAAACTGATGTTCGGGACCCAAATCACGACAAAAAGTTTCAAAATGGGAGTTTTTAAATTCACTGCCATTGTCACTACGAATAGCTCAAACAGCATCTCCATGTCTCTCGTTCTTCAACCTCAAGATTAGATCTCTCACAAAACCAAACGTCTCCCCCTTGTCAGCTAAAAAGAAGACCCAAGCATAGCGAGAATAGTCGTCCACAATCACAAGGACATACCATTTCCCACCCGCCGAGCACACACGAGCTGGACCAACCAAGTCCATATGGAACAGCTCGCATGGCCTCTCTGTCATAACGGGTGTCAGAGGCGGATGAGAGGCGGCGACCATCTTACCATGCCTACACGGAGCACACACCAAATCTCCGGACTAATCCTAGCCCACTCAAGCGTGACAACAAGTCAAAACTCAAGTGACCTAGTCTCCTATGCCATTTCCTAAGCTCCGCCGAAACACCAGCAACCAAACAACGAGAAGAGCCAACACACTGAGAAAAATCGGCTCTGAAAATTTGACGCTCGGGAACGATCGTACACACAAGATCACCTCGAGAATCCAAAACACGAGAACAGCCCATTTTGAAACGGACTTCAAAACCCTCATCAAGAAGTTGGGAGACAGAGAGAAGATTGTACCCCAAAGACTTAACAAGAGAAACACGCCTAAGAGTCACAGACTCACTCATCTTCACCGCGCCCACTGAAAGCACTCTACCTTTCCCATTATCCCCAGAAGTGATGTACTCCTTGGTCATCACCGGGGTGAGGCTGGAGAACCACCGTCGATCTCCAGTCATGTGTCGAGAGCAACCGGAGTCGATCAACAAAAAGCCCTCCAAGCCTCCCACCTGCAAAATAAAAAACGAGAGCGAGAGTGAGCAAAGGACTCGGCACTGGGGTTAGTACAAAACGAATCAAACCAGTGCCTCGCCATTTTCTCAAACATGGGGTTAGCAAAATCCATCCTATCTCTCCTAGGTGGAACACCCACACGTCCCCTTGGAGGACTACGCGTACTACGAAGGGGAGACTGTGGTCCGTAGCTCCTCTGGGACCTAAAGCTATGATCGTTCCCCCCATACTCGTATCGGCCACGAGCAAAGGAACGTTCAGCAAACTCACCACACCCAAACCCAACACGCCTACCACCTTCTCTATGCGGTGGATCACCTCGAGGCACAAACTCACGCCTCCCACGAGGATAAATGGTACGCACCATTCCCTCACCTCTTGGCACCAACCTAGGCTCAGGCACACCACGAGAAGGGCGGTACCTGTCCTTGTTGGCCAACTCTCTAGCCAACCTCTCCTCACGCTTCTTCCTGAAGCAAAACTCGGCAAGGTGCCCATCCCTCCCACAATGCTCACAATGGAAGGGTTTCGGTTTTGGCTTTGGTTTTGGGTTCTCTTTGGGCTCTAGCTTCTCCTCACTAGATTTCTCCTCACTCGGTTTCTCTCCCTTCTTCCCAAAGAATTCATTCCCCAAGACACTCTTGAACTTGATGGGTTCCTGGAAGTTGTTGGTTTGTGGAGGAAACACGGGTGGAGCTGGGGTTGTGTCTAGTCTGTTCCTAAGATGATTCGGCTTAGGAACAAAGGCATTTTTGTGGTGGGTTTTTGGTGGCTCTGGGTATCACTCTCACCACTTCCCTCACCCACTTTCTTTGCCCCAAGCGCTTCCCCATCCTGGCGCTTGTATGTCTCAATCATTATCCTCAACTGAGGCTCATGACCAGACAACCAACCCATCAACTTTCTCAGCTCATAATTCTCATCCTGCAAACGATCAACATAATGTGCAAGCTCCATATTCTTCATGGCATTTACTTCACAAGTAGAACAAATTGTAGGAATAGGAGCTTTCCGCTGAGCCTCTAGAGATTTAGCATAAGCAAGCGAAACATCTAGCTTCTCATGCAAAACAGGACAAGAAGTGCAAGAACCAAGCAAGGAGGGCCTAGATTTCATCTCATCTAGCTCAACCCTAAGCACATCTAGTTCCTCAACCTTGGAGGCATACTTCTCCTTAAGCACAGTCAATTCACCAAGAAAAGTGGAACAATCAGTGCATTCAGGTTCATTGGTCACAACGAGAGCAGACTTAAGGGAATCTATTTGAGCCCTAGCATCAACAAGCAAAGACTCTAGCTCAACCACCTTCTCCTTAGCCTCTCCAAGCAAAGACCTATACTCCCTCTTCTCCTTCTTGGTCTTTCTAAGCACATCATCACGGTTGTCAAGCAAGTCATTCAACCTAGCATTCTCCGCTATCAAGAAGGATGGGCTATTGTTTACCTCTTCCTCGGAGTCAGAGCCCGAGTCATCCTTGTTGCTCATCTTGCTTGCGGTGTTGTGTGCCATGCCGCAAAAGCCTTGGGCGGCGAAGCACAAGCCGTTGATGTTCTTGCTCGAATCCTTGCCCTTGTGTCGGTTCTCTTCTTCATCACTTGAGCTCGATGAAGAGTAGCAGGAGCTTGAGTCGATGTCGCTCGCACCGGCCACCATCGCTCGTTCCTTCTTCTTGTGACCACTACTCTTCATCGGCCTCCGCTCGGACTTGTTCTTGCCCTTGTAGTCATCCCTCGAGCGGTGCTTGTGGTCGGTCCTCGAACGGTGCTTGTGCTCGGGCTTGACCTCCATGGCTTCCGGGCACTCGGCGATGAAGTGCTCGTGCTTCCCGCACCGGTAGCACATGCCCGAGCTCCTCCGAGCATTCTTCTGGTTCGTGTACATGCGCTCGAACCGCCTGCTCAGCAACGCGAGATCCTCCTCGCCCAGTACGTCGAACTCCTCATCTGGCATGGACACAAGGCAAGACAAAGAAAATTGTCTCGAATACATGTTAGCATTAGTCCTTGAACCAGACACGAGAGCCAGACTATGGGGATCAGTCAGGTTCTCAATCTTTGCACGCACCCCACGGTCCACCTCAGACAACTTGAGCTTGAAAACAGCTCATCCACCGTGAGGGTCTCATACTTCTCCGACTCTAGAATGGCCTCGACCTTCCCACTCCACACGGTACGATCTAGAGAATGCAAGAGCTTGACAGCCCTATCATGGTCATCGTACCAGAGCACGACCACATTAGCCCTCATGTTGTTCACGATCACCGTGAAACGCTGAAACATGGCATCTATGGACTCACTGGGGAGATGAGTGAAGTTCTCATACTCTCTCTGGTAGGTCGCAAAGAGCCGAGCCTGAACCTAAGCGTTCCCAGCATGAGCATTCTTCAACTGCTCCCAAATCTTGCATGCCAAGTCCTCTGTCTAAACCCGTTTGAATTCCGATTCACACAGAGAACGGTACAGGTAATCGACCACCTTGTTGTTGGCGTAGAACATGTCCCTCGATCTTGGAGTGAGGAAGTTCATCGGATGAACATAAGTTGTGTTCACCGTGACATCCCATAGGATCTGACCCTTGCCGCGGAGGAAAGCGGCCATCCGCCTTTGCCACATATGGTAGTTCTTACCATCAAAGTGTGGAGGACCCGAACCCCGTTCCTGGTACGCCATCTTTGGATCTTAGACTGGTTAGAATCACGAAGATCCGTAACTGGCTCTGATACCAATTGAAGGACCGATTAGGTGACCACAGAGGGGGAGGGGGAGTGAATGGGAGCCGATAAAAATTCTTCTCCTAAGAGAGAACTCGGCCTATACCCCAAATTCACAACCAAGGATTCCCACAAGAGTTTGCCAAAGTCGCGGGACCTACCAACCCTAGGAACAAACCCCAAATGATCCCGAAGCAGAAGCAAGAATCAAGAAGCAAAGGACTTAGCAATCCTGCGCAGTGCCGGGCGGACGGTCCGCAAGCCAGGGACGGACAGTCCGCGGACACTGGGCGGACGGTCCGCAACCCACGGGCGGACAGTCCGTTAATTGCAACAAAACAACCTGACGTGCACACCAACACGCGGACGGTCCATACCTCGTCCACGGGCAGTTCGCGAGCAACTGGTGCCGCGCAGACGGACCGCGACGTCAAGGCGGACTGTCCGCCAAACACCTCCTGGCCAAAAACAACTGGCCAACCAGATCGAAACACAGGCGCTCAAGAACACGCGACGAACACGAAGAACCCTAGGCCAATCAGGCTCCGCGTGGACGGTCTGCACCCACCAGGCGGACTGTCTGCCAGGTGCGAACAGGCGCGGGAACAGCAGCCCAAGAGCAAACCCGCAAGCACCCTACCACCTATCCTTCCATGGATCTCCCAAACAGCTTCAGTTCTTGAGGAAAGGTTTGGGGAAGATGTGAAGCATCCCTAGGGGATGCTATGCCCCAAAACTTGGGTCCTCAAACGAACTAAAACGTCGGGAATCGAATCGCCACCGAACTCAACCAAAAACCCAGGTTCCAACCGAAAACCGTCAATCGGAGGCCGAACTCGATTTGGGGGATCAAGATCAAGCACAAAGATGCACGAGGCAACTATCCATGATTCCCACAAACAAATTCGAGCCCAAACACCTCAGAATCAAAGGAACAAGCCGTGCACGAAAAACCGACGAAAATAGGTCGAAAAAAACACGAAACTCCAACGAGCTACAAACTGGGAATCGACGCAACCATGAAAGCTTCCATTCACTCAGAGGTCAGATTCTTTACAAATAGAGGAAAAATCTAACCCTAGAGAGCAAGGAAATGAGAAGCAGTCCGGATGGATGGTTTGCCTGGAAACCCTAGAGCTAATATATATGAGTCCCCTCCGGCCAGGAAAAAGACCACACTACCCCTAGCACTTAAGTTGTGATACAACCAGGGGCAAATAGGTCATGTAGCACTCCTCTTCATCGCACGGCCACGCCGTTGCCGCAGACCGCGTCCTCCCGATGCAAGCCCTGCGATCCCGCCACGTGTCCGCCGACATCGAAGCTTCTCGGCGCGCCCGGATCCCGTCTCCGCTCGCCGAGCCTCCGGTCTTGGTTTTGTGGCTCAACCAAGTAACCTGACGGTTTTCTGGTGAACCGCCGCAAACCCCGTGTGCAGACTCCGGTCGTGAGCCGCTACCCTGCACCGGCTCCTGTCCATGACTTCATCTTGCTTTTCTTGCCACCATGCGGCCCGCACTTGACCCCGCTAGCCACCGGGTCCCTCGAGTCAGGCCTACTTG
The DNA here is from genome assembly GCA_947561735.1 of Cenchrus americanus. NCBI lineage: Eukaryota > Viridiplantae > Streptophyta > Magnoliopsida > Poales > Poaceae > Cenchrus > Cenchrus americanus. The sequence goes on along the minus strand of OX387239.1, from coordinate 100,758,843 downwards.
TCTCTCCACTCCTCGGAGGCCCCACAAGGCATAGACCTTTTGCGCCCACTCTTCACCTGCACCAACACTTGTCAAGCCGCAACCTGCACCTGCAATACTCGGCCAAGAGTCAGTCCACACTACGTTGTCAATCACTCATCACTGCCAGGAGCGACCATCCACAGGTCCTCGGACGCTCCGGTCCTCAATCTTCAAGGCGGAATGAGAGGCACGACACTCCTTCATTAATGATCGATGCTAATGTCATAAGAACTTACGAATCAATCTCCTTGGGAGTATTCACACCAACTCCATAAAGAATCACAGCCATCCAAGGTTGCTCAAGATTTGATATCCGAGTAGAAGCCAACATTTGGAGGGTGTTGTCATCAAAGTCAAAATTTGGCACAAGCCTCTTCTCAAGATGAACACGCCTCTCCTCCTCCTCCTCCGTCTTTACGATGAATCCATAGGGACGCCTCGAAGTGTATGGTGGTGGAGTGGATGAACGAGTTGAGTGTCATGGTGGAATGGGTGGCTCTTCCGTGTGTCCTCGCGGTTCGGTGTACCACATGGATAAACTTCGTGTACTCCTCATGCCACCGAGGGGCAGCGTGTCGCTCCTCAGTGGTGCCACATATTCCTCCATAATTCGGGAGACTCGGAGACTGAGTGCCTCATCGAAGAGCTCGATGATGGCGGCTTAGATGATCGTGTCTTCTTGGTGAAGAAATTGGTGGCTCCCTTCCATTGTTGTTGCACTAACTCACAACAAGTGCACCGGGGGTTGCTTGCCGGTGGGAAAACACACAAGAGAAGTATATGAAGGGTGGAGTTTATCATGGTGAATTTTCTTTATTATTATTGTTGGAGGGTAGTGAGTGAGGTGCTCAAGTTAGGATAGATATTAGCCCCATAGGGTTTATGGATTCTTGAACATGCAACCACCTATTAAGGTGAAGCTAAACTAATTTATTGAGGTTTGTACATAAGGCCACTTTAGCTAAACCTACAAAAGATATGTTGTTGGGATCTACGGGAGCAGTAGACCTCATACTCCCATTAAACATGGTAGCTAGACTTAGGCATCAAAGCATTATCAACATAAACAAAAGAATCAACGATTACATAACAAGATCCTCATGCCTATGGAACTCAAATTTTTCTAGGTTGTTTCTGAAACTTATGGGCTAAGAACTCAAGAATACAAATTAATAAATGCATAAATTACTTACATGGCGAAGGGGGCACCGGGGGCTTGATCTATCTCCGAGATGCTTCTTGCTCCCTTCTTTCCTTGTGTCCACGTGACCCACAAGATTCTATTGCCCGAACTGTTCACAACCACTCCTTTGCTTGCGTGATTAATCTTCCACCTCCATTGTTTTACTTTGTGTCACTCTTGTTCCCTTTCCTCTTGTGCTTCCACCAATTTTCTACAAAACAAAGCCCTTGCCTTCCCCATGCTTGTCCTTTGCACGTGCCCAATATGCCAAATGATGGACACGTGATGCATCGTGGGGCACTATATGTTAATCAAGCTCAAAAACCTCCCTTAATCACATTTAGATGCTAATCACTCCTCTAATTTTGAAACTTTAAAACAACTCAACGCTAGCGATGAGTACAAATATATCATTAGAGGAGCTTTTAGGCATCAAAAACAATTATAAAATGTATTTTGGTTGCACCGGGATTGATTGCTTTCATTAATCGATAGCAACTTCCTCCGGCATGACCGTGGGGGTATAGGTTTTGGTTCTAATTTTGGCCAAACACGAGAGAGATATTTTGAATAAAATTAAAGTCAATGGGGCTTAAAAAAATTATAAATCTAGAGAAACCGGTGGATGTCAAGTTGAATGAAACCAAAAATAAAGTTGCTTAGGTTCACGCGAGTCCTACGATGCGTCAAAGATTAAAACATAAAGAAACAAAGCAAGGCTCTACTCGCGTGTTTTTATCATGTAAAACAAGCCAACCTTGACACCATGGAGAGGATGAAAGGTTGGGGTAGGTGCTGAATTTTTGGTACTAGTTTCTCTAAAAGATGCAAACAAAACTTGGGATGGCTCAAGTCATCGGTTTATGATCAATATAAAATTCAAATAAAATGAATGAGCAATTATAATTTCTCTAATAATTATTCAACAACATATAAATTTATAATATGTAATGCATAGCAAATTCTAAGACCAACTTACTTGAAAAACTTGAAAAATTCAACGGGTTGCCCTCCTGGTAGCTTGACTCTTCAACGGGTTGTCCTCCCGGTAGCTTATTCTTGACTTGATGAACGGGTTGCCTCCCGCCAAACGCTTCGTTTATAGTCTATAGCTAGACTTCTTCTCTTTTCTCCAGATCAACGCTCTTTGTGGGCGTTGCAATCTTGGGGACCCCACTTCTACACCATCCATGGTTTCGGTGTAGGTTTATTCTTCGACTTAGTCATCTTTTTGGTCTTCACAGGCGGGTGTTGATTCTTGGTCTTGACGGATGCAACATCTTTTCTTCTTTGCTTCATTCTCCCTTGACTCCTCTCTTCCGATGCGATGATGAGGTAGAATGTATTTAACATGAATCGTGTTGCCTACCTCGAATCATGGTTGACTTGAATGCACTCCTCACGCCATCGATGTCGAACTTGATCTCCCCTTTGCCGATGTCGATTGCTCCGACAATCTTTAGGAACGATCTCCCTAGGATGAGTGGTGATCAGGTTGATCTCCTCTCGATCTTGGAGGTGGAGTTTCACTTGGAGATTCCAACGCTCTTCGGCCTCCGCTTTCAGATCCTATGTTGCACGTCACCTTTGCCTGCAAAAATTTTCTAGACCATCCACAAAACATATGTTTTTTTGTTGGAGATGTAGCCGTCCATCTCCGGTTAGGTTAGCAATAAACAAAATATACAAAAGCTAAAAAGAAAACTAGGGTTTAGCAAAATCCTAGATTGATTTTTTTGTTTTGAGGAAGAACAAAATTAAGAGATGCAAAAGAAAAATCAAAAGGAAAACTGAAAATATTCACAAACGCAATACTAGATTGAATCTTGATTACTTGTTCCCCGGCAATGGCGCCAGAAAAAGGGGCTTGTTGATGGTATATTATCGTATCAAAGTTCGTTTGGACTTGCAAGGAGACAAGTCCTCCGTCGTAGTCAAGGGACCCTTCTCCCCTTAAGTGTGAACCCAAGGTATCGAATCCATGGAACAATGTGTAAAGCAAGATCCAATCTAATAAGCAGAAAACACTTTGATCTTGAAAAGGGATTTTGCATCTAATCTATGGAAGAACCATAAAACGCATCTAATCTACTAAACACCGGAGGTAGCAAGAGAAAGAGAGATAAAACCAATCTAGAGATTGGATTGGGTCTTTTGTTGAAGTTCTAAAGCAAAGAAGAATAAAGCAAATGAATCTCATAACTAGCCTCTTTAAATCGTGGCTTCCGTTCCAACTCCGAAGATGCCCGCCTTTTGGAGCCACCGTCCTGTCACAACGCACCCCCATTCGTGCGGGTTAGCCTAGGGCGAGTCCAAGAAGAACAAGTTGAAAACGCTTGGTAGATCGAGTATGCACCTCTAGCCAGCATGACTACAAGAGCACCCTAAGCAATCTAGCTATAGACTAGATTGGGGAAGAAGCAAACCCAAGCGAAGACAAAGTCGTAGAGAAAGCACTTGATCGCTAGAAATCAGATTCAATCTTGCAAATTCAACACGAGAGTATAATACATGGACAAGATCACCACCGGGATCCTACCTTGATCTTGATCCTAGCTCCAGGAACTCTGGCGTGGTCTTCCATGCAAGGTTCCCACGTCGGCTAGGGAAACCCTAGTCAACCATCTCGACCCTCTCCTCTCTGGAACGGTGTCCCTCTCTTCTCTGCTCCTCGGCGGGGGATGACGAATGTATATTTTCGTGGCTCTCAGCCAGGGGGCTATAAATAGCCCGAGATGCGGCTAGGTCAAAGGGGGTGTCGAACTGGGCCGGGAATGGGCTGGGTCGGTCGGCCCAGGCCGACCAGCCCAGGCCCGTTTCGGCCCGGTTCGGCCCCGGTTTCCTCTAGGCTTGCTTCTCGCACGATTCCTTATTTGTGTGCACTTGCATGTGGGCCTTTGATGTCATTTCCTTCGCTGTTAAGGCTTGAATCTTGCTATCAGCTTCGCCGTTTCCTGGTTGAGTTCCTGAAGATTTGCATGTTGACACTTCAGTCCTCAGGTCATTTGGAGTCATGTTCATCACGTGTCTTGACTCTTGTCGGGCTTCATGATCTTCTTCCAAAGTGCATGATGAACTTAACCCTAAAGTCTCCTCTTTAGCGTAGATTTCCTGCGTAAACAATAAACTCCAAAATCGACATGCAAGAGTGAACTTGTTATATACGGGGGGTTAGTTCCAGTGGTTAGAATAATAAATCAATGCCAACATTAAAGGTAAACTCATGGCTAGGTTGACGGAAATTCACCGTCAACAATGGTGCCCCAGTAAACCGCGAGACCTTGTATTCCGTTCGAGCTAAGAGTGTGTTGGCACGGCTCTGAAACAACTCCGACTGTGGTTGTGCTAGTGGAGTGGATTTTGTGGTGAAGTTGGAACCATTTTGAAGAAATGTTTGGCAAAATAACTTCTCTTGACCATGTAACATAGATAAAAAGATGAAATGTCGATAATGTGCTTCCTTCTTTTTTTATTTTTTTCCCTTTCCATTTTCTTTTAATTTTACCTTCTCATTTATCTCTTTTTTTAGTTCTCCTCTCCCTCTCTTATATCCACTCCAGCGCAAGCCCTCCATTTGCACCCGCCACCTGTGCTTATCCATTCGCACCCCACCACACCTCACCTCGCTGACTCATGGAGGCGGCCCCGTGCGGAGCTCCCCTGTCAGCCATGGAGACAACCCGCACGGAGCTCACCGACCGGCCATGAAGGCCGCCCACGCGGAGCTTGCCCGCCCGCCACCAGCCCTTCTCCGCGCCTCCATCTGTGGGCCGGTCCTCCACGCCAGGGTTTTTTTACCAACCAGTATGTTATTACCACCGGCCAGTGATAAGGGTATACCGTTGCGGTATAAATGATAACCGCTATTTACCGCTCGAATTCAAATTTCCAAACGAAAGCGCAGTGCAAACAGTTTTTTTGGGTATACCGAGCGGTGGAGCGGTAACCGTAGCGGTAAAAATGGTAACTATTTTTACCGCTTGGTTTTTCTTGTTTTGGCTAAGAACCATCAAAATTTTGGCATGAGATATGCATATATTAATGTAAAAAGGTCACATCAAAGTAACAATAATTAGTCCCATACAAATACCATAGTCATTACCACGATAGTCTCATACACATACAAATACCATAGTACATAGTCACACTCAATAGTCATACACCATAGTCTCATACACATAAAAAAACCATAGTACATAATCATACTCAACTGCGTTGGATGAGTGGGAAGACCCCCATTTGGGAAGCCGCCTCGTACAAATCCTACCCAAATCCTAATGCAAATGACACCCACAACCTACAACTAATTTCTACCTAAATCCTAAAGCTACCTACCTAAACCTAACTCTCCTACACTCCATTAGAAAAAAGCCTTACATGCAATGCAGTGGTAACTGCCTCCTCCCGCCGCGGTATACCGCGCGCCCGGTGTGGTATCCCGCTCCTACCGTGTGGGAGCGGTCGGATCCGGCCGCGACGCGGCTTACCGCTGCTCCCGCCCGGCTAACCGGCGGCGACGCGAACTTGCTTCAGGCGCGGCGGACTCGCGGAGCGAGCGAGCGAGCTGGGGAGGCGTCTAAGACGTGGGGGGGCGTCGAGTGCTCCAGGTAGAGGATGGATAGGGTGTCTGAGACGGTTTGGGCCTGATGGGAACAGGCCGACGCCCTTTTTTTCTTTTTCTTTTTTTCTATATCTTCTAAAGCTCGAAATAAATACTAAATTCACTCAAATTTGAAAACTTTTGACATTGTCGCATGCTATAAAGCATGAACCATTTTTAGGGATTTTTATAGATTTTTTCTACTTTTAAATTCAAATTTTAAATTTTCGAGCCCTAGCGGTTTTAACCGCATGGTACCGTAACCGCACGGGAGCGTAAAAGCGATCACCTCGGTAACCAGTGCGGTAACGGTGGGTAAAAAAACATGCACCACGCTATCGTGACTACTGGAGCCCGGGGTCCACAATCGCTCAAAGGAAGAAAGTGAAAAGAAAGTAGTCGAGACCCACGCTAGAAGGCAAGAGTGCCCGGATAGTACGCTTCAAAAAGCTGAAACACTGTCTCCCAGATCGACCTTCGATTACCAGACGAACATCGGACCAATCGGAGAGCTCGAGACCTGATACGGATCCGCGTACAAAAAGCTCAGCTCGATCGGACATGACCCGTCTGCCAAGTGCTCTCCGATAATCCAAGAACCGAGGAGGACCCCGTCCTCCCTCCTTCTCGGCCTTCCTGCCGGCACGTCGGTGGCGGTGGGTGGCATGATGCGCCGCGAAAGGAGGGCGGCCGGGCGCCATCGGCCTCTGGCCCGGCCGGCTGCATGCCACCCGTCGGGACGAATCGATGGCGCAACCACGTGGGCGCCACGCCCCCCCCTCGGCTCACCTCTCCTCCCGTTGTCTCTCGCTCGCTGTTCACCCACCGGGGGGCGGCAGCAGTGGCGTCCGTGCACAAGCACAAGGGACGCATGCGGCATGCAGCACGCAAGGCAGCCACGGCACATGCATGATCCTGGCGACCGTCGTGCTCATGCACAAGCACGTTACGGCGATGTTGCGCGTGTCTGTGTTTGCGTGTGCAGCGCGAACCCCCGGCCCCGGCGGTGGACGTCCGTCCGTCCCCTTTCGCTAGCTCGTGCCGACCGGCTCCTTTTGCTTTTGTTTCTTTCGCCAGCGGCTAGCCTGGTCGGGGTCTTCGGGGACCTTTGCTACTGCTGTATGCTATACTGGAGAACGAGATCTTCCGTCCGTCTAGCTTTGGAGGCTCGCACCGGAGGCCATTGTCTCTCATCCTGTCCACTCCTGCCGCAGGCTAGAACGCAGCCCAACAAGCATGAGCATCGTGGAATGATCGTTTCAATTAATAACCCATTTTCATTTTGCCATTTTCTTTTGCCCATTCATTCGTTCGTTCGTTCGTTCATTCGTTCGTTCGTTTATTATGCTTGGTAGATAGCGAGTGTTTGCTGCTTGCTTGAGCAAACCACTAATTAGCAAATTCGATCATGAGCGTTTAATTTTCCCTTTTGTGCAAATAATATGGCCCTGCACAAGTGCATTTTAGTAGAGGCAAAAAGAACTATCAATGCTCAATAAAACTATGCGTATCTTTTTTTTATATGTACATAGCATGTTATTTATTAAGAGAAATAAGCAGTCTTACATAGATCCGAAGCAAGATACTGGGTTCCTCGGTTAAAAAGGTGGCAGACAGAAAAGTCGCCCAAAGGCAACAGAAACTTACTTGTGTCCGCACTGCTGTGCAGCCCATCATGGAGGATAGGTTTACAGTATAACTCCCCGCAACACAGGACGAGAAGTGCTACGAGAGCATCCAGTATGACTGGCGGATCCGGGAAATCCAGAAGAATGGAGGAGGCACGGGATGCAGCACCGGCCCCACTTCGTGCGGGCTCTATGCCTCCTTCTCGCACCTGTCCCCAACCGCCGCCATGTGAACCATTTGCCGCTGCCGAGGCCACCGAAGAGGAGGAACTCGAGGTGGAGGTGCCGGAGCCGCAAGCCCGATCGGCACCCGCAGGGAGACAAACAAGGAGAGGGAGAGGGCTAGAGCGAGAGAGTAGAGGAGGCATGGCTAGAGGGTGTTGGTGGAAATCGGGCCCGAAGGGTGGACGTCGACACAACAGCCCCTGATCACTCACCTTCCCTTCGCTTGCTTCCACGAGGCTACTACTTCTACTTGCGCGAGGAGAGGAAACGCTAAAAACCTAACAGGACAGTAAAGAAAACAAGGGAACACTTAGCAGACCGAAGACCGAAGAAACTGCGATTGCCTTCGGTGCTCTCTTCTCATTACAGTGTGTCCGTTTCATTACAAGGGGTTCACTATTTATAGGAGGCCCCTGGGTATAGTCATTTGCCTCAATTACACCTTTTCCGTTCCTGACAAACTGCTTGAAACACTTTACAAGGGTATAACAGTAAGTCCCCGCGTCGTACATGCCTCCAGCGTGTCTTCGTACGGCCGAAACGCCTTTACACGCGGCCACCCTTGTCTCTGGCTCGCCCGGAGCCCACTTTACACGTCGGCGGCAGCCACGTGTCCAGGATCGCCGCACCTTCGGCGCCGAAGTAGCGATCCTGAACTGGGGGCGTCGCACCTCTTCGGACACCTCGCCCGTACCGCCACTGGCCCCGGACGCGTTGTCCCCGGCCGGCGCGCCTCGTTCCCGGTCCTCTCGGACCTTCATCGCCGGAACACGGCCATCCGTGCCTTCGGTACCGAAGGCAGGCGCCGCCATGTGGGACCATCCCTGCACAACAAAACTCACATAGCATAAGCGGTATTAGCATTTTGTTAGCGCCCGTACAGCGAAGGTTTCTCCACGAGACCGAAGCCGTATGCAGACCGAAGGTTGCCAGCGTGGCCGGGCGAGGGTGATGCTTCCGAAGACCAACTTCCCCAACAGTAGCCCCTCGTCAGTGAGGGCCGTCCTGAACCTGCGATGGGCCGAACTTACGATTGACCTTGTCAGGGTGAAGAATGGTCTTCGGAACTCCCCCGGACGGCCCACGCTGACGCGGCAACCTGAAAAAAGACGTGCGTTGCCCCTTGGGAAATTTACCGTTGTGAGGGGTTGTTACTGGGTAAAACGGTAATTTCGGTCGTCGTCGGCGCGATTATCGGGACTCATTACTATAAAAAAGGGGGCCGCCCTTTTGGTTGCCCCACATCGCGGCTGCGACCTAAAGCCACGACGCGCGAGAGCTCCGAAGGCCTATTGTAAGACTTCCTCCAGCCCCCTTGCTTCTGTTTTCGCTTCGTGCTTAGTTAGCATTCATGGCACCGAAGCGGAGACGCGATGCTGTCGCAAGAGAGATTGCGAAGACCTACACGTTCGGTCGGAGCCAGATCGACAAGACCGACGTGGAGTCGCTGGTGAAGAACCGCATGGTCGGGGCCGGCCGAGCCCCTGGCCGGGAGACTGTGTCGCGGCCACGGGACAACGAAGTTGTCATCTTTCGCGATCTACTGTACGCGGGGCTTCGGTTCCCGCTACACCCCGCCGTCGTCGACATCCTCCGGTACTTCGACATCTACCTGCACCAGCTCACTCCGAACGCCATCCTGCGGCTGTCGGTGTACATGTGGATATGCCGGACGACGAAGATCAAGCCCTCCGCCGAGGGGTTCGCTTCGGCGCATCAGGTGCACCACCAGCGGCGGACGGTCTTCGAGGAGGAGGGGGACCAGTCTGTGGAGAAGGACTGCCAGTTCGGCTGTCTCAACTTTTCATACAAGGCTGGCGTGGTGAGCCCGGTCACCGCATATCGGAACAAGTGGCCTTCGGATTGGCAGCAGCACTGGTTCTACTACACCTTGAGCCCTCCTTCTTCCGGAGGCGCTCACCCGCTGGCGACGAAGGAGCTCCCGCCCCTCCACAAGTCCTACGCCAAGAACCCTTCGTGCCCGGAGGGCGACGAGTTCGTGATAATGCTGCGCCGGTTCGCGCGCAAGTACGGCACACGCGACATCGTGGAGGAGTACCGCAACATCCCCGTGTGCCCGTTGGTGGACGGCTGGTCCGTGGCCGATGACGAGTGGGCGGAGGATATCGGGGGCATTCCCTGCCCTGACTGGACGAGGGTCTTCGGCTTCACAGCCAAATGTAAGTTATTTTGCGCCCTTCGGAGGGTTCTTTATAGCGGCGTCCCTGGTAAATAAAATGCTGACCAAACGGATTGTTTCCCCGCAGTGCTGAGGAGAAGGAAGGTGGAGGCGCACGGGGACTTCATCCTCGGCCCCGTCTCGCCGAAGGAGTATAAGGACACCGTCGCGGAGCTGAACGGATCCCGGACGAACCGGGTATTCGAATTCTTCAAGATCACTCCGCCTGAGCGCGTCGGTTTTGCCAAGCATCGCAAGGCAGCCGAGAAGAAGGCCGCGGCGGTTGCGGCCGCCGAAGCGGATGCTGAGGAGACGGCGACTTCACCACGCGCCGCTCCGCAGAAGACCGGCAGGAGGAGCGCGCCTGCCGTGGCCACTGCTGCCGCCAAAGGGAAGGCCCGGAAGAAACGGGGCGGGCGGCCGGCGGACTCGCCCCCGTCCCCCAAGAGGACCCGCGTCGTTGACGTGGAGACAGGCCTCGTCGGGGATGTGATAGCTGTCGTGCCGCTGCGCGCAGCCGCGCCTTCGGACGTACCTTCGGCGAGGGCTGGGGAAGGGGCCGCCGGGCCGCTGCTTGTCCCCCTCAGCCCACAAGAAAAAGATAGTGACGACGATAGCGATGTTCGCATCGTGTCGTCCGTTGGTGACGCGCCGCGCAAACCGAGCCCTGTCGCCTTCGGCGCCGAAGCCCCCCAAGAAAAAGATAGTTCTAGCTCCACCTCCAGCAGCTCGTCTGACACGTCCTCCGGTGGCACCGAGCAATCCGCCTCGCCTTCGGCCCCTGCTTCCGAGAAGGATGATATTGTCACCGAAGCGGAGGAAGAGGAGGACGACGGGCCCGAGAGCAGCAGCTATCGGGTGACGCCTGAGGAGCCCCGCGCCGCCGCTGTCCGTCTTCAGGTTCCCGCCGAAGCCAAGCTGATTGGCGGGAAGACGATTCGCTTTTTGGGGTTGACGAGTGGCGGGCATGAGCGCCAGTTCCTGGAGGAAGCCGGGGCAAGCTTCGCCATACCTCATGAAGAGGAAAACTTCGGGAAGCTTACGGCAGCTGAGCTGACGACGACATGCGGGGACCTGTCCCTGAAGGCCTTCATTGCGTCGCGATGCCTCGCCCGAAGGCTGGAGCAGGAGAGCAAGGAGGCGAAGGAGAGATCGATGGCCGTTGTCTCCTCGCTTGAAAGCCGAGTGGCAAAGCTGGAGGGACGGCTGGCGGCGGAGCAAGAGCGCGCCCGGAGGTTACAGCAGGAGAAGGAAGACACGGCAAGGGCCTCCGAAGCTGTCCTCAAAATGTTGCGCCACGACATGGAGAGCCTAAGCAGCGCTAAGGAGGACTTACACGCTCAGCTCTCCGACAAGGAGGCCAAGCTGACCGAAGCGCAGAAAGAGGCTGGCGAGCTGAGCGGGACGCTGGAGCGGTACCGCACAGATCACATTCGGAGCGCGGAGGCCCTTCGCAACGACATACTGCAGCTGCTGGAACAGTGAAATCTGAGCGCGCCGCCTATCCCTTTTCCCCGCTGCACCGTCGAGTCGTATTATGAGTGGGTGAGTGCCTGCTTCGATCTCATCTCAATGAACACGAAAATCTTCGGAGAGCTCGGGGCTGCGGTGGGGGTTTGCACGCTGGCGTGTTTGGTGTGCTCGCTGGTGCCCTCGGATCGTCCATCCTCGGAGAAGACGATCAGCAAAGGCGACCTTCGTCGGCTTACCAAGGAGAACTTCGAATGGCCCACCGACGCGGACCTGGATGTTGGACAGCTCCCGGTGCTCCCCAAGAACCTTGCGAAAAACTTCATGAACACCTTCTTCGCCCAGCGCGGGTATCAACTAACTTTGGACGAGTCCGCTCGCCTCAGTGCCCAGGTACACCGAAGCTACTTCATCCTTTTGTTTATGGTTGCGCTAAAAGTGCATTCTCGTAAGTATTTTAACACATTGCCCTCGCTGTTTCGCAGATAAGGCCTCGACTGCAACAGCGTGTCTTCGACCGCGTCTGTGCTCGGTTCGGCGGCATTCCGCCCCTAGCCCCGTTCTTGACGGAGGGGGATTGGATTGAAATGCCCGGCGTTCCTCTTATCACCGGCGAGGGCCCCGAAGCTGCGGCGCGGGAAGAAGCTGAGGCCACCGGCGCTCCTGAGGACGAAGCTGGCGCCGCCGAAGATGTGACGGCTCCCGCTACCGAAACGGGGCACGGGGGAGGCGCGCCAGAGCCCGCGATTGAGAGGGAGCGTACCGAGGCGGCCCCGGGGGCCCGCCCCTTCGGCCGCCCGCCGGCCTTGAGGCCGCCCCTCGCCGCCGAGGAAGAGGTCGCGCCGCCCCCGGCGACGCCGTGGCGGCCGCCATCCCCGCGAGGGAAGACGCCGCGGCCGATGCTTCGAAGCGACGCACGCGGCGGAACTCGAGGCCGCGGCTGGCCGGGCGCCGGCTCTCTGGCGGCGGAGGGCCCGCGGAGCCGGCGGTCGACGCAGCCGTCGCGTCGGTCGAGGCCACCGAAGCGAGTGCCGTGCTGAGCGAGGCCCCCGTCGTCGCCGAAGGTGCCGAGGTCTGAACCGCGCCAGTCTGGGACTTGTAAAGGAGTGAACCACTCTCCCCTTGATGGGATGAATTTTTGTAAAGTACACTGATGCACGGTATCTCTGCGCAGATTCCTTCGGTGGTTCCTACGCAGAGGGCCGAAGGTGCGAGCAGCTCAACTCTGCCCCTTAACTCACTTTTTGTCGCGCCGAACGTTTGGACGAAGTTTAGCATTCGCCACCCTAATGTTTCGTACGCCGAGTTTTTGTCGTATCGTGCGGAGCGTTACCGCCTTCACAATGAAGCCGCTAAACGCTTTTTTGCGGATTTTTCGAAGGATCCCGTGCGTCGGGATGCCATTCTTGGAGAGCGGGCCGCCCGTAGGGCGGCTAAGCGAAACTTAGTGGACCCCTTCGTGACCGAAGGGGTCGTTCCAAAAATAGAGCCGATCGAAGAGGGGGTCCTTGGGCCGCCCGAGTATGTGTATTTAATTCCTGACGCCTCGTCGGAGAGCTTCGCGGCCGTGAAGGTGGAGACGGAGTGATCACCTGCGCAATGACTCTAACCCCGACTTCGGCGCAGGACGGATGCCTACCGACAGCGAGCTTCGGGAGATGGCTCTGGAGATTATAGATGTGGCATATCTTCGGTTGATCGACGAGATCTGTGAGGATGTGCTAAACGAAGATTGATTGCTAAGTGTGGCTACAGGCTGGCGCGAAGACTTGAAGCACAGGACTTCGGAACTCCCCCCGGAAGTGTTCGCGGCATGCCCGGAGCGAATTTCTGCCCACAGATTTGTAAATTTAGCGTTCGAGACGATGTGTGTTGTAACTGCTTTGTTTTTTCCCTTGTAAAGTTATATTGTTGTTACGAAGGATGTTACATGTTGAAATGTGAGAAGGAAAGAGGACGAGGGGTGCCTGTGCCCATCTTTTGCGTGCTTCAGCGTTGCGTTCGCTACTTGCTTGATCGAGAGTGCCCTGAGTGCGTTGGGACGAAGCTGCACCGCGCTTCCCCTCCGGACGTAACTTGCAACGGCTCGCCCTCTCGAGTTAGAAAACAATGTTATGTTCAGGACGTGTGTTTTTCGCTGACCGTTTTTAGTGCTCCTGCTCGAGCCAGATCGAGGGTGTATACCACGCGAAGCGGGCTTTCCCTTCGGTCGAATCAAGACCGAAGCATTGCTTTAGGCGTGCGTTTACTTCGGCCGAGTCGCGGCCTTGCTCTGCACTAAGTGCTTTTTCCCTTCGGTCAAATCGAGACCGACGCATCGCTCGAGGCGTGCGCTTACTCCGGCCGAATCGTGGCCTTGTTCCGCGTCAAGCGGTTTTTCTCTTCGGTCAAATCAAGACCGACGCATCGCTCCAAGCGTGCGTTTACTCCGGCCGAATCGTGGCCTCGCTCCGCGTCAAGCGTTTTTTCTCTTCAGTCAAATCGAGACCGACGCATCGCTCCAGGTGTCCGTTTACTCCGGCCGAATCGTGGCCTCGCTCCGCGTCAAGCGGTTTTTCTCTTCGGTCAAATCGAGACCGACGCATCGCTCCAGGCGTGCTTTTACTCCGGCCGAATCGTGGCCTCGCTCCGCGTCAAGCGGGTTTTTCTCTTCGGTCATGACAATAAGTGACAGGCTTGGTGCGCACGCTCCCAAGGCGATCCGCGCCTAGGTTGTCACTTACTCCGCCGAAGGCCACCTCGGAGACTAGGCCCCCCCCCAAAGGCGGTGGCCTAGCTTCGACAGAGTGGCGAAAGCATTCTTTGAAAAGAAAGTAGACTGCATACGAAGGGATGGGGGAACACTGACTTATATTACATGTCAAGAATCGAAGGGGTACAAAGGGCTGCCTCGTTAAAAACCTCACACTTCGCGGATCCAGAGGGGAACCGCGAAGCCTCCCCCGTGAGGAAAAGAGTACGTCCCCCACTACTTTAATGTACATAAGATACAGAGTCGCTATCACGACTTAAGAGAAAAAGAAGCTATTGAAACTCAAAAACTATGTTAAAACTTGCAGTTGCTTCAGACGAAGTACTTCTGAAGCATGTCCTCATTCCAGGTGTATGGCTCTTCGTCGCCCGTTAGCCGGCGCAATTTGAACGCTGCTTCATTTGCGGTCGCTGTCGCTGTGAACAGGCCTTCCCATTTCCCATGCATCTTTCCCTTCAGTTTGCCCTTCGGCACCTTGCGTAGCACTAGGTCCCCTGACCGTATGAGCTTTGGTTTGATCTTCTTGTTTTTCCACCTTCGGGTCTCATCTTGGTAGGCCGAGAGGTTTTCGGCTGCCTGTAGGCGGACCTCCTCAATGTTCTGAACCGACGCCTTAAGGTCTTCGTCTCCGGAGGGTGTGCTCCTCCAAGTGCCCAGACATAGCTCTTCGGGTAGCATGGCCTCCTCCCCGTACAACGGCTTGAAGGGGGAGAACTGGGTAGTTCTGGATGTGGTGGTGTTGTGGGACCAGATTACCCTCGGTAGTTCTTCGGCCCATTTGCTCTTGGGTAGGTCAGTGATGTTCCTCTTGATGCCAGCGAAGATGATCCCATTGGCCCGCTCCACCGCCCCGTTGGACTGCGGGTGGTAGACCGAAGCGAAACACAACTTCGTTCCCAAGTATGCACAGAATTCCTTGAACTCCGCGCTGTCAAACTGCTTGCCATTATCCACTGTGACCTCGTGGGGGACGCCGAAGCGGCACACTATGTTCTGCCAAAAGAACTTCTGAATGGTTGCCGAAGTGATGCTCAATAACGGCTTCGCTTCAACCCACTTGGAGAAATATTCGACCGCCACAACTGCGTGAGTGTAGTTTCCGGGTGCCGTGGGTAGCGGGCCGACGATGTCAATACCCCACCGGGCGAAGGGCCACACCGGTGGTAACAGCTGTATCTCGTTGGAGGCGAACTTGCTGTAGGGCGCATGGCGCTGGCACTCTGGACAATGGCGCACTATGTCATGGGCATCTGCGACCGCCGAAGGCCAGTAGAAGCCCTGGCGGAAAGCTTTCTGCACCAATGCCCTGGTGCCGAGGTGGTGTGAGCACATGCCGCTGTGGATTTCGTGGAGTGGTTGTTTTCCCTCGGTAACCGATATGCACTTTAGCAGTGGGGCACACACCCCTCTTCAGTACAAGTTGCCGTCGACGAGGTGATAGTTTCTCGCCCTGATGGCCACTCTCTTGCTGATGACCCCATCTTCGGCCTCATAGTAACCCTTGAGCGCCGCCACTATTGGGGCGCGCCAGTCCTCACTCTGTATGGCGTTCACAAACTTGGGGGGTGCTGCTTCATCAGCGGCGGACTTCGAGGTGGTTGTTTCATAGAAGACATCCGGTGGCAAGGGCTCGAGTAGTGCGGTTGCCTTTGCGATGGCATCGGCCTCCTTGTTGTAATTCCTGGGAAAGCTTCTCACTGTGATGCCGATGAAGAACTTTTCCATGCTTCGGACGGCCTGCAAGTACTTCATCATATCCGGGTTCTTTGCCATGTAGGTTTTCCCAATGTGGCAGGCAACAAGTTCGGAGTCTGTCAGGATGACGAGCCTCCTTGCACCTACAGCCCTGGCTTTCCGAAGCGCAAGCAGCAGGCCTTCGTACTCTGCCATGTTGTTTGTGCAGTTGTCATAGTTCAGCCGCAAGGCATATCGGAGCTTGATGCCCGAAGGGGACTTTAAGACTGCTGCGGCCGCCGACCCGAGGTGGCAGTATGCACCATCGCACTGGACTTCCCATATCGGCTCTGTAACTACTGCTTCCCCCTTCGGCGCCGAAGGCGTCCAATCAGCTACGAAGTCAGCGAGGACTTGAGACTTTATCACGCTGCGGGCGACGAAGCTTATGACGTGCTACGCCAATTCCGAGGCCCACTTGCCCATCCTGCCCGTTGACTCCTTGTTCTCGAACATGTCCCGGAGGGGGAAAGCTGTGGGAACCGAAACGTTGTGGCTCTGGAAGTAATGCCGAAGTTTCCTTTTTGCCATCACGACAGCATATGCCATCTTCTCCATTTCGAAGTATAGGAGCTTTGAGCCGCTCAGAGCTTCGGAGACATAATATATGGGGAATTGCCTGAGAGCGTCTGCCTCTTTGCGCTCTTCCACAAGCACTGCGCTAACCGCTGTGTCGGTTGCAGCGATGTACAACGACGGTTCGGCCTTCGGTGACGGTTTGGTCATGACTGCTGCGTCTTCAAGGTATTTCTTGAGGTCATCGAAGGCTTGTTGTTTCTCTGGGTCCCATTGGAAAGTTGAATTTGCTCGGAGTACCTTGAAGAAAGGAAGGCTTCGTTCGGCGGCTCTGGAGATGAAACGGTTCAGCGAGGCAATTCTGCCTGTTAGCCTTTGGACTTCCTTTCGAGTGCTTGGAGGCTGCATCCTTCGTAGGGCTTCGATCTTTTGGGGGTTTGCCTGAATGCCCCGCTTAGAAACCATACAGCCTAGCAGTTGCCCCTTCCGGATGCCGAAGATGCACTTCTCTGGGTTGAGCTTGAGGTCGTTTCGCCTCATGTTGTCGAAGGTCTCGGTCAGATCTGCAATGTGATCTTCCTCTTTTTCGCTCATGATGACGATGTCATCAACGTACGCCGAGGCGTTGCGCCCCAGCTGGCTGCCCAGGATCAGCTTCATCATGCGGTTGAAGGTGGACCCGGCGTTGCGAAGGCCTTCGAGCATCCTGACGAAGCAGAAGATGCCGAAGGGGGTTGTGAATCCAGTTTTTGCTTCGTCTTCCCTTCGCATCCACACTTGGTGATAGCCGGAGAAGCAATCTAGGAGGCTCAACATGTCACAGCCGGCGGCCTGATCAATAATGACGTCGATCCTCGGTAACGGGTAGGGGTCCTTCGGGCATGCCTTGTTGAGTTCAGTGAAGTCAATACGCATTCGCATGTTGCCATTCTTCTTCGGCACCATCACCACGTTTGCCACCCAAATGGGGTATTGGACTTCTCTGATGATTCTCGCGTCGAGCAGCTTTTGCACCTCGGCCTCCGCAGACTTGACTCTGTCCGCCGACATCGGCCGCTGCCTCTGCAGCTTCGGTTTGACCCTTGGATCAGTGTTGAGTGCATGCTCTATGACCGAACGATGGACGCCTGTCAGATCGGACTTGGACCATGCGAACACATCTTGATTGTTACGAAGGAACTTCAAGAGCCGGTCTTCGTCCTCTGTGCTGATTTCAGCACCTATCATCACGGTCCTGCTGGGCACGTCGGCGCATAGGGGGACTGTCTTCGTGATGTCGACGGCTTTCATGCGCTCGGCTTCGGCCC
Source organism: Cenchrus americanus (assembly GCA_947561735.1). Taxonomy (NCBI): domain Eukaryota; kingdom Viridiplantae; phylum Streptophyta; class Magnoliopsida; order Poales; family Poaceae; genus Cenchrus; species Cenchrus americanus. The sequence continues at coordinate 100,741,228 of OX387239.1, read as the reverse complement.
CCTTCATGGACTGCCTCATTTGGGCTTCGGCTTTCTGCTCTTCGGTCGCTGCAGCTTCATTGCTCTCGTCTTCATTGATGACATGAACTTGTCTGTTGTGTACCGACGTGTTGCGCTCGGCTCTTCGGGCCTCCTCCTGGCTGCCGTACACGGAGATTACCCCCGCCGCCGTTGGTATCTTCATCAGCAGGTACCCTTGATGGATGACCGCTGCGAACTTGTTGATGGTGTTGCGGCCGAAGATGGCGTTGTACGGGTACGCGAAGTCGACAACATCGAATGTTATGACTTCGGTTCTCATGGTGGCGTCTTGGCCGAAGGATACATTGACATAAATCTTGCCCAGGGCTTCGATCTTTTTGTTGCCGAAGCCGTACAGCGGGTGTTCTGCCTTCTTCAAGTCTTCCTTTTTGAACCCCATGCCAGTGAAGCATTGCCAGGTCAGGATATCTGCTGAACTGCCGTTGTCCACCAAGATCCTCCCCACGTCATTGCCGAAGTAGTACTTTGTGTTCTTGCCGATGTTGGCCCTTATGACGAGCGGATCATTGTGAGGGTAGTGCTGCAGCCGGATGTCAGCTGCCGTGAAAGTTATGGGGACGTGGGACCATGGCAAGTGAAAGTACTTGCCGGAGCAGATGTGCGACACGCTTCGGTAGTAGTCTTGGCGTTGCCTCTTTGTCTCGTGCGTCGGCTCATTGGATCCGCCGGAGATCGCATTGATGATGTTGAGCATGCCCGTCATCCCCGAACTGCTGGAGTTAGGGGCCTCTTGCTTTGGTGGGGGAGGAGGTGGTGGTTGGGCATGGGTATAGTGTGCTGGGTGGTGGGCGGTCGGGTTCGGCCACGAAGGCACGAAAACCGAAGGCTGCTGCGCGAGTGGGGGAGGAGGCGGGAGCAGCTGCGGCGCGGAAGGTGTGTACGGTTGTGGTGGGTGGAAGGCATGCGCAGGTGCCGAAGGTTGGTAAGGTTGGTGATGGTATGGTGGTGGCAGGGCCCTGAACTGACCCGCATTTTGGTATTTCATGACATGGTTCACGGCCATGCCTGCTGCCTTCGCCTTCTCCTCCGCCTCCCACTCCAGTTTCATCTTGACCGCCGAAGGGCACTGGTGCGTGTGGTGCTGGGCATCAATTCCATGGAGCCAGCAGAAAAACCGCTCACCACCGGCCCGCTGCGGCTGGTTGTGCTGTTGTGGCTTCGGCCCCCTGTTATGCTTGTGTCCGCCCTTGTGCCCGCCCCTGTGCTGGTTCTGGTCGGGGGGCGCGGACACGTTGTTGATTTGACGGTTCGCTTGCTTCGGCGGCTGGTTTTGCCACCCCTTAGGCTGGTCCCACTGCCCCTGTTGTTTCTGCTTCTTTGCTGCGTTTGCCCGGTCGAGCCTTCGGCGGCGGCCTTTGTCGGACTTGCAGTATTCTTGCATAACTTCAAATAACTCTTGCAGAGACTTCGGCTTGACCCTGTCGAGCACATCTTGGCAGTTTCCAACCCTCAGGCCCCCAACGATGGCGTCGATGATGCTGCTTTCGGACACTGTGGGCGCACGCGCCGTCAATTTGACAACCCTGTGCATGTACTCTTGCAGTGACTCATGGTCCCCCTGGACACACATGTTGACGAGGTCATTAGAGTCTAGCTCTTCGACCTGCATGCCTTTGAAGCTGGACAACAGCTTGTTCCGCAGCTGGAATCAAGATGTTATATGCCCCTTCGGTATGTTGGCATACCAATACTGGACTTCTCCCTTGAGCGCGAGCACAAGGGCCTTCGCCTTCGTAGTGGCGTCGCCCCCGTTGGATTCTACCGCCGCCTCGAACTTCATCAGAAACTCCTTGGGATCGTAGTCTCCGTCGTACTGGGGTAGGGTGTTGGCGTTGAATCGACGGGGCCACGGCGCGCTCTCGAGCTCGACCGAGAGCGGGGACACCGGGACGACGTTGCAAAGTGGTGCTTCGTCGGGAGCGAAATGCTCGTGCGCCTGCCCCCTCTCTTGGCGGTGGCCTATGCTTTGCCCTTCGGAGGCATCCTTCGCGCGCTCCAAGGATCCGGCCGAGCCCCGCATGGCCTGCAGGGTGAGCCAGGCGTGCTGCTGGGCCGCCGACGCAGCATGCGCGGCGGGCGTCGGCGTTGGTGCGGGCGGCGCCGGAGCGACTTGCCGTGGCGGCGTCGCGCCGCAACCTCCGGCTTTGCGGCATGGCGAGGTAACGCTCGGCCCGCTTGATGTTGAAGTCGATGGCGTCGGAGGCGGCGTGTGGCGGAGCCGCGTCCTGGTGCTGGGATGGCTGCACCTGCGACGAGGATGGGCGCGTCTCCTGCTCAGGATGAGCCGGCACGGACTTGCCAGCGATGAGGGCCCGAATCCTTCGGAGGGCCTCGATGTCTTGCGCCGAAGCCCCTAGCCCCTCGAGGCTGACCTCGAACATCCCCGAAGCAGTGTGCTCTACCTCCGGGGCGCTCGGCCCGGCACCGGTCCCCGCCGAAGGCTGGACGGCCGAAGGAGATGGGTTGGCGGGCTCCGACACGAGTGGAGGGGTCGACGCCTGAGCCGTTGCGGCTTCGGCGCCTGCCGAACGTGTCCTGGCCATGTGGTCTTGAGTTCTTCCACGAGGTGGGCGCCAAACTGTTGGTGGAAATCGGGCCCGAAGGGTGGACGCCGACACAACAGCCCCCTGATCACTCACCTTCCTTTCGCTTGCTTCCACGAGGCTACTACTTCTACTTGCGCGAGGAGAGGAAACGCTAAAAACTTAACAGGACAGTAAAGAAAACAAGGGAACACTTAGCAGACCGAAGACCGAAGAAACTGCGATTGCCTTCGGTGCTCTCTTCTTATTACAGTGTGTCCGTTTCATTACAAGGGGTTCACTATTTATAGGAGGCCCCTGGGTATAGTCATTTGCCTCAATTACACCTTTTCCGTTCCTGACAAACTGCTTTAAACACTTTACAAGGGTATAACAGTAAGTCCTCGCGTCGTACAGGCCTCCAGCGTGTCTTCGTACGGCCGAAACGCCTTTACACGCGGCCACCCTTGTCTCTGGCTCGCCCGGAGCCCACTTTACACGTCGGCGGCAGCCACGTGTCCAGGATCGCCGCACCTTCGGCGCCGAAGTAGCGATCCTGAACTGGGGGCGTCGCACCTCTTCGGACACCTCGCCCGTACCGCCACTGGCCCCGGACGCGTTGTCCCCGGCCGGCGCGCCTCGTTCCCGGTCCTCTCGGACCTTCATCGCCGGAACACGGCCATCCGTGCCTTCGGTACCGAAGGCAGGCGCCGCCATGTGGGACCATCCCTGCACAACAAAACTCACATAGCATAAGCAGTATTAGCATTTTATTAGCGCCCGTACAACGAAGGTTTCTCCACGAGACCGAAGCCGTATGCAGACCGAAGGTTGCCAGCGTGGCCGGGCGAGGGTGATGCTTCCGAAGACCAACTTCCCCAACAGAGGGCCTCCTCAGGAGCCCGAGTGCCGTCGCTCCATCAACGCCTCTACGCGGTCCTCGGAGCCCCTTCCGGGCACAACGGAGGAGCCGATGCGGTGGCAGTGCCAGATCCGACAGAGGAGCCCTCGTTGTCCCGTTATCCATCTCGCCAAGCTCGGAGAAGGGGACCAAGGGACATGGGTGTAGCCAGGATTTGACCGGGGGGACTCGAAGTACAAATTATTCTCATAAGAAATCTTAAAATGCAAAACATGAAAAAATTAGAAGCCAGTACATGTTAATTATATGTTTTTCTCAATAGTCTTGAATCAATTATTTCCTTTTTTTCTTGTGGCTAGGGTCCAAAATAATTGAGAGGAAGAGACGATAGATCTTAAAGATATACATCATCTAATGGTTGGAGAGAAATGAAAAAAACTTTAAAGGGAATAATTTTCATGCAACTATAATGCTATGCGGAAGTGTTGGCATCCCCGCCCGCAATCTAATTGGTATGGATGGCCTCGTTGATATTTGCTTTAAGCTAATTGTATTTACTTGAGAGGCTAATCCCTGTAATTAGTAATACGATTAAGGAACTTTCTCATGGTGCCTTTAGGGGCTCACGGCAACAGGGGGGCATGCCCCTACGCCCCCCGGCTCCGCCCCTGTGGGGGATCCGCCCTGTTCTCTTGGCTTATCAGCCACCAGCCAGCAGTACTTTTCTCTCACAACAAATCAGCCACCAGCAACCAGCCAACAATACTTTTCTCTCAGAACAAACCAGCACCAGCCGTCAGCCACCAGCCAAACGAATAGGCTGCTCTTGCCGTCGTGTCATTCGGGGGCCCGCTGCTGGCCGCAACCTCTCCTCCTACTGCTGGGGAGTGGGGAGGGCAAAGGGGAGCCACGACCGCCACCATTGCGTCACTACATCAGACCACCCGAGGTCTAGGCCGCCATCAGCCCTTACGGTTGTGAGGCCTCGTCGTTGATCTGCGCTTAGTCCCATGCTCTGCGCCATCGTTCGCCGCAAGCAAGGCAAGGGCTGGGGCTCCACGCGTCAGCCCCTGCTCCACCACGCGCTGTCGTGATGGCCTCCCCAACCATCGGGCTGCCACCTGCCATGGTCTTCCTCTTCGTGCCCGCGACGGCCGCCTCCACCGCCGAATCGAGGGGAACATGGTTGTTGGCTCCAGCGAGGAGGCAGCCACCGCGGCCGGTCGGACCCGCTGCCCCAGCGGTTGAAAAATTTTTGGAACTAAACAATGCCTTAACTAGCCATGGACAAATCTACTCTTGTTCATATTCAAATCAAAATAATTAATATCCACTTCTTACCCTCTCCAATCTCACCCATACATCATTAGCGCCCTCTTCATCATTTCAATGGATAATTTTTTCCTACTCACAGCCCTCATTTGAGGTGAGTGTGAATTTGATATGAATTATGAATAAAAACAAGAGGCATAATTTTTAGTACATCAAAGACTAATTGAATTCGCTAGGGAACAACTTATAGAGAACAACAATTGTATCGTCTCCGCCTAGTCCTAGGGAAACGTAAGATGCATGATGAAATTGAAGAAAAAAAGCTCCACACTCAGTTGATCCGAAACTATTGACTTTTTTTTTTGCATTCTGCACAGATTAATAAACTGCAGAAAGGATAGACGACCTCTTTTATTACTCGCAAGCATACGAGTTCATCAGTTGGTGTGGTTGTAAACAGTTCCATCTTATTTGAAACATAGTAGTACTTGCTACTCGAACCACTTGAAAGACATAAAAAGGTGTAATAATGGAAAATGGAATATAGCCATAAAGCGCGCACAAAATACCCTCAAAATCACCATCCAATCATCAAGCTACTACGCTATGGGCGGTGAGAATCATATGCCACCCTTTGTAGACCACGCCTTTGGTCCTCCACGGTTGAGCCATCCATCATGCCGGCCTCACTTCCCCATCAAAAGCGCAGCGAGAGCCCGAGACACCACCCCCACCCCAACCGCATCGCCGCCGTTCATCCGCCCCGTCCAGTCCCAGTCAGGCCCATCCCGGCCGTCCGCTCGCTCCCCTACTCGCCGATCACGAGGCCCGCCTCCCTCCCCTTCGCCTCGCCGTCGCCGCAGACAAATCGCTCGCACCGCACGGACCCCCAAGCCAAAGAAAGCCCCCGTCCAAATCACGCAGCACGCCACCACTGACACAGAGGAGAGAGACTGAGCGGGCGGCGGCGGCATATGGCGACGCTGCCGCAGCGGTTCAAGCTGCTGGCGACGCGGTGCGCGGCGGGGGCGCCGAGCCCGTCGAGGAGCCCCCGCGCCGGGCTACGCCGGGGCCGCCAGCCCCGGGTACCGCCTGCGCCACCGGGTCCGGGGTGGCGCGGGGCCGGGGGCAACCGCCAGCGCCAGGCGCTGCGACCGACTGCACCGCTTCCTCACCCGCCGGGGCGGCGGCGGCGGGACGGAGTCCGTGGCGGCCGCGCGGCAGCAGCAGCAGCAGGAGGACGACGACGACGACGTCAGGAAGCCGCTCTTCGGCGGCGGACGGGGCCGTACGCTGCGGGATCTGTTCGTGGCGTCCCCGGAGGCCGGGCGCCGCCGCGGGGGAGGATGCAGCTGCGACTGCGGCGGCGACGACGAGGATGACGATGAGGAGGGAGATGGCGGCGGGAGGGCGGGCGGCGGCGGCGCGGATCCTGCCGGCGGCAGCGGTGGCGGGGGTGTGTGGCGAGGGAGCGGGAGGTTCGGCTCTGGCGGGCTGCAGAGCCTGCTGATGCGACGGAGCTGGCAACCGGTGTTGGTGGCCATCCCGGAGGCGGACGGCGTCAAGATCGAGCTCGGCGCCATCGAGGAATAGAAATGTTGGGGGGGTTTCTTCTGCCTCTGTTGTTGCTTGCTCTGCTTTTCTTGGCTTCTTCACCTCCCTGTTGGTTACTGCCGCTGTGAATATATGATTCTGATGATGCGATTGATGGAGCAACCAGATCACCTGCCATGCCACGCCTAGCTCTTGCTAGTTGCTACTGCGATTCTGAAGAAACTTGCCGCGATTCAGTGTTTACAGTGATGCAGCAAAGCCAGTCGCTGGACAGTAGTAGCACGCCATACGATTCCAGGAAAATTGTACAACTGGGGATGAACAATCAATCGTTTGCCGGGACGCAATTCACGTCCCGTCAGGTAGCGGCCGAGCAGGAGCTTGTACAAGTGTACAACTTGATGAACAATTCGATCATCACCCATGGACCATGACTGCTGCTGCGTGGTTGAAACCGGAGCCCGGATGTCGGAGCTAGCATTGATTTGATTGTAGGTGTCCGGACGAGGAAGGAACGGTGGGGCGCGAGATACGATGTTGATGCCTGCCGACCCCGCCTTTGTACGCCCTTCTCCCTCGCTTCGCCGGGGCGTACTACGCGATCACTCACGAGTCACTACGTGATGGAGCGCTGTCACTGACTCGCCGTGACTCTGATGGTGTTGGCCGGGTGACGGGTCGGTTCACGGCTGCGACGGCGTGGGTGACACGGCCGGTCAAAAAGCTGTGGCCGCAAGCAATGAATCGTGTTTCGCGCGGAGGAAGCTCATGATCACCTACCCCTCCCTGTGTAATTCGCGTTTGTGGTGGTACCTAAGACTATCCACACTCGTTCTCCTTTATCTTCTCCTTCAAAAGGGAATATTCCATACTCTTCATCAATCCTCTCTCCTTTATTCTCAGTTTTCCCGCACTCATCTTCCTTCATATTTCTCCTTTATCCCAACTACCCGCTCATGGGGTCCACACGTCAGCCTCACCCCCTCTATCACCCCACCTACCCCTTCCCTCCCCCACCGCTTCTCCCCTGCTCCTCCTCCCGGCGCCCCGGCCTCCTTCTCTTCTCCTCCGGCGGACCCGCGGCCGCGCGCGCGGGCGGCGGCGGCGGCTCCGGGCGGCGCCGCCCGCTTCTCCTCTCCCCGGCGCTCGGGATCCGGGGGAGCCTCGGGGGCGAGCTCGAGGAGGAGCGAGGCGCGTGTCTCAAGGTGCTCCACGCGGCGGCGCCCGGGGGCCGCACTCCTCCGATTCGAGCTCGGGCGGCGGCGTCGAGGTGGACGTGCGGCGGCGATGTGCAAATGGGGACGGGTCCACGACGCGCCGTAGCGCGGCCTCGCGCGGTCCACGGCACGCCGCAACGGCGGCGGGGGCGGGGGATCCGGCGGCCTCTCCCCGCGCCGCCGCCCACCGGTTCCGGTGCGCGGCCCCGGCGTCGAGACCCGCGGGCTCCCTCTCCCCCTTCCCCCTGTTCGGTGGCGCGCGCGCGGGGGTAGGAGGAGGGCGGAGGACCGCAGGCGGCGCCGGATCCGGGTGTTGCCCTTCCTCCACGGCGGCACGGAGGCGATGGAGCGCTCGAGCTCGAGCTCCCGGCGGCGGCGCGAAGGAGCGGGCATGCCGGATGTCGAAGGTCAACGCCCATGGCGGCGTCCTCCCCGCCGGCGGGCGTCCTCCGGCGAAGGGACGGCGTGAGGGGATCCGGCCATCCGGTGGAGCCGGCGCCGAGCGAGAATGCGGCGACCTGCGGCTTCCGAGCGTGGGCGCGAGAGAGGTGATGGCGTGCGCGGGGCCGCGCCCCGCTCCCTGCAGCGGCTCCCGTATCCCTTCGAATACGAAGGAAACGGGGGGCGTCCTTCTTTTTACCGTCATCCTGCAGGACGCCGCTGCGGGGCATTCTCCCTTATCCCCGTCCTGCAGGAGGCGGATGAAGGAGCCGCTGCGGATGGTCTAAAGCTCGTTACTCGTTAGCTCGCTCGACTCGACAGCTACGACAGCTAACGAGCTGGCTCTTCAACTCGAGCCCACTCGTGAGCAGCTCACGAGCTAAGCAGCAAGCAGGTCAAACTATGCAATGGAGTAGTCAGCAACCGGCCCACGAGTACTTTAAGCCCAACTTAAGGTCGGGTAACTCGTCCCTTTGTCCCCGGCCTTATCCATCCGCGTGGCGCACACACACTCGGCCTCTCGCTCGCTTCTCTTCTCTCCCCACCATCTTCCCTCACGTGCCGCCACCTTTATCTCTGCTGAGCTTTCGCTTGCATATCCGCTCGTTCAATCTCGGGCCTTGCCGTCTTCAACCATGACGATGGTGTTGGTGGAAATCGGGCCCGAAGGTGGACTCCGACACAACAGCCCCCTGATTGTTTCCCTTCCTTCACTATTGCCCCGAAGCTACTTCTACTACTCTAGACGAGGAAAGGGAATGAGGAAATACTTAACAGAACAGGAAATGAAACAAGTAAACACTTAGCAAACCGAAGACCGATAGACTAGCAGTAGCCTTCGGCGCTCTCTTCTCATTACAGGGTGTCTGTTTCATTACAAGGGGTTCACTATTTATAGGAGACCCCTGGGCATCATCATTTGCCTGAATTACACATTTTCCGTTCCCGACAAACGGCTTTAAACACTTTGCAAGGGTATAACAGTAACTCTCCGCGTCGTACAAGCCTCCAGCATGTCTTCGTACGGCCGAAACACCTTTACACGCGGCGCCCCTTGTCTCTGCCTCGTACGGTGCCCCCTTCACACGTTCGCAGCAGCCACGTGTCGCAGCGCACCGCACCTTCGGCACCGAAACGGCCCAAGATCTCGCCCTGGTCGCGTCGTGCCTTCGGGGACGTCTCGCCCGGGCCACCTCCAGCCCCCGGGCCAAGGTGTTCTCGACGCGCGGCGCTTCAGGCTCCTCCAAACCTTCGGCACCGAAGCACAACCGCCCGTGCCTTCGGCACCGAAGGCCAGCACCGCTTAGATGAGCTGCTCCTGCACAACAGAACTCACATAACTCGAGTAGCATTAGCGTTTTCGTTAAATCAGCACTGCAAGAACCCCCCGTGCAGCCGAAGCTGCGCGTGAGCCGAAACCGTCATCCTGACCAGATGTGGACAAAACTTCCGAAGGCCATTTTCCACGACAGATGGCGCCGCCGTCGAGCAAGCATGATTGGTGGCAGCAGTCGAGGGCCAACAATCAGATCGAGACCGCGACGCTGGTATGGTTGTCGTACAGGTTTCCGCTAGTCCACACACTGACGCACCCCGTGCTGCTAGTTCATGGTGAAGGCTGATAACCGGAGTAACAACTTCTGCAGCTACCTGTCCACATGGAGGGAATTGATTTTGCTTGATTCTTTTGTTCTGTTATTAAAAACTAGATCTTGCTTGATGCATCCGCATCCGTTACTCTTTTGTTTGATTTAAGATTTAAACTGATGTGATTTTGTATGATCTACTGCTATCACGATGCAATTTTCAGTTATTTGCCTTTCGATTTTATCTGCACTCATGTTTTATAACCTTGGGTCACGAGCTTTAACGAGCCGGCTCGAGCACATACCGAGCCGAGCCGAGAGCAGCATTTTCAGCTTTTGTAGATAACGAGCCGAGCCGAGCTAGCTCGTTATCTTAGCGAGCAGCCGAGTCGAGCCGGCTCAGTATACCAATCCATGCGCGCCCACAGCTGAAGTGACGAGTTGAGCTCGAGATATAATTAAATAATGTGTAAACAAGGTGCCCACCGCCTGGTCCAAACACCACGATTGGGGTGTGGTTACGTTCATTAGTTCCATCCTACCAACATTGCGTGGTACCCGTTTGCTACCTTGGACATGGGGACGAACATGGTCGCTGGTCGGCGTTGCTGCGCGCCTATGCCTGCATTCCTTTGCTTTTGTCATTGATGAAACAAGTGTTGGGACCATGCATTTTGGCGTCACGTGGCAATAATTTTGCATTCCGCACTACTATCTAATTAATAATCTAACATACTAACACACCGACGCAATAATAGTAATGTACAATTGCCCTTGGTTCACTTAGCTTGGATGGCCGATCTGCAACCTCAGTCCTTAGTTCAAAAAATATGTTGCCTTCGTCCCAAATTACTTGTGATATTTGCTTTTCTAGACACATACCTGTTGTTATGTATATGTTGAAAGTGACAAGTAATTTCGAAGGAAGGGAGTAAATATCTAACCAAAGAATACTTGTAAACTTGGATCTAGGGCTGGATATCGAGCCAGCTCGGCTTGTTACAGCTCGGCTCGTTATGGCTCGGCTCGTTTGCATCCTGGCTCGGCTCGGCTCGTTATAGCAACGAGCCAGCAGGTCAGCTCAGCTCGGCTCGCAATTTAGCTCGAGCCGGCTCGTTTGGCTCGCGAGCCAAACTATAGAAAATCACCAGATCTCATGTACTAGACAAAAACAGCACCGGATCACATGTATCATGTATGTTCGGAAAAAGCACCATATATTGGAAAGAAAAAGCACTATTTATTGACATTTCATCCCATCATGTCCATATTACAACCCATAAAGTTCACATGTCATCCCATATTATCCAAATCACATTCACACCGAACATATACCGTAAATGCATTACGAAGTGGGTTTACATAATGTATTTGTAATTTTCGAGAATAGAGAAGTAAGTTATCATGCACCGTATCCATTAGCCATACAAGTTTACACTCATGAGTAAAGCACATAATGTATAAAGCACCGATTAACATCCACAAGTCTATATAAAGTTTTTGTCAAGCCGGACAACCACATCCACAAGTCCACAACCATGAGTCCATGACCGGACCGGACCACCACAACCATGATAGCCATTAGCCATACGGTTTACACTCCAAAGCATGTAATCCAAAATCCATAAAGAATTCAAAAGCAAAGCAAAATAAATGAGCCAACAAGACAGAGCCACAGAGGCAGCCATGGGGCACAAGTGCCACTCAACAAGTGTTGCTTTCCACCACACTGCTGGGAAGCTCCACATTCTCAATGTCACCATCATCACCTTCTCCCTGAAAAAACAGTAAAGAATTAAACATTAAATATTTTCATACACAAACTTTGGGGAAAATGGAGTTAAAAAAACACTCACCAAAATAATTGGAGGACTTTTAGAACCTCGTATCCAACTAGATGCACAAACTAGTGCTTGAACTGTCGCTGGCTTTAAAGAACTCCTATAGTCATCAAGAATTCTACCTCCACAACTAAAAGTGGACTCAGATGATACGCTGCTAGCTGGGACAGCTAAGAACTTCTTTGCCATACTGGACACAACAGGAAATCTATGAGCATTCACCTTCCAATAGTGAAGTAAGTTAAAACTATCATCCTCCAAAGGATGGTTTGCTTCATCTAGGTAGGTAAGTAACTCCGATTTTGAAGTTTATGAAGCACTTGACTCTAGAAAGTTCTGAAATTCACTTGAAACAAGACAAGCCATTGAGCTAGTTGTTTCCTTTGATGATGAGGCTGATTGAGTGGTTGATGAGCTGCTACTACCACCTATTTTTCTACGTTGGTCCAACTCATGCTTCTTGTACAACTCTTCTAACTCATTTCTTATATCGGTAACCTCTTTTTCGGACCTCGACCAGCCATATAGTTGACGAAAATAAAACACAATATATCTCATTTTGAACCTAGGGTCAAGGATTGAAGAAATAACCATTACATTGTTCTTCTCTTCCCAATATTTATCGAATTTCTCCAACATTGCAGCAGCCATTTTCTCCAAGTATGGGTCATTAGAATTTTTTGCCTTTAACAATGCAGCCTTGACTTTCAAAATGTATGGGTAGAAGACATTAGCAGGAGGGTAAACCGATCCCGAAAATGCTTTGGTTGCCTCGGCCATCTCTCCTAGAATTGGTCTAATCTTCTCATACATGTTCCATTCAGATTCTGTAGGTTTCCATGCATAATTCTTGTCTACTTGAGCATAATAACCAAATGCAGACTTATACAAAATGCAAGTGTCAAGCATTTTATATGTCGAGTTCCATCTTGTTTTAGCATCAAGAGACAAACACTTCCCAACTGTAATAGCATAATCATTGCAAACCTCTACAAATTTGTATAGGCGAGTTGGAGACCTCTTGAAATATTTCACTGTATTCCTTAGGTCACTTATTAGACCTTCTATTTGGTCTAGACCATCATTGACAACCAAATTAACTATGTGAGCAGCACAACGAATATGAAAATATTTGGGATCAAACTGACTGTTCTTTCTAGCTAGCAGCTTGGCTGACAAATTTGTGGTAGCAGTATCATTATTTGAAGCATTATCAAGGGTTATTGACATAATTTTATCTTCTATTTTCCACTCCACCAAGCACTCAAAAACAGCATGAGCTATCACCAAACCAGTATGGGGAGGATCCAACTCAACAAAGTTAAGAACACGACATTGCAAAACCCAATCACTATCTATGTAATGTGCCACCAAACACATGTACTGAACATTTTGATTAGATGTCCACAAATCTGTAGTCAAACTTATTGATTCAACCTCTCTAAGACTCTTCTTTAGTTGCTCTTTCTCATATTCATAAACTTTCATGCATTCATTTTTAATAGTCTTCCTACCAATACTTTCATAGTTGTTATTCATCCACTTCATCAAGATATTAAACCATTTATGCTCAACCATCCTAAATGAATAGTCATGGACAATTATCATCTTTGCAATCAATTTTCTAGTGTGCTCATGGTCATATTCAGTAGGATTAACAACAAGACAACCATCATCTGCAACAAAGCTGAGTGTACCTTGAGAAAGTTGTCGTTTAGCCTTAGCAAGCTTGTTCTGAAATGCTGAGCAGCGGTTAAGGTGGCGGTTCAGCTGTGAAGTTGCTCCCCCTGGATGGTAGACATAACTCTTATGACAGAATCTGCACTTTGCCTTTGTCTCCATAACACCAAACTCCTTCTCAGATTGAACTTCTATCTCCTTGAAATACTTCCAACAACCAGCTCTCTTTCCTCTCTTTACCTTGGTCTTTGAAGGAGATAAATGAATACCAGCCCCAGCCTTCAGTTTCTTCCGTCCTCTAGTTGGCTTTGATGGATTTGATGGCCTACTTACATATTCTCCCTCTTCCTCCTGACTTCCATCATCAGCCGCATCCACATCATCATCTGTCGGCACACTTACAGATATAGCACTAGCATCATTCATGTCAAAGTTCCCTCCACTCTCCTCATCCTCCACCAAAGGCTCGATGTGCTGCACAGTAACACAAATAACATATTACATACATGTAAAAATAAATAGATTGCTACAGAACTAGCCTACATGGCTACACAAGCAGACAGGCTAACTACACTAGAGATTATAGTTTACAAATCTACAATCTACAGAATACACAACACATGTTCAGATGAATTTAAATAAATAGATTGGCACAATTGCATACCTGCATCCTGCATATTAGCATATTTTCACACGAATCACAAAATCACTCACATTATAGGGAGCAAACTACAAATCAAATCTTCAACAAAAATGAATACCGTGTCTGTGTTTGCTGATCCCCGACCTCGACCACGGCCACCGTGACCACGATTGTTCGGCATCTTCTTGCGCTTGCTCCTCGATCCAAGACTTGCTGGCATAGCTACCGCGCCTGGAATCCCTTGGATTTCTTCCCCGTCCTCCATGACCACTTCTATGGCGGCGTGCGAGTGCGGCGGCGTAGAGTTGGGACTACGGGGCTGCGGGCCGTGGTGTCGCCGTGTCGGCGGGCGGCGATGGGCGACGGGGCGAGACCGTGACTCCGCGAGGGTCAAGCTGCCAAGGGCGATGGGCGGCGATGCGTCGCGACTAGGCGAGGTCGCGAGGATGCGGCGCGGCGGCGGATTGGAGAAGAGCCCGGGAGGGGAGGGGGTCACGGACTGAGAAGTCAGGCTGTGCGGCAGATAATGTTAGGGTTCGCAATTGGGCTGGGCCGAGCTGCAAATGATGTATGGGCCATAAGTGTCGAACCAATTTTAGCTGCTTTCTTGACAATTTACTTGGCTTGTTATGGCTCGCGAGCGGCTCGCGAGTCGGCTCGAGCTGGCTCATTATAAAACGAGCTGGCTCATTAAAAAATGAGCTGGCTCATTATACAACGAGTCGAGCTCGAGCCGAGCCATTAACGAGCGAGTCGAGCGAGTTAGCGAGTTTCGAGTTTTTCGTCCAGCCCTACTTGGATTCGTCCATGTAAACTAATTCCTGGGTCCGCCGGCCTGCAAGGTGCCAAGTTTTCACAATTTGACCCATATATTTGCGGGACCGATTGGTTTGATGTCAAAATATTAGCGTGCCAATATTGTTTGGTTGGATACCAAAATTTGTCCACATCACCCATTTGTCCTACCGAATTCGTGCACCTTTTTCCTAACTTCTAACTTGCCAAAATTCGGGCATGCAAAAAATTTGGCATCAAACAAATCAGACCCCAGCAAAACAAAACAAACAACCAAACGTGCCAAACAATACGTGTAAGAACATGGGCCACCTATTCAGCTCATTTTCACAAGACCACTTCGGATAGGCCCATTAGGCCTGCCCACGTACTCACATTTCTTATCTGACTTGCGTGTACTTAGGGTGCGTTTTTTGCACAGGTATAGCTGTGACAGTTCTAGTTGTGAGTGCTCGAAACCGTTTGGAAAAACGTTTGACAAAACAATATCTCCTACCTGTGTAAAGAGTGAAATATCTATAACACACTTCCTTTTTTTCCTTTTTCCTTTTCTTTTCTTTTCTTTTCTTTTTCCTCTTTTCTTTTTTCCTTTTCTTTTTTCTTTTCCGTTTTTTCTTCATATTCAACTTATCTCCCTTTATTTATCTCTAACATCCCCTATCCACTTATTTCATCCCTATCCTCTCTCTCCACCACGGTCCACGGCTCACCCAAGCTCCGCCCCCGCCGCTCCTTCCGACCACGGCGGCCGACCGCACTGCTGACAGGCGTCCTCGCCGCGCGGGCCTGCGCCACCACCAACCAACGCCTCCGCCACCTACCTCTCCCAGCGCCGGCCGGTTCCCCCACCGACGAGCTCTAGCTGCGCCCTCCTCCTCGCTGCGCCGCCCATCTCCTGGATCCATTGGGCTCCACGACGTCTTGTGTCCACCCGCGTTTCGCCTCTGCACGGGCCCCTTCTGCCTCCGCCTCCCTTCCCGGCTCTGCCGCTGCCGGCTTCCACCTCCCTTGCTCCAGCGCCACTGTCCTCTAGTGTCGTCGTCGTGGCGTCCTGGCGGGCCCCATCGAAGGGCACCGCAGTCCACGGACGCGAGGAGTCGCAGACGAAGCAGGCTAAGCACCCTTTTTCAGCTGCGTCTGGGCGTTTTCGTTATAGAGAGCGGGAATCACGGGAGAAGGCGAAGCGATTCGTTAGGGAAGCTGTTTCGGGAGGCGGCTGTTTGACACAGCTTTGTGCGAAAGGCACCCTTATTTTGCATTGCTAACGTTAGAGCATCTCCAAGAGTTTGCCAAATTTTACTTGGCAAATCTTGTGATTTGCCAACTTCTAAAATGGTATGCAAAGTAAAAAAAGAGTTCATCTCCAACAATTTGGCATAATTCACTTGCCAAACACAGATCTAACTTACATCAGGAATCCTAAAAGAAACAAAATTATGTTTATGCCCTTCCACCTCTTGTAAACTTACATCAGGAATCCTTCTCTATTCTCTATTTCTTTTTTCACCCTCCCACCTAGAGGGAAACGTCGATGGCAACCACGATCCGCGCGTGCATATATGCGCATGGAGAGGTGAGTTTTGCCAAGTTTCTATTTTGCCAAGTTGGTTTGTCAAACTGTGGGGGGCCAATTTTTCTTGTTTTGCCAAAATTAGATGGATGTCAAGTTGATTTGCCAAATTGTTGGAGTTGCTCTTACGTGTCTCAAAAGCCACTGGGCTAAATTCTTAAAAAAACGTGGGGCTCGGTTGCGCCGCCACTCATTCATTGCGAAGGAGAGATCGAGAGCACGGCTGCATGGGACGGCGGCGCGATGGGCGGTGAAGAAGGGGAAGCCGAAGATCGGCCCCAATCGACCTGACGCGCCGCCGGAGCAGACACTCCATCACGCGCGCCATCTCCGACGTCGTCCGGACCAGAGCATGCCCCGCTCACTTTCTCCGACGTCTGGGATCACATCAAAGGTACTTGCGCACCTGCCCCTCCGGCCTTTGATCACCCACTTGTGACGGGCCACGAGCTAAGGCTACCTGCCCACCGGTCCAACGTCATCGCATGCAGGCGATTTTTTTTGATTTTCGAAAAATAAATGTTCGAACCAAAAATTTCGAGAAATATACATATGACGCCAAACCCCACGGCGGCAGGTTCCTACCGTCATGCCCCACAACGTTAAGTCCCTGCCGCCGCAAGGCATGGTGGCAGGATAGAACTTCCGGCGGCAGGACCACGCGGCATGGCGCCAGGACCGCGCGGCATGGCGCCAGGACCCTGCCGCCCAGCGCCACGGCGGCAGGTCCCTACCACCGTGCCACATGGCATTATGTCCTTTTTTTAATTTTTCATTTTTAAAATACTTTTAACCTTCTTAAAAACAACAAACTGATAAGTGTAAGCATAATCACAAGGGAATATCATAATCAACGAGTAGATGCAAATAGTTTATACAAATCATGGTAAAAGTAGTACTACATCTAAATGCGTCAGTGCCTCTTCAGCCTAACAGCTCTGGCGCTAGCCCAGGTGTGGTCCCGGTCGTACGTCCAGGGGTCAGGTGCCTTGACCACCCGCGGTCCTAGCTGGTCAGGAGACGGTGTCGCCATGGCCGCCTGCGACGAGCTGCGCGCATCCGGTGTCCCTCCGCCCGCCGGTGTCGCTCCGCCGGCCCGTGTCGCTCCGCCGGCCGCCGGGGTCGCTCCGCCGGCCGGTGTCACTCCGCGCGGCCGCCGGGGTTGCTCCGCCCTGTGGTTGTGTCGGCTGAGTCCAAACCGGTGACTGTGTCAACTGTGACGGGCCAACCTCCTGGGCCTGCTGCGGGGCATCTAGGGTCACGAGAACATCGCTGAACTCCATCCGATCCCAGACCAGCTGGTCCTCAGTGGTCGTGTCGAAAGTAGGTTGGAACATAGGCTGAGTGGACGAGGAAGGAATATCTGCCGCCGATAACTGAAAGGCCAGTGGTCTGGAACCTCCTAGCGTAAAGATCGGCGGCGGCGGCGCTGTAGGTGTTGTCGTCTCCGGCTGTCGGAAGGAGTGGTGGTCGCCCTGTACGATTAGAATATAGTATAACCACAAACACACAATAATTGCGTGTATTAGTTGGAATAAGGTCCACTAAAAGTACCTGCGCCGGGGGTAACGGCCGCTGCACGTAGGTGTGCGAGCCTTGCTGCTGTGCTGTCGGAGCCGAGAAGCCGTCGGCAAGGGTGGCAGGCGTCGGCTGCGAAGCCGCTATCGAGGCGGAGCTCGAGGACGACGCTGGGTGGCGCGGAAGGAGAGGAATCTCTACAGCCCCGATGTAGTTCACGACGGCGGAGTACCTCATGGCAGCAGCGACGATCCTGTCGTACGTGCTGTGGTGCTGCTGAGGCTCCTAGGTAAAGCACTGCTCCCTCGTGGCTGATGCGAGCCGCACGATCTCAGCAAGCACGTCGTACTACTCAGAAAATTAGTAACACATGTTGTCTGTGCAGAAAGTAGTCCCGACACTAACTACTACGAGCGCTGAGAGTCTCTGTGAGTAGTGGTTAGTGAGTCTAGAACATAATATGTCATCATCTACAAGACCAATCAAACTCGTGCAGGCAAAAGGTAAGTACTTCGTTAAGGTTTCTTCAACATATCCTTAAAGCATTATTTGCAAGTCATGAGAGGAGGGGGAGGTACAACTCCTAACAACTACTGGATGCCGCCGTCCCCACCGTCGCCACCATTGCCACAGGCTCCACCATCACCTTCGAAGTCGATGTTCTCCATCACCTCATTGGCGGCATCATAAACTTCAAGCTCCAGGGCTCGGAGGCCCTTCATGGTATCCGCACCACCCTTGATTTTGGCCATGTTTACCTCAGGATAGTGAGACTTAACTCTCACTAGCGCATCGGTCGCAGCCGCCAAGCCAGTCGCCCTCAGCAAAGTTAACAACCTGTCAGGAGTGTCTACCAGGCGATCAACAATGGACTGCTGCTGCTCCCCTTCTTCCGGAATAGGTATGCAAGACATTGCATAATTGGCAGCACCCTTGAGGTCGTTCAGCTCCACCTCATACCCTGCAATGGTGATTTGGTCACTCTGCAATGACTTCAAAACAACCTCGAACTTGACTTCAAGGCTCCGACGAGCTGCTATCTCATAAGACAGCCTTTGAGATATGGCGTACTCACTGGCAGTAGCTTCTTCCATCGCCCGCCTGAGTTCCAGGCCCCCAGCCTTGATCTCCCGGAACTTTAGTTCCAGGTCCCGAACTTTGCTTCGGGAGGTTGCCAGAGCGTTCTTCAGCTCCTCTTCGCGGTTACGAAAATCTGCAGGATACAACAGTTAGCACACAGCTAACGACCTCTCTATCAGAAGTGATAAGGATTCGACCTACCAGTAGCTGCAGTGTTAAATTGCATAGTGGCCTCCACGGCCTTGCGCCTCTCCTCGGCGAGCTCATCCTGGAGCTTCTTTTTCTCAGCGGCAGCAGCCGCGCGGACCTCCTTGAGCTCTTGCTCAAGGTCGACAACCCGCTATTCCTTCTCCGCCGCATGCTTCAGCAGGTCGGCCCGACCCTTGGCCCTCTCTGCTAGCAACTATTACAGAGTGGATAGGTCCTCAACATCTCTTCAATAACAATCAATCAAGCCACAACAACACGTCGTAACACACTCACCATCAGCGCATTATTGATGGTGACGATGCTGGTCCGCAAGGCCTGCATGTCCTCGTTATCTTCAAACCAATCCTCCCGCCAAGGGGTGTGATTCCAATTAATTGATCGCCGCGGCAACCTTGGGCTTGAAGATGAAGATGGAGGTACCTGTGCGCCAGATATTTCTGTACCTCCTGGCGCCAAGTCGATCTGAGGTTGGTCCTCAACCAAGTCCTCAGCCCTACCAGGAACTGTCCTGATGGGGTTGACATCAATAATCGTTGGGGAGGTCGTCGCCCCGACGTCCCCAGTTGAAGTCTCTACACCCTCAGCAGTGCGCGGGGGAGAGTCCACCCTCATGTCGGCCACGGGCGGTGAAGTCACCACGCCCTCCACCGTTCCTCGTGGCGGGGTAGCGGTGCGCGCGTCATCTGCAAGCACCTCCCCCACGACCTGTGGCTTAGGCGACCTCGTGCGGGAGGGAGACGATGGGGCAACTGGCACCCCTTGTGGCCTTACCACTGGTCAGCATGGCAAAGTACCTCATCAAGACAAAAATCAGACAATAAGTAAAAGACAGAACCAGCCCTCAGGATTCTACCTCATCATGGTCGGAAGCCGAGCCTTCGGCCAAAACACCCAAGGCTTAATAGCTGCAGGCATCTTCGCCTGCGCCGCTGCAGCACTACGCTGCGCCTCCAATCCACGTCGGAGGGCATCCTCTGACTTCTTCTACACCAGCTTTCGCCGCCTCTTGGTAGCAGGACTTTCCGGCCTCCTTGGCGCCTGATCCACGTCGGAGGGCACTTCTTCATTTTTACTCTTCCAGAGTAGATCTGGGAAACACGAGCCACCATCTCTTCTTTGGAGACCTTGCAATTGACCTCGCGCGTGGGGTCTGATTGCCCACAGTACTCATACGCCGGGTGGACCCGGTCCTTGATTGGTTGTATCATCTGACGACAGAACGACCTCGCCACCGCCGCTCTTGTCACTCCCTGCCCCTTAATGTCACTGACAAGCTCTAGGACCCCCTTGAGGTCCTCAAGTTCACGGGTTGAGAGTCCTAGATCCCATTATGTTGATGGTGTATTTTGGTACACCAAACATGCTCATTACACTTTGGTTTGGATTTGTTTATGGAACTAACCCGCCACTAGGCACACTAATCATATAACAAGTTCATCTATGTGCATGCATTTGGAAGTGTTGTGTTTATGTAGGAAAACATGGACATAAAGGACGAATTCGCAACAAGTTCAAAGGAGCATTTACGGAGTCTTGTTTGTGTTCATGAGCTTGATGAAATCACTTCCAATGGTGGCAAGGATCGAAGTGCTACGTAGGAACACCCCCGGGGATTGAAGCATAAAAGACTGAACTTCATGCACGGAGAACCTCCATCATGGACGCGAGGATGACATCGTCAAAATCATGCAAGTGGAAGGGGCAAAGTGCATAATCACCTGAGGACCCACGAGAGCGAAGGGGCGACCGAACCGGGCCGAAATGGGCCTGGGCCGGTCAGCCCAGGCCGGCTGGCCCAGCCCACTTCCGGCATCAGTTCGGCCCCCCTTTCCTTGCACCTGAAGGATCTTTAACCCTAAAACCCTGGAGGCGCCGCCATTCACAGAGGAGAGAGCCATTCGCACCAGGAGGCCATCCACAAGCTAGAGAAAGAGGAGGGAGATCTCCGGAGGGGGATCAACCACCTCGAAGGAAGCACCCACAAGTGGAGAAGAAGGAAGACACTGTCGGAAGGGTGATCATGATCAACGGTGCTATGTCTAGCACCTTGATGGGGTAATCTCCTTATTCGTCCATGGGTTGTAATCGATCTTGAGATGTAATCGTACTTTGTTGGATTATTTATCTATCATCTTGTGTTAAATATACTTTAATGCTTAAGGTTAGCTACCATGCCGTAAAGGGAGTAGAGCTCCAATGCTCCCTTGGATCCATTCAATACGCCGTGTCCATCATAGGTCTAGTCACGAATACCTTCGTGTAGTGACAGTACGAGAGGAGGGAAAGGGCGAAACCGTGGTCACAACCCCCGATGGATTAGATTGGTTTTCATGTTTAAAGCGATTGCATGATCTAGAAATCATAGACCCATGGGCGAGTGTCTTTTATCTTGATTGCTTAATCATTCTCTCTAGTGTAGTTTAGTCGTTTTCTAGTTTAATCATAGTTAGGGTTTGAATAGCTAGTGTGTAAAGGTAGATCAAATGCTTGTAATCCCCTTGCTCCGCGGATTGACAAGAACCTTGGGAATCCCGTGGTGAAAAAGGTGTAGGTCCGTACGCTTGTGGATCGTAGGTGGATACGTCTTTTATCCGTCAACAAGCCCTTTTTTCTGGCACCGTTGCCGGGGAGCAAGATAGTTTACATCGTTTGGTTTGCGTTTCATTTGCATTTAACTTAGTTTTATATTTAGTTTATCTTTTATTTGCTATATCTAACACATATTATCTAGAAAATCACTTGTTTTGTTTTTGTTTTTTGTTTTTATCTTGTTGTCTAGATGGCGTTCATCAATCAACCCGTGGAAGAACCGGAAAAATCACTAAGGGATTACGCTAGCCCTCGATGCGAAGACATAAAAGTACAAGAGTCGGATTCGAAGCTCGAAGCGACCAAGTATGAGATAAAATCCAAGATCATCGAGATGGTGGCGGCAAACCCGTTTGAAGGGATGGTTTCGGAAAACCCATATAGACACATAAGGCATTTCACGACACTATGCAACATGGTGCGTCAAGAAGGAGTTCCCGATGAATGGTTCAAATGGAATCTCTTTCCCTACTCACTTGCCGGTGAAGCAAAGACATGGTACTCGTTTGCGTCCTTTGAAGTTGAAGGCAATTGGAACAAGTTGACAAAGAAGTTTTGCGAGAAGTTCTTTCCAATTAGCAAGGTTCAGCATCTAAGGAGGCAAGTGATCACTTTCACGCGAGGAGAAGAGGAAGGGATAGACCAAGCTTGGAATAGGTTTAATGAGTTGATCGAACAAGGACCAAGACTCGGCTTCTCCAGTGACGTACTCTTGCATACATTTTTCTTTTCCCTAACCCCTAGTTGCATGCAACACGTCCAAATGTGTGCACGTGGGATTCTCATGGAGAAAACACTCAGGGAAGCTGCCCAACTTCTACAAAAAAATTAGTAAAGCGGCTGCCATGCGAAGAGATTGGGAAACAAGACTTGCGGAAGAGCCGGAATATAATTCAAGGATGAAGAAGTGTGCTGAATTTTCTAAAGAGGCAACCCTAGAAGTCACAAAAGAGGAGCTGATCCCGAAAAAGCTTGAAGAAGAACACATCAAGTCAAGAACTACCCCGAGCGTTGACTTCGCCGCATCAAATGAAACAAACAAGAGAAGCATGTCAAGCGCGAAGCCACTAAGGGAGTTCGAACCAATGGATTGGGTTCCAATCAATTACGGAGAAGTATTCGATAAGAGAAGACCGTTCCCTAATCAAAAGGGGATGGCAAGAGCATTGGAAGTGGATTTCCCACCAGAGAAGAAAGCGGAAGATTCATACGACCTTGAAACCACCAGTGAGATATTTCAAAATCTCTTTGGAGATGATGAAGTGGATCCGGAACACATAGCTGAGGTGAAAAGAATCATGGGGATCAAGCCTGAAGCATCGCCATATGCTCACCTCGCCAAAGTTTACGCGATAGGATCTGAAGAAGAAGAGAAGATGGCACCACACTTGAGTCGCGAGATCAATGGAGTTCAATGCAAAGCTTTATGCGACATCGGAGCCCAAGTAAGTGTCCTATCTTCTAAAATTTACGATAAAGTTCAAGACCACAACCTAGACTTAGCTCCAACATCAACGAAATTAATTATGGGAGATGGTAGAACTATTAGACCTCTAGGTATTGCTTGCAACATGAATCTAAAAATCTCTGGAAAATGTGTACCAACTGATTTCTTTGTTATTGATGCTTACCATAGTAATCATGATCACATAATCCTAGGTAGGACCTTTCTTAAGTTGGTTGAGGCCGTCTTGAATGCCGGAAAAGGCAAAGTAACAATGAACCTTAATGGAAAGAAGTACACATATAACTTTCTCCGCGTTTCTAAACACCCTCACCCTTTCCTCCCGAAGATGAAGTAGAGGAGATAGATAGTCTTTGTTTTGTTGAAACCCTTAGAGACCCGCTGCAAAGAGCAATGGAAAATCAAATTAGTGATTAACAAGATGAAGAGCTAGAAGAAGCAACAAAAGGCTTAGAACCACAAGATGGGAGCATGGAGGAAGAAAAATACGAGGACATAGGAGAGATTAAACCCGAGGAGCCACAAGTGCCCGAGGTAGACCTTAAACCTTTGCCCAAATGATTAAAGTATGAATTTTTGGGCCCAGACAAGACTTGTCCAGTCATTGTGAGCGACGAGTTGAGTCCCGAAGAAAATGAGAAGTTGCTGATTTTATTGAAAAAACATAGGAAGGTGATTGGATATTCGATTAATGATCTCAAAGGTATTAGCCCAGCCATTTGCACTCATCGTATACCAATGGAGGACCAATGTAAGCCTGTAGTGGACCACCAAAGGAGGCTAACTCATGCCATGCGAGAGATAGTAAAGAAAGATGCCATCAAGTTACTTGATGCTGGAATCGTCTACCCGGGTCCGCATAGCGAATGGGTGAGCCCGGTACATTGTGTACCGAAGAAAGGAGGTTTAACCGTGGTGAAGAATGAGAAGAATGAGTTGATACCGCAAAGAACCATGACCGGGTGGCGGATGTGTATTGATTATCGTAAGCTTAACAAGGCAACGAAGAAAGATCACTTCCCCCTACCATTCATCAACGAGATGATCGATAGATTAGCAAACCACGCTTATTTTTGCTTTCTTGATGGGTACTCGGGGTTCATGCAAATTCCCATTCACCCGGACGATCAACACAAAACAATGTTTACGTGACCTTATGGTACATTTGCATATAGAAGGATGCCCTTCGGTCTATGCAACGCTCCGGCCTCTTTTCAACGTTGCATGATGACCGTATTCTCGGAATTCATCGAAGAAATTGTCGAGGTGTTCATGGATGATGTTTCTGTTTATGGGAAGACGTTCATGGATTGCTTGGCAAACTTGGATAAGGTCCTCACGAGGTGTGCGGAGGTAGACTTGGTGTTAAATTGGGAAAAATGCCACTTCATGGTTAAGCAAGGCATAGTGCTCGGACATGTTATATCCGAGAGAGGCATTGAAGTGGACAAGGCTAAGGTAGAGATGGTTGAGCAACTCCCACCTCCGACTTAAGTCCTTGAGGAGATTTCTAGGTCATGCAGGATTTTATAGAAGATTTATTAAGGACTTCTCAAAGATCACTAAGCCTTTAACGCATCTCCTTCAAAAGGATATGGCTTTCGACTTTGATGAGAAGTGCCTAGCGGCATTTCGAACATTGAAAAGTGCGTTGGTGAGTGCTCCCATTATTCAACCTCCGAATTGGAGCCAACCTTTCGAGATCATGTGTGATGCAAGTGACTACGCTGTAGGCACGGTTTTGGGTCAAAGAAAGGAAGGACGAGTTCACGCCGTTTATTACGCTAGCAAAACTCTTAATGGGGCACAATTAAACTATGCCACTACGGAGAAGGAGTTGCTAGTGGTGGTATTCGCCTTCAAAATATTCAGATCTTACATCGTGAACTCGAAGGTCATTGTTTACACCGATCACGCAGCCATCAAGTATCTCTTGGCTAAGAAGGATGCTAAACCACGTTTGATCCTTCTTTTTCAAGAGTTTGATGTTGAAATTCGTGATAAGAAGGGGGTGGAGAATGTTGTGGCTGATCATTTGTCTAGGATGAATCGTGAACAAGATGATAAAAGGCCCATAGAAGATAAGATGAGAGATGACCACCTCTATTGAGTGCTCGATAAAGACACTTGGATGATTGATATCATTCGAGCGATTCAGAAGATGCCTCTTGACTATCTAGATAAAAACTCTCAAAGGAAGATAATCTCCGAAAGTAAGAAGTACTTTTGGGATGCACCATACCTCTTCAAACTTGGCAATGATGGAGTCATGAGAAGATGTGTGCCAAGAGAAGAGAGGCTAGAAATCTTGAGAAAGTGCCACTCGGCGAAGTACGGTGGACACTATAGCCATTTTAGGACCCAAACAAAAGTGTGGTCCAGCGGATTCTATTGGCCGGAGATGCATGAAGATACTAAAAGATATGTTGCATCATGCCCCGAATGCCAAAGAACCGTAAACATCTCTCAGAGAAATTCTATGTCTTTGAAATACAATATACAAATCGATTTATTCGATGTGTGGGGTATAGACTTCATGGGGCCTTTCAAAAACTCACATGGATGTGAGCATATCTTAGTCATGGTTGATTATGTATCCAAGTGGGTAGACGCCATGCCATGTCGTAAAGCTTCCACGGAGGAGTCCATTACTATGATCAAGAACGTGATTTTTCCTCGTTTCGGTACACCGAGAATCTTGATAAGCGATGGAGGGACTCACTTCGCCGGGAAGAATTTCAGAAAGTGCTTGTCCAAGTTGGGAATTGAACATAGGGTCTCTACGGCCTATCATCCACAAACCAACGGAGAAGCGGAAACATCGAATAGGCAATTAAAAAGCATTCTCAACAAAACCATAGAGAAGGGAGGCAAGGATTGGTCAAAGAAATTAGACGGTGCTTTGTGGGCTTATCGAACGGCGTTCAAGACACCGATAGGTATGACCCCTTATCAATTCATCTATGGAAAATCTTGCCACCTTCCGGTTGAGTTGGAACATAAGGCCTATTGGGCGACTAAAGAGACGAACCTTGATCTCGATGCCGCGGTGGTAAAATGAAGAATTCAAATAAGCAAGCTAGAGGAGATGAGGTTGAAAGCATACGAGAATGCAAGCATATACAAGGAGAGGATTAAAAGGTGGTATGACAAAAGGTTGAAAAAGAAAGAGTTTAAAGAGGGAGATAAGGTCCTCCTCTACAATTCGAGGTTTAAAACCTTTAGAAAAGGGAAATTGCAAAGCAAGTGGGACAGACCTTATGTTGTGCATTCGGTGCTCTCCAACGGAGCGGTAACCACTATGGATGTGAAAGGTGATCAATTTATGGTGAATGGTCAACGGCTTAAGGTTTACTACGAACCCGACATTGTGCCCCTTCACCATGTTGATGTCTTCACCATGGAAGAAGAGCCCGAACGTCTGGCCTAGGACGAAAAACAAGGGCATGGATTTCTGTAAATAGTTTTTCTTTTAATTTTCTGGAGTTTCTCGCAAAGATTTACTGGGCCAACTTTTTCCCATGGGCTGAGAAAGTGAAAAAGGGCGGTACACGGGAACCAGACCGAACCAGCCCCCGGAACAGGGTGGGCTGGCTGGCCCGGTCCGACCGGCCCAGTGGGGCCCTAGCAGCGGTTTGCCCTGGTTTTTCCCCGGAAATCTCCTTTTCATCTTCCTTCTTCGGTCAGAAAATTTTAAGGGAAGTTTGAATAAGGAAAATGAGGTTCCTAGGGTTTTCCTTTTCAGACAATTTATTTGGCTGAATTGGGAGCTCGGGAATCCATCCCATCAAGCATACTTTTGCACCCACGCAGCAGTCATGGTGTCCCCGAGGAGCGTAGAGTTGAAGCAAGGCGCCAAGGAGCCATCGATGGAGGAGGCGAAGCGATGCGAGCTCAAGCTACCCGTCGAGATCAAGAGGACCGCCCGCATCTGTTGCGGAGGGCGTGTCCCGACTGGAGCTATCGCTTCTCGCAACCCCGTCAAAGAGGAGAAGGTCCCTACTCCCTTTCGAAGGTTGTCGCACATCCGTGGCATGAAGCGGAAGGACTACAAGGAGGTGTCACCCGAGCCTAAGGACTATGGTGATAGCGACTACTCCGACGATCGTAGCCCGAGCTCATGGGCGGCCGCCGGAAGAGATGACAATGATTTGTACATTTGGGAAGAGGTGCCCAAGGAGAAGACTCCCGAAGGCCCCAACGGCGGCGGCAACGACGACGGCGGCGACGACAACAATGATGGTGACGGCGGCGGCGACGACGGCGGAGACCCTGGTGATGACAACCCTTTCGGGATGCATCCGATGTGTTGTGCGGCTTGCCGTCACTCCATCTCGGAGCTCTACGCATCGGACAACGAATGTTTCCAGGCCATGGAGGCGATGAGGTGACGCATGGAGGATTTGGAGTGCGTGATCGAAGACGACTACAAGTTCCTAAATCGCAACATGCGCAAACATTTTGGGTTGGTTGGGAACATGAGGGGCAAGTGGTGCAATAGTTGCGGGAAGTACCACTAGGTTTAGTTCCCCCCTTAGGATTTTTGTAAGATACGATGGGGGCGTCGTATGATTTTAGCGTGGGGAGAGCAAACTAGCTAGCCTTTAGCTTTTGAACGTCAAGTTTAGATTGGTTCAGTTTAGTTTTCGAGAGAGTTATAGAGTTTTAGAGTCTTTAGTTTTGAGTGTGTTTTAAAATTTTTGCAAGTTTGAAGTGTCTTAATTTAGTGTTGCGTCAAAGAAAATCAAATAAAAAGAGTCCTTTAAATTTTGTGTTTTGTGTGATGCTTATCTTTATTCACTCGTTTGTTTATCTTTAATTCTTGATATATGAACATAAGTGTGTGGTTTGAAAAAACGTTTACCGTGGTGCTTAGTGGAATTGCTACCTCTAAAAGTACCCATACCACACTTCGATCTTGAGATTCACATGTTGGTTGTGCTATGTTCAATGCTAAAAGTTGGAGGATTTCAGTTCTGAAAATTATCTAAAAACCCTTGTAATAAAGGTTAGCAAAACCTCTTTTTCCAAGTTGAGAGTAAGAAAAAAAATCCTATACAAAGCCAATTTATTTTTTGCTCCACCATAAGTGTGATTAGCACGATGAGTTGGGCTAGGATCCTTTTCTCTTGGGAGTTTTAATTTCAAGAAATGATCATGTTCTTGTGCTTATCTTTTGTTGCTAGCCTCGTCATGTATTCGGTAACGTGACTTTCACATCGAAAGTCCCGTACATCGCCGAATTTCATACCCGAACCTATACATCTCTTTTGTACACCGCATTCCTTGAACATAACCTACTTTCAAAGTTTTGTCTCGTCTCTAGCATGATTTATTTAAAATTTCAGATTGTGTGCATGCGAGAAAGAGAGGAGTTGAGAGCTTTGAAAAGATGTCAAGAGAGGGAAAAATAAAGAGAAAAGTATGAGTATGGAAAAGAAAGAAAAAATAGAAAAGTAAAGAAATATAAATATGTGTATGAGAGAATGAAAGAAAGAAGAGAAAGAGAAAAGAGGAGTGGCAAGAAAGATATGAGAGGGATGAATCAAGTGAAAGAAAAAAAAATAAAAGTGCAAGGAAGGATGTCACGTTGTTGAGAGATGGAACTTTCACTCTTTTTCCAACCATGTGCAATCTGACAACGAGGACGTCATCGGTGCCTCGTAGTCATATTTTCTTTTGCCCTTGCACATTTCCACCATTCTAAATCTTCTCATCCTTGATATCCCCACACTTGGATTAGTTCTCATGATCATTGGCTTTGAAAGGTAAACAACCATTAGAGGAAGTTCTTAGTTTGACAATATTTGTGTTGATTGCACTAGCCCTACCTATAGCTCCACTTTACATGTTATATGAGAGACTTATGGGAGGTGAGAGTTTTATAAAACTTTTTTAGGATAGCCACTTTATATGAGCGACTTGAGAGAGCTTGGAGAAAGGTTTTTGTCTAATACTTGTTGCAGGAATTTTGTTTTTGAAAATCATAAAAACCCTCCAATAGAAGCAAAGAGGTAAGCATGGCTGAGATTGAAGGCTTCGAGTGAAGAGATTGAGTTGTGGGGTAAATCTTGACGTGGTAAAGATTCTAAACGCCCATGTTTATGTATGATGATCATTACTTTATGTTTATGTATTAAAGATAAAGGATTGACTAACTTGTGAAGAAAGATTTAGCGGAACATGATTACAACACCTTGGACGAAGTTCTTTTACGAGTACTTGCTCGAGGACGAGCAAGATCTAAGCGTGGGGGAGATGTTGACGGTGTATTTTGGTACACCAAACATGTTCATTACACTTTGGTTTGGATTTGATTATGGAACTAACCCGCCACTAGGCACACTAATCATATAGCAAGTTCATCTTTGTGCATGCATTTGGAAGTGTTGTGTTTATGTAGGAAAACATGGACATAAAGGACGGATTCGCAACACGTTCAAAGGAGCATTTACGAAGTCTTGTTTGTGTTCATGAGCTTAATGAAACACTTACAATGGTGGCGAGGACCGAAGTGTTACGAAGGAACACCCCCGAGGATTGAAGTGTAAAAGACCAAACTTCATGCACAGAGAACCTCCATCTTGGACGTGAGGATGACATCGTCAAAATCATGCAAGTGGAAGGGGAAAAGTGCATAAATGCATGAGGACCCACGAGAGCGAAGGGGCAACCGAACCGGGCCGAGGTCGGCCCAGGCCGGCCGGCCCAGCCCACTTCGGGGGTCGGTTCGGCCCCCCTTTCCTTGCACCCGAAGGATCTTCAACCCTAAAGCCCTAGAGGCGCCGCCATTCGCAAAAGAGAGAGCCATTCGTACCAGTAGGCCATCCACTAGCTAGAGAGAGAGGAGGGAGATCTCCGGAGGGGGATCAACCACCTCGAAGGAAGCACCCACAAGTGGAGAAGAAGGAAGACACCGTCGAAAGGGTGAACATGATCAACGGTGCTATGTCTAGCACCTTGATGGGGTAATCCCCTTATTCATCCATGGGTTGTAATCGATCTTGAGATGTAATCTTACTTTGTTGGAACATCTATTTATCAGCATGTGTTGAATATACTTTATTGCTTTAGGTTAGCTACCATGCCGTAAAGGGACTAGAGCTCCAATGCTCCCTTGGATCTATTCAATACACCGTGTCCATCATAGGTCTAGTCATGATTACCTTCTTGTAGTGACAGTACGAGAGGAGGGAAAGGGCGAAACTTTGGTCACAACCCCCGATAGATTAGATTGGTTTTCTTGTTTAAAGCGATTACATGTTCTAGTATCGTAGACCCATGGGCGGGTGTCTTTTATCTTGATTGCTTAATCGTTCTCTCTAGTGTAGTTTAGTTGTTTTCTAGTTTAATCATAGTTAGGGTTTGAGTAGCTAGTGTGTAGAGGTAGATCAAACGCTTGTAATCTCCTTGCTCCGCGGATTGACAAGAACCTTGGGAATCCTGTGGTGAAAAAGGTGTAGGTCCGTACGCTTGCGGATCGTAGGTGGATACATCTTTTATCTGTCAATAGTGGCACATGGTCTTAATGCGCATACGCCGAGGAGCACAACGCGGGGCGGTGGCGCTAGCTTGAGCCTAGCCGGAGTTAGGAGCTGGGCGAGTGGGCGCGAGAGCACAACGGTCGCAAGATCGCTACGACGCGCGCGAGAGAGAAAGCAAGTGACAGCAATGGGAGCGACAACGACTGCGACGGAGGAAGACGAAGGCGAATGGGGTCAACCCCACCCCGGGCTGTCCTATTTATAGGGGGGGTCCACCGAAGCGGTTCCTTCCACCGTACAAAGCGCCTCAATGACTCTATCCCGAGAAGTTTGCGAGAAGATTAAGGCGGATTTTTCGCGTAACAAGTCCAAAGCTACGACCTAAATCTGAGTTTAGGTCATTAGCCAAAAAGGTAACATCAGGTCGTCTTGATGGCAAATCATTTTGCAAGCCCCCACGTCATATTATTATAGGTCTTCGGCAAATCATTTTGCCAAATCGACCAAGTACATGACAGAAGAGAGCGAACATTACATGGATTACCTCAGGGTACATAGCCGCCTACGACCTCACTGGATCCAAAATCCGAAGGTACACATGTCGCCTGCGAACTTATCAGATCCAAAACCTGACACACAAAATAAACATACTCCAAGGCCTGGGCCACCCAGAGCAGTCACCACGACCTACTTTGCCGGAGCAGAGTACATCGCGAGACTTCTTCTAGCACCAGGACCTTGATGGCGGCCTTGCGGGAGACAACTGTAGGATGGCACGTAATCTAAGGCATGCTCGGCTCCAACTACTGAAATGGAGACATGAGCTTGCTCTTCGGTGTTGACACCCAAGCCCTAGTGAAGTCCCGGTGCTCACCAGAGACGTCCTGCTATACCTCCAGCTCGAACAACAGCACCTCCAAACTCTGCCTAGTACCACGCAGAGGCTGGGCTCAGAGGATGGAGATGTTGCCTACACTTTGTGAGAATTCTCCTAGCTCCAAGCATCTACAAGAACAAAGCTCTACAATCTGGTGGACGAACACATGCTAGCAGCATGATGGGAGTACTACACTGCGGCCTCATACCTCAATGGCGCTTGGAGCTTGCCCCCCCTTCAGCCTCAAAGGTGCTATTTATAGCCAACGCCACGCCCCAGGCAGCTGGCGAGGTAATGACTCTGTTGCCACGTGATAATGGGACCTTTGGCCCGTGCATAATTTAAGGTGACGACATTACTCTTTCTAACTCACGACGTCTTTGTCGTTTGCGCATCAATGATGCTTGAGCCTCGCCGCAGAGGTCACATGGCTACAGTAACCCCCTCGATCAGTAGGCAGTTTGTCGTTTTCTGGGTGGCGAGAGCATCTCCGACCACTGTTGACCCATGACCCTGTAGTCTATAGAACAAGACAAAACCTGACCCCGTGTCAGAGGGCCCAGCGCCTAACTAAGCCCCTTTCGACGACGACTTCACGACCTTCTTCTATGATCTGATGTCTTTTATTTTCACCCGCTAGGCTCTGTGTCCTGGTGCACCCGCTATGGCTCTGCACGTAAACGGACCTATTCCAATCAGCCTATATTTATGTTTCCTGAGCAGAATGGTCGTAGGTTCGATTGAAGACCTTCTGAGGTAGGCGTGCCTCGCTGCTCTTCCAGATCCTTCTGGGCACCTGTAGATCTAAAAGTACCATGAAGATCAGAAGTATTATGGAGACCTGCAATTTTCGTCGGACCCCCGTGGTCAGTGTGCCTACTACTAAGGTCGCCAATATCTTAGTATCATGGCTCCGCTGGATGGCTGGCAGCTATGTTGGTCATCTGGACACCAAAAACGACCTTCTTGAGGTCGGCGTGCCTTAATACTTAGGTCTTGCAATACCTCGGTATATCTACGGCTCTGCCAACCTAGTTGGGCGCCCCGGATGTGTGACCTTCTGAGGTCGGTGTGCTCTTATAGCTCTACTAGCCTGCTCTAGACACCCAGGATGTTACGTCGGGAATGAAGGCCTCCCTGTGGGGTGCGCGCCTAGTGGCCCTGCCAAGTATCTCCGGATGCTTGGGCTCTTGTGTTTTGAGACCTTCCTAAGGTCGGCATGCCTTGAGTGGCTCTACCATACTCTTTGTAGCTATGCAAGATATCTGGATGTCTCTACACTCCATACGATCAAGATCAACATTCTTCTATGACTTCATCGTCTGTAATTTCAACCATCACGGAAGACCTCTTCATACGATGCACCTTTCAAGATTCTACTGGGTATCCTCGGATACTGGACATTGCTGATTTGAGGCCTCTTTGAGGTCGGCACGCCTACAAGGCCTCCCTGAGGTCGGCCCTGCCAGAATCCTTGCAACTATGCTAGGAGCTCTGGGTATCTCCACACTTCGTTCGATCAAGACCATGACTCAGTTTTTCTTCTCTTTTTTGGAGCATCAAACCAGCCATGCTGTCTGCTTTAATGCTTGGGACTACTCTACGAGTGTGTCTTCGACGCCCTCTTTTTTCCTCGTCGTACCGACTTGTTGGGAAATCCGTTTCTCATCACGTCGTTACTCGATCTACTACTTTTTCTTCTTCTCTTCTTATTTGGACCATCATACTGGCCATCCTGCCCGCCACGATGCTCGGATACTACTCATGAGTGCATCTTCGATGCCCTCTGAATTTTTCATTGTCGTTTCGATCTATTGGAAGCCCACTTTCTATAGGTCGTCACTCGACCTCTCTTCGTTCGGCAAGACTTTAAACAGGCTGACTGCCAAGTTGATTTGTTTCTTTCTTTTCTTTTGGACCGACGTGCATGCTATTCGA
The DNA here is from genome assembly GCA_947561735.1 of Cenchrus americanus. NCBI lineage: Eukaryota > Viridiplantae > Streptophyta > Magnoliopsida > Poales > Poaceae > Cenchrus > Cenchrus americanus. The sequence continues at coordinate 100,708,042 of OX387239.1, read as the reverse complement.
CCTGTCGATAGCTCTACGACTTATGAGACATGGGTACACCTCGCTCGGGGGCTTATGAGACATGGGTACCCCTGGGTCCCCACCGACCAGGCTCACGGCCATCCCCGACAAGTGGGTCCGGCCTACTAGAAGACCCGCCGACCTGTCTGTGGGCCCAACCGACCTAACGACCTCATTCCCCACGACCTCAAGACTTGGCGTACAAGACAAAGACCTCGGTGGACTTCGCCTAAAGCAGATCGACGGGATACGGCAAGATGTGTAATATAGACTTAGGTCTCCTGGTCGTAACCGATTAGGAGTCTGGGAACCGACCTCATCCACTGGCCAATATAAGGCGGACGAGGCGACCCCTTGTAACATGTGCAATCCTCAAGCAATCTACACTGACAAATGGACGTAGGGTATTACTCTCTGAAGGCCCGAACCAGTATAAACTCGCTGTGTTCTCTGTGTTTCGTGTACTCATGTGCGACCTTCGAGTTCTTAGCCTTAGACTCCTCCCCACCGAACAACTAAACCACAGGAATTAACACCCTTGTGGGTTGTCCAGATCTCACCATCTAACAATACCCTTTTTGAGGGTTCCCTTGTCCTCTTTCGAGGGTGCGACATGAAGACCATATGGGAGTGGGCGGCACAGTGTCATAGAATTGACACCGGACTCCCCGCACAGTTCCTGTACAGTGCCAGGGATGGCCTCACGGGGAGAGTTGGCAGAACAGCACCGGGATATGATTCCCAGGCAGTGTCAGAGGGTCGGCATGGCGGGGATTCGTCCTTGACCTGAGCGCCCGCGGCGTGTCAGAGCATTTAATGCTCCGGTCGGGGGAGTGGGTGCGGGGACAGAGGACCCACGAGACCCCCGAGCGAAGCGGAGATCCATCCGAGGGTGCGCATAGCCCTCGAGCGAGGCAGAGATCCGCCCGAGGGTGTGTATAGCCCTGGATCGAGGCGGAGTTCTGCTCGAGGGATGCCCAAGTTGGGAACCTGATGGGCCACGAGCTCTGGACGGCCTCGAGCGAGGCAGAGTTTCGCCCGAGGGGGTGTCCAGCCCTTGAGCGAGGAGGAGTTTTGGTGGTACGACGCCGGGCCCCTCAAGCGAGGCGGAGTTTCGCCCGAGTGGTGCTCAGGCCGACCACTTGATTGGCCGCTGTGGTTGCCTAGGCCGTGGGCTCCTCCTGTCACCAGGCCGTGATTGCGCGAGGTGTAATTTATAATTTGTGAGTTCATTTATGTTTTTATTATTTTTGCGAAGAAATGGGGTTTTCCCCAGCTTTCAGGGGACCCTTGTGGCTGCCCCGACAGTAGCCCCCGAGCCTCTACGGAGGTATCCGTCAGGAACCAACAGAGGTTGACGCTTACTAATGAGACGTTCTTCCTTCCTGACTGCTATGCTGTTCTGTGGGGGCGCGCTAGCGCACCCCCGGGTGTAGCCCCCGAAGCCTTGCAGGAGCGTGGGTGCTCCTGCAAGTTTTTTTCGAAGAGTTTGTAAGTGTGCGAGGTGTTGGTTTCAGCCGGCATCAGTAGTGTTTCAGCCGGCCTCGGCGGTGTGACAACCCCATCTGAGATAGTTCGTACTATCGCCTAAACCACTCCATTTGGTCATTAAGCGATAATAAAGAATCATCTCATTGAGTGTTGCCGGGTTTACACCAGGTTTACACCAGGTAAATCACTTGTCAACACAGAGAGGATCGAACGTATGCATTAAAACCCCCACGAAGGAGAGTCCAGAGTGCCTTACAAATTAACATCAAATCCCCGTAGGGTCCATTATTACAAACATAGTCCTTCGACATGAAAGTAAATAGTTCAGAGTTTATTAAAAACAGCGGAAGATAACTAAACAATATGATCACGTCATTGGAGGCCTGTCCATGATGCAATCACTCTTCGTCACCCACCCATTCCAGCTCCCAGCCGGGTGGAAGTTCTCCGGGCCACACACATCACATGCATTACCTGGAAACAACATTTATAAAGCAAGGCTGAGTATACTAATACTCAGCAAGGCTTACCCATCTAAAAGAAAGACTTTACCTCTAATCATGCAAGGCTTTTGGCTAGTGGGTTTGTTTGCCAAAAAGCTACTAAGTAGTGAATCCTTACTTTCACATTTTAGCTCATGTTCTAGTAGAAGTAATCATTACTAGATAAGCAACTATTGCAATCAAAGTTGTACAAACAATTAATCAATGATAATATTCACAAAGTTCCATCATAAAGGGATATCATGGCTAGTAGATTAAGTAGTCTCAGATAATGGTGAGAGGCCGACAATCGATTGATTCAAACCTTGCAAGGTGGACCTAAACACACGGGAGGTGCCCTCACTAAGAGTTCACCAACCAGGCGGTTCCCGTCATTCCTCTGATTGGATCATATGCTACAGTCTTCAGTACAAGGTTTACTGGGCTACACCACCAAGGTCACCCAGCCTCACGCAAGTACTCGGGGAGCAAGCCCGGGGCCGCAACCCTAAGAGTAGTAGCGCAAAGTTCCCGCACCGTCTCATTTAGGTACTAGGCTTACCGTGCCCATTTCCGGCAAGTGTTTACTACTTTCAAACACTTAACCAATGAAGCCATTGGACCGGAGCCCAAATCCCATGCTCTTACCACATGAACAATCCATTTAAACATATGGTGATTCCATCAAGGAGATCCTACTCTCGCGAGTGACGAACATCACTCGACCTGTACCGGATCCTTAGAGCATAGCCATTAGCGTCCTAACATGCTAGTAAAAGATCATAGGTACTTAGGAATCATGCAACTAGGGTTTCCATCAACTCCTGAACATAAATGCACATAAATAACAAAGAGAAATTCAGAAGTTTAAATGAAACACATAGGTTAATGATTGAACCGGGGCTTGCCTTCGTCAGCACAAGCAGACACACAAACTTTCAAACTTTGGTCCGGGTCTTGCTCTATGATCACGTAGTGCACGTCTCCTGCTGCTCCCTCGTCCTCGTCAGCCGGTACGAGCGTATAGCTACCGTCGGGGACTTCTACACGGGAAATGCAATGTAGTGATTAGGAGGGTGATTAATTTAATTTAAATAACAAACAGTAGCAAACAACCACTAGGGGTATATGGTTGGCCATATTCACCTTAACAAAAGCATTTAAACATTTTCCCTTTAAAGATAAACACAAAAAGACTATATATAACACTCTCATGATGGTGACTGTGTACAAATAGCAAGAAATAAATTATTTTAACACAAACAGCAAGGAAATGTACTTTCATGCCACCAATTATTCTCCAAATTCATTTATATAGCTTATGCATAAAAGAATTGGTTTTTCCTATTTTTCCTCACTAGATTAATCTAGTTTTCAATCTTTAATCAACCAATCACACCTCAAAACTTGCCCAACAGTACCCACTGGTCCTAATGACCAGGAAACACTCATTTGGACAGCAAGCAACTAGTTTGCACCACTGAAATTAAATGCACACAAATAAAGGTATTTCTAGCTAGCATTTAAGGATTAATGCATATTAAAATAATTATAGCAGAAATGAAACCAAACTTTCTCCTACACATGCTTTGGTCCAAAACAAGCCTAAGCAACCGACAAACACACCTAGAGCTGTTATGGATCTTGATATACCCATTTATGAATAAAAACAAGCATAAATTTGGAAATAATATTTCTAACAATGATAAAATCAGGGTAAATTCACAAGAGGTGCATTTTAGCATAACAAGACAATACCCACAAGTAGGGCTCAAAAATAATTATATTTTAAGCTACAAAAATCATCTAGGCAGATTTGTCAATATCACAAGATAATTTCTATAAAAAGATTCCTTCAGTAACTTTGTGTAAAGTTTGGCACAGGTCCTAAACATGCTAGTATCTACAACATATCCAAAATACAGCTCAAGATCATGTATGGATTTTGCAGAATCACAGATCTAGATATTTCACATTTTAGTTTTTCAAGCAAAAATGAAGGCTCAAAAGTATATACCTGCTTTGAGAAAGTTGTAGTTCTAGTCACACAGAGCACAACAAAATCGGGTTTGCAATTTTTGGATTTTTCTATGATTTTATATGAATTTTACAAATTGCAGGCAAAACACAAAGAAAGGGAATGAATCTTTTTGCACAAGGACCCCTGGAAAGATTTGGGTGCTCACAGTTATGCCCTTGGTTTGCACAAAACTCCTCAGAAAGACGTCGGGCCTTGCAATGCGTCCCTTGGGGCTTGAGGGCGGCGCGGCCTAGAGCAATTCCGGCAACCTCGCTGGCGAGCTCGGCCGGGGTGTGGCTGGGGAGGATCTAGGGTTCACGAGGGCTCGACTTGGGCGCTTACTTGCGATAGGGAGGTGGACGGAGGGCATGGGCGGCGTGGTCAGGCGACGGCCGCCGCGGGAGCGGTTGCTCCGGCGAGGATGTGGCCGGGCCTAGGCAGCAAACGACGGCAGGCTCGTCTCCAGGGCCTAGGGAAGACGCTTGCGTGGCTACATGGTTGGGAAAAGGAGCGGACACGAGAGCTCGGCGTGCGGGGCACCCATGGCGCAGCGACAGCGGCTCGGTAAGAGCACAATGCGCGCGGCCGGCGAGCGCCTGCTACTTAAATAGGCGCGGGTACCTTGGTGAAGAAGTCACGACCGTCCATGGTATGGGCAAGGCAAGGCGGTGGTGCTGTGCCAGGTGTACAGAGGTGATGCCATAGGCCGGCGGCAAGGGTCGGCGCGACACGGCCTGTGCGTGATTGGCGCGTGGCGCGAGGGGAAAGGGTCGGGAAGGCGGTGCGGCGATGAGCGGGACCCGCTGGTCGTGTGGAACGCTGCACCGGGCTCTCCACGTGGCCTCTTAGCCTCGGCGTCCGGGCCTAGTGGGACCGCGACGTGGGCGGCGTGCGGCGTCGGCGCGTTCTGGAGCGCCGAGTGCCTGCGAAAAGTTTCAAGTAGCCCTGTTTGACTGAGTGTAACTCCAAAAAGTTGAACTAAAGTGCGCCAAGATGTAAATAGGAAAGTTGTAGATCTAGTATCCCTTTACAACTTTTACAAAGGGCGTATGGCCTTTTTCTCACTCAATTGTGAACAAAATGCATGCCAAGTTGGCTGTTTTCTAGGAGCCTGTGAATAGTAACCCTGGGCGTTGACTTGAGTCTTTCACCTATTTAGGCTTCAAGTCTCAAATGCCACTCAACACGAAAGTTGTGTCCCTTGACAAAACACACAACTTTTACATTGGGAGCTTTTGAAGTGTTTAGGTGAAATTTGGAGAACGCGACAAAAGTTCCGGGCGACATAGGAGGGGCCAAAGTGTTTAAGGGGTTTGACTAGGGTTTTGACCAAACCTTGACCATGAGTTGACCAAGGGGTGTCAATATGGGTTGTCGGTGATGTTTTCGAGGTGACGGCCCAGGTTGACCGTCGTTTGACCAAAGTCAACACAGTTGACCTGCTCATTTGGGTTAATAAACACGGCTGAAAACCTGGGGCGTCACAGGCAGTGCCGTGGGCACGCATCGACACCCGTCTGCATTCGGTGCACTCCAGGAAGTGTAGTCGTGCGTCGAGCCCCTGAGTCTAGGCCCAGTCGAGGCGATCAGGGCGAGCTCTCCGTCTTGTCCATACGCCCCTTCACCGTCCTGCCGTGGGACATAGGGGTGAGGTGTCCACGACTCCCATCGAGCGGGTCGCGAATCACGGGTTCCTCGTTGAGCTGTTATCGGTGGTACAATTGGACGTCCGTGCCCTGTTTGATAAGGGTCAGCTCGCGGTCCGGAGACACATCCATGAAAGCGCTTACGCGAGTGTGCTAGGCAGGGCTCGGTCCCGTTCGCTGGGGACCGAGGGCGCGGAAGCTCTCCCTAGATGGGATCCCTCGACTAGCTGCTCTCGTTGGCTCTTGAACACGACATGTGGGGCGCCCTCAAGTTGGTGGGCTCGAGGATAGGCTCGAATGCGCGTGCCCTGGTCGTCCCTGACTCGGTCGACCTAGGGCGCCTGTTCGAACCCTTCGAGGGTCGGGCTTCAAACCCCTGATCAGTAGGGCCATTGCGGGGTGATGGCTAGGCGCCACCGTCTTGTTTACATCTACAGGATGTGTAGGGTCGTGGCCGAGCCGACCCTTGAGCTGCTGATCAGTAACCCTCTGAATCTGAGGGCATCTGTGGCGCCCACCTTCGACGAGTGGGACTTAACACCACTGATCAATAATCGAACCCTTCGAGGGTCTGATTTTTTCGAGCACTTGGCTTGGGCCGCGCGGGGGTCACCCTTACTCGGTAAGGAACCAGGCCATTAAGTGGCTGCAGTCGTGGCAGCGGTCGTGCGCGGCAGGCGCACCTTTTCAGGCGGCGCAACCGCGAGCGTAGTGGACGACGTGGGGGCGGACATGACGGAGCGTCGTGGCCCTTCGGTTCCTGCACCGTAATGATCGTGCATGTGCGCACATCTGACCATTTCAGCACGATAGGGCCCTTCTGTCAGCGGCAGACGAGGTCGTCTGCAGTAAATGCGCGCGGCGCGCGCAGTTCTCGGGAGCGCGGCTCCCCCAGATCTATAAATCGCGGGAGAGGGATGGGTGAATCCCTTACCTCGCCACTTAGCATCCGTCGCCCCTGTCCCTAGCCTTTCCTTCCCGGCTACGCGCTTCCTTGGCTTCGCCCCCGCTTGTTTCGTCGTCGCGCCGCCGCATCCCTCGCTTTCCAGCTTTCGCCTGCAATGGCTCCGCCCCAGCCCATCATAGTGCTAGAGCCTCTGCCCTGGACTCAGTCAACGGTGACGCCATTTGCTCTGAGCGAGCTAGTGAATGGCGGGCAGCTGGTGCCGAACGTGGAAGGGGCGCCCTCGGCGTGGATTGTCCCGCCGGCGTCGGACCGGGAGCCCAACCCGCCATACGGTTACGTCGTCAGCTTCATCAGGCTTCACAAGCGCGGCTTCACCGCGCCGGCGAGCCGCTTCATGCGGGGGCTGTGCTACCACTACGGGGTAGAGCTCCACAACTTCGACCCTAACTCGACTTTGCAGGCAGCCACCTTCGTCGGCATCTGCGAGGGGTTCCTGGGGATCCTAGCGAATTGGGATCTCTGGGTGCACCTATTCCGCGCCGAGCTGCACACCCTCGCCACAGGGGGGACGCAGGTGCGTCGGGTGGTGTGTGTCGGCGGCCTGACATTTGCGCTGCGGGACTCGCACAAGGAATTGTACCCGTCGTGCACGATGACATCCAACAACGCAGAGTGGGAGAGGGGGTGGTTCTACCTCCGCAATGATGGCGCCGGCCTCCCCCCTACACCGGCAAGGTGCTGATGGCGAAGACCGACGCCTGGCACCACGGCGTGTCGCCTCCCTCACGTCAGCAGCGGCTGGAGTCACTCACCAACGAGCTACGGAGTCTGGCGGACGCCGGACTAGGAGTGGCCTCGGTTCTCGCCAACCTCCATCATCGGCGGATTGTTCCCCTCATGGAGAGGGAGCTCCGCATTTTCGAGATGAACGACGACCATGGTGGTGTCAGCGTCGCCAGCACTTGTCCCCACTGCTGGTGACCAAGCGGTGGCGGACGTCGCCGACGATGATGCCCCGCCCCCGGGTGGGGCCAATGGGGAACCTGGCCCGCGTCAGCCCCCGAGCCTGTGTTGGTGATGCGGGGAGACGACTGTGTGATGTCGCAGCGCCCGGCGCACGACGCCGAGGCCTCGTCATCATGTGCTGTCCTGCCCGCCCTTGACGCCACCGTCGCGCACCTAGAGCGGGATCTAGGCCGTGGTGGCGCGCCGCCGACCCACTTCGACGAAGCCCAGGCTGAACAGGCACTGTGGCAGGAGTTTCGGGACCATGGCACCTCGATTAACAATGCGCTGACCGAGGTGCTGCGGGTCCACGGGGGTCCTTTGTGGCTGTTGATGGTTAATAGTTGTATCAAAGTTCGTTTGTGATTTGAAAGCGGACAAGTCTCCCGTCGTAGTCAAGGGGCCCTTCTTCCCTCTAGTGGTGAACCCAAGGTATCGAATCCGTGGAACAAATGTGTGACGCAAAACTCAATCTAATAAAGCCAAGTAACTTCAATCTACGATAAAAGAAACCCTAATGCATCTAAGTAAAAGACACAAAACTAATCTAATCTACTAAAGACCGGAGAAAACAAAGTAAGATTGGGTAGATAAACCGATCTAGAGGGATCGGGGTAAGCCTTTTGTTGAAGTTCCAAGCAAGAGAAGAAGTAGCAAATCGAATCTTAATACAAGCCTCTTTAAATCGTGGTTTCCCGTCCAAATCCGAAAACATCCGCCTTTCGGAACCCCCGTTCTGTCACAATGTATCCCTATTCATGCGGGGAGCTTAGGGCGAGTCAAAAGACAAGTCGAGATTCTTTCGGAAGATCCGGCGTGTACCTCTAGCCACCGCGGCTACAAGAACAACATATGTAATCTATCTCGAGAATAGAATTGGAATAAGCAAAGCCGATTGAAAAACGAAATCTTCGAGGAAATACTTGATCGCTAGGAAAAGATTCAACTTGATAATTCAACTATAACAATGATACATACACAAGATCACCACCGGGATCCTTCCTTGATCTTGCTTCTAGCTCCGGGAACTCCGACGTGGTCTTCCGTGCAAGGTTCCCACGTCGGCTAGGGGAACCCTAGTCAACTAGCTCGACCCTCTCCTCTCCGAGATGGTGTCCCTCTCTTCTCTGCTCCTCGGCGGCCGATGACGAATTCTCTCCTACGTGGCTCTCGGTCAGGGGGCTATAAATAGCCCGATTGGCGGCTAGGGCAAAGGAGGGGGCAAATGGGCCCTGGATGGGCCTGGGCCGACCGGACTGGGCCCATCCGGTGCCCGGCCCCGAGGCCTCCTTTGCTCTACGTCGGTTCCCTTGCTTCCCGGATGTTTCCCCCTTCGCATTTAGGTCCATGTCGTCAGTTTCTCTCCGAATTGGACTCAACTCCTTGTCTTGCAAGATTCAAGGCACTTTTCGGTCGGGTCCTCGAGTCCGTCGTCTTCTCGGATCAAGTCCCTGGCTTCTTGGAGTTAAGTTTGCTTCGTTGCATGACTTGTACGGGGCTTCAAGGTCTTGTCATGGGGTGCTTGATGAACTTATCCCGAAAGTCTTGCATTCAACACTAAAACCCTGCATAAACATTAAACTCCAAAACCGACATGCACACGTGAACTTGTTATACCACGGGGGTTAGTACCAATGGATAAGGTATAAAACTCATGCCAACACCGAAGGTAAACTCATGGCTAGGTTGACGGATTTTCACCGTCAACATCTCCCCCATGCTTAAACCTTGCTCGTCCTCGAGTAAGCCTTCGATGGATATCATCATTGCCAAACAGTGTTTAAACCTTGCACTTGATCATACATGAGAAAACATAATGCTCTCAAAATTTTAATTCATTAAAGTTCCATAATGTACTAGCCTTCATCTCTACGGAGGGTAGATTCTTATTAAGCTTATCCCACAAGTATTAACATGCTCACAAAGTTTAAATAGATCTCAGAATTTTGGAAATAAAGAACAAGATAAGGAAAAACTAAACCAAGTTCACAAATTTAAATCATCTTGCATATTGCTCGTGAACTCTCATCTCGCTTGTCTCTCAAGCCTATATATTCTACTCCTTTCCCTCTCATAACATATATGTGTGGTAGGCTTTATATGGAGCTTTGGGAAAGTTTAGTCCTAACAAGATTTTATAAATGAGGTGTTGTCAAAACAAGACAAGCTTCTCATGGTCTTACCGAGACTCGTCAAAAAGGTCATTGGAAAATAATGTTAAATCAAGGAGGGGAAAGAGAAAAATACACACACTTTAGATAAGTGGACATGTGCAAATGGCAAAGAGTGATCCCGAGGCACAAAGGAAGTCCTCGTTATCGTATTGCACATGGTTGGAAAATGAGAATGGATCTTTTAAACTTGAAGCCTTGAATGCACTCTTAGAGAACCGGGGAGTTCACTTTACGCATATATTTTTTTCTCTTTCTCATATTTCTCATTCTTTTGTTTGTTTGTTTCTTTCTTTATATATGTATATATATATATATTTTTTCTTTCTTCTTGTGAGACCTTCACCTTGGAAGTCACGCTCATCGCCGAATTTTTTTCTTTCATCATCATTTTTTCTAAAATACTCCCCTTTGAACTCTAAAACTGCACCGTACCTACCTCCTCCCCCATGCTTAGACGTTGCTCGTCCTCGAGCAAAGAGGCGAAAAATAAGGTAGGTACCGGAAATATTTTTCCTTGGAGAGATACTTGAAATCTTGAACGTCGGCACCGTCTTGCGATCTTCCTTGAATTGATGATCCATTCTCAACGATAGGTTGTGGTCAAGGAGGTAATCACAAAAGATGATGTTTGGTTTAAGGGTGGATATCCAACGAAGTTTGTGAGATCTCCAATACGGGGATACACAATGCACGGATAAAAGGCTAGCAAAAAGATAGATACGCAAAAATGGAATGACCAGCTTCTTAGTCTCGGGCCAGAGAAATCATGGCCTGCAATAACTCACTCAAAAATAAATCTTGTACACTAAGGTTTATGCACTCAAATATATATAAGTCTTTGGATAGGTTGAGCAACACACAAGTGATATTTGTGACAAGGTTAGCGATATTTTTGAGCATAAAAGACATCTTTAATCTATTCATAACTTGAGAGCACATAAAACACTATGGGTCTTTATTTTAATCATAACCTCTGCTGAAAATTAAGCTAGCATTTAAATAAATTCAGATTTGTATTTTTAAGAGAGCACTAGCTTAAACATGCATAGATCAATTACAAAGATGAACAAAGCTGCAATTATAATCATATATCATCATGGCACAAATTTTTGTAACTTTTCCAATGATATAATCAAGGTGGTGTCTTTATTAATGATGACATCAAGTTGAAATACAAACTGAAAATAAACAAACATGTTTGCTGAAATTTAAATAAAAACAGGAAATACTACGCAAACACACATAAGAAAAAGCTGAAAATTACAGAGAAAAAGAAAAGAAAAGAAAACTAAAGTTCCTAAATCTTCTAGTCCTCCGCCGGTGGTTGATGTTGATGATCTTGATAGTAATACCCCTACTCATAATATGATTGGACATTTCCTCCGACGAATTGATTTGGCTCCACAAGGTGAAGGCGTCCGAGCTCGAAGGCAATATTTGCATTTCCTTCACCAAGTTGAGCTGCGTTAGCTTGGATGGCTGCGATGTTTTGGGCGTTTCTTGCAGCATACCCTCCAATTATGGCCATGCTTTGTTGTGGTTGGGGATGATGTGCGTAGGACTCCGCGAAGTTAGCGTTGGGCACCACATAATTTGGTGGGGGTACCGGTGCACCACCCCCCCATGCTTGCTCTTGTGGCCCTCCGTAATAACTTGGCGGAGGAGGGATCTCGCCGAATGGTTGCACATGGGTTGTGCTCCACTCGCTTGTGCGGAGGATGTTCCCTCCTCTACGATCCTTCCTCTTTTGTTCTTCCTTGCGGGGACAAGGAGTCCCTCTTCCAACCAATCTTCTCTCCCTTCGGTGAAAAGCCTAAGCCTCTCATTGGGAAGGGGTAGGTTTACTATGGCCAAACGATAACCTCCTCTCTCATCTCCACTAATGTATTTGCCTTGCCGCAAATACTCAATACCGAGAGAGGTACCACGCAAAAGATGGGCGGGGTTTCTTGCGATCCCCGACCGTAAGGAGAAGGCCAACATGGAGAGGTAGCACCCCGAACCAATATTACCCGCCCCCGATGTTGCTTCACAACACCAACGGTTGATCATAAGGTAAGAGGGGTCTATTGGCTGCCTGGCAATTAAAGCCGAGTAGAGCCAATTCAACTCCGTGTCGGTCACCTTCGTCTCCTTCATCCTCCCCAATACCCTCTTGCACATCCAAGAGTGAAATATCCGGATAATGGGGTTGCGGATGCAATTGCGTTGTTGATGGGCTTCTCCGGAGATCATATTCCAAAATCCCGCTAACATGCCGGGTGGCACGTCAACTTTCTCCGGATCTCCCTTGTGAAATCCAAGCAGCTCCCTAACGTGCTCGTAGGGAACCACTTGTTGGACTCCCTCCAAACGGAATGACAAGCTTTGCACCCCATCATCATCAAGGATAGGTGCAATAGTCATTAAAATTTCCAAGGCGAACCCCAAGTGGGTGTCCACCGATACTCCGTTGGAGAACTGCACCCATCCAAGGTGCCCCAACATATAGTATATGTCGGTGCCAAAACCCAAGGTGTAGAGTGCTTGGTCGTCGAACTCGACGTTGGGCACAAGCCTCTTCTCAAGATTAGAGAGCCTGTCCTCCTCCTCCGATGACAAGATGATGAAGCCGTACGAAGAGTATGTCGGAGTGTAGGGAGGTGGCGCGGTTGAACGGGTCGATCGTCGTGGTGGCGCGGGCTGCTCCTCCGTGTGCCCATGAGGTTCGGTAAACCTCATTGAAGGATCAAATGGCGACTAGAGAGGGGGGAGTGAATAGGAGTCGGTAAAAATTCTTCTCAAAGAACCCGGCCTATGCCCTAGTCAAATCCCGGTCACACACAAGCGATGAATCGAATCACACACCAATCGCCAAGACAACGAGGTTATGGATCAACCTCTAGCCTTAGGAATGATTCCTTGAAGCACACGCGGAAGCACGAGAAAGGAAGGGAGGAATCGAACCAAGAAGCAAAGCTCACAGGCTCTGGCGGACCGTCCCGGCCAGAGGGGCGGACCGTCCGCACCGGCCTCGCGGACCGTCCGGCCGATGCCGCGGACCGTCCGCGCCAACACGCGCGGACCGTCCGGCCCTACGCCGCGGACGGTCCGTTAAATCACACAGAACCCACAGAAGCACACCACGAACCACGGACCGTCCCCGGGGAGCACGCGGACTGTCCGCCAGGCACCCACGGACCGTCCGCCCTCTGCTGCGGACCGTCCGAAACTCCGTCCAACCGAAACTTAAAATCGCGACGGATCGAAACGAAAAGCGAGCAAGAACACGAAGAACACGGGACGAACACGAGCGGCGCGGACCGTCCGCCAGGAGGGCGCGGACCGTCCGCGAGGCTCGGACAGAGCAAAAAAACGCCCGACCTTGAAAGTCAACTCCCCCAAATCATCATCAGATTTCCCAAACGGTTGAAGCTGTGGAGACAAGGGTTTGGGGACTTGAAAAGCGTCACACAAGGATGCTATAGCCCAAAAATCTTGCCTCCTAACTCCCTAAATCACCGGGAATCGCGAATCCTTTGAGCACCACCAAAAGCTTGAGCACCGAACGAAAACTCTCGAATCGAAGTGGTTTCCCGGCGTTTGAGGGCGCAAGATCAATCACAAAGATGCACGAGACATCTATCCATGTTTCCCTCAAAGAAATCCGGGGAGAAACCCACTCAAATTCGCGGAATCGCACCGAGAACAAAGGCACGAAAACAAGCACAAAAAGACCACAAGAAACACAACTCCGAATCTTCTATACAAACCAGGAAAGATTCCCAAGGTCTAGCATGCCGCCCTAGCATCCATCCCTCTCAACAAATCTCTCATGAAGCTCTCATGCTAGCCTAGAGAAAATGGAAGGAAAATAGCTACGAAAATGAGAAATGGGAGGGAGGAAATGAAACCCTAAGTCGCGGAGAGAGAGAGAGCCACTCACACACCCTCATGGCTTATATATCGGGTCCCGCCGGAGTGGTAAATGACTCGACTACCCCTAACTTAACTACTGGCGATACAACCCACGCAGGGGCATTTAGGTAATGTTTGTGGGTCTTGCCATCGGACGGCCACGCCTTTGCCGCACCCCGCGTCCTCCCGACGCAAGCCATGCGATCCCGCCGCGTGTCCTCCACTTCGAAGCTTCCCGACACGCCCGGATCCCGTCTCCGTCGTGTTGGGCCCTCGGACTTGGTTTTGAGGCCCAAACCAAGAAACCGTCCGCCGATGGTTTTGTGGGCAAACCACCAAACCCCGCGTGCTCGGTCCGGCCTCCCGCCAAACCACTTGACTCGACCGCCACCGTGCACCGGCTCGCTTGTCCATGACTTCGTCTTGCTTGTGTCGCCACCATGTGGCCCGCACCCAGTCCCGCTGTCCATCGGGTCCCTCGAACCGAGCCTACTTGTCTCTACATCTCCCGGAGGCCCCTCAAGACTGAAGACCTTTCGCGCCCGTTCTTCACCTGCAACAACACAAACTAGGCCGCAGCCTACACCTGCGCACTAAGCCAAGAGTCAGTCCAACACCCGTTGTCAATCACTCATCACTGAGGAGCGGTCATCCATCGACCACCGGGACGCTCCCCGGTCCTCAATCTCCCCCTTGATGAGTGCATTGACAACACACAACGCGAAATGAAATTCAGAGAAAGAGAGAAAGGAAGAAGAAAGAAAAACAAAGAAGCTCAACTCATGACCAAAACCGAAGAAAGGCAAAGAAAGGTCACAAGCCAAGCAAAGCACAAACTCCACACCGAAAACAGCAAGAAAGCTCCCCCTGAACAAATGCAAGCTCCCCCTGAACATGTGGATGCAAACTCCCAAATTTCAGCTCACCTCTTCTGAATTTTCATTAAGCTCACCTCTTCTCCCCCTTGTTGACAATGTATGAATCAAGGTGAAAATGCAGAAATGCAAAACAAAGCATATAAACATCTACATGAGCTTCTCAAATAGGCCAAATCTAGTGTCAAAGGCTAAAAATGAGACAAAGATCACACATATGAATCATAGCATAGTAAAAGCATCGCCACAAGTAATATATGAAAATACAAGCATGTGACAAAGCAAAATTTTCAGATTTAAGCAATTTTACCAAAAGAAGGCTCGCTTCACATGTAAAAGCCTATCCATGTCACACTTGAGCCACAAACATGCATACCATTCAAAGATCATACATGGATATCAAATTCTCAAGAAAAGATCATGGCAAACACCCATAAAGCAAAGCATGTCATGTCAAAGCTCATGAGCCATGTGTCCACTTCGGGGAGACTTCTCCACCGGTGAACATCATGCAACATGTTTTGCACCCATATGTGAAAGATAAGACATTTTAAGCATAGACATGATGGATGGAGCATTTTTCAAGCATACACACTTCTTTTCAAGATTAATTCATTTTATGGTACATGAAGTGCCTTTGCGGCAAAAAGAAGCTTATGCTCCCCCATGAATGCAACATAGGCTAAACATTCACAATGATATTCGGCCTTTGGCCCAAATGCAAGAACAAGGCATCCAAGTACAATCTAAGCATGAAAAGCACATTTAGACCAAACTGTGACATGGATACACAACTACACACGAGTGGAGCATATTTCATCAAAAATTAGTCAAGATTGGCATTTATTTCAAAAAGAGCTATCTCACCACACATATATCTCAAATATTCCAAGAGCATAGCCTCACATCACTATTTCTCCACACATATGACCAATATCTCACAAATAGCCAAAGAAACTCAAATATGGCATATGAAAGAAGCTCATCATTCTAAAATGCAATATGATACAAATGCAACATGATATATGACAAGATGGCTATCCTACCATGGTTTATACATCAAGCAAAGCATGTATATACATCAAAGTAAAACATGGTATGATACATATGATACAAAAGGAAATCCCCCAAGAATCAACTAGAAAGGGAACAAATCCCAAGTTCCCCCCGCAAGCGCACAAATGTAGCTTGGTCGAGAGGCTTTGTGAAAATGTCTGCAAGCTGATCTTGGGTAGGGACATGGCTCAACAAAATGGTTCCTTTTTCCACATTGTCCCTCAAGAAATGATACCTCACTTCTATGTGTTTGGTTCTGGAGTGAAGCACTGAGTTTTTGGCTACGCTTATGGCACTGGTGCTATCACAAAGAAGTGGGATCTGGGTGCACTCCTCACCAAAGTCTCTCAAAGTGTATGAAATCTACAACAGCTGGGAACAGCAACTCGCTGCTGCAACATACTCTGCCTCGGTGGTAGACTGAGCTACACTAGACTGCTTGCGGGAAGACCATGAGACCAACGAAGACCCAAGAAACTGGCAAGTACCAGAAGTAGACTTCCTCTCGACTCGACAACCAGCAAAATCCGCATCGGAAAAACCATGAAGGGAAAGAGTCGAGGAGGAAGAATACCAAAGGCCAAGACCAGGGGCAGACTGTAGATACCTGAAAATCCTCTTGACGGCCTGTCGATGTGATGTCCTCGGCGAAGCCTGAAAACGAGCGCACAGACACACGCTGAACTGTATGTCTGGCCTCGTCGCCGTCAAGTAGAGGAGGGAGCCGATCATGCTCCTGTACTCCCGCCGGTCCACTGGTTCTGCGTCCTCGTCCGCATCCAAAGTGGCCGTACTCCCCATGGGAGTCGACATCGGCTTCACATCTTGCATCTGGAACTTCCTCAGCATGTCTTTCGTGTACTTGGTCTGGTGCTCGAATGTACCGTTCTTCACTTGCTTGATCTGCAGCCCGAGAAAGTACTGCAACTCGCCCATCATGCTCATCTCGATCTCCCTGCTCATCTCATCTGCAAACTTGGCAACAAGGTTATGTGACGAGCCACCAAAGACAATATCATCCACATATATCTGAACAATCAACAAGTCATTTCCATGCTTGAGGAGAAACAAGGTCCTATCCACGGTACCCATCACAAACCCTCTGCTCAACGTAAAACCTCTCAATCTCCCATACCAAGAACGGGGCGCCCGTTTCAACCCATACGAGCCCTTTTCAACCCGTACACCCCGTGTGGGTACAACTCGCTCTCAAACCCTGTGTGGTCGCTTCACATACACCTCCTCCTCTATGACCCCATTCAGAAAAGCACTCTTCACGTCCATCTGAAACAACTTGAACCCTTTAGCCACGACAAAGGCTGGAAGGATCCGAATTGCCTCAAGACGGGCCACAAGAGCAAAGGTCTCCTCATAGTCGATCCCCTCCTTCTGACTAAACCCCTGAGCAACAAGTCCGGACTTGTTCCTCACAACCATCCCATTCTCTCCCTCTTTGTTCTTCCAAACCCACTTGGTTCCTATGGGATGGCAATTTGGAGGTGGTTCAACTAACTCCCACACCTGGTTCCTCTCAAAGTTTTCCAACTCCTCATGCATAGAATTGACCCAGTTTGCATCAGATAAGGCGTGTCCAATGTCCTTGGGCTCAAAGGTGGCAACAAAAGCAGCATGAGCAAAATGAGAGGAATTCCTGGACCTTGACCGTGTAGTGCGTTCGTCGATGTTCCCAATGATCTTCGACAGGGGATGCACTTCTTGAATCCGCTGGGGAGCCTCACGCCTCGAGACTACCTCCCCCTCAACTTCAGCTTCTCTCGCTTGGTCCTCTTGTTGCACCGTCGTTGTCCATGAAGTAGACGGTCCACGCTTCGTAGTGGTCGTAGGGGAAGTAGTGGGTACACACTCAGCTTGAGGCGCATGGTTCTCTCCATCATCATCTCCAGCTTCATCCTTCTCCTCTTCAAAGAGGTCCTCGGCCATCTCTTCATCACCTGCACATTCAAAGCCAAGAGAGGTACATGGCATTGTCTCGTCGAAGGTTACCTCGCAAGTCTCCATGATTTTGTTAGTCTCAAGGTTAAGCACCCTATAGGCTCTAGAGTGGTTAGCATATCCAAAGAAAATACCATCACTAGACCTAGCCTCAAACTTGTCGAGTTTTCTCTTCTTAAGAATAAAGCACTTGCAGCCAAAGACTCGAAAATGACTCACCTTGGGTGCCCGACCATGCATAAGCTCATAACAGGTCTTCTTCTTGAAAGCTCGCAATAAAATCCTGTTGGAAACATGACAAGCCGTATTGACCGCCTCGGCCCAATACCTCCTAGGAGTCCCGTGCTCATCGAGCATCGTCCCGGCCCATCTCACAAAGAGTCCGATTTTTCCTTTCCACGACTCCATTTTGAGGGGGCACATAAGGGGTCGAATACTGATGTTCAAGACCTAGATCATGACAAAAGGCATCAAAACGAGAGTTCTTGAACTCTGAGCCATTATCACTGCGGATAGCTCGAATAGCATTCCCATGCCTCTCATTTTTCAACCTCACGATCAGATCTCGGACAAAACCAAATGTCTCACTCTTGTCTTCCAAGAAAAACACCCAAGCATAGCGAGAGTAATCGTCCACCACAACAAGGACATACCACTTCCCACCCACCGAGCGAACTCGAGCTGGCCCAACGAGATCCATATGCAACAGCTCTGTCGGACGCTCGGTCATGACATCGGTCAAGGGTGGATGGGGAGTGGCTACCATCTTGCCATGCCTACAAGGAGCACAAACCAAATCCTTCTCAAGCTTCAACCTCGGCAATCCTCGGACAAGGTCAAGACCACTCAAGCGGGAAACCAAATCAAAGCTCAAGTGTCCCAACCGCCTATGCCATTTCCACAAATCAGAAGAAGGACCAGCCATCAAACAACGAGCAGGACCCAAAGAACGAGAGAAATCAGCCCTGAAAATCTGACCCTCGGGGATGATCATACAGACAAGATCACCTCGAGAATCCAGCAAACGAGACTCGCCAGACTTGAAACGCACCTCAAACCCCTCATCAAGCAACTGAGAAACCGAAAGCAAATTGAAACCCAAAGACTTCACAAGAGCCACTCTCTTCAATGTTACCTTGTCACTCACATGCACAACACCCTCAGACATCACCCTTCCTCGTCCATTGTCCCCAAATGTGATGTACATCTTTTCCTTCACTGGGGTGAGGCTGGAGAACCACTTCTTATCTCCGGTCATGTGTCGAGAACACCCGGAGTCGATCAACCAAATGTCCTCCAAGCCTCCCGCCCGCAAGTCGAAACAAGAACGAGAATGAGCTAGCGACTCGACACTGGGGTTAGCACAAAGAAAGTTAAACCAGTGTCGAGCCATCTGCTCAAAAGAGGGGTTAGCAAACATCATTCTCTTGCCACCGAACTTCCCATGTCCCATGGGAGGAGTACGAGCACCACGAGGGGGAAAACATGGTCCGTAGTTCCTCTGGAACCCAAAGCTGCGATCATCTCCCCTAAACCCGTATTGAGGACGAGTAGGGGGACGTCCAGCAAAACCTCCACGAGCCCGACCAAATCTCTCACCAGCACGCACACCATCATCTCTCCTAACAAACCTACCACCCTGAGCTCCAACTCTACTAACACTCTTCACACTTCCCACACCCCGTGGAAGTGGCACTCTAGGCTCAGGAATACCACGTTCATTTTTTTCGGCTCCTTCTTCTTTTTCAGCCCCTCCGTTTGTTTTGGTTCTCCCTTCACTCCAATCATGTTGCATGCCTCGATTCTTGGACGGAACTTGAAGGAACTCCTTTCTCCGTTGATATCGAACATGATCTCCCCCTTGCCAACATCAATAGTAGCTCCCACGGTCTTGAGGAAAGGCCTCCCTAGGATGAGCGGCGGCTTCTCCCGCTCTCCCATCTCGAGCACAACGAAGTCGACGGGGATGAAGTGGTGTCCAATCTTCACGGGTACATCTTCAGCAATGCCCAAGGGATAGCGAATGGAGTTGTCTCCCAACTCCAAACATATACCCGTAGGCTCCATTGGTAGGCGTAGCTTCTTGAACACATCCCTCGCATGACGCTTACACTAGCTCCAAGGTCGCATAACGCCTTCTCGAAGTTGAAAGAACCAACCGAACATGGAATTGTAGGGCACCCGGGGTCCTTTTGCTTCTCTAGCTCATTAGCAATAGCGGCACTACACTCCTCGGACATCTTGACATGATCTACCCCGAGTGTTGCTATCTCATATTTATTTGCAAGTATGTCTTTAAAGTAACGAGAATATGTAGGTACTTGAAGGGCATCTAGTAATGGCATGTTGATGCTAAGTCTACGCACAACTTCCACAAACTTCTCAAAGTGGTTGTCAAGTTTACCTCGGAAGTAGCGTGGCTTGAGTTGCGGTATCCTCGTGTCTTCCTCCGGCATCTCAAATTCGGGTTCCTCGGTGACGATCCCCGTAACCTTCTCTTTAGCAACTCTTTCCACCTCGGTGGATGGTTTAAGCTTCCTTGCTCCCGCGGAACATTCCGGATCTTCGGTCTCCTTTCCCGAACGTGTTTGAATGGCCTTCGCCGATTCGGGACATTTGGGTTGTCCCGGAAGCTTCCCTTCATCATTAGTGAGGCACCCCGCAAGTTGTCCAACTTGCGTCTCGAGCATCTTCATCATGTTGAGCACTTGATGATTGGAACTTCCGACCTCCGTCACTTTGCTATCGATGTTCTCCAACACCTTGTCTATGGTCTTGAACTTGGTGACGGTGTCCTTGTTGATCTTAGCTTGCTCATCCATGAACTCCTTCAATTGTATACGAAGCGGAACCGCATTAGGAATAGATGAGCTTGCATTAAATTGAGGCCTACCTTGCCCGTAGCGGAAGTTCGGCAATTCTCCCTTCCTCATGTAGTCGAGCACTTTGGCTTCCTCCGGACAATCTTTGCGGACATGGCCATACTCTCCACATTCTTCGCACGTGGACCTTCTTTGGCGGCCTTCAAGTCTTGAGCCTCTTTCTTTTACATCTCCATCTTCTCCAACCTCCTCATGAGCGAGTCGATCTTGCCATCAAGTATGTTCTCCTTCTCCACTTGCAAGACTCCTTTGACGTTCCCCGTGGGTTGAACCGGATGTAGGCGCCCGGATGACGCCCATGTGTCATTATCCACGACCTTCTTGAATAGCGTGAAAGCTTCCGTCGGTGTAAGTTCGATGATGGATCCTCCCGCCGATGCATCGATGATTGTCCTTGACGCCATGGTGAGTCCTTGATAGAACTTTTGCACGAGGTCTTCCTTCGGGAACTTGTGATGTGGAACCGCCCGGGTGTACTCGTTGAAGCGCTTGAGTGCCTCCGAGATAGTTTTCGTAGGATATTGAACAAAGGTGGCAATATTATTACGCAAGCTTTGAGTTTTACCCGGTGAGTAGTATTCCTTCACGAAAGCCTTCATCAACGTGTTCCAATTTTGCACCGTCTCCGCCGGTTGAGAGTGGAACCATTGCAAAGCCTTCCCAAGTAGTGAAAACGGAAAAAGCCTTGCCCTCATTTGATATTGAGTCACCCCATCCATGTTGAAAGTCTGACATAGTTGAATGAATGCTTGGAGGTGAAGGTTCGGATCCTCTTTACCGGTGAAGGGTGAATGTTGCACCATGCGGATTGTTGAGGTCTTGATCTCGAACGGTCTTCCGATCTCCTCGAGGTTCAAGATTGGTAGGTCGATAATGTCTGGGGTGCATAGCTCCCCAATCTTGCGTTCTTGCGGTGGTTGGTCACCCATCGGTGGAAGTCGATTCTCCCGAGGACTTTGAGGTGGTGAATTCTTCGGAGATTCCTGCGATCCTTTGTCTTCCGACTCCGAATCTACAAAATCCAGCTTTTTAGCTTGATGTGCTTCGCGTCTCCTTAGCCTGTAAAGTTTTTCTGGATCATCCACAAAATTAACGGGTTTGTTGGAGAGGTAGCCGTCCATCTCCTGTTAGGGTTAGCAATAAACAAAGTATGCAAAAAAAACTAGAAAGTAAAAACAAATCTATAAAAACTAGGGTTAGACAAACTAGATTAGATGTATTTTGAGGATGATCAAAATTTAGTAGATGCAAAAATAAAAACAAAAAGAAAACTGAAAATTACAAAAAGGCAATGAAAAATCAAATCTTGATCACTTGTTCCCCGACAACGGCGCCAGAAAAAGGGGCTTGTTGACGGTTAGTTGTATCAAAGTTCGTTTGTGACTTGCAAGCGGACAAGTCTCCCTTCGTAGTCAAGGGAACCTTCTTCCCTCGAGTGGTGAACCCAAGGTATCGAATCCGTGGAACAAATGTGTGACGCAAAACTCAATCTAATAAAGCCAAGTAACTTCAATCTTCGATAAAAGAAACCCTAATGCATCTAAGTAAAAGACACAAAACTAATCTAATCTACTAAAGACCGGAGAAAACAAAGTAAGATTGGGTAGATAAACCGATCTAGAGGGATCGGGGTAAGCCTTTTGTTGAAGTTCCAAGCAAAAGAAGAAGTAGCAAATCGAATCTTAATACAAGCCTCTTTAAATCGTGGTTTCCCGTCCAAATCCGAAAACATCCACCTTTCAGAACCCCCGTTCTGTCACAACGCATCCCTATTCATGCGGGAAGCTTAGGGCGAGTCAAAAGACAAGTCGAGATTCTTTCGGAAGATCCGGCGTGTACCTCTAGCCACCGCGGCTACAAGAACACCCTATGTAATCTATCTCAAGAATAGAATTGGAATAAGCAAAGCCGATCGAAAAACGAAATCTTCGAGGAAACACTTGATCGCTAGGAAAAGATTCAACTTGATAATTCAACTATAACAATGATACATACACAAGATCACCACCGGGATCCTTCCTTGATCTTGCTTCTAGCTCCGGGAACTCCGACGTGGTCTTCCGTGCAAGGTTCCCACGTCGGCTAGGGAAACCCTAGTCAACTAGCTCGACCCTCTCCTCTCCGAGATGGTGTCCCTCTCTTCTCTGCTCCTCGGCGGCCGATGACGAATTCTCTCTTGCGTGGCTCTCGGTCAGGGGGCTATAAATAGCCTGATTGGCGGCTAGGGCAAAGGAGGGGGCAAATGGGCCCTGGATGGGCCTGGGCCGACCGGACTGGGCCGGCCGGCCTGGGCCCATCCAGGCCCAGCCCGAGGCCTCCTTTGCTCTACGTCGGTTCCCTTGCTTCCTGGATGTTTCCCCCTTCTGCATGTAGGTCCATGTCGTCAGTTTCTCTCCGAATTGGACTCAACTCCTTGTCTTGCAAGATTTAGCACTTTTCTGGTCAGGTCCTCAGAGTCTGTCATCTTCTCGGATCAAGTCCCTGGCTTCTTGGAGTTAAGTTTGCTTCGTTGCATGACTTGTACGGGGCTTCAAGGTCTTATCATGAGGTGCTTGATGAACTTATCCCGAAAGTCTTGCATTCAACACTAAAACCCTGCATAAACATTAAACTCCAAAACCGACATGCACACGTGAACTTGTTATACCACGGGGGTTAGTACCAATGGATAAGGTATAAAACTCATGCCAACACCGAAGGTAAACTCATGGCTAGGTTGACGGATTTTCACCGTCAACAGTGGCGGATCTTCCAGGTAGGTGTTCTTCGTTGAATTCGAGGCTCGCTCTTTCGTCCCCTTTGCGTTCGCATGTTTTCTGACTCCACTCTCCCCTGCATTCTCAACTGCCGGTGACAGGAGCTGGAGGGTCGAGCTCGGGGGGGGGGAGTATGATCGCCTCGCTCAGTTGAGCAGCGAGCGCGACTGGTATCGGGACCAGTACGACTCCCTCGACGCTCTCGTGGAGGCCCTACGGACCGACAACAGGTGGCTGGAGTACCAGCTTCAGGCTGTGCGGGACGAGCTCCTGGACCAGGGCGCACAGATGGGGGAGGACGCCTCTGCGGTTGACATGACGAGGGCCATGCTCGTGGTGCGAGACGAGGTGCTGCAGAAGGCACGCGAGGACCTGGCCGCGATGCGGGTTGCAGCGGCGGAGAGGGAGACGACGCTCACCTTGGCACAGGACCAGCTCCAGCAAGATCGCGCCACCCTCGAGGGAGCACGATCTTGGCAGAGCCAAGCCGAGGAGAGGGCCAAAGAGGCCGAGCAGCTGAAGGTGAACCTGGCAGACAAGGTTGCCTCTCTTGCCACAGTGGAGGAGCAGCTCCAGCAAGAGCAGAGTGCGCGCCAGTAGGCGGAGACTCAGCTCCAGCAGGAGCGGTCCACCCTCGAGGAGGCTCGGACCACCCTCGTGTGCGAGCGTTCGACCCGAGAGGAGGCGCAAGGCCAGCTTCAGCAGGAGCGTGCCGCGCTGGAGGAGGCGCAGCCACCCTCAAGCTTCGGAACCAGGAGATCACATGACTTTCGGGCGAGCTGGTCCAGGAGGGTGTGTCCTACGAAGAGTTGCGGCAGGCCAGCGAGGAAAAATACACCGTCATCCTTGAGTTTCAGCGGGCAGCGGCCACCGCGCGTGCCTCCCTCGAGTCGGAGAAGAAAGAGGTTGAGGGTGAGTTGTCTTTCCTGCCTCTTGCCTGTTGGCTTGATTCTTTTGGGATCCGCTCCCAGCTTGGTCTGTGTCTTGGTTTTCAAGCCTGCAGACGGCTCTCAGTACCTCGACAACTGAGGACCATGCGTGGTTCGAGGACCGGTGGATGCTCGCTTCCTTGTATGATGAGTGATTGACAACGTTGTGTGGACTGATTCTTGGCTAAGTATTGCAGGTGTAGGTTGCGGCTTTTGTTGGTGCAGGTGAAGAACAAGCGCGAAAGGTCGTTGTCGGTGAGGCCTCCAGGTGTGGAGAAGACAAGTAGGCTTCGTTCGAGGTACCCGGCGGCCAGTGGGGTCAAGTGCGGGCCGCATGGTGGCATGAACAGCAAGATGAAGTCGTGGACGGTTTCTTGGTAGAGCCTCAAAACCAAGGGCGAGCTGGGACTACGTGGGAGCCGAGTCATGAGTGGAGATTGGAGGAGGCTACACCGAGTTCGCGGGGTTTGCAGTGGTTCACTAGAAAACCACTGGGATACTCGGTTGAGCCATAAAACCGAGGCCGAAGACTTGACGAGGAGGTGTGGCCACCCAGGCCGGTTCAACCGCCCAGGAGGGGCGGTCAGATTGCCTGGGGCCGGTCAGATCTCCCCGGCCGGTCTAACCGCCCAGGGGGGGCGGTCTGACCGCCCTAGCCGCCGGCGTCAAGATGCTTCGAAGCAGAGGACACGCGTCGGGATCGCAAGGCTTGCGTCGAGGCTAAGCAGGTTGCGGTCGTCGGGCATCCGTCCGATGAAGAAATTCCGAAGATTTCCAAATCCGCCCTTGAAGGGCTTGTATCCCTAGTTATTAGGTAAGGGTAGTTTAGTCTTTTGGGTGCCTCCATATATACTCATTGAGTGGGTGGATGGCAGCCAACTCTTGGAACCCTAGCTCATTTGTTTTTCCATTTTCGTTGTCCATTTTCCCTAGTTTTTCCTAGGACTAGCTTGAGAGCTTCATGTGAGATCTAGAGAGAGGGATGGATGTTTGGGTGGCAAGCTAGACCTTGTACGAACCTTTCATGGTATGTATTGATGGTTCGACGTTGTTCCTCAAGGTGTTTTTCCCGCTCTCCTTTGTGTTGATTTTCAGAGCTCTTTGTTGGCGGTGTTTTGAGGACGATTTCTTGGGGTTTTTGGTGGGTGTCACATATGAGGTTCTTGTGCCTCTTTAGCTGGCGACTTTGCCCCCAAATCTCCTTTGAATCGCACTCGATTTGGTGGTTTTTCGAGTTGGAGGAGTTCTTGACCTAGAGAAGCGATTTCTTCGATTCCTCTTGATTGTGAGCATTTCGGGTCGATTCCTTTGAGGTAGAGGTTGCCCAGGAGGTAACCAAGCTAATCCCGAAGTTTCGCTGCAATCCGTGGAGTGATTCGGGAGATCGAGCGCGAGGAAGTTAGGGTTTGACCCGCCGGCTGTTTTTCTGGAAGAGGCGGTCTAACCGCCTGGGGGGGCGATCTAACCGCCCGGGTGTTTCCGGGTCGAAGTTTTGTTTCGCCGGATTTTCCTCTGTGAGTTTGTTCGCCTTGATCGGAGGAGCGTCCGGGTGAAATTTCGGGTCGTTCTCGTCTTGTTTTCTAGGTGTTCTTGGTTGGAGTTCGTTCTTCGGGTACGGGAGGTTAGACCGCCCTTGGTAGCCGGTCTAACCACCCCTAGGCCCCCGGGTGGAGTTTTGGTTTTTGCCAAGATTTTCTGGTAGCTAGCATGGCCTTGACCAGAGATCTTTGTTGGTGAAACCGTGGTGCGTTTTGGTGCTCGGAAGAGGTGTTTCGGAGGATTTCTTGGTTACCAGGTGGATGCGGTCTAACCGCCCCCTATACCCGGTCTAACCGCCCCCCTCTGGACAGCCGGCTTTCGAGGTGTTTTCACAATCGTGGGTGCGTGTGTGGTGAGGTTGCTGGTAGAGTTTGTTCCAAGGACCAGTAGCACTCCAATGGCTACGTGGTTTTGGCAAATGGAAGGTAGAAGTGCGGAGCGTGTGATTTCGGGGGTCCGACCGAGCTAGTTCTTCTTGTCGGAGTTTTAATCTCCCTCGAGAAGAATTTTTATCGGCTCCCATTCACTCCCCCCCTCTCTGGTCGCCTAATCGGTCCTTCAAGTGGTATCAGAGCCGGTTCGGGTCTTTGTTGACTCTAACCAGTCTAAGATCCAAGGATGGCGTACCAGGAACGGGGTTCGGGTCCTCCACACTTCGATGGCAAGAACTACCAGATGTGGAGTAAGCGGATGGGTGCGTTCCTCCGCGGAAAGGGTCAGATCCTTTGGGATGTCACGGTGGACACAGGCTATGTCCAACCGATGGACTTCCTCACTCCAGGATCGAGGGACAGATTCGACGCCAACAATAAGGCGGTTGACTACTTGTTTCATGCTTTGTGTCAGCCTGAGTTTGATCGGGTGCACACCGAGCACTTGGCTTGTAGAATTTGGACGGTGCTGAAGGAGGCTCATGTTGGGAATGCCCAGGTTCAGGCACGGATGTATGCGACCTACCGAAGAGAGTACGAGAACTTCACTCATCTCCCCGGTGAGTCCATCGATGCCTTGTTTCAGAGGTTCACGGTGGTTGTGAACAACATGAGAGCCAATGTGGACGTGCTCCCGTACGATGATCATGATAGAGCGGTCAAGCTCTTATACACTTTGGATCGTACAATATGGGGCAGAAAGTTCGAGGCCATTGTGGAGTCGGAGAAGTATGACACTCTGACGGTGAACGAGCTGTTCTCGAAGCTCAAGTCGGCTGAGGTGGATAGGGGCATGACTGCCAAGCTCGAGGGTCCGACTGATTCCCATAGTCTCGCCCTCGTTGGTGGTTCGAAAGGAAAGGCTAACACTAACCCATCCACCAGGATATTCTCTTTGTCCTCTTTGATGTTTATGCCAGATGAGGAGTTCGACGTGCTTGGAGAGGACGAGCTAGCGCTCCTGACGAGGCGGTTCGAGAGGCTGCACGAGAACCGAGTGAACATGAGGAGGAACACGAGGACATGCTTCAAGTGCGGCAAGATTGGACACTATTTCGCCGAGTGTCCGAAGGTGAACAACCACGACAAGCACAAGTTCATGGACAAGAAGAAGAAGTTCAAGAAGAAGGATCATGAACATGGGAAGAAGGCTCGGTCTCGAGAGAAGATGAAGAGATCGAGCGACATTGAGTCCGATTCCGAGGACACGTCTTCAAGCTCGAGTGATGAAGACGAAGAGGATGACAAGAAGAAGAAGAAAAAGAAGAAGAAGAACCTCGGCAAGTATCTCAACGGCCTCTATGTGACGGGCCTAAGCCTCAAGGATGACTTCTGTGGCATGGCTCGCAGTTCGAGTAGCAAGAGAAGCCAGAAGGACGCCTCGTACTTGGATTCCGAGGATGAGGTATGTGATGAGCTCTCTTCTTTGCGCAAGGAGAATGAGGAGTTGGTGGACTTGCTTGATAATCGTGATCACATGCTTAGAGAGGCTAAGAAGCTTAGGAAGGAGCTTAGATCTTTGCTCGAGGATGCTAGGACTAGAGTGGCTGAGCTAGAAACACAGGTTCTTGATAGCAAGCTTGAAATTGATTCGCTTAAGGCTAGCCCTGTTGTTTCTGATGAAAATGATTGTGCTGATTGCTCTGCTTTCCTAGCTGACTTGACTGATCTTAGGGAGAAGTATGCCTCCAAGTGTGAGGAACTAGATGTGCTTAGGGTTGAGTTGGCTGAGCTACAATCTAGACCCACTTTGCTTGGTGCTTGCACTTCTTGCCCTAGTTTGCATGAGAAAATTATTGAGCTTCGTTCTCGCATTAGTTCGCTAGAGGCTGATTTGAAAGTGCCTATTCCTACTTCTTGTTCTACATGTGAGTTGCATGCTATGAAGAATTTGGATCTTGCAAAATGTGTTGGTCGCTTGCAAGATGAGAATGATAAGTTGCGTGAAGCGCTGAGTTGGTTGTCGAGTCAAGAACCTCAGCTTGGTATGATGATTGCTAGCTGTAAGCGCTTTGATAGTTGGGCTTTGGGATTGGATAAGGTTGGTGAGGGCAGTGGTGAGAGAGAAAGGAAATTTGGGAATGTTTCAGTTCCACCACAACCCACACCCAAAGACAAGTTTGCATCCAAGCCAAACCAACCGAGAGAAAAAATCGAGTGAGAAGGCAAGTGAAAAGCCTAGTGAGAAACCAAGTGAAGAGCCTCTCCCCAAGCCTAAGCCCAAACCAATCCTTTTCCATTGTGAGTTTTGTGGAAAGGATGGTCACAAGAGAGAGTTTTGCTATAAGAGAAAGAGAGAGGTGAGAATGGCTAAGGAGTGGGCGAACAAGTACAGGTACCACCCTTCTCATGGTGTGCCTGAGCCTCGTATGCCACTGCCTAAGGGAAAGGGCTTTGTGCGTAAGGATCCGGCATGGGGAGATGAGAAATCCCGCAGCCGCGGTGGTGGTCTGGAGAGGGCCGTCAGACCGGCCTGGCTAGGCGGTCAGACCGGCCGTGCCCAGGGATGGGCGGTCAGACCGGCCTGTCTAGGCGGTCAGACCGGCCCTCCCCAGATTTCTGGGCAGTTCTGTTTCCGAGGTCGTGATGCTGGTGGTTTCAGTTCCCTTGGTCATGGTGCAGATGGTAGACACTTTGAGTCTGGTGGTGTTGAGTTTGCTGGACGTTCTCCACCTCGTGATCAATACGAGTTTGGGAGAGGTCGCAGCTTTGAGTCTCAGAGGGGCTACGGACCATGCTTTCCTTTTCGTGGTACTCGTACTCCTCCAGTGAGACGAGAGTGGTTTTCCCATGGTGGTTCCAGGTTTGATAGGTTTGACAGGATGGATCACAGTTTTGATAGGCGCGGTAGGATGGATGTTGCTAATCCTACTTTTGAGGAAATGGCCCGACACTGGTTTTACACCTTTGGGACTAACCCCAGTGTTGAGTCATTTGCTTGTTCTCGCTCTTGGTTTTGAGTTGCAGGTGGGAGGCTCGGAGAACATTTGGTTGATATCGGGGGTGGTTCTTCGGCCTCATACCCCAGTGGTGACATGGAGGTACATCACTTTCGGGGATGGTGGACAAGGATGAGTGACTTCTGAAGAAATGATAAAGGTAAGTGAATTTGTGACCTTCAAGTGTGTGGTTTTGGTCAAGTCACTTGGTTCTTTTAGCTCTTTGCCCTATCTCATACGTGTAAGGTGAGCTTTGTGTGCTTTTTGGCCTTAATGCATGAGTTTAGGGGGAGCTTGTGGGTTTTGTGCTCCTTTGCTCTTTTGCCGGTGGTGTCGAGCCCTTTTCGCCTCCCCTCGAGGAGCCGGTCTTTTGTGAGCTTTGTGTGTGTGGTTGGTTTCCTAAGTAGGTGGTGAAGCTCCTTTTGTAGCATATGTATAGTTTCCTTTGTGCATTTCTTGCATTTGGCATGGCATATGTAACATGATGTATAGGCATCCTTGTATCTTAGATTGCATGCATTTTGTATCATATGCATTGGATAGGAAAAGCTTTTCATATATACATTGTTCACCATGGGATGCTATATATGTTTTTGTGAGCTTGTTTGGTATGCTATGGTTAGTTTGGCTTAGCTCTTGATGATATTGATGAATGATCCATAGTTGATGGCTATTTTTTTTAAAAAAATGTCACATATAAGCTCTCTCATGTGTAAACGCCTTTACATGATCTTGACATGTTTTAGTGGCTTTGCTATGCTTAATTTGTGGTTGGATAGCTAGTTTATTGATCATATGGGGCCAAAGGCTCATTTGCCATCATGAATGTTTAGCCCTCTTGCTTTATCTTATGGTGGGGCATAAGTTCCTTTTTGTCACAAAGACATTTCATGTACCATTTAGAAATCTGAAAATGAAATGAAAAATGCTTGGAAAATATGTTCCCATGTCATATGTGCTGAAATTAATTTGCTTTTGGGTGCTAAACCGTTGCATGATGACTACCAATGAGAAGTCTCATACATAGATGTAGGCACATGGCTCGGTGGCTTTGACATGACATGAGGTGCTTGTGGGTGTTTATGATGGTCTTATGATTAGAATGGCTGTCCTAGCATGAAGTTTGTGTGGCTTTGCCATTTTGACATGTTTTGCTCATGTTTAGGTTTTTGCTTGTGAGAGAGTAACTTTTCACAAAATTACTCAAATCCTTTTTAGCCTTGTCCAATGGTTGTGAAACTTGGTGATCACGTAGTTAAGGTCATTACGAACCAGTAGAGTATCTAACTTGCTCATTTGGACTTGTGTAGCTCCTTGTGATGAATTTTGTATATTTGAGAAGCTATATGTTGAAAGTTTTCGCATTTTGCCTTGATTCATGCATTGTCAACAAGGGGGAGAAGTTTGTGCATGCTTTGGGCACCTGGGAGTGTTTGGAAAGTGTTCCAATTGGTTCGGGCAATTTTTGAGCAGTTTGGTGTAGGGCCGGTCATAGGGGGCGGTCTAACCGCCCCCAGGCGGTCATTTGAGTGGTAGGCGGTCTAACCGCCTGGGGTAGGCGGTCTAACCGCCCTGGGCAGAGTGAGCAGGTTTTTTGCTCTTTGTTGCATTCCCATGTTGCATTGCTGCATTTGTTCAGGGGGAGTGTGCTTTGGCTCAGGGGGAGCTTGCATATGTGCAGGGGGAGCTCTTTGTGGTGTTCGAGCTTCGCTTTGGTGGTTTGCGCTCTTTGCTTGAGCTTTGCTTTGTCTCGGATGTGTCGAGCCGTTGCCCTTGCCTAAGGGGTCGGAGACTTGTCTTCTTCAAGTGATCTTGCTCTTTGCCTTTCTTTGGCTTTCGATCGCTTGTTGAGGTTTCTTTTTATTTGTTCTTTTCTTTTCCTTTTCTCTTTGGTTTCAAATCAAGTGTGTTGTCAATGCACTCATCAAGGGGGAGATTGAGGACCATACGTGGTTCGAGGATCGGTGGATGGTCGCTTCCTTGTGTGATGAGTGATTGACAACGTTGTGTGGACTGATTCTTGGCTAAGTATTGCAGTGCAGGTTGCGGCTTGACTCGTGTTGGTGCAGGTGAAGAACAAGCGCGAAAGGTCGTTGTCGGTGAGGCCTCCAGGTGTGGAGAAGACAAGTAGGCTTCGTTCGAGGGACCCGGTGGCCAGTGGGGTCAAGTGCGGGCCGCATGGTGGCATGAACAGCAAGATGAAGTCGTGGACGGTTTCTTGGTAGAGCCTCAAAACCAAGGGCGAGCTGGGACTACGTGAGAGCCGAGTCATGAGTGGATATTGGCGGAGGCTACACCGAGTTCGCGGGGTTTGCAGTGGTTCACCAGAAAACCACTGGGTTACTCGGTTGAGCCACAAAACTGAGGCCGAAGACTTGACGAGGAGGTGCGGCCACCCAGGCCGGTTCAACCACCCAGGAGGGGCGGTCAGACCGCCTGGGGCCGGTCAGATCTCCCTGGCCGGTCTAACCGCCAAGGGGGGCGGTCTGACCGCCCTGGCCGCCGGCGTCAAGATGCTTCGAAGCGGAGGACACGCGTCGGGATCGCAAGGCTTGCGTCGAGGCTACGCGAAGTGTGGTCGCCGGGCATCCGTCCGATGAAGATATTCCGAAGATTTCCAAATCCGCCCTTGAGGGGCATGTATCCCTAGTTATTAGTGAAGGGTAGTTTAGTCTTTTGGGTGCCTCCATATATACTCATTGAGTGGGTGGATGGCAGCCAACTCTTGGAACCCTAGCTCATTTGTTTTTCCATTTTCGTTGTCCATTTTCCCTAGTTTTTCCTAGGACTAGCTTGAGAGCTTCATGTGAGATCTAGAGAGAGGGATGGATGTTTGGGTGGCAAGCTAGACCTTGTACGAACCTTTCATGGTATGTATAGATGGTTCGGCGTTGTTCCTCAAGGTGGTTTTCCCGCTCTCCTTTGTGTTGATTTTCAGAGCTCTTTGTTGGCGGTGTTTTGAGGACGATTTCTTGGGGTTTTTGGTGGGTGTCACGTATGAGGTTCTTGTGCCTCTTTGGCTGGCGACTTTGCCCCCAAATCTCCTTTGAATCGCACTCGATTTGGTGGTTTTTCGAGTTGGAGGAGTTCTTGACCTAGAGAAGCGATTTCTTCAATTCCTCTTGATTGTGAGCATTTCGGGTCGATTCCTTTGAGGTAGAGGTTGCCCAGGAGGTAACCCAGCTAATACCGAAGTTTCGCTGCAATCCGTGGAGGGATTCGGGAGATCGGGCGGGAGGAAGTTAGGGTTTGACCCGCCGGCTGTTTTTCTGGAAGAGGCGGTCTAACTGCCTGGGGGCGGTCTAAGCGCCCTGGGTGTTTCCAGGTCGAATTTTTGTTTCGCCGGATTTTCCTTTGTGAGTTTGTTCGCCTTGATCAGAGGAGCGTCTGGGTGAAATTTCGGGTCGTTCTCGTGCTGTTTGCTAGGTGTTCTTGGTTGGAGTTCTTTGCTGGGTACAGGAGGTTAGACCGCCCTTGGTAGTCGGTCTAACCGCCCCTAGGCCCCTGGGTGGAGTTTTGGTTTTCGCCAAGATTTTTTGGTAGCTAGCATGGCCTTGACCAGAGATCTTTGTTGGTGAAACCGTGGTGCGTTTTGGTGCTCGGAAGAGGTGTTTCGGAGGATTTCTTGGTTACTAGGTGGATGCGGTCTAACCGCCCCCTATACCCGGTCTAACCGCCCCCCTCTGGACAGCCGGCTTTCGAGGTGTTTTCGCTGTCGTGGGTGCGTGTGTGGTGAGGTTGCTGGTAGAGTTTGTTCCTAGGACCAGTAGCACTCCAGTGGATACGTGGTTTTGGCAAACGGAAGGTAGAAGTGCGGAGCGTGTGATTTCGGGGGTCCGATCGAGCTAGTTCGTCTTGTCGGAGTTTCAATCTCCCTCGAGAAGAATTTTTATCGGCTCCCATTCACTCCCCCCCTCTCTGGTCGCCTAATCGGTCCTTCAAGAACCCAGGCGCAGGCCATCCAGACGCCTACATCTCTTCTCAGCAGGAGCTGGAAGAGTTGCAGGCCGCTGCTCTCGAGGCGTGCCAGGGTATTGAGGAAGGTGAGGCGCAGGCCGGGAGTTCCATGGCGAGTCATCTCCGTGCTCTGGGTAGGCACGTTACTCATTGCATGCACCGCGCCCTTCACCTGGGGGTCCAGAAAGCCCTTGGCGTGGTGGCGTTACACTACCGGGTCAACCTCGGGCCGATCTCTACGGGCTATGTCGTCCCCGTCGGCGTCGACGACGAGGTGGAGATGAACCGCGTGGACATGCTCGCCGCTCCTGCTGCCAACGTCTTCGCAGAGGACTTTATGGAGTTCTTGTACCCAAATGCTCCCCCGACTAACGGTCCTGAGGCTTGAAAGTAGTTGGGCGTTCGAGCCCTTTGAAACTTTTGTTAGAGCTTGAGCCGTGCAACTTTTGTAATGAACTTAAAAACATTTGGATGTTTGTAAGTTTTGAATGTTTATTTCTGTTTCGCCTATTACGTTGTTCCATCTCTCTCTCCTTCGTCTGGACGAGTTTGAGCTGGGAGGGTTCGATTCCACGAGTAGCTTGTAGGTTAAGAGGCAAGGGAGAAGGGCCATATCCTTCCGGAGGTGTAGGCTATCTCCGACTTGCGCGTCTTTCCCCTTTGGCCCTCGCGCCCCGCATGAATTCGCCCGAGGCTCGGGTCCAGTTGTAATTAGTGTATTTGAAACGCGGTTTTTTGCGAAAAATGGGACCATTTTTTGGGGGGGTGCCCCCCGTAGTAGCCCCTGAGGGGGACTTGGTTTTCGAGGGAAAGCCGAGTCGCCCTTTTAACTTTATTCAACAATGAAATTTACATTTTTACAACCAACTAGGGCGTTGGGTATGTAAATAATGAAAAAAGACTTGGAAATCCTTTCTAAGGGTAGAAGCGACGTAGCTGTTGGATGTTCCAAGCGTTGGTGAGTTCCTCCCCGTCCTCGATCGCCTGCTTGTAGGTGCTGGGCTTGAGCGCTTTAACGATGACGTAGGGTCCCTCCCATGGTGACGATAGCTTGTGGCGGCCTCGATTGTCTTGGCGCAATCTTGGGACTAGGTCCCCCTCGTCGAAGTCTCGTCGCCGTATCTTTCGGGCTTGGTACCGCCTCAGCGCCTGCTGGTACCTAGCACTGCTCGAGGGTGTGGTTGACTGGAGTCTTGTGATATGGGCACGACTTCTTCAGCATGTCATCGAACACGCCGGGGTCTCAAGGGGCCGCTCGAGGGCCCTTTTGGGCCGGATCTATTGCGAGGGCCTCGCCCCCGTCGTTGTCGTGCCCCTTGTGCGCGCCTCGCGGCGAGGCTTCTTGCCCTTCTTGCCCCGCTTGTGTTTCTACTGGGGGTCTTTGTACTTGTTACCCTCCGCGGGCACGTCGTCCACACGCTTGCCTTTCTTCCATCGAAGATGGCCTCCACCGCCTCCTTGCCGAAAGCAAAGCTGGTGTCGATATTGAACAGCTCGTTCGAGTCGACCGGCGGGCTTCGCCCAAGCTCGCGCACGAGGTCCCAGCAGGTCGTACCCTCGAGAAAGGCGTGCACGATCTCAGACTGAGCTACGCTCGGGAGCTCGGTACAGCGCTTGGAGAAGCATTGTATGAAGTCCTGGAGCGACTCGCCAGGCTTCTGGCTGCACGCCCGCAGGTCCCAGGAGTTCCCGAGGCGCACGTATGTGCCTTGGAAGTTCCCCATGAACGTGCGAACCAGGTCGTCCTAGTTGTGGATCTAACTGGGCGGTAGATGCTCGAGCCATGTCTGAGCCAAGTCCGCAAGGTGCAGCGGCAAGTTGCGGATGATGACTTCGTCGGTGGTGGCGCCGCTCAGCTGGCAGGCTAGGCGGTAGTCGTTGAGCCATACACGAGGGTCCGTCTCTCCCGTGTACTTGTCGATCGAAGTGGGCTGGCGAAACCGCTGAGGGAAGCTCGCCGTGCGGATCTCCCGACTGAACACACAGGTCCCCGGGGGTTTCGGCGTTGGTGAGCGATCCTCGTGGCTGTCGTAGCGCTCGCCCCACCGGGGTGGTAGCCTACCGCCGCCCGCGCTTCTGCGTTGCCCATTCGGTGGGTGTTGATGACATTGCAGGCGTCGCCGTCCTGAGCCTGTCTGTGCGTATCAAGGATCTGCTCCCTGACTGGCGCTCGGCCCTGGTTGGCTGGTTGCCCTGCCGCGCCATCTGCGTGGACAGATGCCTCTTGGCCCTGGGCGCCGCCATCGTCCCGTGCACTTCCCTGCTGGCGTATGTGGGACGTTGAGCTTTCGGCCTGTTGCACGGCCTCTTGCTCGATAAGCGCATGCGCCTCACGGTGCAGGTTTCGCGCCTCGGGCGTCGAGGACATGGGCATGGCTCTAAGCAGCGTTGCGGCTGCGGAGGCGTGTTTGGGTCGTCTTCTTTGAAGTCGGTGTTGATGCGCTCGCGGGCCTGTTTGCCTAGCTCGTGCACACGTTCGCCGCGAGCGGAGGCCTCTTCAGCGATGGAGGCGCGAAGCAGTCACACCACACGGTACTCTTCTGCGAGCTTAGCCTTGAGCTTGCGCGCTTGAGCTAGCTGCGCATTGATGTCGGTGCCCCTTGCCGGCGAGGTGGGAGGTGCGCTTGGCCCCGGGTTCCGGGGTATGCCGGTCCCCGGGTTTTGGGGGGCTTCTCTGTCGCCGACCCCCGCCACGCTCGTGCCGTCGACCAAGTCGCCGATGGCGACCATGAAGCACTCGTGCGCGGGGGTCGCAGCCTCCGCGCCGGGAGTCGTCGGAGCAGCCGAACCAGTAGTCCGCGGCGTCGAGGAACCGCTGGAACATCACTGGGTCCGGCACACCGGAGAAGTCCCACTCCGCGTACCCGTGTGAGGTGGCGGGGGGCAGCTCGCTGGCGGAGCCGTGGTACGACTCGTCGTTGGTGGTGGCAATGAGGTTCCGGACCGCCAGCAGGTGGTGGCCGGGTAGGTCCTCATACGCCGCCACGTCGGTGCTAGCGGACGAAGCGTATGATGCCGCGGCGTTGCGCATCTCGTAGGGGAACTGCGACTCGGGAGCCACGCGCTCCCCTGTGGGCATCCCCGTCATCTCGCTAGTGGGTGTGTCGCGTTGTGCCGCGGCGCGCGCGGCCCGACGTTATTCCATTCGCGCCGGCGCGGCGCGGCCGAACGGCGTCGGCGTCGGGGTGCTTCGAAGGGCCCGCGGCGTCCGCATGTGCGGGGCGCCGGGAGTGTCGGCAGCGGGCGTGGCGGGAACCGGTCTCGGCTCGGTCGACCGCCACGGGTGGAGCTCGACACGGTTGGTGATGCGCATGAGGTAGACGTTCCCCGTGGCCTGGAAGTTCAGGCTCCCGAACCAGATTTCGAATCTGGCTGGGAGGGGGTCCGAGCTACCCATGGAGTACCTCTGGGACTTGTACTCAGTGCGGATCACCATCGAGATGGTTGGTGGAAAGCTGATCTTCAGCGCGCCCCTACCTGGCGCGCCAACTGTCGGTGCGGAAAGTAGTCCCGACACTAACTAGTATGAGCACTGAGATCTATCTCTCGATGGCCGGTGCTAAGCAACTAAGTGACACAGGTTTTATCCTGGTTCCGGCCGGGGCCGTACGTCTAGCAGGGGTGTGCTCGAGGAATGGTATTGTGTCGCACCGTTGTGCTTGCAGAAGGGAGCTACAAGCGTGGCGGGAGAGGAGGTAGTGCCTCCAGGTCCCTGAGGTTTGATTGAGGCAAGATGCCAATATCGTGGTGAAGGCGGAAAACGTGCAAGTGTGCACTATCCGTCGTCCCATTGCGGCCGGGGGATCGCCCCCTCCTTTTATAGACCAAGGGGAAGCGGCTTACATTCGTGCCGCACAGTTCTAGCTACGTATGGCGGTATGATGTGCAGTGCCGTGGAGTGGATGGTTGTCCTGGCGAATCTTGCTTCTGGCAGGTGTCGTGGCGAGTCTTGTGCCTGTCCAGGAGCGATTTCGAGGGTTGTGGTGTGGGAGCCTCTTGTTTGGTCGTTGTGCATGCGTCAACTCGAGGGTTGGGCTGACGGAGGGCTGAAGGTCGCACAGCGTTTGGTGTGGCAACATCTTGTCGTCCTGGGCTCTCACAACGTCGGGGATGGTGCTGCAGTGCTCAGGATGGTGGCGCAGTGGCGGGGATTGCCGCACAGGGCCGATGGTGATGGAGGAGACGCGTCTCACTGGTCCGACGTCACGGCGTCGTCCCGTGTGAGCGCAAGACGGGCGTTCATACCCTTTTCGAGGGTTCCGATGTCCTCTTTCGAGGGTGCGGCGTGCATACCGTACGGGAGTTGGCGGCAACGGAATTGACACCGGCCTCCCCGCACAGTTCCTCTACAGTGCCAGGGATGGCCTCACGGGGAGAGTTGGCGGAACAGCGCCGGGATACGATTCCCAGGCGGTGTCAAAGGGCCGGCATGGCGGGGATTCGTCCTTGACCTGAGCGCCCGCGTCGTGTTAGAGCATTTAATTCTCCTGTCGGGGGAGTGGGTGCCGGGGGCAGCGGACCCGCGAGACCCCCGAGCAAAGCGGAGATCCGCCCGTGGGTGCGCAGCCCTCGAGCGAGGCGGAGATCCGCCCAAGGGTGCGTATAGCCCTCGATCCAGGCGGAGTTCTGCTCGAGGGATGCCCAGGTTGGAAACCTGATGGGCCGCGAGCTCTGGACGGCTTCGAGCGAGGCGGAGTTTCGCCCGAGGGAGTGTCCAGCCCTCGAGCGATGCGGAGTTTCGGTGGTACGACGCCGGGCCCCTCGAGCCAGGCGGAGTTTCGCCCGAGGGGTGCCGGGGCCGACCGCTTGATGGGCCGCTGAGGTTGCCTGGGTCATGGGCTCCTCCTGTCACCAGGCCATGATTGCGCGATGTGTAATTTACAATTTGTGAGTTCGTTTGTGATTTTATTATTTTGCGAAGAAATGGGTGTTTCCCTGTTATCAGGGGACCCTTGTGGCTGTCCCCGACACATGTTATAATGAAAAGTCATATGAATGTAATATGTTTGCAGTATCGTAGCTTACAGCTGTGTCGGCGGTCTGGTATCGGCGCATCGGGTACGTCGCGTCTGGCAGGATTCTGTCGTGGTCCGGGACAGGTGGCGGGGTAGCAGGCACGTACGTCAATTATAACCATTTTCTAGAAATTTTAAATGAATTAAAACAAATTATGTGAATTTAAACCATTGCTAAAAAATTTATGTCAATTTAATGTAATTATGTCAATTATAACCATTTCCTAGAAGTTTAAAACCAATTTAAACGAATTATGTGAATTTGAATAATTTTCTACAAACTTCATATCAATTTAATCTAATTATGTCAATTATAACCGTTTTCTAGAAATTTTAAATGAATTAAAACAAATTTTGTGAATTTAAACCATTTGCTACGAGATTTATATCAATTTAACTAAACTAAACTAACCTAAGTTAACCAAACTAAATTTCTAAACTAAACTAACTTAAATAAACTAACTAAACTAAGTTAACTAAACTAACTAAACTAACTAACTATACTAACTACACTAACTACACCAAACTAAATTTAGAAACATACCTTAAAAGTGCTCCGAAGGTTGAAAGCCGAGATTTAGAGGAGGGAGGGGGAGGGAGGGAGGGCCGGCGGCGGCAGGGGTCGACCCCTTATATAGGGGTGACCCTGCCGCCGTGGCCCACGGCGCTAGGATCCTGCCACCGTGGGGCATGGCACTAGGGCTCCTGACACCGTGGCCCACGGCGCTAGGATTCCTGCTGCCGTGCCCCGCGGCGGCAGGAATCTGGCCCCACCTCGCAGGTCAACCGACCGTTGGGGCCACCCCTAACACCGTGCACGACGCCAGATGTATATTTCTCGAAATTTTTAGTTCGACCATTTATTTTTCGAAAATCAAAGAAAAATATAAAAAATTCCACGTAGGCGAACCTGGTCGACGAATGATTCCTTCTTTTGGAGAGTGCGATTGATCTTTGGCATTCGTCTTCTAGGAAATAAATGGGGTGCGCGCTATGCGCACCGAGAGCGACGTGTGCGCCCCCGCCTCTGAGTCTCTGGCAAGCGGACCGGCATGCACACACCCTATCTCAATCGCCACGGACGCAAGCCCAGCACCCCCTCCTGTGATAGGGCTGGACGAAAAACTCGAAACTCGCTAACTCGCTCGACTCGCTCGTTAATGGCTCGGCTCGAGCTCGACTCGTTGTATAATGAGCCAGCTCATTTTTTAATGAGCCAGCTTGTTTTATAATGAGCCAGCTCGAGCCGACTCGCGAGCCGCTCGCGAGCCATAACAAGCCGAGTAAATTGTCAAGAAAGCAGCTAAAATTGGTTCGACACTTATGGCCCATACATCATTTGCAGCTCGGCCCAGCCCAATTGCAAACCCTAACATTATCTGCCGCACAGCCTGACTTCTCAGTCCGTGACCCCCTCCCCTCCCGGGCTCTTCTCCAATCCGCCGCTGCGCCGCATCCTCGCGACCTCGCCTAGTCGCGACGCATCGCCGCCCATCGCCCTTGGCAGCTTGGCCCTCGCGGAGTCACGGTCTCGCCCCCCGTCGCCCATCGCCGCCCGCCGACACGGCGACACCACAGCCGCAGCCCGTAGTCCCAACTCTACGCCGCCGCACTCGCACGCTGCCATAGAAGTGGTCATGGAGGACGGGGAAGAAATCCAAGGGATTCCAGGCGCGGTAGCTATGCCAGCAAGTCTTGGATCGAGGAGCAAGCGCAAGAAGATGCCGAACAATCGTGGTCACGGTGGCCGTGGTCGAGGTCGGGGATCAGCAAACACAGACACGGTATTTATTTTTGTTGAAGATTTGATTTGTAGTTTGCTCCCTAGAATGTGAGTGATTCTGTGATTCGTGTGAAAATATGCTAATATGCAGGATGCAGGTATGCAATTGTGCCAATCTATTTATTTAAATTCATCTCAACATGTGTTGTGTATTCTGTAGATTGTAGATTTGTAAACTATAATCTCTAGTGTAGTTAGCCTGTCTGCTTGTGTAGCCATGTAGGCTAGTTCTTAGCAATCTATTTATTTTTACATGTATGTAATATGTTATTTGTGTTACTGTGCAGCACATCGAGCCTTTGGTGGAGGATGAGGAGAGTGGAGGGAACTTTGACATGAATGATGCTAGTGCTATATCTGTAAGTGTGCCGACAGATGATGATGCGGATGCGGCTGATGATGGAAGTCAGGAGGAAGAGGGAGAATATGTAAGTAGGCCATCAAATCCATCAAAGCCAACTAGAGGACGGAAGAAACTGAAGGCTGGGGCTGGTATTCATTTATCTCCTTCAAAGACCAAGGTAAAGAGAGGAAAGAGAGCTGGTTGTTGGAAGTATTTCAAGGATATAGAAGTTCAATCTGAGAAGGAGTTTGGTGTTATGGATACAAAGGCAAAGTGCAGATTCTGTCATAAGAGTTATGTCTACCATCCAGGGGGAGCAACTTCACAGCTGAACCGCCACCTTAAGCGCTGCTCAGCATTTCAGAACAAGCTTGCTAAGGCTAAACGACAACTTTCTCAAGGTACACTCAGCTTTGTTGCAGATGATGGTTGTCTTGTTGTTAATCCTACTGAATATGACCATGAGCACACTAGAAAATTGATTGCAAAGATGATAATTGTCCATGACTATTCATTTAGGATGGTTGAGCATAAATGGTTTAATATCTTGATGAAGTGGATGAATAACAACTATGAAAGTATTGGTAGGAAGACTATTAAAAATGAATGCATGAAAGTGTATGAATATGAGAAAGAGCGACTAAAGAAGAGTCTTAGAGAGGTGAATCAATAAGTTTGACTACGGATTTGTGGACATCTAATCAAAATGTTCGGTACATGTGTTTGGTGGCACATTACATAGATAGTGATTGGGTTTTGCAATGTCGTGTTCTTAACTTTGTTGAGTTGGATCCTCCCCATACCGGTTTGGTGATAGCTCATGCTGTTTTTGAGTGCTTGGTGGAGTGGAAAATAGAAGATAAAATTATGTCAATAACCCTTGATAATGCTTCAAATAATGATCTTGCTACCACAAATTTGTCGGCCCAAGCCGCTAGCTAGAAAGAACGATCAGTTTGATCCCAAATATTTTCATATTCGTTGTCTTGCTCACATAGTTAATTTGGTTGTCAATGATGGTCTAGACCAAATAGAAGGTCTAATAAGTGACCTAAGGAATACGGTGAAATATTTCAAGAGGTCTCCAACTCGCCTATACAAATTTGTAGAGGTTTGCAATGATTATGCTATTACGGTTGGGAAGTGTTTGTCTCTTGATGTTAAAACAAGATGGAACTCGACATATAAAATGCTTGACACTTGCATTTTGTATAAGTCCGCATTTGGTTATTATGCTCAAGTAGACAAGAATTATGCATGGAAACCTACGAATCCGAATGGAACATGTATGAGAAGATTAGACCAATTCTAGGAGAGATGGCCGAGGCAACCAAAGCATTTTCGGATCGGTTTACCCTACTGCTAATGTCTTCTACCCATACATTTTGAAAGTCAAGGCTGCATTGTTAAAGGCAAAAAATTCTAATGACCCATACTTGGAGAAAATGGCTGCTGCAATGTTGGAGAAATTCGATAAATATTGGGAAGAGAAGAACAATGTAATGGTTATTTCTTCAATCCTTGACCCTAGGTTCAAAATGAGATATATTGTGTTTTATTTTCGTCAACTATATGGCTGGTCGAGGTCTGAAAAAGAGGTTACTGATATAAGAAATGAGTTAGAAGAGTTGTACAAGAAGCATGAGTTGGACCAACGTAGAAAAATAGGTGGTAGTAGCAGCTCATCAACCACTCAATCAGCCTCATCATCAAAGGAAACAACTAGCTCAATGGCTTGTCTTGTTTCAAGTGAATTTCAGAACTTTCTAGAGTCAAGTGCTTCAGAAACTTCAAAATCGGAGTTACTTACCTACCTAGATGAAGCAAACCATCCTTTGGAGGATGAGAGTTTTAACTTACTTCACTATTGGAAGGTGAATGCTCATAGATTTCCTGTTGTGTCCAGTATGGCAAAGAAGTTCTTAGCTGTCCCAGCTAGCAGCGTATCATCTGAGTCCACTTTTAGTTGTGGAGGTAGAATTCTTGATGACTATAGGAGTTCTTTAAAGCCGGCGGCAGTTCAAGCACTAGTTTGTGCATCTAGTTGGATACGAGGTTCTAAAAGTCCTCCAATTATTTTGGTGAGTGTTTTTTTAACTCCATTTTCCCCAAAGTTTGTGTATGAAAATATTTAATGTTTAATTCTTTACTGTTTTTTCAGGGAGAAGGTGATGATGGTGACATTGAGAATGTGGAGCTTCCCAGCAGTGTGGTGGAAAGCAACACTTGTTGAGTGGCACTTGTGCCCCATGGCTGCCTCTGTGGCTCTGTCTTGTTGGCTCATTTATTTTGCTTTGCTTTTGAATTCTTTATGGATTTTGGATTACATGCTGGAGTGTAAACTGTATGGCTAATGGCTATCATGGTTGTGGTGGTCTGGTCTGGTCATGGACTCATGGTTGTGGACTTGTGGACTGTGGTTGTCTGGCTTGACAAAAACTTTATATAGACTTGTGGATGTTAATCAGTGCTTTATACATTATGTGCTTTACTCATGAGTGTAAACTGTATGGGTAATGGATACAGTGCATGATAACTTACTTCTCTATTCTGAAAATTACAAATACATTATGTAAACTGCCTGTAATGCATTTACAGTATATGTTCTGGTGTGAATGTGATTTGGATAATATGGGATGACATGTGAACTTTATGGGTTGTAATATGGACATGATGGGATGAAATGTCAATAAATAGTGCTTTTTCTTTCCAATATATGGTGCTTTTTCCTGAACATACATGATACATGTGATCTGGTGCTGTTTTTGTCTAGTACATGAGATCTGGTGATTTTCTATAGTTTGGCTCGCGAGCCAAACGAGCCGGCTCGAGCTAAATTGCGAGCCGAGCTGAGCTGACCTGCTGGCTCGTTACTATAACGAGCCGAGCCGAGCCAGGATGCAAACGAGCCGAGCCATAACGAGCCGAGCTGTAACAAGCCGAGCTGGCTCGATATCCAGCCCAACCTGTGATTCCTGGGTGCCGCTCCTGTGATTCTGCACCTCCCTCCGATTGCTCATGTGCTGCATCCTGTTGGGCGCGCACGGCGTCCACGGTGCGCGCGGCGCCCACACAACTTGCTTTCCGTCTTCTGGATGTTAATGGGCTGCAGGGCCTGACGAGCAGATGAAGATCATGCTCCTCCGGTGGATGAGGAGGAGGAAGGGAGCGCCAGAACCAGGTGGCGTAGAGGATTTAGGGTTTAGGAGAGCATCCAAAGCTGTGAGGACATGTCTGCCGTGCGTCTCATCGTTCAAATTTATTCTTTTGCCTGAAGGC
The DNA here is from genome assembly GCA_947561735.1 of Cenchrus americanus. Classification (NCBI taxonomy): domain Eukaryota; kingdom Viridiplantae; phylum Streptophyta; class Magnoliopsida; order Poales; family Poaceae; genus Cenchrus; species Cenchrus americanus. Next base: position 100,664,683 of record OX387239.1, on the reverse strand, counting down.
ATGAGTAGTACAGTATCCTATCAAATTTGATCCGCTTCTTTTCATGGGACCTAATAAGTATGCACTCTTCACAAACACAAGAGAGTGTTGTTTTGTACATCGACACGTTCACTAGTATGCTACTTATCACTATTACGAAATACATGTAAAATACGAAAAACAATGATTTAAAAATAACTTTCAAGACATATATTGCATAAAATTTTAAAAGTACAATTCGTATGTACATGAAAAAATAATTAAACATATAGACTGCACCTAACCCATAGTTGACTTTTTCTCAAAGGAGTGTATGTTTAGCAGTTAGGCATGGTTGCAATTACAAATACTGGTGTTGGAGAAACATACATCCTATTTGTTTCTACTAATGCAGCATCGGCGTTGGGCTCAAGCAGAAAATCCCACCGAGTGCTCCGCACCAGGTGTGTTTCTCTGTAGCAATGTGATCGATGCACTAAGATTTTTAAAGGACCAACTGGGAAGCATGTCTATGGCATGCAAAAACAAACATGGCCGATTTATTTTACTTTTATGAATGGTTTATAATTTGCTCATGTTTATGTTTGTATATGCTATCTATCTGCATTAGCACAAGTAGTTCGTGGCTAGCACTGAGCTCCACATTCTCTAATTGATGCTGAAAGCTTAGTCAGCAGGACACATAATGCTAAGATTCCCTAGCAAATTTGTTTTACAGGTATTAAGCATATGTCATGGCGAGCAGTTGCTAACCGACTTATCCTTTGTGCCACTTCCCTTCGTTAACTATAAATGGACGGCTTATTTCAAAACAAATCGGTTTGACAATTAGCCAGGCTCAGCGTCTATGACATGAACTTCTGTCCCATTCATAATTACTAGCCTTAATGAGTTAGCAAAACAAAAACAAGTACCCTATTCCGAGCTATATGGCATCGCACTTTCCCAGTTTGACAATAAGAAAGTAGCAATATGCCATCAGAATACGATGGATGTGCTGTTCCAAGCAACCTTGTTTAGTTTAGTGAGAATCAGAAACTATACTTGGTCAGTTGGTCTCAACAGCCTATTCTTTATATATGAAGACATTCTGGCCCATCCTGTTTGTCAACTTAGTTACATGCCTATATAAGCTGAAATGCTCAAATCTTTCGCAATGCATACCACCACTTCCCTCTCTCTATATATAGGCAGGCACACAGACCATAATCATAGTAGTTTTCTGTGGCTTATAACTTGCCAGGTCCCTGTATTTTATTGGTAAAATGGCTTCTAGAATTACTCAGCTGGTGGCCATCCTAGTCGTATTTGCAACAGCATCTCTGTTTTCAAGCTCAGCCGAAGCACAACTTCAGGTTGGCTATTACAGATATACATGCTACGATGCAGAAGACATTGTGCTCCAAGAGGTCGCAGCTGCTCTAGTCGAGCAGCCGGACCTAGCCGGTTCTCTTCTGAGGCTCCATTTCCATGATTGCTTTGTCAGGGTGAGTCCTATCTTTTTTCAATATGTTTGTCGTATCGTATTAACTACAAGTACATATTCTCTGTTTATTTAACGTAGGAGAGAAACTGATACTTGCAAACACAGCATTTACAGGTGCAGTGAATCAAATACTCACTCCGTTCCAAATTTTAAGTCGTTTTGGTTTTATTAGATTCATAGATGATGTTACGCATTTAGATACACATTATGTCTAGATGCATAATAATATGGGAGCGTATCTAGTGGAAACCAACCCATCAGTGCAAACTATGCAAACTACGATCACGGACACAAGATCTAGATCCAAAGGCTACAGAGAGAGGAGAGGTCATTTTACAGAAACCCGCCCGCCTACCCCGTACCGGTCTCGATACTTTTGCAATAACCCCCTCCCGCAAATCGCCGCAGCCCCTAACCAGGCTTCCACCTCTCCAGGCGAGCGGCGCGGCGCCCCTCTCTTCACCGCGCCCAAGTAGGCTTCCACCACTCCGTGCGAGCGCGAGACGTGAGAGCGAGCGGGTGTGGACGGTGGCAGCGCGGGGAGGAAGGCGTCGGGAGCAGCGGCATAACAGGCGCGGAGGGCGGCCTTGGCACACGCAGGTGCGATGACAGAGGGACGCGCAGGCGCGATCACACGACACGGGGGCGGCGAGCGGCGTGCGCAGGACCTCCATCTGCCTACCATCCCTAGAAAATCGATCTGTAGGCGGGGGCGGGCGTGCGCAGCTAAGGAGCACATCAGGTGTGGTGTCACGCATGGAGCAGAATGAGTTGATGCGAGCAAAATTGATGAATCCTGTGACTCCGCATCTAGTCCGACCTATTCCTACTCATTTGCTATTGTCAAATCAACATATCATAGCGGTGTGTGAAGCTTCCAATTTTCTCCGTCAGAGCTTAATGTGGTCGAACCGACGCAAATCACACGGCGTTGTGAGCCACCGGCGGCGGGTGCGTGCAGTCCTACGCTTCTCGATCCAGAGCCCCTCACGCCTGGCAACCACCGCAATCCATGGATACAAGAGGGATAGGAAGGCGCTGTTGACTCCTCGACGGAAACGACCTCTCCTGCGAGCTCCCTTTGCTGCTCGCCACCGTAGCAGCCGCCGCCGCAGTAGCCTGGTACCTCCTCCTGCGTGACGCTCCGCTGCCCTTGTGGAGCTGATGTGGCTCGCCAGTGTGTTGAACGTTCGTCCCCGCACTGGCGCGGTTGGACCCGCAGGGCGTCGGCAGTATGATGGACCAGATCATTAGGGAGAGGGAGGCCGGCGGCGAGGACGGCAACAACCTGCTCGGCTTCTTGCGGGGATGCGGGATCGAGTGGGGTGCGGCGGCGAATTGAGAAGGGGGTTATTGCAAAACGTACAAGACCGGTAGGGGGCAGGTGGGCGGGTTTCTGTAAAATAACCTCTCCCCTCTCCGTAGCCTTTGGATCTGGAATCTATGTCTGTGATCGGAGTTTGCATAGTTTGCACAGGTGGGTTGGTTTCCACTTGATACGCTCCCTAATAATATATATACATCTAAAAAACCCAAACGACTTATATTTTGGAACCGGGAGTAGCTTCTAATAATACTCACTCTATTTTTGTTTTTTTTAAATGTAGGGATGTGATGGCTCTATTCTTCTGGACTCATCGGACGATGATGACACGGTGTACAAGACCGAGAAAGAGGCACGTACGAGCGCAGGCCTGCGAGGATACGATGTCATCGACAGGATCAAGGAAAAACTGGAGGAGGCTTGCCCAGGGATCGTTTCGTGCGCCGACATTCTCGCCCTTGTCGCAAGGGACGCGGTTTTATTGGTAACTCCACTTGCTGCCTGTTGGTGTGATCGCCAAACTGCTACTTTTTTTTTTGGCTAAGTACATCATGCAAACACAGAGCTAGATCTATCATCATCATAGACACTAATTGTGACATGTAACTTACTGGTATCTGAACACAGGCTACAGTGATACTATACTGTAATAAGTAATAACACTGAGGAGAATAAATCAAAGTTAATGGCACGCATACATCTTTTTTCAGAGTCATGGCCCGTACTGGCGCGTGCCAACTGGGCGGCTTGATGGTAGAATATCTAGAGCCGAGGGCACCAAGGATCTCCCGCCGCCGGATTCAGACATTACCCAGCTGAAGTCCGCGTTCGCCGAGAAGAATCTGACCACCAAGGATCTAGTCGTCTTGTCAGGTTCACCTCGCATAGACCATTGGCTCCTGAACTTTCCCCCATACGCAGCCTTGGGCCTTGGGGCTTATCTCTTGATGGTTTTGTATAACCTCTTGATCTATAGGTGCCCACACCATCGGCTCCTCGCAGTGCCAATCACTCGGTGACCGCCTCACAGGCGGGCACAAGCTCATCAACCAGGCCGCCTACATGGAGCTAGACCCGGCGTACCTGAACGACCTCCGGTCCAAGTGCGCCGCCGATCCCGAGAAGACCAGGGTGGAAATGTCACCCAAGATCTCCCCAAGGTTCGACACCAAGTACTACTCGTACTTGCTGCAGCGGCGCGGTCTGTTCGGGTCGGACGCGGCGCTGCTCAGCGACGACTTCACCAGGGCGTACGTCGTGAACCATGCGGAGGGCGGCGTCGCCATGGAGGAGGCGTTCTTCGGGGACTTTGGCGAGGCCATGGTCAACATGGGCAACATCCAGCCGGCGACCACCCAGGGGGAGGTGCGGAGGAAGTGCTCCGTCGTCAACTACGAGTAGTGCGCGTGCATTGGTTTATTTTATTATATTGTACGAGTAGTGCTCCGCCGCCGGAGTATTATCTCTGAATATGCGGCTTTGGTCGCTTTGGTGTCGTACGTACACATGGAGTTTACAAGTGTTTGCCTTTAATGTTTCGAAAAAGTGCGTCTTGGGGTCCTATGCGGGTTAATACGATGTTGATTCACTTCTGATTATTATATAGACTCCCTCTTTTTTATACGTAAGGCGTTTGGATGTGCTAAGGCCAGTCTCAATGAGGGTTTCATGAGTGTTTCATGCACATTAAATATAGCGCCACATCAGCAAAATTTCACTTTTTGCATGAAACCCTTAGGAGAGAGAAGGAAAGAGTTTCACCATGGTGAAACCTTTGGGCACAGTTTCACATGCGTTGGAAACTGTGTGAAACCCCCATTGAGACACAAATAGAGTTTCACCATGCAACTATGCAATTAAACCATACAATGAGAGAGAGGTTGTGGGACCCTTGAGCCTATGAAACTGTGCAATGAAACTATGCATTGAGGGAGACATCTATTTCATACCAAAGTTTCACATCTTGGAAACCGGGACGGTGAAACTCTCCATTGAGACTGGCCTAAGCAGATACCAAGGCACAAAGCTTGATGGATGAGTTAGTTTTAAATGTTGTATCGATTTATCCCCAAAGGGCCGCATGTTTGCAGCAGGTCTTCATGTGTAGTGGAGGCACCCAAAGATATTCACGTTTTTTTTAACAATAGCCATATATATTAAAACTTGAGCAGCCAAAATACAGGAAGGGCCTTGGAAAAGACCCAAATTACAACAAGGTCCACAAAATTGTGAAAAGCAAACAAACACAACGCGTTCAACGACGAAGAGCTCGCCGGCGGGGGCAGCAAGGGCGAAGACGCTTGCACCAGGTGAAGGGTCGCACATAGGAGCGGTTGCAGGTGGGGCGACAGGGCCGATGAAGAGCACACCGGGCATCCAACAGATAGATGAATCAGGCACCGGAGATTGAAGAGATGCCACCAATTCGCATCCCAGGCGGAGGCGAGCACGTCGGAACAACCATCGGAAGATTGTTGCTTGGGAGTAGTGGATTTGTTGCTGAGCAGTCGGCTGCAACAAGACTTGGGTGGAGGCGGATTGGTGTAGGCGGAGCCGGCGGTGGCAGGCCGATGCGTTCGACGACAGTTCGCATCCCACAACATGTGGAGACCAAATTGTCAAAACAGCCATCGAGGAGGCACAACAGCCGACGAAGGTGGAGGCGGAGAAGTCGATGAAGGAGCCCCATGAGCATAAGCCGTAAGATAGATCCACCCTAAGGGGAATCCATTCCAAGGACTCCTCAAGAACGACTTCAATCTCCACCAGAACAGGGGAGTCGACAACGGAACTCCAGAGGCTCGGGGAGGGTGGAGGCGGGAGTGGAGCTGCTAGAGGAGGCGAATTTATTGAAGACATATTAACCTGGGTGGCGACGATGACGACGAGTAAGCCGAAGACGGCGACGGCGGCGGCGGAGCAACTCCGGTAGAAACAACCACTAGGGGAATAGGCCATAGAGGCAACAAGGGAAGGAAAAACTTATACTAGTAGGTGCAGAAGCACTGGATCTAAAGGTTGGTGGGGGTCCCTGCCCCTCTCGCTGCTGGCAAGGACGCCAGCGGGGAGGAGGGAGGGGCCCGAGGAAGACAAGGCAAAGGGGACGAGAGAGAGGGAGCCTTACGGGAGAAGGAAGCGAAGACTTAGAGGGTGCTTGGATACCTTTTAGTCCCATGACTAAAACTAGTCAGGCTAAAAGTTGATAGTCTCACATATGTTTGGATACAAATCCTAAAGAGACTAAAATGTAGTAAATGGACATTAATTATCTCTCTCCTTCTCTCTCTTTTCTCCCTCTCCCGCCAATAGATGGGGCATGCTACAGATTTCTATGAGGTTAAATGAAGAGAGAGAGCGCTAAAACAAAGTTTAGTAAGGCTTCCCCTTACTAAAAAATTTAGTTCTCAAGACTAGTTTTAACCCCTCTTTAGTCAGGGGTGTTTGGAACTTAAGCCTATCAAATAGACTAATTTTAGTCAGATTAAATTTAGTCCCATAGATCCAAGCACCCCCTTAGGGCAGTCCCAATGCATGATTTCTAGTTGCAGTTTCCAAGAGTAATTAATGTCAATAGAAATCATCCTCCCCAACCCATGGTTTCCGAGAGTAATTAATGTCAACAGATATGCAACGAATAACTTAAATGCAATACAAAAGGGAGATGGATCAGTTGCGCCAAATTTCTCTATAGAACACATGATGCCACATGTTCCCGGATCAGCATGCTCCAAAAGACAAAAATACAGGCTGACAGCTGCGTCATTTCCAGAACCAATACACTTTTCCCATGAACATATATTTCCTAGAATCATATAGCAACCCAGGTTGCACGGCATCATCTAGCAACCGTGCAGAACTATGTTTCCAGGACCATATAGCAACACTAAAGATAAATAAGCAGCACATATAGTTCATAAAGATAAATAGGCATCATCCATCATCTTTGGTAGGTTCATATAGTTGGTAATAGAGGAACTACAGTAGAAGCATAATAAAAATAAATAAGGATAATATGTAACATCCATCTCTCATGTGAAGAACAAAACAGTCATGGTCACATCGCACACCATCAGGTCACACAACACTCCATAGCTCTCCAGAGACCGTCATCAGCATGGACAAAACAGTACACAAATGTAAGGTGCCAACATCCATCATCTCTCAAGTATGTAGTTGATGTTAGGTAGGAACTCCAGGAACCATCATCTGCAAGGACAAAACAGTGAACAAATGAAATAAAAATCAATATTTAGTAATACCAGGATGACTGCAACAATATGTGAACTGACAGCAACACAAGCTCAATTTAGGTGCTATTTACAGGTGCATAGCTAAAATTATATACAGGTGTCTAAAATATATATACAGATGCTATTTAGGTGTCTAAAATCATATATTTAGAAAAAGGAAGAATGCATTACTAGGTATTATTTCCACACAAAGATGCACTAGCATGAGGTACCAGAATGACTTAATATTTGCACACAAAGATATGTACCTAATTATTTTGGCTATATGTATGACCAAACTTTTGCCAAATATGCTCAATCAAATCTTCTTGGAGTTGTTTATGTGCTGGGCAATCACGTAATTCCTCATCTCTGTTAAGCACTTCTTCCATCTCTGGGTTTTCTCTATCTTATGATATTGTAGCTGCTTGCACACTATAGGTGCTAGCTTCCTCATTCAAATCAAGTTGATCCTCCTCTATATCCCTCTCTCCTTCAATTATCATGTTGTGGAGGACTATACAAGCCAGCATGATACTCTCAAGATCGCCTTGCTCATAGAGACGTGCTGGTTGTCACAAAATGCCAAAGCGAGACTGCAAAATACCAAAGGCACATTCAACTTCCTTTCTCGCCCCTTCTTGCTTTTGTGCAAATAATTATGCTTATCAATTTGCGGTTCACGTATAGACTTCACAAAAACAGGCCACCGTGGATATATGCCATCAGCTAGGTAGTAAGGAAGATTATATTGTCTTCCATTGATAGAATACTCGGCCTTAGGGGCTTCTCCTCTCAGCTGACCGATAAACAAATGCGATTGGTTAAGCACATTGATATCGTTGTTGGATCCGGTAACACCAAAGAAGGCGTGCCATATCCAACGGTTGTGCGAAGCAACTGCCTCTAGAATGATCGTAGGCACACCATGATCACCACGAGTATACATACCTTCCATCCATAAAAACATTTTCCCCAACGCCAATGCATACAATCAACACTCCCTATCTTCCTGGGGAACCCATCACGCTCACTTTTCTCCAGTAAGCGCTCAATATCTTGTACATAGGTCACCTCAAATACTCAGCCCCAAATATTGCAACCACTCCCTCCACAAATAACTTCAAACACTCAACTAAAGTATTTTCACCAATCTTAATATACTCATCAAACTCATCTACAGGGCTTCCGGTTGCTAACTGCCTTATAGCAACAGTGCACTTTTGAATTGGTGTTAGTCCAGGGCGATTCAAAGCATCGAATCTTAAGGTGAAAAAAGGAGACCATCACCAAGGGCATGGACAATGCGCAGAAACAAAGGCCTTCTCATCCTAAACCTTCTGCGAAAGATGGTAGAATTGTAGAGTGGATTCTCCATAAAATAGTCATCCATAAGCCGCTGATTGGCTTCTTCATGAGGCCTTGCCAAATATCTCCTTGGACCACTGTTCCGACGGCTGCCTTCTTCTAGCATCTCAATATCATCCCTCAATTCTGCCATCACTTGATCTTGCAGCTCTTCAAGGTATTCTTGCTCAACATCAAATTCATCTTCTAGGTCTATGCTGTTGTCCTCATCTTGAGGGTCAACATCTTCTGGTGGTGTCTGAGACATTATGGAAAGTAGAGAGGAGATGGGAAGTAGAGAGAACTATGGGAAGTAGAGAGAGGGAAGGTCTGGTCGTGTATATATGCACATCAACCCCATGGCTATGTTAAACCAAGAGGAAGGTGCACATATTAAAATTTCTCACACCTTTCTTTTCCATGCCACAAATATGAGGGAAGCCATCAAAATTCCGACGGAGAGGAATTTTTGCACAAAGAAATTACCCTGCCAAGCTCAAAGTAAACATACCTTGTGTTGGAGCCCTTCGGAGAGGAACTAGTCCACCACGTAGGAAAATCGACGGATTGAAGGCTTAGAAGTGGTGGAGAAGATGTTGCAGCCAGGGCGGTTGGAGCCAGAGTGGATCCATCAGTAGGGGCGGCGGAAGTACCGGATACAGAAGCAAATTGAGCACTGAGGGCGGCGGGAGCACCGGTGCCTTGCCCGGCCCTGCATCGCTTGGAGCTTGAAGACAACAGCCGCAATGGATTCATCTCTGTGCCACAACGAGGGAGTGGTTGCATCGCCATTTTGGAGCCGGCCGCAGGTGCTGCTGGAACCGGTGACAGCCTCGGCGTCGTCACCGCGCGGAGTGGCCTCGAGACGAAGCTTGTGCGGGCACAGATGGATTGGTGGTTGATGGATTGGATTTGGGGGTTGATGGCTAGGGTTTGGGGCGGCAGAGAAGGGCAGCAAAGGAAGGGCGCGGGAGACAGAGCGCACGGTGGTGGGAGGATTTGGGGGCGACGCGGGAGCGAGCGCGGGAAGGAGAGCGCGCGAAGGGAGGGCGGAGTGCGCGCGGGGAGGGAGGGCGGCGGCGGTGTACGGGATCCGCTCGGCATCCTTGGAAACCTCGTCGTTTCTCCCCAGTGCGGCGAGACTCGTTTCTACGCGCATCAGTACCAGGGTAGACGCCGTTTCCTGAGGAGGAAATCGTTTCTATGGTTTTTTCTCTCTCTCCTCTTTAATTCCTTTGACACATCAACAATAGATGAGTTGTCAACAAAATTAATGCACATAGGAACCGCAATAAATTCCCCATTGGGACTGCCCTTATATTCACGTTAGCATGAGCTGGTCTGTTCGTTTTCTGTGTACTGATAAACTTTGTTGACTTAATAAGGAGAGGAGGTACAAGTGCTGTGATTACGGAGGCAGCGCGCCCTACATAGAAGAAAAACACAAAATCGTGAAATGCCCTATAAAAAGAAAGGGAGGGAGTAGTTATTAGTACTCCATTTGTCTGAAACTACAGTTGTTTCTAAAGTCAAACTTGTCGTATGGACCTCCCTGGGCCCACTACCTCGGTGGGTACCAGGACTGACTACTCGGTGGGCCCCTGGGACTACTCGGCTTGTGCCACACGGCACTTGATGGCGTGGGGCGCAAGGACTACGGTGGAGAAGTACTCGGATAGGAAGCTATACATGTCCTTTACTATGTAGAGAACTCCTAGCCGTACCCGACTAGTACTCTCTCCTCAAACCGACTTGAACCCTGCCTCCCGGGCTATATAAGGCGAGGCAGGGACCCCTATCTCTCTCATACACATCATCTTGTAAACACATCCAATCAATCCAGAGCTACGCAGCATACAAGACGTAAGATATTACGCACCTCGCAGCCCGAACTAGTCTAAATTGTGTGCCACGTCTCTTTCTTCGCATTACCGATCTCGGCGAAGCCACATTCATCTACCTCAGGTACTCCCCTTGGTAGGTTGCCGGTCTAAAACACCGACAACTGGCGCGCCAGGTAGGGGCTCTCGCCGAAGAGCTCACGGCGAACTCGACGGCTTCAATCTTCATCAAGCCAATCGTCGCTTTCAACCGCGGCAACACCTTCGTCCTCGGGTCTTGGGTGTGCACTGCTGACGGCGTCGGATCCTTCGAACGCCGCCTCAACATGACTCCCAACCCGAGCACTGCGCTCGTGACGCTTCCCGAAGTAGTCGCGGGCAAACTCGCCGAAGTTCGGCGAAATTTCGCTCTACAACCAACACGCCGACTTTGAGCTTGGATCCGACTCCAACTCAAACTCGACGTCTCCATGCGCCATCACATGCGAGCCGGCTATCGAGCCATCGTGTGCGGACTCCCCACTCCACGAGCACTTCCCATACGGCCTCTGCAACGCTAGCAAGGCCCATGCGAAGGCTCTCACTGCGCACCGGGCCGGCAAGGAGATCGTCTCCGACTACACTTCGGACTCCAACCTCGTCTCCGGCTACTACTCGGACTCCTCCTACGAGTTCGACTTCGGATCGGACCCAGACGAGCCCGAGTCGAAACCTTCATGTCCGAGCAACCGCTGTCAGGACCAGCTACCGGCCTGGTTATAACATCTACACCCGCCGAGAGATTCGTCTACTGGCCAGACCACAAGCCCGCAGACCTGACAGACGGGAACTCACGCTACATCGCCTACCTCGACTCGCTTCCCTTCCAGGAGGGAACGCTATTATCTCCAGCGGAGGAGCACACTCCAACAGAGGTGGCGACTACTGACTCTAGATTCGGCTCTCCCGATCGTCAAGTCTTCATGACTACCAACGAGACGTCGGGACCTTCAGGGGCACAGCCTGACCGTTTCCTTGAAGATATCTCAGCAGACGAGTTGTCTGCCAACGCACCCGCAGACGAAACCAGTGACGACAGGAACGCCCGACGTGAGCGTAATAGGAAGCGCAACGAACGGCGTCGGCATCTCCGTGAGAGCCTCCCCATACGGAACCTCACAGAGGCGCTCAACCAAGTTGAAAACCGGGTGCATACTACCCCTGAACAGTGCCTCATGTCCATCACCACGATAGCACGTCAGGCTCAGGCGATGCACGCGGGAGAAGTTGTCGTCAAGCTCGCGGAGGACGCCTACTTCATGAGAGTCGACAACAGAGTCACTCAAGTGCCTCCCCTTCGAACTCGCGAAGCTTACCATGAAGCCACAAGACACAGTCCAGCTGACAACGGACGCAACCGTACTCGAGGAGAGCTACCGCAGAACCCCAATCACACTAGGGCATCTGCTGGAGGACCTTCTCGGGGGTGGTCGCGCGCCGGTGGCGGCGGCGGCGGCCGCGCCGTGGTGGCTCGCGCGCGACGCCGGTGGCGGAGGCAGCGGCTGCGGGAGCTCCTCACACGGGGTTGGAAGGAGAGCCGGTGGCGGGGGTGATCGCGGAGGCCGAGGCCACGCAGACAGCCACGTCACCGGTGTCTCATGCGGCGGCTACAATGCCCATCGCAGAATCGAGGAAATTCGACGCAAGAAATCCTCCACGGCAGGCGAGAACGACGGCTTCCCCGCCTTCTTTGCTCGACTTCGCAATCTGCTGCTCCCAGAGAAATTCAAGCCTCTAGGGACCACCAAGTATGATGCGAAGCAAGACCCAGTACAGTGGCTCAGATGCTACACCCTCTCCATCGAGAACGCTGGTGGCAACAACGACACGAAGTGCCTCTACTTCCCTTTCTGCCTGGACCAGGCTCCACTTACATGGCTCGAGTCACTCGAGAAGTACTCGATCGACAAGTGGGACCAGCTCAAGGAGTAGTTCACCAGCAACTTCGCGGGGCGCCATGGGACGCTCGGGTACTCGCATGGACCTGGCCATGGTGAAGCAGGAACAGGGCGAGACCTTGCGCAAGTACATGCGGCGCTTTTTTGACAAGTGCGCCACTGTAGTCGATGTCACAGACAAGGAAGTCATCAACCTTTTCCAAGATGGTCTCTACCACCGTTGCACCTTCGAAGACTTCGGTCAACGCCGCCCGAGCTCCATTAGCAAGCTCAAAGACATGATTACTTCATGGGTCGACGAAGAAGGCAAGCCGAACGCTAAATACAACGTCATTCGCGACAAGAGCAAGCAAAATGCGGGCGGAAGCAACAACAACAACCAGGGTCAAGGCGGTCGCAACAACAGCTACTCGGGACCTAATCGCAAGCTCAAGCCAGACAACACAGTCGCGGCTATCCAGCACCCTGCGAAAGACAACTCGAAGAAGACCTCCGACAGCTTCAAAGACTTGCTGAAAGAGAAGTGCCCGTGGCACCTGGAGGGCAACCACACTACCGAACAGTGCTACCAACTCCGGCGAGCACTCAAGGACTCTCCAGACCCACGGCATCCTCACGACAAGAAAGGTAAGAAAAAAACCGACGAAGGCAACGGTGACTTCCAGGAACCCGACAAGACGGTGAACGTCCTCTTCGGAGGACTACCCACCAAACGGTCTCAGAAGGCCACTCGACGGGAAGTCTTAAACATTGAACCAGCGGTCCCAACCCCTCTTCGGTGGTCGGAGGTACCCATCACCTTCTCCCGTGTGGATCAATGGACAAGCTTCTCCGAACCAGGGCGTTTTCCTCTCGTCCTGAAGCCGGTAGTCGCGGGCTCCAGACTCAACAAGGTACTCAACGATGGTGGGAGTGGGCTCAACGTCCTTTTCACCAAGACCTTGAAGAAGATGAAGCTCGACATCACTCACATGCTCACCAAGAGCACATCGCCTTTCTACGGCATCATCACCGGGAACGCGGCTATCCCACTGGGCTCAGTGGTCCTGCTAGTTACCTTCAGGGAAACCAGAGCAAACTACCGCACCGAGTACATCAAGTTCGAAGTCGCAGACTTTGAGAGTTCCTACCATGCCATCCTCGGCAGACCTGCTATCGCCAAGTTCATGGCGGTACCCCACTACACATACTTGGTACTCAACATGCCAAGTCCGGCCGGTGTACTCTCGCTACAAGGGGACTTGAAGATATCCTTCGACTATGACACAGAAGTTGTGGAACTCGCAGCCAACAACTAAGTACCCAATGCCATGATGGAGATCTATGCTGCGTCAAAGAAGCTTGCCCCAAGTGAACTCGACATCCCAGAGAAGTCAGACAACGCCAACAAATCTCAGCCACCTGAGGAAGTACAAGTCAAGGCAATCGATCTCGGGACAGGCGACAGCAGCAAGACCACCATGATCGGGGCGGGTCTTGACCCGAAATAGGAAGACGCGCTCGTCAGCTTCCTTTGGGCTAACCGAGACATCTTCGCTTGGAAACCAGCGGACACGCCTGTCGGTGTTTTAGACCAGCAACCTACCAAGGGGAGTACCCGAGGTAGATGAATGTGGCCTCGCCGAGATCGGTAACTCGAAGGAAGAGACACGTGGCACACAATTTAGACAGGTTCGAGCCGCGAGGTGCGTAATACCCTACGTCCTGTATGCTGCGTAGCTCTGGATTGATCGGATGTGAATACAAGATGATGCATAATCTCCTGAGAGAGAAGGGTCCCTGCCTCTTCTTATATAGCCCGGGAGGCAGGGTTACAAGTCAGTTTAGGGAGAGAGTACTAGTCGTGTACGTCTAGGAGTCCTCTACACGGTACATGGTGTGTATAGCTTCCTATCCGAGTACTTCTCCACGGTAGTCCTTGTGCCTCACGCCATCAGGTACCGTGCGGCACAAGTCGGGTAGTCCCAGGGGCCCACCGAGTAGTCGGTCCTGGTACCCACTGAGGTAGTGGGCCCAGGAAGCTCCATACGACAAGCCCCCGAGTACTTTGTAGTCCAGCAGGATAGCTTCGAGTAATCTTGACGGCCTTGTCGAGTAGTCCTCAAGCGTCCCCGAGTACTACAAGCCAAAAGTCCTCAAGAATATTTGAAGCATCCCGAGGCTAGAAGGTACTCCAGCTGATAACTGAGTAATCCTGAAGTCTTCTCCAGTAGTCCCAAGCATCCTCGAGTGCTGCTCTTGAAGGTCTTCAAAAATACCCATATTGTCTTGAAGCTGAAGCTGATATGGAAGTGCGATTGCAAAATCGCACTCCATATGGAGTATCCCCCGAGCCTTAGGTTGAGTTGTAGACTCTGGCTGAGGGTCCATTTGAAGTTCTGGCAAGATTATCCCGAAAAATCCGGAGAAAAAACCGAAGGACACGTGGCACGGAGCCCCCGAGCCTTGAGTCGAGTACTTCCTCTCGACTTGTAGGGTCATCTTGTATGTAGAATGTGTCCTGAGTTGCTCTTGAATCTTGTCACTTCCCAGGGAATGGATTAGATGTAGTCGAGCCCCCGAAATGAGGCACGTCGACTACTAGAAATTGAATGGTCAGGCGCTGCCGCTGAGTCAGCCGTTTGGAGACTTATCCGTCCGGCCGTTAAGGAGCCGCCCGTTGACTTATAAATAGAAGCCGAAACCCTTAGGGTTTTTCACCCCACGCACTTGCAGCCATTCCAAACTGTTCTTTCCTAGAATCCGCCGCTGGTGCACACTGCCACCTCAGAGTAGATCGCAGATCCAAGCGCGCCGCCACCGGAAGCCACCGCCGTAGCCCCGAGCAAATGCGAGTGAAAACTCGGTGCACTTGGAGAATGAAGCCCTCGCCATCCAAAAGCTTTAAGACTGCCGGTGGTAAGAAGAGATCCCGAGAGGAAGTCGCCGGATCCGCCGCAGGGTCAACGCCGCCAGTGTCTCCGCCGCGCCCCAATCCCAACCAAGAGTGGAAGAAGTCGAAGGCGAAGACTGAAGATATGTTGGCGCTGCTGAACAGTGGATTTCTTCGAGAGAAGGAAGTCGACATGTGGCGCGCCGCCGCGGGAGATCCGTACCCCATGGAGAAGAATCCAAATGAGATCCCCATGTTCACGGGGTTCGCGGAACGCGGGTTGGCTCTCCCAGCGAGTGATTTCTTCAAGGGGCTTTTGGAGTACTACGGCGTTGAGTACCTCAACCTCAACCCCAACGGTATCTTCCACACCTCTGTCTTCGTCCACTTTTGCGAAGCTTTCCTGGGGATCAAACCCCACTGGGTACTCTTCCGGAAGTTTTTCCGAGTGAAGCCCCAGCCTAGTGCCAACAACCCCCGAGTAGTTGGAGGAGCAGGCATCCAGATGCGCGAGGACGCCGCGGAGCAGTACCTTGCGTACAAGTTGATCGACTCCAACCAAGATTGGAAGTCTAAGTGGTTCTACATCACCAACCACCACCTGGAGCTGCCGAAGCCCAGCGGGAAGCAGCCGAAGCACCGGCTCTGGTGGAACTCCGAGCCGACGATGCAGTTCGGGTATCCAGCTACCCGAACTGCTGGCGAAGATCAAGGCTTTAAGAGAAGCCGGGCTAAGGGCCGAGCATGTGGCCTTCAGCTTCATGAAGAGGAGGGTGCAGCCACTGATGGCTCGCAACACCTTGGGCTACCAGTACACCGGTGACGACGACACATCACGGATGCCCGGGGATGAAATCGACGACGACGACATCGTCGACAGGCTGGGGAGAATCTTCAAAGACATGCCGGCGTACATGCCATGCCCCGTGCCCGAGTACTCCACCGCGCGTCCACCGAATGAGGTCAGTAGACGTACTCACTGGCGAGTACTGATTATGTAGTAGTCGTGCTCACCCAATGTGCTTCTTGAAGGATGATATAGTGAAGTTTGTCTCCTAGCCGGCGTCGCCTCCTCGACTTGTAGAAATCCCAGATGAGGGGAAGGGCAAGGCCAAGGAGCGCCGCGAAGTCGGTGAAGGAGACGACACAGTAGTCATCAAAGACACATCGGACGAGGATGATGAGGAGACGATTCAAGAGCGGTTCCAACTGCGGTCAAGGTTCAGCCGCCCTAGACTACCCAACATCCCTCTCGTTCAGAATCCTCCAACTAGCTTGGAGGCTAGTTTTCCTGCGCCGCCAAGGAAGCCGCGCAACGTGGCCCGCAAGCGCATGGCCAAGAAGCTTAAGGTCACGAAGACCACATCCCAAGAGGTAAGCTTCCTTGAGTAATCCATCCTTGAGTAGGGTATTCGAGTACTTGCTTCTCGATGTTGTGTATGCTGACGACGAAATTCCGTTGCTTGCAGGAGATTTCGCCTTATGACCCCGTAGAACAAGGGGACGAAGGCGACTGGGATACGGTGGGAGAGCCGGCTGCGGCTAGCCGCAGCCCAGCCCCCACCGTAGAAGAACTTGTGGCGCAACTGACGCGCCATCCCCCAGTTGCTGTGGGGAGTACTGAACCGGCCGTTGCTGTTGCGGAAGAGACAACGACTACTGAGGCCCAAGAGGAGGCGCCTGCTGAGGCTGGACTGGTCGACATCGCCAGCATCCGCGGCACCCCAACCGTGACAGTAGTCCGGTCGAGCTTGTAAGTGAAGATCTTTCCCGAGTAGTACATTTGGTTTGGTAGTCATACTTGGTTGACAACCAGTTGCGTACTCTGCAGGAAATCCACGAACTTGACCTGGGATGGGGATGAACCCAGCACGGCGGTGGCTGAAGAGGAATCTGCGCCCGCCGCTGAGGAGTCTGCTCCCGCCCCTCAAGCAGAGTCCGAGGAGCCGGCCGTGGAGGCTGCGTTGCCAGATGCCAGCATTGTAGAAGGTGAGTACACTGTGCGAGCGCAGGTATCCTCCAGGAGTAGTCGTAACCGCCAAGAGTGACTAATCCAGTAGTCTTCTTGTTGACAGAGGCCGAAGCTGAGGGAAGCACTATTCCCGAAGCGGTGCCCGTTGAAGGCTAGGCACCGGAGACCCAAGGAGCCGCCGAAGAAGCTCCGAGCTAATGGAGGTAGCCAGCAGAGAAGCCCCCGCGATGGCCGGAGAGGAACGCGACGATGTACTGCTAGAATCAACCCTGGAAGTAGTCGTCCGTTCGCCGGAGATCCAGGATGCAGAGCTAATCCATTTGGCGCCAATGTCTGGAGCCGCCACGAGTAGTCGTGGTGGGGTTGAACTCTTGGCAGACGACCTTGTCGACCCGGCGGTGGTAGCACGGCACTTGGAAGCGATGCGCCAGGCCGAGCAGTGGATGAAGGTGAGTTGTCGATACCCTTGAGTAGTCAATCTACCGTAGATGTTGAGTACCCAGGTGACAGCTGTTGTCTACTGCAGGATGTCTTGGAGAGATCCCGACAGAAATCTGGCATGCTCTAGGGGTACGGCGACGCAGTGCTCTGGGCGGAGGCCTTGAAGGAATAACTCGTGAAGGCCCGAAAGCACTCCGCTATGCTCCAGTCGAAGCTGGACGGCTCCTTCGCCCAATATCACAACGAAGTCCAAGATATGCAGGCGAAGAGCGACGAGCTGGTGCGGAAGAACAAGTCGCTCCACATCAAGAATAAAGGTACGTGTTGTCTTGTCGAGTACCCATTGGAAGTACCTTGCAGTAGTCTGACCCGCCTTGCTTGTTGATTGCAGAGCTTGAGACTCGTGTCGAGCAGCTGAGGGCTTTAGAAGTCGACATGAAGAACCTCTTATACCGGGAGAAGGAGGCTCGTGAGGTACTTGAATATGAATATAAGCAGTTGGCTTACGAGTGCGATAAGCACATGGAGCTTCGAATTGCCTCGGATCGTGACCTCGTCAAATGCTACAAATCTCTGCAAAAGCTGAACGAGGACTGCGAGAAGCTGCGGGCCCAACTGAAGGAACTCGAGGAAGCCGCACTCCCCATTTTGAGGCTACTGGTGCCTCATTCGGGCAGGCCGAAGATAGCTCCCTTGGTGGACCGGCTGAGAGAAGCTCCCAGTCGTCTGGCGATGTACGTCAAGCACTTGGTGAAGTCGATCCCCAACCAGATCTTGGCATATATGAAGTCGTACTTCCCAAAGGCTCCAGTTGATGTAGTCGTCAGCGGACTAGCCGCCAACTGCATGGACGAGCAGTACGCGGAGCTGCTGGAGCAGATGGCGCCAATTGCTGAGCAGGTCGCCGAGAAGCTTAACCTCCAGTAGTCCTGTAGGGTTAGCTTGTAGCAATAGTTGTATAAACAGAGTTGTATTGAACTTGTTTAAGTATGAAATGAGAAAACTTCTAGGGAATGAGTACTCGTTGTCGCAAGGTGTGTATGCGGAGTTCTCGTTGTGGAGTTGTCACGAGTAGTCGTACTCGCCAGTAGACCCGTTGAGGGAAAGAGACAGTAAATCAGTTGATAGATAATCAAACTTTATTACTGAGAGAAGTACACCTGGATGGACAGGGCCGTTTTACAAGAGTAGTCGCCAGGACCCGGAGGCCGCCTACGGCTAAGTGGTGCTAGGGGGTGTCGCCGTAGACTAGTAGCCGCTTGATGCCCAGTGAAGCCGCGAGGCGGAGCCCGTGTAGTAGAGCTTCGTACTCGGCTTCGTTATTTGAGACCTTCCAGAAGATCTGCAAGGCGTACTTGAGTTGTTCGCCCGTTGGAGAGATCAGGAGTACCCTTGCACCTGCGCCTTCGAGCTTGAGCGAGCCGTCGAAGTACATCACCTAGTGCTCTGGGCGCTCGGTTGGAGTAGGTAGCTGATTCTCCCGCCACTCCGCCATGAAGTCGACTAGCGCCTACGACTTGATGGCTGTGCGTGGCTTGAAGTCGATGTTGAGGGCGCCGAGTTCGACTGCCCACTTGGAGATTCTTCCAGTAGCATCTTGGTTCTGTAGGATGTCGCCGAGCGGGTAGTCGGTGACGACGGAGATCGAGTAGTCCTGGAAGTAGTGTCATAGCTTCCGTGAGGTGATGAGCACTGCGTACAGAAGCTTCTGTACTGGCTGATAGCGTGCCTTGGATTCTGACAGGACCTCGCTGACGAAGTAGACTGGTCGCTGGACTGGATAGGCGTGGCTGTCTTCCTGCCGCTCGACAATGATGGCAGTACTGACCACATGAGTAGTCGCAACGAGGTAGAGCAACAGCTGCTCGCCTTTGCGAGGAGCCATGAGGACTGGTGGCTTTGATAGGAAGTCCTTGAGCTGGTCAAGGGCTTGGTCTGCCTCTAGAGTCCACACAAACTTCTCTTGATGTTTGAGTAGTTTGAAGAAGGGAGCCCCCGTTCTCCAAGCTTCGAGATGAATCTATTCAGAGCCGCCATGCACCCGGTTAGCTTCTGCACGTCTTTGATGCACGTGGGAGCTTTCATGCTGGTGATGGCGGAGATCTTCTCGGGATTGGCTTCAATGCCGCAGTGGCTGATGATGAAGCCGAGTAGTTTGCCCGACGGTACGCCGAAGACGCACTTGTTCGGGTTGAGCTTCCAGCGGTACTCTCGCAGGGATGCGAAAGTCTCTTCAAGATCGGCGATGAGCGTGTTGGAGTTACTGGTCTTGACGACCACATCATCCACGTAAGCTTCGACGTTCTTGTTGAGTTGCCTCTTGAAGCAAGCCTGGATAGCTCGTTGGTAGGTAGCGCCGGTGTTCTTCAACCCGAAGGACATGGTCGTGTAGCAGTACGTGCCAAACGGGGTGATGAACGCGGTCTTCTCCTGGTCTTCTTCCTTGATTGCGATCTAGTGGTACCCGGAGTAGCAGTCGAGGAAGCAGAGCAGGTCGCAGCCCGCCGTGGAGTCGATGACTTGATCAATCTGCGGCAACCCGAAAGGGTCCTTGGGGCAGTGCTTGTTGAGGTCGGTGTAGTCGACGCACATCCTCCACTCGTTCGAGTTCTTCTTGCGGATGAGGACGGGGTTGGCGACCCACTCAGGATGGAAGACTTCTCTGATGAAGCCGTCCGCGAGTAGTTTGGCGAGTTCCTTCTTGATGGCGTCCCGTCTATCGTCGGCGAAGCGGCGGAGGTGTTGTCGCTTCGGGGTAGCTTTAGGGTCGACGTTGAGTGAATGCTCGATCAGCTCCCTGGGCACCCCTGGCATGTCCGCTGGTTTCCACGCGAAGATGTCTCGGTTAGCCCGGAGGAAGCTGATGAGCGCGTCTTCCTATTTCGGGTCGAGGCCCGCCCCGATGGTGGTGGTCTTGCTGCTGTCGCCTGACCCGAGGTCAATTGTCTTGACTAGAACATCCTCAGTTGGCTGAGGCTTGTTGGCTTTGTCCGACATCTCTGGGATGTCGAGTTCACTTGGGGCAAGCTTCTTCGACGCAGTGTAGATCTCCATCATTGCATTGGGTACTTGATTCGTAGCTGCGAGTTCCACAGCTTTTGTGTCGCAATCGAAGGATATCTTCAAGTCCCCTTGCAGTGAGAGTACACCGGCTGGACTTAGCATCTTGAGTACCAAGTAGGTGTAGTGGGGTACCGCCATGAACTTGGCGATAGCCGGTCTGCCGAGGATGGCATGGTAGGACGTCTCGAAGTCCGCGACTTCGAACTTGACGTACTCGGTACGGTAGTTGTCCCTTGTTTCCCCGAAGGTAACTGGAAGAACCACTGAGCCCAGTGGGATAGCTGCGTTCCCGGGCACGATGCCGTAGAAAGGCGAGGTGCTCTTGGTGAGCATGTGGGTGATGTCGAGCTTCATCTTCTTCAAGGTCTTGGTGAAAAGGACGTTGAGCCCACTTCCACCGTCGATGAGGACCTTGTTGAGCTTGGAGCCCGCGACCACTAGCTTCAGGACGAGTAGGAACCATCCTGGTTCAGAGAAGCTTGTCTATTGATCCGCGCGGGAGAAGGTAATGGGTACCTCCGACCACCGGAGAGGGGTCGGGACCGCTGGTTCAATGCTCATGACTTCTCGACGGGTAGCTTTCTGAGCCCGTCGGTTGGGTAGTCCACCGAAGAGGACGTTCACCGTCTTATCAGGTTCCTGGAAGTCGTCGTTGCCTTCGTCGGTCTTCTTCTTGCCTTTCTTGTCGTGAGGGTGTCGTGGCTCTGGAGTATCCTTGAGTGCTCGCCGGAGTTGGTAGCTTGCTGCGGTGGTGTGGTTGCCGTCCAGATGCCACGGGCACTTCTCTTTCAGCAAGTCTTTGAAGCCGCCGGAGGTCTTCTTCGAGTTGTCTTTCGCAGGGTGCTGGATAGCCGCGACAGTGTTGTCTGGCTTGCGCTTGCGGTTGGGACCCGAGTAGTTGTCGCTGCGACCGCCTTGGTTCCCGTTGTTGTTGCTGCCGCCGCCTGTGTTCTGTTTGCTCTTGCCACGGATGGCGTCGTACTTGGCGTTAGCCTTGTCTTCTTCATCAACCCAGGAGGTGATCATGTCCTTGAGGTAGGTGATGGAGCTTGGGCGGCAACGACCGAAGTCTTCGAAGGTGCGACGGTGGTAGAGACCGTCTTGGAAGAGGTCGATGACCTCCTTGTCAGAGACATCGACTACAGTGGCACGCTTGTCGAAAAAGCACCGCATGTACTTGCGAAGGGTCTCGCCTTGTTCCTGCTTTACCATTGCTAGGTCCATGCGAGTACCCGAGCGGCCCATAGCGCCCGAGAAGTTGCTGGTGGACTGTTCCTTCAGCTGGTCCCACTTGTCGATCGAGTACTTCTCGAGTGACTCGAGCCATGTAAGCGGGGCTTGATCCACACAGAAGGGGAAGTAGAGGTACTTCGTGTCGTTGTTGCCACCAGCGTTCTCGATGGAGAGGGCATAGCATCTGAGCCACTACACTGGATCCTGCTTCGCGTCGTACTTGGTGATCCCCAAAGGCTTGAATTTCCCTGGGAGAAGTAGGTTGCGAAGTCGCGCAAAGAAGGCGGGGAAGCCGTCGTTGTCGCCTACCGTGGAGGCCTTCTTGCATCGTAGTTCTTCGATTTTCTGGCGGGCGTCGAAGCTGCCACGTGAGGCGCCGGAGACGTGGCTGTCCACGTGGCCTCGGCCGCCGCGGTCGCCTCCACCCCCAGCTCTCCTGTCAGCCCCATGGTTGGAGCTCCCGCCGTCGCTGCCTCCACCGCCAGCATCGCGGTGAGGGATGATCTCCCGGCCGCCACCGGCGCTGTTGCCGCCGTGAGAGGGTCCACCGGCTGTTGCCCGAGTACAGTTGGGGTTAGCTGGTAGCTCCGCTCGAGTACGGTTGCGACCGATGTCTGCACTGCGACTTGTGGCTTCGTTGTCGTGCAGGCGGTTCCTGACGGGGGGCGCTTGAGTGACCCTGTTGTTGACTCGCATGAAGTACGCGTCCTCTGCGAGCTTGGTGACGACTTGTCCCACGCGCATTCCCTGAGCCTGACGTGCTATCGTAGTGATAGACATGAGGCATTGCTCTGGGGTGGTGTGCACCCGGCTCTCGACTTGGTCGAGTGCTTCCGTGAGGTTCCGGATGGGAAGGGACTCACGGAGATGTCGGCGTCGTTCGTTCTGCTTTCTATTGCGTTCACGTCGAGCGTCCCTGTTAGCGTCGGTCTCGTCAGCGGGCGCGTTGGCGGACAACTTGTATGATGAGATGTCCTCGAGATATTGGTCAGAGACTGTCCCTGAGGTCCCTGGCGTCTCATTGGTAGTCATGAAGACTTGCTGATCAGGAGAGCCAAGGCTGGAGTCACTGGTTGCCACCTCTGTCGGAGTGTGCTCCCCAGCTGGGGCAAGCGGTGTTCCCTCCTGGAAGGGAAGTGAGTCGAGGTAGGCGACGCAGCGTGAGTTCCCTCCTGTCAGGTCTGCGGGCTTGCGGTCTGGCCAGTAGACGAATCTCCCGGCGGGTGTAGATGTTATAACCAGGCCGGAAGCTGGTCCTGACAGGGGTTGCTCTGTAGTGTTGTTCTCGGACTCGGGCTCATCAGGGTCCGACCCGAAGTCGAACTCGTAGGAGGAGTCCGAGTAGAAGCCGGAGAGAGGGTTGGAGTCCGAGTTGTAGCCGGGGATGGTGTTGGAGTCCGAGTCGTACTCGGGTATGATCTCCTTGCCGGCCCGGCGTATAGTGGGAGCCTTCGTGTGGGCCCTGCTGACGTTGCGAGGGCCACGTGCGAAGCGCTCACGGAGTGGGGAGGCCACACGCGATGGCTGGGTAGTCGACTCGCATACGATAGCCCACGGGGACGTCGAGTTGGAGTTGGATCTGAGCTCGAAGTCGGCATGTTGGTTGTAGAGCGAAATTTCGCCGAATTTTCCGGCGAGATTGCCCGTGACTACTTCGGGAAGCGTCATGAGCCCAGTCTCCGGGTTGGGCGGCATGGTGAGGCGGTGTTGGAAAGATCCGGTGCCGTCAGCAGTGCAGACCCAGGAGCCGAAGACAAAGGTGTCGCCGCGGTTGAAGGCGACGGTTGGCTTGATGAAGATGGAAGCCGTCGAGTTCGCCATATGATCTTCGGGGAGAGCCCCTACCTGGCGCGCCAGCTGTCGGTGTTTTAGACCGGCAACCTACCAAGGGGAGTACCCGAGGTAAATGAATGTGGCCTCGCCGAGATCGGTAACTCGAAGGAAGAGACACGTGGCACACAATTTAGACAAGTTCGGGCCGCGAGGTGCATAATACCCTACGTCCTGTATGCTGTGTAGCTCTGGATTGATCGGATGTGATTACAAGATGATGCGTAATCTCCTGAGAGAGAAGGGTCCCTGCCTTGCCTTATATAGCCCGGGAGGCAGGGTTACAAGTCGGTTTAGGGAGAGAGAGTACTAGTCATGTACGTCTAGGAGTCCTCTACATAGTACATGGTATGTATAGCTTCCTATCCGAGTACTTCTCCACCGTAGTCCTTGCACCTCACACCATCAGGTACCGTGCGGCACAAGTCGGGTAGTCCCAGGGGCCCACCGAGTAGTCGGTCCTGGTACCCACCGAGGTGGTGGGCCCAGGGAGGTCCATACGACAATGCTAGGGGTGCCCAGGAATCTGATCGAGCACTCACTCAACGTCAACCCCAAAGCAACCCCGAAACAACAACACCTCCACCGTTTCGCCGACGACTGACACGATGCCATCAAGAAGGAACTCGCCAAACTACTCGAGGCTGGCTTCATCAGAGAAGTCTTCCATCCTGAGTCGCTCGCCAACCCCGTCCTCATTCGCAATAAGAACTCTAACAAGTGGAGGATGTGCGTCGACTACACCGGCGTCAACATGCACTGCCCCAAGGACCCCTTCGGGTTGTTGCGGATAGATCAAGTCATCGCTCCACAGCGGGCTACGACCTGCTCTGCTTCCTCGACTGCTACTCCAGGTATCACCAGATTGCTATCAAGGAAGTGGACTAGGAGAAGACCGCGTTCATCACCCTGTTCGGCGCCTACTGCTACACGACTATGTCGTTCGGGTTGAAGAACGTCGGCGCCATCTACCAGCGAGCTATCCAGGCCTGTTTCAAGAGACAGCTCAACAAGAACGTCGAAGCCTACGTGGATGACGTGTCGTCAAGACCAGAAACTCCGACACACTCATCGCTGATCTTGAAGAGACTTTCGCATCCCTGTGAGAGAACCGCTGGAAGCTCAACCCAAACAAGTGCGTCTTTGGCGTACCGTCGGGAAAACTACTCGGCTTCATCATCAGCCATCGCGGCATCGAAGACAACCCCGAGAAGATCTCCGCCATCACCAACATGAGAGCTCCCACCTGCATCAAGGATGTCCAGAAGCTTACTGGGTGCATGGCGGCCTTGAACAGATTTATCTCGAAGCTTGGAGAACTGGGGCTACCCTTCTTCAAACTACTCAAGCATCAAGAGAAGTTCGTGTGGACTCCAGAGGTAGATCAAGCTCTCACTCAGCTCAAGGATTTCCTATCAATGCCGCCAGTCCTCACGGATCCTCGCGAAAAGGAGCAGCTACTACTCTACCTCGCTGCGACTACTCATGTGGTCAGCTATGCAATCGTTGTCGAGCGGCAGGAAGACGGCCGCGCCTATCCAGTCCAGCGACCAGTCTACTTCATCAGCGAGGTCCTGTCGGAATCTAAAGCACGCTACCAACCAGTACAGAAGCTACTGTATGCAGTGCTCATTACCTCACGGAAGCTACGACATTACTTCTAGGAGTACTCGGTCTCCGTCATCACCGATTACCCGCTCGGCGACATCTTGCGGAACCAAGATGCTACTGGAAGAATCTCCAAGTGGGCAGTCGAGCTCGGTGCCCTCAACATCGACTTCAAGCCGTAAACAGCCATCAAGTCGCAAGGACTAGTCGACTTCATGGCAGAGTGGCGGGAGAATCAGCTGCCAACTCCAACCGAGCGACCAGAGCATTGGGTGATGTACTTCGACAGCTCGCTCAAGCTCGAAGGCGTCGGTGCAAGGGTAGTCCTGATCTCTCCAACGGGCAAACAACTCAAGTACGTCCTGCAGATCTTTTGGAAGGTCTCAAACAACGAAGCCGAGTACGAAGCTCTACTACACGCGCTCCGCCTCTCAGCTTCCCTGGGCATTAAGAAACTACTAGTCTACGGCGACTCTGCAGTGGTCATCAACCAAGTCAACAAGTCTTGGGACCGCAACAAGGAGAACATGGACGCCTACTGTCTAGAAGTCTGCAAGCTCGTGAACAAGTTCTATGGTCTCGAGTTCCATCATGTCATACGTGACAACAATGTTGCCGCAGACGTCCTAGCAAAGCTCGGTTCTACTCGCGCTCAAGTACCAGCGGGTGTCTTCATCCACGAGCTTCACGCGCCATCCATTCCGGAGCCGGCACCTACGACCACTGATCCAGTGCATCCGACAGCTGGCCAGGAGGTCATGATGATCGACGTGGACTGGCGACAACCCTTCATCGACTACATCCGCGAGCAGAAGGTTCCGTCAGACAAAAACTTGGCCGAGCAGCTCATCCGTCGGGCCAAGTCCTACATCCTAGTCGGAGACAAGCTATACAGGCGGGGCGCCACTTCTGGAGTACTCATGAAGTGTGTTCCCCGAGAAGAAAGCAAGGACATCTTGGAGGAGATACGCAAAGGCGTCTGCGGCAATCACGCATCCTCACGTACGCTGGTCAGCAAGGCCTTCCAACGAGCTTTCTACTGGCCCACAGCTCTGGGCGATGCCGAGGAACTCGTGAAAAGGTGCCAAGGGTGCCAGTACTTCTCCAAGCAATAACACGTCCCGGCCTACAAGCTAGTCACCATACCACCAACCTGGCCTTTTGCCTGCTGGGGGCTTGACATGATTGGGCATCTTCCAACTGCGCCAGGAGGATTCAATAGAGTTCTTGTGGACATCGACAAGTTCACAAAGTGGATCGAAGTCAAACCGGTTACTTGTCCCAAGGCCGATAGGGTACTCGACTTCTTGGATGAACTCGTGCATCACTACGGACTACCCCATCGCATCATCACAGACCTAGGCTCCAACTTCAACAATCACCAGTTCTGTGAGTACTGCGAGAACAGCGGGATCGACGTTCGGTATGTCTCAGTCGCCCATCCACGGGCCAATGGACAAGTCGAGCGTGTGAACGGGATGGTACTCGACGCTCTCAAGAAGCGACTGCACGATGTTGCTAACACGAAAGGAGGAAAGTGGATCAAGGAACTGCCCAACACTCTCCGGGGGCTTCTTTCAGCCGATCGACCAATGGAGCAATCTTCGGTCCGCCCGGGTGAGGTACCAGCAGCCTAGCGATGGGCAGCGCGGCTTCTTCAAGCTCCTTGAGTTGACCCCGTATCTTCTCGCAATCTTCACCAAGCTTCTGCAGAGATTTATAGCAGTTGACAAGGTCACGATCCGAGGCGATCCGAAGCTCCATGTGCATATTACACTCATGGGATAGCTACTTATAATCGTACTCAAGTACCTCACGGGCATCCTTCTCTCGGTAGAAAAGATTCTGCATATCGACTTCGTATGCCTTCAGCTGTTCCATCCGGGCCTCAAGATCTACAAACAACTCAAAGGGAGATGTCAGACTACTACAGGGTACCCACAATAAGTACTCGCCAAGATGGCATCAGCATACCTTTGTTCTTCTGGCGCAGCGACTTGTTCTTCTGGATCAGCTCATCACTCTTCGCCTGCATATCTTGCACTTCATTGTGGTACTGGGCAAAGGCGCCATCGAGCTTAGATTGGAGCATGGCAGAGTGCTTCTTGGTTTTAGCGAGTTCTTTTTCCAAAGTTTCCGCCCGAAGCACCGTATTGCCATATCCCTGGAGCATGTCAGACTTTTGTTAGGATCTCTCCACGACATCCTACACAAGGCAACAACTCTTACTTGGGTACTCGCTCTCCTGGAACTCGACTACTCAAGGGTACAATCACGTACCTTCATCCATTACTCAGCTCGCTGCATCGATTCCAAGTTGCGAGCTACCGCTGCCGGGCTGATAAGGTCATCCGCCAGAAGCTCGAGTCCATCCCGACTAGTCGTGGTGGCCTCGAACATCGGCGCCAAACGGATCGGCTCCGCGTCTTGGATTTCTAGCGAACAGACGACTACCTCCAAGTTCACCTCCGGCAGGGCATTGCCACGCACCTCTTCGGCCACCCCGGGGGGCTGCTATCTCTGCCGGCCCAATTGCTTCTTCGGTGGCCACCTCGGTTTCCGGCACAACGCCTTGAACCGGCACAGTCTCAGGGATGGTGCTACCCTCGACTTCTGCCCCTGTCAATACAAGACATACGGGATCAGCTCCCCGGGGGCTCTGATTACTACTTGAGGGAGGCCGCATTACTGCAGCGTACTCACCTTCTACTACACTGGCTTCTGGCAGCATAGCCTCCGCGACCAGCGTCACGGTCTCGGCCTGAGGGAGGGGAGCGGACTCCTCGGCGGCAGGCGCGGAAATTTCTTCAGCCGCTGCCATGCTGTGTTCATCTCCGTCCCAGGACAAGTCAGTTGATTTCCTACACAGTACAAGATCGGTGGTCAACCAAGTAAGACTACCAAGCTATAAGTACTACTCGGGAAAGGTCTTCACTTACAAGCTAGACCGGACGACAGTCACGGTCGGAGCGCCAAGTATGCTGGCGATATCTACAAGCCCGGCTTTGGCGGGCGCCTCCTCCTTAGCTTGAGCTGCTGCCGGTTCTTCAGCACCAGCAGTCATGCTCGGCTCCGACCTATTCTCCACGGCCGGCGCCTGCGGCTCGACAATTCTAGTCGACCGCTGTGTCATCTGCGACACAAGTTCTTCGACGGTGGGGGCTGGACTGTGGCTTCTTTCAGCCGGTCCGCCCACTGTGTCCCAGTCATCTCCTTCCCCATGATCAACAGGGTCGGATGAGGGAATCTCCTACGACAACTCAGAAGTCAATTGTCAGCATATAGAATACTTCAAGTCAAGTACTCGACTACTCTACTCGAGGAGCTTACCCCTTGGGACGTAGTCTCGGTCACCTTCAATTTCTTGGTGACTCGTTTGAGCGCCACATTGCGCAGCCTCCGTGGTGGCGCAGGGAGACTAGGCTCTAGTCTAGTCGGTGGATCTTCGACAAGGGGGATGTGGGGCAACCCAGGGCGGCTGAACCTGGACCGCAGCTGGAACCGCTCTTGAAGCGTCTCCCCGTCCTCCTCGTCGGACGTGTCTTCTATGGTGATGGTGTCGTCACCCTCGCCAACTTCACGGCGCTCCTTATCTTTGCCCGTGCCCTCCTCTGGAATATCCACAAGTCGAGTAGGGAAAGCTGGGTCGGAGACAAACTTCGTCAGATCATCCTGCATCAAACAATTTGGGTGAGCTCGACTACTACAATATAATGAGTACTCAAAGACATAAGTTCGGCTACCAACCGTGTTTGGCGGATGAGCCGTGGAGTACTCCGGGACTGGGCAGGGTGTGTATGGTGGCATATCTTTGAAGATCCTCCCCAGTCTCTCGACGATGTCGTCATCGTCGACTTCAGTGCCGGGCATCCTCGACGTGTCGTCGTCGCCCGTATACTGGTACCCGAGGGTATCACGCGCCATCAGCGACTGTACCCTCCTCTTCATGAAGCTGAAGGCCACGTGTTCGGCCCTCAGCCCAGCTTCTCACAAAGCCTTGATCTTCTGCAGCAGCTCGGGTAGTTGAATACCTTCCTGCATGGTCGGCTCTGTGTTCCACCAGGGTTGATGCTTTGGTTGCTTCCCGCTCGGCTTCGGCAGCTCCGGGTGGTGGTTGGTGATGTAGAACCATTTCGACTTCCAATACTGGTTGGAGTCGATGAGCTTGTACGACAGGTACTGCTCAGCGGCGTCCTCGCGCATCTGGATGCCGGCTCTGTCGGTGTTTAAACCTCTCGACCTCCATGGGAGGTACCCGCAGCAAGGTAGAAGGTGAGGATCGCCATGATCTGGAACCCGAAGGTATGCGCAAGGACACAAGACACAAGATTTATACAGGTTCAGGTAGCCGGAGTAGCTACCCTACGTCCTGTTTGGAGTAGTATTGCGCCCTGCGCTTGGTGTTGTTCCCCGGAGGGATTGAGGATGTGCGACTAGGTACCCGGCCCTCCTTTATATAGTCCAGGGGGCAGGTTCCTAGTCGGTTACAAGGCAGGAGTCCTAGTAGGATTACACAGAGCGAGTCCTATTAGGAGTACAGGGGAATTCTAGTAGGAGTCCGTCTTCTACTCTTCCTCCTTCCTTGCATGAGTACCCGGGGTGTACGCCGACAAGCCCCCGAGCACATTGGAGTCGAGAGTAGTAGTTCGAGTAGTCTTGAAGCCTCTTCGAGTAGTTCTTGAGTGTCCTCGAGTACTGCTTGGAGAAGTCTTCAATAGTACTTGAACTGCCACGAGGCTGGAAGGTGGTCCAGCTCATCTGTCTTGAAGTCGAGATTATAAGGAAGTGCGGTTGCAAAATCGCACTCCATATGGAGTAGCCCCCGAGCCTTAGGTTGAGTTGCAGACTCCAGTTGAGGGTCAATCTTGATTCTGAATCTTCCGTCTTGAAAAAATTGAACGATGGGTGTAGCATAGTAGCCCCCGAGCCTTGAAATGATTAGGTAATCAATCCAAGGGGCTTCAGTGTTCGTGAAAGCCATCATCTGAGTACTCTTGCAGCGTGTAGCCCTCGAGATAAGAGAGCCGTATGAGCCACGTCGAGTAGTTATTGGTGCGGAGCCCCCGAGCTTGAGAGCGAGCGAAGCATGCTAAAGTTATCCTCGAGTAGTATGTTGAGTGCAGCCCCCGAGCTGGAGAGATTCCGAGTAGTAATTTGGCATCGAGCCATGGAGCTTGAGAAGTAGTCGTGCCATCAAAGCGGACTTTAGGTGCGACCAAAGTCGACTTTAGATGCAGGCAGAGTAGACTTTAGAATGCGACTTGAAAACCGAAGTCGACTTCGTGCCGCGCGGAGCGGACTTTGAGATGCGACTTAAAAACCGAAGTCGACTTTGTGATGCCGTGTGGAGCGGACTTTGAGTTGCAACTTGAAAACCGAAGTCGACTTTAGGATGCCGCACAGAGTGGACTTTGATATGCGACTTTAAAAGTCGACTTTAGAATGCCGCACAGAGCGGACTTTGAAATGCGACTTTGGAAGTCGACTTTAGTTTGCCACGTAGAGCGGACTTTGAGTTGCAACTTGAAAACTGAAGTTGACTTTAGGATGCCGCACAGAGCGGACTTTGATATGCGACTTTAAAAGTCGACTTTAGAATGCCGCGCAGAGCGGACTTTGATATGCGACTACAATAGTCGAATTTGCGTCGCGCAGAGCGGACTTTGAAATGCGACTTGGGAAGTCGGCTTTAGTTTGCCGCGTAGAGTGGACTTTAAGATGCGACTACAGTAGTCGACTTTGTGCCACACGAGGTGGACTTAAGATGCAAAAATGGAAAAGCACTTTCCGGAAAGCCAAAGCGAATGAAAAATTAGAGAAAACGAATAGTTTTACCGCTGGAGCGGGCTTAAGATTGCGACCAAAGTCGGCTTGTGCCACCGGAGTGGGCTTGGATGCGACCGTTAGCGTCGACTTGTGCCACCGGAGTGGGCTTGAGTACCTGAGCCATGGATTTCAGACCCAAGGTACAGTTGCCACCAGAGCGGGCTTGAGGGTGCGACCGGAGTCGGCTTGAGGGTGCAACCAGAGTCGGCTTGTGTATCTAGGCCATGGATTTCAAACCCAAGGTATGGTTGCCACCGTAGTCGACTTGAAGGTGCGACCGGAGTCGACTTGCGTACCTAGGCCATGGATTTCAGACCCAAGGTTCGAGCACGAGTACTTAGGGTACTTGGACCCATGGTACAGAGCGTGAAGACCACGTGCAGCTAGGTTCCATCGTCACCAGGACCCGAGGGCCGCTTACGGCTAGGTTCCATCGAAGCTTACACACGTAGTATGCCATCGAAGCAGGCGAAGATGCGACCGGAGTCGACTTTAAGTTGCCGCACGGAGCGGACTTTAGAAACTGCCTCCTAGGGATAGCCCCCGAGTTGATGAAGTAGACTCGTGGCGACTTGATTGATATACCCCAAGAGTAGTCAGCAGAGTGTAGCTCCCGTGAAAACCCGCCGAGAAGCATACACAAATGAGTAGTCGGCAAGTTGTCCTACATGATGAGGAGAACAAGCCAAGCAAATAGTAATCATTTAGATAAATGACTTACCTATTGCTGCCTGGGCAGACTGATGATGAAGCCGTGGCGATCGGCGATGGAGCCGCGACAGTTGTTGTTGAAGTCGACTAGTCAGAGTTGATTCCGACTAGTTGTTGGGGGCATGACTGCCGTTCTCGACTAGTTTGAAAAACTAGTCGAGATGAATGGTCAACACGATGCGACCGGAAGACGACGTCGTGGCGGCGTGCGGCGTACTCGAAGTAGAGCCAGTGTTGCCGCGAGACAAGTAGTCGCGACGCACAGCGTGGCTGAAGTAGAGCCAGTGTGGCCGCAAGAGGAAGTTGCGGCGCACGGAGTAGTCAACGACGAACCCCGTGACGGGCCGCGCGATGTGCCGAGGCACCCGGACGCGCGGCGTAGGTGAAGTAGTCGACGACGAGTGGCGCGACGAGCCACGCGACGAGCCACGCAACATGCTGAGGCCCCCGAGCCTTGAAATGATTAGGTAATCAATTCAAGGGTCTTCAGTGTTTGCGAAAGCCATCATCTGAGTACTCTTGCAGCGTGTAGCCCCCGAGATAAGAGAGCCGTATGAGCCACGTCGAGTAGTTATTGGTGCGGAGCCCCCGAGCTTGAGAGCGAGCGAAGCATGCTGAAGTTATCCTCGAGTAGTATGTTGAGTGCAGCCCCCGAGCTGGAGAGATTCCGAGTAGTAATTTGGCATCGAGCCATGGAGCTTGAGAAGTAGTCGTGCCGTCAAAGCGGACTTTAGGTGCGACCAAAGTCGACTTTAGATGCCAGCAGAGCGGACTTTAGAATGCGACTTGAAAACCAAAGTCGACTTCGTGCCGCGCGGAGCGGACTTTGAGATGCGACTTAAAAACCGAAGTCGACTTTGTGATGCCGCGTGGAGCGGACTTTGAGTTGCAACTTGAAAACCGAAGTCGACTTTAGGATGCCGCACAGAGCGGACTTTGATATGCGACTTTAAAAGTCGACTTTAGAATGCCGCGCAGAGCGGACTTTGAAATGCGACTTTGGAAGTCGACTTTAGTTTGCCGCGTAGAGCGGACTTTGAGTTGCAACTTCAAAACCGAAGTCGACTTTAGGATGCCGCACAGAGCGGACTTTGATATGCGACTTTAAAAGTTGACTTTAGAATGCCGCGCAGAGCGGACTTTGATTCCGTTGGGGTTCAGGTTCAAGTACTCGATACCGTAGTACTTGAGGAGACCCTTGAAGAAGTCGCTCGCCGGGATAGCCAGCCCGCGCTCCACGAACCGCGCGAACATTGGGATCTCGTCGGGGTTCTTCTCCATTGGGTATGGATCTCCCGCGGTGGCGCGCCACATATCCATATCCTTCTCCAGAGGAAACCGCTGTTCACCAGCACCAGCAGGTCTTCGGTCTTCGCCTTGGATTTTTTCCACTCTTTGTTCGGATTCGGGCGCGAGGGAGAGGTCGGCGGCGTTGACCCCTGGGCGGATCCAGCCGCCTCATCACGGGATCTCTTCTTCCCGGCGCCGGTCTTCATGCTCTTCAACGGGGAAGACTTCATCCTCCAAATACAACGGGTTTTCACTCGCATCCGCTCGGGGGCTTCTCTGGAAGCAGGCAGCGGCGGCACACGTGAATTTGCAACCTAGGGTGCAGTGGCAGTGTGCTCGGGTGGCTAACTTTTGACTAGATCTATTTCGAATGGCTGCGAATGCGGAGGATGGGAAAACCCTAAGGGTTTCGGCTTCTATTTATAAGCCAACCAGCGGCGCGGCAATGCCAGATGGAATAAGTATCAGCAACTGACTCAGCGGCAGCCGCCTGACTCTTCAACTTCCAGTAGTCGACGCGCTTCATCTCGGGGACTCGGCTACGTCTACTCAATTCCCTGGGTGATACAAGACTCTAGAGCAACTCAGGACACATTCTACAATCAAGATGACCCTTCAATTCGAGAGGAAGTACTCGACTCAAGGCTCGGGGGCTCCGTGCCACGTGTCCTTCAGTTTTTTCTCCGGATTTTGCGAGATTATCTTGGCAGAATTTCAGATTGACCCTCAGCTTGAATCTACGATTCGACCTAAGACTCAGGGGATACATTCCATATGGAATGCGATTCTTCAAATCGCATTTTCATATGCTTTCTTCTTCAAGACAAAGTGAGTATTATTGAAGACCTTCAAGAGGAGAACTCGAGGACGCTTGGGAACTACTCGAGAAGACTTCAAGACTACTCAAGGATCAGCTGGAGTACCTTCCAGCCTCGGGATGCTTCAAGTACTCTTGAGGACTTTTGGTTTGTAGTACTCAGGGACGCTTGAGGACTACTCGTCAAGGCCGTCAAGACTACTCGGAACTATCCTACTCAACTACAAAGTACTCGGGGGGTTGTCGTATGGACCTCCCTGGGCCCACTACCTCGGTGGGTACCAGGACCGACTACTCGGTGGGCCCCTAGGACTACTCGGCTTGTGCCACACGACACCTGATGGCGTGGGCGCAAGGACTACGGTGGAGAAGTACTCGGATAGGAAGCTATACATGTCCTGTACTATGTAGAGAACTCCTAGCCGTACCCGACTAGTACTCTCTCCTCAAACAGACTTGTACCCTGCCTCCTGGGCTATATAAGGCGAGGCAAGGACCCCTGTCTCTCTCATACGCATCATCTTGTAAACACATCCAATCAATCCAGAGCTACGCAGCATACATGACGTAGGGTATTACGCACCTCGCGGCCCGAACCTGTCTAAATTGTGTGTCACATGTCTCTTCCTTTGAGTTACCGATCTCGGCGAGGCCACATTCATCTATCTCGGGTACTCCCCTTGGTAGGTTGCCGGTCTAAAACACCGACAAAACTTATCTAATTTTGATCAAAATTGTCCAATAACATTTATAGAGTTAAACAATCACACTATGGATGTATATTTGGGATAGATAACGAAACTAATTATTATTGTACTTTTTAAAATTTTTATATTAGATTAAAATCTGAGAAGTTTTACTTAGCTCGAAATAAAAAGAACTTGCGTTTTGAAACAGAAGGAGTGCATGTTTTTTTCTGACTTTTTGACTTACTGTCTTATTCAACATACTTGCAGAATATCATATTTTCTTATTATGGCTTGCTTTATTAATAAAAAACTTCAAGAATGACATAAAGCTGACTATATTTGCACAAATTATTTGAATAAGACGAACAATCAAACTTAAGATTACAAAAGTCAAATGACTTATAATTTAAAATAGATGGAGTAATTTGTAAAGTCTAGTAGCTCTGCACATACACCAATACGGACCAGAAGAAGATGTATGCAGCCACCTTTTAGAGAATGTGCATAACACTTATTTCATTGAGAAGAAGAGAAAGAGTCACAATATAGAGGAACAAAAGAGGAAAAGAAAAAAATGAAAGAACAATTCATTACACTGGTCTCGCCCAAGCAACCTAGGGTTGAGCAACAAACTCACGGCGTTGAAAACTAACGCCCAGCTCCTAGCCTCCTCAAGAATATCCGCAGAGAGGGCCACTGATTGAAGGGCAGAGCAATCATGGACCCTTCTATTCCTCTCTCGCCAAAGCGACCAAGCGACCAGCCACACCAATGAGTCAAACCCACTCCTTTGTTGCTTACGTACCTATTTCCTAGCTCGAAGCCACCAGCTAGCAAAGACTGCGTCTTGCTGCAGAACCAGAGCATGCATGTTGAAGTAGCGCAACACCAAAACCAAGTCTCCCTCTTGTGGACACAATCCAATAAGAGGTGATCGATCGTCTTTAACCTCTTGCGCATAGAGAGTGCAAACGTCATCGTGTAGACCATGTCGTCTGAGTTGGTTGGAAGTCCAACAGAGACCATGAAGGACCAACCAACCGTAGAAGCAACATTTACCTGGTGCCTGCACCTTCTAGAGCTTCTTGGCACCCAACAGAAGCAACCGACCGAGAAACAAGGCAAGATAGGTTGAGACCAAACTGAATTCACTGGATGGCGTCTAGCGCCAAACGACATGTCTGGAGTGTCGCTTAGCTGCCAACCACGGAGCAAATCCCAAATGCACAAGTACTGAAGGAGTACTTCCATGGTGAAAGCATGGGAGATATAACAAACCCAATGAAAATTGATAAGGGCATCGCGGCCTATGCGCTTGTTCCGAACACGAGGAGAAAACGCTGCCCAAAGATTTGGAGCAAGGGTCTCAACATTGCATCCATTCAACCAACGATCCGACCAGAACAACGCCTTGTCCCCCTTACCAACCACAACCATAACCTATGCATTGAAGAAGGTTTTAGCTTGGTGGTTGTGGCGGAAATTGAATCCCGCCCAGGTCCTATCTTGGTCAACTCGACCCAGCTACAACCATCTCAAGTGAAGCGCCATACCCATGACAGAGAGGTCGGGGATTCCCAAACCACCAAATTAAAGAGGATCGGGCAAGAAGTGTTGACCCGAGCGACTGCACACTTGCCACCGGAGGCCACTTCCATGCCGCACCAGAGAAAGCCTCGCATCAGCTTTTCAATCATCTTGAAAGCCCAGGGATCAATGGAAATATCCATGGAGATATGCATCGGAATAGCACCAAGGGTGGATTTGACTAAGACCAATCGACCATATCGGTTAAGGAGTATGTCCTTCTAAGGTGGGAAATGCCTCGCGACCTTATCGACTAGAGGTTGAAGAGCGGATTTCAATAGTTTCTGAATGGAAAGTGGCACACCGAGGTATGTGCAGTAGTGAAGGGACCATGATGTCGTCTAGAGGGGGCGTGAATAGGTGAGTCGACCAAATAAAAAATTTTCACCCGAAACTTAAACTTGCTGGCACACAGGGCCAGATCGCCTTCTCCAAGTAGTTAGACTGCCCCTACAACACTGTGCAAACGAGGGTAGTTAAATCAGCCTCTGGACGTGGTTAGACCGCCTTCACGCAGAGAACCTGCCAAAGTGAAGCTCAAGCTTCTCTTGACTTTTAGCATAAACCAAAGTTCTTGAGTGACTTCAATAGATGTTCACTAGCAGGATAATGATCCCTGCATGCAAAGACAAGAACACCCAGTAGATCGAAGCGGAAGCAAAGCAGATATGATAGAAATCAACTAGTGAGGCAAACCACAAAGGAGATATAATGATTTATTTCCCAAAGTTCAGTCCACAACTTACCACACTCGTTTCCCTTTGTATCACCCGCATAGCAGACTTCTTTTGTCTAAAGCTGAAACCTCTTTCTTCAGTGAGAAAAAAGGTTTAACCATTGTGAATCCTACGTCTCCATTGAGGAGCTTGTTTGTGATTTGAGTTTTCCACCAACTCTCTCTCAACAAGTCAGGTCGCTTTCAACCACTTTCCTCCTTCCACTAAGACGTTCTTTTTCACGAAGAGGCAAGACCACAACCCTCACAAATTTGCCATTGCTCACCACACCTTGGGAGCTAGCCAGTGACGCCTAGCCGTCTAGGGTTTGCTAGATCACTCAGGAGCTCTCTAAAGGCGATTTCTCACATAGGTCAACTAATTAGCACTCTCGATGTTGGTCATAAAGCTAATTTTGCATCTCTCATGATAGTACGACATTCCCATACTCAAGAATAAAATTGAATACTGAATCAACCTCTTGAGCTTGTAGATATTTAATCTTATCATACTTGAACATTATCCACTTGAGGGCTTCCAACATTGCTATCATCTTGAGCACATCCATACTTGAGCTAGTGAACTAAGATTCTTCCTTTAAACATAAGAGTGTCCACTTGAATCCTTAAGTCACTACATATTGTCAATCATAAGAAATTGATGCATCACATTGCTTCCCTCAGTGAGGCTTGGATATGATTCTTCGCGACCCCACGTATACTGGTTACTACACCCTAGTGAAAACACAAATGGTAGCCACTCTAAACTAAAGATTGCTTAGTACCTCGCTCCAGTCATCTCGGTTGATCTCTTCACCACTTACCCATCCGACTGCAAGTGCCTTCGACGCCTTGGCGGCCCCCGCCGACGAGATCGCCGTCGTCGAACATATCATTGTGCTTATCCGATTTGTGAACCTCATTCTAATTTTGGTCTTCTTCGAGGACCCTCTTGTAAAAGGACTGGTTAAGTTTTAATAATATATATGTTTGTTTTTAGAATTACACAGTACAACGCAGACGCTCACAACACGCACGCACACCCACCCCTATGAATACACGTACGCAAACCCTACCCCTATGAGCACCTCTGAAGGACTGAGCGCCGGCAGATCTGGAGATTCTCGAAGTCACCACTGGCGCCTCATCGTCGGCGGGAACGTCGCTTACCACTTAACGCATAACGCCGGAAAATCCCGGTAAATCCATTAAAAGGTGCGAGCATCAGGATTTGAACCTTGTTGGGTAGCGTCCCACTGGACCGTTGTAAAAAAAAACTGAATCCTGCACACTTCTCGGGCTATTTGCGTTGGCTTATTGGGCTGTCCCTTCGCGGCATCGTGTCTTCAGTCTTCACTCTTCCTCTCAGTTCTTCACGCCGACGCCTGACGGCAGCAGCGGCTCTCTGA
The DNA here is from genome assembly GCA_947561735.1 of Cenchrus americanus. NCBI lineage: Eukaryota > Viridiplantae > Streptophyta > Magnoliopsida > Poales > Poaceae > Cenchrus > Cenchrus americanus. The sequence goes on along the minus strand of OX387239.1, from coordinate 100,626,477 downwards.
ACGCCGTCTCCGGGATTTAGGAGGAAGAGATAGAGAAGCCACCCTACCTTCCTCTATTGGTCGGTCCAGAGCCTACGTGAGCGGGGTGTCCATCCGGGGATGCTCGCGACGGCTGCGCGGTGGGCGGCAAAGAAGGGGAAGCCGAAGATGGCGCCGATCGAACTGACGGCGCCGCCGGAGCAGACGCAGTCCATAACGCGCACCATCTTCGACGTCGTCCGGGAGCACGGCCCGCTCACCATCTCCGACGTCTGGGACCACGTCAAGGTACACGCGTCAGCACTGCCACCGTCCAATTCGTACGATCGCCCAGCTACACGTCCTCTGCCCCTCGCCCATCACGCACGCAACCTGTTCGACGGAATGTTTGCCCCCGACAAACAATGGACATGATCGATGTTTGCTTTCCATGGTCCGCAGGATGTCGGGCTCAGAGGCCTGACGAGCAAGAGGCAGATGAAGATCATGCTCCGTTGGATGAGGGAGCGCCAAAAGCTCAGGCTCATCTGTGACCACGACGGCCCGCACAAGCAGTTCCTCTACACCACCTGGTTCACCAACCCCAAGAACGCACCGCAGAGGCCCAAGGTGGAGATCAAGGCCAAAGCGGAGATCTCTCCTTCCCCTCCCAAGCAGCCGTGATACACTACCAGGTTCCTGTTCGCAGTTTTCTCTGCTCTGTAGCTGTTGTTGCTATCGTGTGACATATAAGTGTTTAGAATCACAGCAGACGCTGAACATGTCGAAAGTGAAATAAGCTATGTTGTCGTGCAATCTCGTTGGCAGTGTAATTACTAAAGCACAAGTTTCATGATTAAGCTGTGTGCCGTCTTGGTTTCCCACCAAGAGTGATTTATAGTTAATCAGCATCTTGTCTGTTTAGCACGCAACAAAGAAAACAAAATACGCAGGGAGATGTTTGAAATGCTCTAAACTATGCTTGCTTAAAATCTCATGGCCTCAACAATACGAAATGACGAATTGCACCAAATGAAGAGATTTCGGTCATTTATTTATTAAATGTTGTAAAGTGGCACATATATACAATAACAGACAATTATGCAGCTGTACACTTCTGAATTTCTTTTTTAGTTTCCGGACACTTTAGACGATTTTCATTTCGGGCTTTACATGGCATATCTCATATGGAAGCTGCAGGGTACTCGGTCATTTTTTTTTAAAAAAAAAAAGTTGTATGCAACCACTCTTGCTAAACACACCATCAATGTTCCTCATGATCTTGGAGTTCGATACTCGATTTGCCTCACCACATATCTCTATAGCCAAAAAAATTGAAGAAAATATAATCAGAACATCAATTTATAGCTGGTATATGAAAAGCAGGCATAATTTCCAAACTACAGAACTATATAAAGTTATGAACTGTGTATACTGACCAGTTTCCTTTTCAATTCCAAAATGGACTTCTGTCTCTCCCTAGCGAAGTATTTCATTGACTGCATATCAAATTAGAGGGAGTGAGATAGCTATGTTCATGAAATGAAAGTAATAGGGGACAAATTGTTATACGCTGATTCATACCCCTCGTCGTTGGACCTCAATTGATCTTCGCAGTGCTTCTCTTTTTGTTAAGAGATTACTTGATGATGATTTTTCTGGGCGACAATAATTTTTTCCACGGTAAAGTATTATGGTATGGCTGGTTGTGAGCTTTTCTACTGCTATTAATATTCCACCTGTCTCAACCTCAAGCAGATTTGCAGTGTGCATGATCTGGCGGGCTTGGTTTTGCTTTGTAATTACTTTCACAACCTCTTTATGTTTCCAGTGCTGATGAATCTCTTCAATCACACCATCGAAGACACCTCGTCTTCCTATAGGGCAAAACCAATGGTATATATGTTCAATAATCAAAGATAAGATGGCTGTTGGTGGTCATTGGTAATAATGAAATAAGAGCACATTTGGTTAACTTGTACCTAGGAGAACAAGCCCATCCATTTTGCGACCAATCCTGCGGAACATAGCCTTTTCCTCTTCAGTCAAAAGTTCTCTATCAGCAGGCTCTTCCGAAGGGCTCCAAGAACTGTAAAGCTTTGCCAATGCCTGGTTAGATCTTTCAATCTTCTTGTTAAGCTGCAGATAATAAAGAGTTAGATTACAACTTAATAACACTAGAAGTTACAGGCTTCAAATGAGAGCATGATATGCTTCATCAACACATACAATGGAAAGCTTCCATTCCTGGTCTCTCAGTTCCTTCACCAATCTATGCTTCTCAGCTTCTAGTTCAGTTATGGTGTTAAAGTTTTCAGTATTTTCGTGCACATGATCAGCTTGGAAATCCTGATACTCCCTGAAAGTTCCTACAGAACTTTCTTCAGATGATAATCCACCAACCATGCGAAGTGAGTCAACTGCTTTCAATCGAGCTTCCTCTTCCTTCACCTGTTCATCATGTACCTGAGCCTCTCGTTGAATAACAGTTTGAGCAACTCCACCAGGAAGAAAATCCTTTCCTCTATATAGAATAATGAAATCCTTGTTTCTCAATATTACAGTGCCTCCTGTAAGATGCTGCACTGAGGAGCTTTAGTGTTACATATGAAGATACAAATAAAGGACCAAATATCAGCAGAAAGGTATGGATAATTAAGAACCACGTAAACTTGCAGTAAGAAACTAAGGATTCATGCTTACTCCAATTTGTTATCATACTCTAGGTCAACAATTTAGCCTTTGATAGAACAAAAACTGAAATTAGCACATCATTGCTGACAAACAAGTAGTAATGCAAGGTAAACCAAGTATTGTAACTAGCGAATGAGGTGGTGACTGGGAAAATTTTTAGTTTGTTCTATTTAAGTGAACACACTACAATGCACTTTAACAACATAAATATTACCTTAGCACAAGATACTTAATCAGAAACAATACTTGCCTTAAGGTTCCATGCCATTTGTTCATTATCTGTATTTTGGATACCCACTTTCACTGCAATTTTTGCTATAAGGCTCTTTTCCCAAAGCTTCAGTATGGCAGCAGCCAAACCCTGCAGCCTTGTATTTCGACCTGCCAAGATAGACAAAATTATAATTGTCTTGTTCATAATGTAAAGCTAAGGTGGTGGACCTCATAAGATGGTGAATATTGACAACAGAACTGGTTAACTAGCAGATAGAAGGTGACGCAAGCATAAGATGTTGAGACTACAAACAAGAAACAACAGGGATGCGTAACATTGTCCATACAGAAGATACATAGGATCAATTTAGTCATATACTCAACAGAAAGTGCATCTGGTAGCAAAATACATACTCACCAAGGGCAAAATGTGTTGGCAAAGGACGTGCAAGCTTGCGCAAGTATGTCAGCTCCTCATCTGCTAGTGTTGGTCTCACACCAGGAGGGCACTGCCTAAATGGAGTCTTAAAGCCCGGAATAAACTCTGGGAGGAGATCAGCATCCACAGGCAATGGTGTGTTCCACCACCAATCAACAAATCGAGGGCCCAAACTATCCAATAATCTGTTGACTTCTCTCTCATAGAGAGTTCCCTTGACAGGTTCTTCATCCTTCTGACCACAAACATTTCGATCATTTTCTTGATTAGTATTATCTGCTTTGCTATTTCCGTTGGTTAGCACTTCACCTTTATTGCCATATTTAATCTGGGTCGTAGGAACATTGTATTTCATTAGAGACACATTTTGAACACCAGTCCCAGAATATTGACTATGCGTTGTGTTCTGCTGATAATTGCTTCCTCTGTAAACAAAATGTATGTCTCCTTTTGTCCAAACTACTAAGCCTCCTGTTTTTATCTGAGGAAAAAGGTAGTCATCAAAGAAAATCATAAATTTGAACTCAAGACCGATAACTGAGAAATTATCGAACCAAAATAGTGCTTAAAATAAATATTGTTGGCATCATGGATGGAGTAAACAATCAGAATCTAAACAAACGCATGAAAAGCAAGCAACAGAAAAAAGAATCCTCAACTAGCAACTAATTCAGACTTAAGACAAAGAGTTAGCGGAGAATGGGATACTCTCTATAGCTGTCACCTTTAGCAAGGAATGTCATAATATTGTCAACACTTCAGTACAATTAGCGAATTACTGATTGTGTAGTCAACCATTGTCTACGCAATGTCACTGTAACCACTTAGCACTGACATTGTCGACTTTCATACTCCTTTGCATCAATTCACCCTCCCCTACTCACACCCTCAACTAAATCTGCACTTGCCAGTTTAAAGTTCCGGCAGTGAGAATGGCATTACTTATCCTCTTGCAGCACCAATGTGCGCACCACTCCCATCAAAATTACCTCTGCAATTTTCAGGGAGGAACCGAAAATCCGCAAGAACATTGCAACTTTCTAGCCACATTGCTCTGAATGAAGCTCAAATTCAACTATCAGTGTACTAAGCGGAAAATCATCATGAAAAAGACCACACGGTACTTAGTGAATGAGACAACCCCAAGCAACAATGTGCGCCAACAGTCTCCATGGTCTCACCTCCAGAATCTCCCTGGCGCGGTCCATGTTCCGGCGCAGGGGCTCGACGATGCGCACGGCGGCGAGCTCCTCGCCCTTGTCCCACTCCCCGCGCAGCTCCTGCACAATCTCGTTGGTGACCCCGGCCTTCTTGGCCCGCGCCCATTTGCCCGTCCCGCGCGCGAGCTGCCGCAGCCCGTCCAGCTCCCCAGCCGGCAGCTCCGCCTCCGCCCGCGTGGGCTCCCTCGCCTTCTTCTCTCGCCGCAGCGCGACCTTGAGGCCCTCGTCCCTCGCCGCCGCCCACGGCACCGCCCGCGGCTTCGCCTTCTCCACCGCCGCCTCGCGGGCCTGCTGCTCCCGCGGCTCGATCGGGAGGTGGAACGGGACGGCTGCGGCGGCGTCGTTGTCGCGGGCGGGGACGGGGCTCGGGGGGTCGGAGAGCTCGAGGGAGCGGACGCGGCGGATGATTCCGAGGACGGCGCGGCGGGTGCGGCCTCCGGGGACGCCCGCGGTGAGGGGCTTGGCGGCCGTCTTGGCGCCGGTGTTTCTTGACGGTGCCGGTTTGGTGGCGCTGTGGTGGAGGGGCTTACTGGGAGGAGCTGCCTCGGCGGGTGGCGGAGGCGCCGCGGGGGCGGGGGTTTGGGTGGAGGGGCCGTGCAGCCATGGCGGTGGAGGCGGGGGCTTCGTGGACGGGGAGAAGAGGGGCAACGGCGGTGGCGCCATGGCGGACTCGGGTGCGTCGCTCACTCTGCTCCGCACTAGTATCTGGTGAGTGGGACCGTGCGGACGTGAGATAGGATGAGTGGTTTGTTCTGGCCTTCTGGGCGTGTGTGAGTGAGCTTGAAGCGTTGGATTGGGATCTTTCTCCACATATGTGTGGCGCTCGTTTTGTGTTTCATTAGTTCTTTTTAAAAGAAGTTGTCTCTCATATAATGACAACCAGCGATGAAAGTAATACGGATATATATTATTCGTATCCCTTCCAACCGAAATGGCTAAGCACTCAAATGGTCAAGATTATATTTGAATTCTAGCATTTAATATCCGTAATTTTAGTATTCAGATATTCAAAGTTGGATTTCTAAAATCAAATACGACGAATATCACTTTCGTTGTTTGTATCCAATCCGTTTTTATCGCTACTCACGAGGCTCTCAACACGCACCATTAAGATTTTTTTTTAAGAATTCATCAGCTCCTCAGCAGGTGTAAGTTTCTTCTAAGAGTATTTAATTTTTATGTCTAAATATATAAAGCTTTACCATTTTTAAAAGATATTAGAAAGAATAATGACAATCATCTCTAAGAGCATCTCAAAAAACTCTTCATATTCTTTTTAAATGTTAGGAATAGAGATTTTGGTAAAAAGAATACCCTCGAACAACTTATGTAAATGGTCATCAATATAGACATTTTCTATTGTAGTTTTTTATTGTAGTTTTTTTGCTAGTCAAATATAGACGTGAATAGCTCTGTAGAGTGAGCACAGGATATAGAAAAATTGTTGGAAAGTAAAAAGACAAAGAAAACAATTTTTATGCATTCTCTAAATAATGATTTAGGGAGTAAAATTTGTAAAGACCCTTGGAGATGAAGTTTTTATTAATCCACTCCTAAAATATAAAAATATAGAAAAACTATTTCTAAATTATCCTAACCACTTTTATGTATTATTTCTGTCATATACATTTGCAGCCGGAGCACTTACTAACTCTTTATTCTTTGCATGTCCTTCCACCTCGAGATTAGGTATGACTCAAAAGCGTATAACTTTACACTGAACAAGATGACTTTTTCAAGTCCTAAAGATTAGGAGGATGAATTATGAGTTGTTGGAGAGATTTTTCGTCTCATCTAGCTAAAAGTTAAGGATCAAGAAAGGATTTAGGGAACTCTTAGAGATGTTCTTTCGAAAGTATTAAAATCATTCTTCAAAACCACTTATCAATGATTTTATTAAAAAAATCTTCCCAAAAATCATACCACTACACAACAGAACGTCTCCCAATAGTTGCCCCTTGGCCAAACCGTCCTTCGACCCCTTGGCAAAAAGATGCTGTGCTCGATCTTGTGCCTTTTTTTTTTTGGAGAGCAGCGTCCCCGCTATACGGGATGATGGGAGAGTTTTAAAAAAACAATGTATTTGGGAGAGGAGCTGCTGGACCTTGTTTTACTCATTTTCTTCCTAAATCAGGTTTTGGGTAATATAAAGGGACTCTTCAAGTTACTCGAAGACTACATAATTCGACACGTCAAACTTAACCGCTGCATGAAAATCAGATATTTTTTTTGAGTTGTCACGAAAATCAGATGGGGAACCTCTGAACCTCATTTTAGCGGCATGTTTGCATCTTTAACTAAAGTTTAGTAGGTGTTATTGATATTCGAGGACTAAATATAAACTAATTGTATATGGCGTAGTTAATTCAAGAGATAAATCTAATCAATTGTGTTTAGTAGATTTGTTTTACGAACAATCATCACTTATGCAACTTATTACATAATTTATTTATATTTAATATTCCTAATTAGTGCGCTACACCACCACAACCAACCCCCCCCCCCCCCCCCACACACACACGCGAGCAGCCCGCAAGCATCAGCCCATGGGGTATCAGCATGGGGCCATTGGTTCTTCTACATAATTACCATAATACAATATTCAACATTTTATAACAAAACCAATTCAAAATGTTTTTTGAAATAATTCCATATTTAACATTTTCTAGTTGATGCAACATCTTAACAAAACCAATTCAACACATTTTACTAAAAAACTGATTTATATTTGCTATAATGCACATGAGTGCATTTTTATAGAAAATGCACACACCCTGATTTTAATTGATTTTTGCTCAGTTACACCTAGATCGACTCTAGTTGCAATTGGTCCACATCGGGTTGCAACCAGATCCGAACGAGTAGCGATTGTTTCGAATCCAATAAGAAGTTGCAACGGGTAAAAACTGTTGCAATTAGTTCCGTCAAGTAGCAATTAGTACAATATCATAGTTGCAATTGATCTAGTCTCACGGTTGCAATTTGTTTACATGTAGATTCTGCACCCCCGATTTCAATTGATTTTTGCTCAGTTGCAACTAGACCGACTCTAGTTCAATTGGTTCGCATCGGGTTGCAACCAGGTCTGGTCTAGTGGCAATTATTTTGAATCCAGTAGGAAGTTGCAACGAGTCAAAACTATTGCAATTAGTATAGTATCATAGTTGCAATTGGTCTAGTCTCGCGGTTGCAATTGGTTTACACGCAGATTCAGCACCTAATTACATCTAGTTGGGTCCGATTGCTATCGATCCATATCCCATTGCAAGTCCATCTAGTTGCAATCAGTACAAGTCACACATTTGTAACTGCGAGTCTGTACATTTGTTGTACAAAATGATTTTCCGTCGAGTTGCAATTAGTATAGTGACAGGGTTGCAATTGGTCTAGTCCAAATGTGGTAATTGGTTGCAATCACGGGGTCTGTGCATTTGCTGGACAGAATGCACCTGGGTGCAGTTTTGTGTGTGTCTATATATATATATAGAGAGAGCTGATCTAACCTTTTAATAAACATAACTCGAAATGTTTTGGTAAAAAATGCCAGAATAGTGCATACAAATGTGATTTAAACTAGTATATGAAAACAGTTTGATCAGTACAGTATCGTTTCAAATTGCAAGTTGTTTTAGCATTTCTAAGTGCATAGTTTTTCTATGCATATATACATATATACTATATAAAGATTCATGGTAATATTGATGGATTTAGAAAAGCCAAAAGATCCTACAACAGTTTGAAATAGAAGGAATAACATATACATCTTACGGAAAAATTGGATTGGTAAGCTTTCAGAAAGAGAACGGTGAATAATTAAAAATTCTTAGAGCATCTCCAGGAGATTAGCTAAAATTAAAAAAAAATAAAAGCATCCAACAGTCTCTTCAAAATTGTATGCTCGCTATCCGATTGTGCATCCAAGCTCCTTGTCTAGCCATCACGAGCGGGCTTGGCTCGCCAACTCCTCGAGCGGCCCTACATGCTCTGCTCCTCCTGCTCAAGCAGCCACCAGAGATCTTGCTCGCACCGAAGATGGGTGGAACAGTTGCTGTAGCACGCAGAGAAAGGATGGAGGGTCGCCAGCACGGCGGAATGAGCTCCACAGTTCGTGGTGGCGGAGAGGGCGGCGCCGGGATCTGCTAGGGGAGCAGGAGCACTGGGAGACAGGAGTTCTCAATAGCTGCGAGCTTGCGACGGCTTCATGCTGGCCTCGCCCGCCTGCTCCTGTGGTTGCTTGCTTCCCTAGGCGCACCACCGCGGCTGCGGCGACGGCAACCCCGAGCTCAGGCGACACCGCGGCCACGTCACCCACCACCGCCGCGGCTGAAGCCAATAATGTCGTACTTGCTGCGCCTCGTCGTTCCCCATCCACCTTTGACCAAGGAGCGGACTGCACCAGGAGCAGGGAATCCTAGCAGTAGGCGGCGGCCTTAGCAGGAGGATGAAAGGGGGGCGTTGAGGGGAATGGTGAGGGAGGCGGAGAGGGGAGCTGCTGGTGGGTTGAGTTGGCCGGAAGCGGGAAGGAGAGGGCGAGGCCGCAGCTGAGCGCGCGCCGGTGAGGTCGCGAGACAGCATCGACGGGAGAAGGGGAGCCGCGCTCGACTCCATTGTCCGCAGGGGAAAGGAACCACGGGCGAATCTCCGGTGGCCGGCGAACAACAATTCCAGAGCGGGGAGAGGCAGGCTCGTGGCGGCGGAGGACCTCGTGGTGGTGGAGCTCGCGGCGCCGGAGCGACCTCGCGAGCTTCTTTTCAGAGTCAGGTCGCGTCGGATGGGTGGGGAATCGAAGTGGTGGGGAGAAGAAGATAAGTTCTGCCCGTGGTTCCTTTGCGGGCAGATAGCATCTTCCCGAATGCCGGTACATTTTTAGTACAAGAGAGAGAAAATGCATACAAATTTGGCATTTTTGCCCGCGTGGCACGCCAGCTCCGCAGTTCAGCGCGGATCCAAGTCAGCGAAACATGTGAAATGACCAAGCTGCCCCTCTCTTTCCTCCATCCACTCACCTTTCTCCCTTCTACCATCACTGAAGTGTGGGACCCATAGGTCATAATCATCTTCAACCTCCGTCTCACCAACACCGCGCCGCTCAACCACATGTAGCAGCGCCATGCACCCATGCCCCTCTCCCCTCCATGACGCCCCTGCCCCTCCTCCTCACCCCCACTCCGCCACCGCGCTGGGGCGAGCTCGAGCCTGAGCTCCATACCCGCTGACGCGGCGGCCGCGATTCAGCTCCGTCGCGGCCGGCCGGCCACCGTGGGTGAGCTCTACGGTCAGCGCGAGGCCGAACTCCTCATCCATGGACCTGAACAGCCGGCCGACAGACAAGGGAGAGGACCTCCGCCTGCCTGATTTGGGAAGGAAACCGGTCGCACTGAACAAATAAAAAATTCCCAAAATATGCAGCACAAAACAATCAAGATTTGGGAAATTAAGCAATAGAAGTCCATCGAAAAATCAAGATCCACGTTGCTTTGCATGCATCGATCATCGAATTCGTCCTGCTTGTGCCCTTTTGCACTTCTTTCTCTGAGATTCTGACTGCGGCGTTGGACTCCTCCTTGTGGGACTGCCCGCCATGGCTTCTCCGCTCTTCTAGTCCTAGCTCCCTCCCTCCGCTGCTGGGCGTCTTCTAGTCCTGGCAGCAGAAATAGAATGGTGAGGGAGCTAGCGAAGATGATTTTTTTAGAATTAGCGAAGACGATTTTGTCCGGTGAGTAGAAGCGGTGGCCATAGACAGGGGAGGGACCACGCATGCGACGGATTTCGCGAGCACGACTACCTGAGCGGAGCTAGAACTCCAGCTTCCACGCTCGCAGTTGCGGTAGGTGGAACCAGGGAGGGGTGGCGGCGGCCAATGGGGCTCTCGAGCTCAGTGGCCATGGCAGAGCTGGGAGGCGCGGCGGCCGGGTCGGGGCGCGGCGGTCGGAGGTTCCTCGTCGGCGCGAGGTGGCCAGGACGGCTGATGGGAGGAGTCACGAGGAAGAAGAAAGAGGGGCATCAGAGGTCATTTGCTACTCGATCTGGAATTTTTTTTATTTTTTAACCCTTTTTAATCTAAAATTTTAAAACTAACCCCACCCTAACTAAAATTCCAAGAAGTAGCCTTTTGGTCGCGCCAAGCCTCATGGCGCGACTAATACTTGAGTCACGCCACATGATGTGGTGCGACTAATGTCCACGTTGGCATTGGAAAAAGTCGCATCTGACGTGGCGCAGGGAGTCACGCCACGGTGCGTGGCGTGACCGGACGGTCCGCTGGTTGGACTGGGAGTTCCCAGTCTCATTTAGTCGTGTTTACTTATTCCTTTTAATTAGAAAATAAGCTCGTAAATTTGTGAAACTCGAGGTGTATGATCTATAGAGTGCATACGTTCCATTTTAACTATGTGCACTACAAATCATGATTTATAAAATGAGAATTCTAATTTTGAAATAGCAAGTGTTATCAAATCAACACATGAAAATAGAGTCAACTAGTCAACTTTGGGCATACTTTTTGAGAAATTTTACACTAATATCTTAAATACTTTTGGGCTACAAGTGAATTTCGATGTTCATAGGATCATTTGGACAAGTGTTTGGTCAAATATAACAAAGAATTCATAATTTAAGGGAGGCTTAAAGTTAGAAAGTTGTGCTGTTTAATGGCAAAACAGCACAACTTTCTAACTTTAAGCCTCCCTTAAATTATGAATTCTTTGTTATATTTGACCAAACACTTGTCCAAATGATCCTATGAACATCCAAATTCACTTGTAGCCCAAAAGTATTTAAGATATTAGTGTAAAATTTCTCAGAAAATATGCCCAAAGTTGACTAGTTGACTCTATTTTCAGACTTGGCATTTTTCATGTGTTGATTTGATAACACTTAGGCTATTTCAAAATTGGATTTCTCATTTTATACACCATGATTTGTAGTGCACATAGTTAAAATGGAACGTATGCACTTTATAGATCATACACCTCGAGTTTCACAAATTTAGGAGCTCATTTTCTAATTAAAAGGAATAAGTAAACACGACTAAATGAGACTGGGAACTCCCAGTCCAACCAGGGGACCGATCTGGTCACGCCACGCACCGTGGCGTGACTCCAGTAAGAGTCGCGCCACGCAGTGTGGCGTGTCTCCCTCCGCCACGTCAAATGCGACTTTTCAACACCACCGTGGACATTAGTCGCGCCACATCATGTGGCGTGACTCAAGTATTAGTCGCGCCATGAGGCTTGGCGTGACCAAAAGGGATACTTCTTGGAATTTTAGTTGGGGTGGGGTTATTTTTAAAATTTTAGATTAAAAAGGGTTAAAAAATAAAAAAACTCCTCGATCTGGGGAGGATCCAACGTGGATGTATGAGCTGGCGTGCCACGTGAGCAAATGTGGTATATTTGTAGTATCTTTTTTTGATCCGTGGTAAAAATGTAGCGTCATCTGGGAAGATGCTATCTGGAGAGGCGCCACCCACTATAATGGTAAAAAGTTAAATATCCCTTCCTTTCCCTGGTGGCCCTGGTACTCATCACCCCAGCGTCCGTGGCAAGGACCTCCAGGGCCAGTGCCGCAATCAGGGCCAGTCGTCGAGCACCAGGACCCGACGACATGCTGCTTTGCTGCCTCAACTGCTTGCTACTCTCTGGTGGCCTTGCCCTCTCGCACACTCCGGAATAGCTCGGCGGAGTTGGAGACCACGCACAATGATCTGCAGGCGACGAAAGTCGCGGAGCAACAGGCTCCTGTATCTTGGCTTCTTGAAACAAAAAGGACTCGGCAACAACTACGAAGGAGTACATGGGCTACTTATACGCCGGGGACACACAGGAGCTATCCTTCATGCCGGCATTCGCGCAATCGCGCCCACGATGCGCAGGACCCGCGCGGCATCGCCGTGAGCCGCATGCTCGCCCGGATGACGCGGCCTCCTCCCACGATCGACGCCACCCACGCTACTCCTCCCTAACAGAATTGGATACACACGTTCCGCAGCACATCTGCGCGTGCGACCTTGGACTCGATCTAGCTGGACTCCGTGCATGACCCAACACGCACGCACACCAGACTCAAACTTCCTAGACCTATACTGATAACACCAAAAATTGGTACTGACATGTGAGTCGAATTTGGCAGAAGAACACCATTCGGCATGAGGTTTTTCTCAAAGCATTCGGTAGAGGCGTCTGCGGTCGGGAGTACATCGTCATTCGGCAGAAGAACTGTTCCACGGATGAAAGCGGAAGCATTCGGGAGTGCGTGGTGACGTGGATTGGATATAAGGAAGGAGGCGAGTTGATGATGGATACGAGACGGACATGACACCATGGTGTTGATTTTAGGTAATAAATGTTGTAATCGTGGTCGACTGGGAGTCATGTTAGAACCATGGTATAAATATAAACCCTTAGTGTTTGTAATAGGGATCGAACAATTTCACAACAAACCGGCCCTGTGCCAACTTTCGAGTCCTTCTAGTCGTGTCGTCGAGTTCTTCGAGAGGAGCCATCGATCTGTCGACCTCCGTAAGTACCGGCAACCTTGTATCATGTCTAGTATCATGCGGTGGATTTAGACTGTGATGCAAGTAGTCTTGTTACCATGCTTTGTATCATGCGGTGGATTTAAGCTTGGTTCAAGAAGGTTTCCTTGTTGGATCATGAGTCATGCGGTAGGCTAAGATCTAGCTTAGAGCTAGTTATCGGCTCTATTAGATTTGGCAAGATCTAATAGATTCATTAAGTTACCATGTGTTGCTTTGAATTTTACTTTTTTATGTTTAATTCATGTAACACTCTTATTGCCCAATTTAGATTGATTAGATTCGGCTTTATCTTGTTTGTGATCCACGTGTTACATGCTCAAGTCTTTGGCTTGACGTGGCAAGCGGGTCACGCGTCCTCTATAGCCGAATTTAAATCAATCTAGATTGTCACGTGTTGCGGGTTCAAGCTTGTTGGCAATGTTTGTTCCTTCTCCACGGAACCCGATTCGGTTGTACAGCCGTATTCGGTAATCCCATCACGAGTGAAACATGTTTATGAGCTTGCTTTAAATAATGTATGCTTTTAGCCTTCCATGTTTAGATTGTATCATGCGGTGGATTGATCTATTCTTGGTTGGTGGTGTGATTTCAAACAAGTTGCATCATGCGATGGATTAATTTGGTTGATGTCATGCTTGACAGGTTTGAAAGTACCTAGACATGCGGTAGACTAGTGCTTTTGACCTATGCATGCTCGTTTACTGCAAATTCATGAATATGCTTCGCTTTTATTTAATTTATCATGCTTTATCCTTGATAATCGGTCATGGTTACATACTGTAATGTTGTTTACATAAAGACCGATTTTTCATCATGCTTATGTCATACATTCGGCAGCGTTCTGTTTACACACTTTATAAATTCCCGAATGATGTTTAGATTGCTGATAGATAGCTTGTTTGTAGCTATATGTCGTTCTAACTGGCTTTATAGCCGTAAATACGGAACTGCCTGGTACCACCCGGCAAGTTCCAGGTTTTATCTAACCGTTTTCATCCTTTGTCAGTTTCAGGGAAAATTGACTGGCACGCTTTCGGATTCTGACGCCCGGGCCACGTGTGTGAAGCCAGCTAATCCGGCTTGTTGTGTGCTTGGCATGAGGTGCTGATTTTACGTCAACACACTTTTTGGCACGCCCAGTGGGACCATCAAGGTGATCAAGATGCATGAAATCCAAGCTGTCCTGGATGTCACCTTAAATGAACTGTCTTCAGAACATCAACTTTTACTGAAAGAGGCTGTGGAGCAGTTCCAGCAGAAGTGTCTGTTGTCTTTTTCCAAGAATAGGAGTGGTGTGCCATTCCTCAGGACAGATATGCCAAGAGTTCTGATGCTAGGAGAGACTGATGCCACTACTGCTGTAGAGAAACAAGAAGCTTTTGCTATCATATGGCAAACTATGGAAGAAATAATGGCTAGACACAACACTGCATTTTTAAGTAGCTTCCGACAGATGATGGTTGGTGTCTTTGGCCCAAGCGTGGACAAACATTTTGAGCAAGGTGAATAAAGTGTTGTTGCTAATGGCCAACCACCTCGTCAAGATGCAAGTGCTCAGCCGCCTCAGCAAAGTATGAGTGTTCAGCCAACTCAACATGTGGGTAGTCAACCAATCCAGCAGAACCCTCATCAAGCGATATCTAATCCACGCACATATGGTGAGATGACATTCGGTACTTCTGGAGTTCAACCTATCTCTACTTACAGGATAGCCCCAACAAGTAACAGGCTGCAAAAGAATATGTACAGGAATGGGTATTCAGAGTTCATGGACTATAGTGCTATCGATGCTTTCCCGAATCCTGGGTATGGTGGTGCTACAGGGATGCCTGCTGAGAGGCCAGGGAATCAAGACACCAATGTTGATTTTCTGGTGCAAAGAATGACCGATGTGCTGCAAAATCAATTCAGTCTAAAGCCTAAGACTCAAGGACATGTGTATACATCTCCCTTCCCAGAATGGTACCACAGGGTAGCACTACCAAACAGGATGAAAGTTCCCACAGAATTCACTAAGTTTTCAGGGCAAGATGATACCAGTACCGTGGAACACATAACCCGGTACCTAATGCAGGTTGGGGAAGCTTCTGCTGATGAGGCCTTCAGAATTAGATATTTCCCTGTCCTTGACAGGCCCAGCGTTGACATGGTTCGCTTCTCTACCTGCTCATTCAATCTGCTCTTGGAAAGATTTGGAGCAAAAGTTCCATGCCCATTATTACACTGGCAGTAATGAGAAAAAGCTAATCGATCTGACTACCTTGAGGCAGAGGAACAATGAAACACCAATGGAGTTCCTCAGGAGATTCAGGGAAACAAAAAGCATGTGCTTCTCTCTGAACATACCAGATGATCAATTGGTCGGTATGGCTGTAAAGGTGAATGTTGCCAGCCATTCAGGAGAAGCTATTCGGGATGGAATTCGATGACCTTGGCCAACTGTCACACCGATTGTCATTGATGAGCAATCAAGCATATGGCTTCAAGAAAGACTCCAGATTTGTCAAGCACAATGATATAGCTGAAATTTACAATCAATTCCTTGAAAGGGCAGATCAAGAGAGTGAGTATGATGATGAAGAGGAAATAGCTGCAGCAGAGATTGTGTGGGGCAAAGAGCCATTGACAGTAAATCAGAGGTGGATCAAGCAAACTAAAGGCACCTATGATTTTGATGTAACCAAGGCAGACAAGCTCTTCGATTTCCTCGTGAAAGAAGGCCGGATCAAGTTGCCAGAAGGGCATTCTATGCTTCGGCCTGATGGAGTGAAAGATAAGAAGTATTGTGGATTTCATGACAGAAATTCTCATTCCATCAATGAATGCAGGGTTTTTAGAGTAAGGATTCAGAAAGCTACCCAAGAAGGACATCTGAAGTTTGATAATAAGATGAAATTGGATGGTAACTCATTCCCTCAGAGCATGATCGGGTTCTCAATTAACATGGTGAACGCTGTTGAAGGGAAAGAAAAGGTGAAAGTTTTGACTTCGGAAAAGGCAAAACAGGATGGCTCAGTTGCTCGACAAGTCACATTTAAACAGATTCACAAGAAAGAGCCTCGCTTCCCGAATAGTCGAATTGAAGTGGGTGAATCCTCTAAACCCAGAGTGACTTCGCGTATTCTCCTCAATAAATGTCAGCGTCAACAAGAAAAGGAGCGCTACCAGAAGCGCAAGTACGAAGAGGAGAAGTAGAGATATGAAGAAGAGGTGTATAGGAAAGAATAAGAGGAATACATGCGGGAACAAGAGCGTGCACATTGGGGATGTGCCTTCTTCAGACACTGTTGGAATGAGGGTTTAAAGCTTCCCACACGGAATAACTGTCCCGAATGCAGCGACAGGTATACCGAATACAGGCAAGACACTGCCAATCACCGATCCATCCATGAAAGAATTGGAAGGGTGCATCCTAGTGATGGTCGGCGCCTAAAAATAAATAAGATTGATGATCAACCGAGGAAAAGGTATGCTGACCACAGGTGGGTTGATCATGAAGAAGAAGAAGATCATGGGTACGTCTGGCAAAAGGGACAGTGGTGCCCACCTGGTTTAAGAAGAAGCCGGAAGAGAAGGGTACAACGCTTGAGGAATCAAGAACTGAAGTAGGCAGGAATTAAGAAGAAACAAGTGTGGAGCCCAAAAGACAAACTTGATGAATCTGGTCGTTCGGCTCATACATGCATGGTATGTTTCTTGCCGAATGAATTCATGGCTCCAGCTAATCAAATTGTGCAAGAGGAGGTATTGCCAGATATGGATGAGGCCGAGCAATTTGGACTGATGGCACAGTTAATGTTGGCCAAGCAAGCTACTTTTGATAAGCCAGCCAAGAATCGGCACATGAGACCGCTGTACTTAAGAGGGTATGTCAACGGGAAGCCATTGACCAAGATGTTTGTTGATGGTGGAGCTGCTGTTAATGTGATGCCATATACTACATTCAGAGAGCTTGGCATGGGCCTTGGAGATTTGACGCCAACAAGCATATTTCTGGATGATTTTGCTGGAAATCTTTCAGACACCAAAGGCTGTGTACATGTAGATTTGATGATCAGATCTAAGACTCTACTTACAACCTTCTTTGTCATTGAAGGCAAAGGGGCATATAGCTTGCTGCTTGGAAGGGACTGGATCTATGCGAAATGCTGCATTCCATCTACTATGCATCAACAGCTTGTTCAGTGGGTAGATGACGATGTGGAAGTTGTCCAAGTAGATGATTCGGTAAGCGTGGCTAACGTGGAACCAGCCTTCTGGGAGTATCAAGGCATAGATTGCTTCTCAGGCAGGGACTGGGGTGAAGGTCCTGTTGAACCAGTCCGCAGTGATCAACAGCCGATCCAAGCAGTTGGCTCTTATAGTAATTTTTAATGGAGAATCCAATTGATGGAACTGATGGGAAGTTAGGACGTGGATTTATGTCGGCCGATAAATTGGAAGAAATAGACATTGGAGATGGTGACAAGCCAAGGCCGACATTCATCAGTACTAACTTGGATTCAGATTTCAGAAAAGAGTTGATTAAGCTACTAAAAGAATATAAAGATTGCTTCGCTTGGGATTATTCGGAGATGCCTGGTTTGGATCGTTCCATTGTTGAGCATCGGTTGCCAATCAAGCCTGATTTTAGACCTTACAAGCAACCGCCCCGAAAAATTTACAAGGATGAAGTATTGGCCGATGTGAAAAAAGAAGTTGAGAGATTAATAGAAGCGAATTTCATTCGGTCATGCAGATATGCAGAGTGGATCTCTAATATTGTTTCTGTTTACAAGAAAAATGGAAAGATGAGGGTTTGCATAGATTTTAGAGATCTAAACAAGGCTACACCCATGGATGGATATCCAATGCCTGTTGCTGACTTGTTGGTTGATGCTGCTGCTGGGCATAAAGTTATTAGCTTCATGGATGGCAATGCAGAGTACAATCAGATTTTTATGGTAGTGGAGGATGTAGCAAAGACAGCCTTCAGATGTCCTGGACATATAGGGTTATTTGAGTGGATTGTCATGACATTTGGGTTGAAGAATGCTGGTGCAACTTATCAAAGAGCCAAGAATTATATTTTTCACGAGTTGATCGGCAAAATTGTGGAGATATATATTGATGATGTCGTGATCAAGTCATTGGATCATGAATCACATTTGGCGGGTGTGAGGAAAACTCTGGAATGTACTAGGAAGCATGGGCATAAGATGAACCCGAACAAATGTGCTTTTGGAGTTTCAGCCGGAGAGTTCCTAGGATTTCTGGTGCATGAGGGAGGAATAGAAGTTGGCAAGAAAAGCATGAAAGCTATTGATGAAGTTGTTCCTCCAACCAATCTTAAGGAATTGCGATCCATCGCTTGGAAAGATCAATTTTGTGAGGAGATTCATATCAAATTTGTCACAAAAGGTGTTGCCTTTTTCTCCACTGTTAAGAATCAAAAAGGATCAGAAGTTTGTATGGGGTGACGAACAACAGAAGGCTTTCAATGAAATCAAGGAATACATGAAGGAACCACCAGTATTGGTACCTCCACAATTGAACAAGCCTTTTAAGTTGTACGTGGCGGCCGATACCCAAACCATTGGATTGGCCCTCATACAAGAATTTGAGGGAAAAGAAAGAGTAATTGCATACCTTAGCCGAAAATTACTTGATCCCGAAACAAGATATTCGGCTGCAGAGAAACTTTGCTTGTGTGTTTATTACTCATGTACAAAGTTTCAGCACTATTTGTTGAATGCCGAATGCATTGTATATTCAAAATCTGATGTAATTAAACACATGTTGTCTATGCCAATTTTGAATGGAAGGATTGGCAGATGGATTTTAGCCTTGTCTGAGTTTGAATTAAGGTTTGAATCGGCAAAAGCTGTTAAAGGACAAATTATTGCTGACTTCATTACCGAGCACCATGGTTCATCAATTAATTTGCTTGAAATTACTCCTTGGGCTTTATTTTTTGATGGATCTTCATGTGGCAAAGGTGGTGGAGTAGGTATTTTATTAATTTCACCCAAGGGAGAAATGTTTGAATTTTCTATTCCTATTCAACCTACTGTCACAAATAACCAAGCTGAGCATGAAGCATTGCTTAGAGGACTTCAATACTTGAGAGAGGCAAAGGCCATTTCAGTTGAGATTTTTGGAGATTCAGAGCTAGTTATAAAACAATTGAATGGCCAATATGAATGCAGAAATGATATCCTGAGGAATTACTACGAGGAGTGCAAAGAAATCCTTGTGACAACCCGCCCAGGAAAATACCGTACTATCGCCTAAGACCGATCCACTTTGGTCATTAAGCAATAATAAAGTATCATCCTGTCGTTAGTTGCCGGGTTAACGCCCGGTAAATCACTTGAAAAGCAACAAGGATCGAATATATGCATTAAAACTCACTCGAAGGCGAGTCCAGAGATACAACAACATTGAAATCCAAATTCGTACCCCGAAGGGCTTAATTATTACAAACCATAGTTTTTGCCATGATGAAATAGTTCAGAGTTTTCGAAAGCAGCGGAAATAAACTAACGGAAGCGAAGACACCACGGGAGGCCATCCATGATGCTTTCAGTAGTCGTCCTCCACCCACTCCAGCTCCCAGCCGGGCGGGATCTCTCCGGGCCACACATCACCGAAAGCATTACCTGGATCAACATATTATAGCAAGGCTGAGTATACTAATACTCAGCAAGACTTACCCGTTGGTGATAACTACTTCACCAAATCTAGACCATGAAAGGCTTTTTGGCTACTGGGTTGCTTTTGCTGAAAAGTAACAAAGAGTAGGTCCTTACTTTCAAGATTTTAGCACAAGTTCTAGTAGTTTAATCTTTACTACATTAGCCAACTGGTACAAACAAAGTTGTACAATACAATTAATCAAGCATAGTATTCATCAACTTCCATCATTAGGGATCTCATGACTAGTGGAGTAAGTAGTCTCGGATAACGGTGAGAGGCTGACAATCGATTGATTTAAACCTTGCAAGGTAAACCCAAACACACGGTAGGCTGCCCACAAAGGAACAACTTTCCCAGGCCGTTTCCAAAAAATCCTCGGGTCGGGATGAAAGGCCACAGTCTTTGGTGCAGGCTATCCGGAATACCCCGCGAGATACCCGGAATCACCATACACCACCGGTAGCTAGCCGTGAGAGCGAATCCCAAGAGTAGTGACAGTTCCATCCCTAGCCGTCTCATTAAGGTACTAGGCTTACCGGTCCCATACCCGACATGTGCTTAGTACGTTCAAAAACTTAGCCCACATAACCACTGGACCGGAGCCCAAATCCCATGCTCTTACCACGTGAGCAATCCATTTAAGGATATATTGTGATTCCTATCTAGGAACCTATTCTCGCGAGTGAGGTCATCACTCGACTTGTAATGGTCCTATAGCTTAGCAGCTATTGACCTACCATACTAGTAAGGACAAAGGTACCTCGGAATCATGCATCTAGGGTTTCATTCAACTCCTGAACTTAAATGCACAATCATCCATAGATAATTGGATAAAGAATTTGAAAACTAGGTTAGATGCACCGGAGCTTGCCTTCGTCAGATAGGTTAGCCTGGGCACCCTCGGTGTTGAGCACTTCCACGTACTGCAGCGAAGCTTCCGCTCCTCCTTCCTCGGTTTCCGGGACAAGCGAGTAATCACCGTCCGGAAGATCTACACGGAATGCAATGCAAGGTTCAGGTGATGTGATAGTTCGTTATCGTACGCAACTCTTGTTGGTCATATTCACCTTAGCAAGCATCTAGCTAGTGTTTCTCTTTTAGGAAGGTTATTGGTTGTACATGGGTTATTCTTTTATTGTACATTTGACTAAAGGTCTTTATTGTACTTGTCATTTCATGTGAATGTGTAGTCCTTTTACCTTCACAAGCAAAGGTATAAATAACATTTTTATTCATGAATTAATTTCTTTTCAGCAATGATAATTATTTATCTTTTAATTAAATTATATAATACTTTCAAAAAGGAAAAAGAATTAAATAAGGGCTTTCCTTTATTTAACTTCTCTTTAATATTAAAAGGCTTTTAAGCTTTTTATTAAGCAGTTAAATTACCAAAAATTAAGGAAGTGTTTCTTAACCATATTAGCACCTATCCTGGTCCATTGGACCCACATGTAAGTGTTGGATGCTAGGAAATTAAATACTATTGAAAATAACAAAGGCTAGCTAGTGATTCAATTTAAATGCATACAAAAATAAATAAGCCTCAAAATGATCCAAACTTTCTCATGCATTCTCTCTGGTCCTAAACAAGCCTAAAGAACCAGCATGTTCACCTAGGAACTCTACTGATCTTAGTTCATTAATTTTCAAAGGAAAACATGCACAAATTGAGAATAATTATTTCTGATAAGCCAAAAATCATGATTAATTCACAAGTTGTGTATTTTGATATTACAAGACAGTGTGCACAAGTTGAGCTCAAAAACATAAATATATTTAGCAAGAAAAATCATCTAGGCAGTTTCTGCAGAAAAGGAAAACAATTTATTTAACAAGATCCACTGCATAATTTTGTGCAATATTTGGCACAACAGCTAGTCATGACCTAACACACAATATATCCAAAATTGGGATACAAAGGAGTTATGGATTTAAAGTTATGCCAGATCTAGGTTTTTCACATTTATATTTTTCATGCTAAAACTATTTAGAATCCAGCCATGTGCAAATAACAAAAGTGGTGGTATTTCTCTTTCTGAACCCAACAAAATTGGTTTGGTATTTTTCTGATTTTTCTACGAATTTCTAGGAATTTTCTAAGGCTCTGGACTGAACTGTAAGAAAACCTAGATAGAGATCTTTACAACCAGGCCCTGAATCTAGCACAAAACACCCTAGACAGATTTGAAGTTTTGCAATCCAGACCTTGGCCGGAGGGGGCGGCGCGGGCACGGCCAACGCCGACGAGCGGCGGCGGCGGCGGCGGCCGGCAAGCGGCGGGCTCGACCACATGCTCACCTAGGGGTTGTAGGTGGCGGAGTGGAGGCGAAGAGGTGGCCGGCGACGGGGGTTCGGCGGCGGCCGGCGGCGGTGGCCGCGGCGGCTCGGGGAAAACCGGCGAGGAGGCGGGATGCTGGGCAATTGGCGAGCGCGCGAGCTACACTAGGGTCTAGAGGATCTACCGGAGTAGTTGACCGGCGGCGAGCACGGGCAGTGAGCTCTAGCACCGGGCGGCGGCGGCAATGGCGGCGGGCGGCTCGGGGAAGGCGCGCGGAGGGGTGGCAAGGGGCTTTTATACGCGGCTCGGCGCGTCCGTGGGTGACGAGGGGTGAGGGCGGAGATGCTCGCCGTGCTACGGCGGCTCGGGGCTCGCGCGTACGGCGGCGGCGTCGCCGACGGACCGCCGGTCCGTGCGCGCGCGCGCGCATACGGCGGCGCGGACTCGATGCGTCTTGGACCGGGGGTGCGTCGGGGCGCGGAACCTAGGGCGACGCGTGCCTCGGGTGGCGCTTGGCCTCGGGAGGCGCGAGCGCGGACGCCGGGCGCGGTCGGCGGCGGTCGGCGACGCGCGGCGCGGGGGCGCGCGACGTCGCGGCGGCTCGGCGCTCTGCCCGGTTTTGTTTTGCTGGTACCGAGTTTGAAATGAATTTGCTCCAAATTTTTGTATAGAAGTTGACCAAGTGATGAATACAAAAGTTGTAGATCTAGCTACCCTTAACAACTTCTACAAAGGCTATATAGGGTTTTTCTTCACAGAATTTGAATTGCAAGGATGCCAACCTTGAATGCCAGCATGGTTTTGCAAATAGTGAAACCTGTCTTGCAACTCAATTTCCAAGTTTTTCCCTTCAAAATTTGAAATGCCAATCTACATGAAAGTTGTGTCCCTCATCAAGATGGACAACTTTCATAAAGGTAGAATTTTAAGTGTTTAGGTGAATTTTGGAGAACGCGGCAAAAGTTCGAGCGGAGACACTGTGGACACTAAGGGTGGCAAGGGGTTTGACCAAACCTTTGACCATGGGTTGGCCCCACAAGTGTGTTTACTAGCCAATTGGGGTCACTAGGGTGGGTTAGTGAGTTTTTCGAGGTGAGGGCCCAGGTTGACCGTGGTTTGACCACTGTTGACCATTTGACCGGCTATTAAGGCTAATTAAAAACCTGGGGCATCACAGCCTACCCCCCTTAAACGGAATCTCGTCCCGAGATTCGATTTGATAACGAAGAGATGGGGAGAAGAACTCACGATTTCGAGATTGTAGGAAGCCCGGATACTTAGTGTTAAGATAGTCCTCCGTCTCCCCCGTTGCTTCTTCCTCCGTGTGATGACTCCATTGGATCTTGTACATCCGTACAGTCTGCCTTCGGGTCTTTCGCTATTTTTGGTCTAATACTTTCAATGGGTGCTCGATGAGCGAGAAATCCGGCTCAATCTAAGCATTAGCTTCTGTGATGATTTCATTCTCCGGCACAGGCATTCCCTTCTTCAATTGAGTTACATGAAACACATTGTGAACTGCGGAAAACCGTTCTGGCAATTGGATACGGTAAGCCACGGGTCCACATACTTCTATAACTTCATATGGTCCAATGTAGCGCGGGGCTAACTTTCCCTTGACTCTGAACCTTTGCACACCTTTGGTGGGGGACACTTTCAAATATACATAATCTCCCACTTTAAAGTGTCGAGGTGCGGTTCCCTTGTCATGTAACTCTTTTGCCTCATCTGTGCCATCTTCAAATTCTCTCTTATCACTTGCACCCTTTCTTCGGCCTCTTTAACTAATTCTGGTCCAAAGAGTGTTCTCTCTCCGGCCTCTGACCAATTCAGCGGAGTGCGGCATCTACGTCTGTAAAGAGCATCGAACGGTGCCATTTTCAAACTGGCTTGATAGCTGTTATTGTAGGAGAATTTTGCCAAGGACAGACACTTGTCCCAACTCTTGTCAAAGTGCAAGATGCTTGCTCTCAACATGTCTTCCAAAATCTGATTTATTTTTTCCGTCTGACCATCGGTCTGCGGATGATAACTGGAACTGCGGATCAGCTGGGTTCCCAAACACTCATGCAATTGCTCCCAAAAATGAGCTACAAACCGAGTCCCTCTATCAGAGATTATAGTCTTTGGGATTCCATGCAAACGAACTATGTGATCCATGTACACTTCTGCATATTGTTGTACGGAGTAAGTGGTGTGCACGGCAATGAAGTGAGCGGTCTTGGTGAGTCTGTCCACAATTACCCAAATAGAGTCTTTCTTTCTAGCTGTTAGGGGTAAACCCACAATGAAATCCATACTAATATCGTCCCACTTCCACATAGGTATCGACAGGGGTTGGAGTACACCTGCCGATTTCAAATGACTTGCTTTCATTCGGTGGCAAGTATCGCACTCGGCTACATACTTGGCTACATCCACCTTCATATTGGACCACCAAAAGTTCTGTTTCAGATCTTGGTACATCTTTGTACTACTAGGATGAATAGAGAATTTGGACATGTGAGCCTCATCTAGAATGATTTTCTTAATTTCCGGGTCAATGGGGACCACTAGACGTTTCCCAAACCAGACCACATCTTGGTGATCCTTCTGGAAACAAGTGTACTTGGGGTCTCCCTCTGCTAGTTTCTATTTGATGGTTTGAATGTCTACATCATTGCGCTGAGCAGTGACAATTCTATCATAAAGATTGGACTCTGCCGTCAAGGCATAAAGAATTACTTGCGGTACCACTTCTAAGTTGAGCCTTCTCATTTCTTCACACAACGGTTCACTAATTGGCTCCAACTCTAGGTGGTTGCAATGATCTTTGCAGCTAAGAGCATCCGCAACAACATTTGCCTTGCCGGGGTGATAGTGCACTTCTAGATCATAATCCTTAATCAACTCAAGCCATCTTCTCTGCCTCATATTCAATTCCGAGTGGGTGAAGATGTATTTGAGGCTCTTGTGATCAGTGAAGATATTGCAACGATTACCCATTAGATAATGCCTCCATATCTTGAGGGCATGGACAACAGCAGCTAACTCAAGATCATGGGTAGGATAATTGAGCTCATGGGGTCGAAGTGCCTGTGAAGCATAGGCAATGACTCGGCCCTCTTGCATAAGCACACAGCCGAGACCCGTGCCTGATGCGTCACAGAAAACTTCAAACGGTTTGGAATTATCCGGTTGCACTAATACTGGGGCAGAAGTTAGATGTTGCCTTAGGGTGTGGAAAGCTTTTTCACAGGCTTCGCTCCACACAAATTTCACTCCTTTCTTGAGTAATTCGGTCATGGGTTTTGCGATTCTTGAAAAGTCAGGAATGAATCGGCGGTAATATCCCGCCCATCCTAGGAAACTGCGGATTTGGTGTACGGACTTGGGTAGTTTCCAATCCATCACCTCTTGAACTTTGCTAGGATCTACGGAGATACCATCGTGGGAAATGGTGTGCCCTAAGAATTTCACACTTTTCAACCAGAATTCGCATTTGGAGAACTTAGCATAAAGCTTATGATCTCGCAAACGCTGAAGGACAACTCGGAGATGTTTGGCGTTTTCTTTCTCGCTTTTGGAATAGATGAGAATATCATCGATAAAGACCACGACAAATTTATCGAGCTCCATCATGAACACGGAGTTCATGAGATACATGAAGTAGGCTGGGGCATTTGTGAGTCCAAAAGACATTACCAAGAACTCGTAAAGACCATAGCGAGTGGAAAAAGCGGTTTTAGGAATGTCGCAAGGTCGAATCTTGATTTGGTGGTAGCCAGAACGAAGGTCGATTTTAGAGAAGACTTTGGCACCAGCCAATTGATCAAAAAGAACGTCGATTCGTGGAAGCGGGTATTTGTTTTTGATGGTGACTGCATTGAGTGGTCGGTAATCTACGCACATTCTCAAGCTACCATCTTTCTTCTTGACGAAGAGAGCAGGGCAACCCCAAGGAGAAGAACTCGGGCGAATATAACCCTTATCTAACAATTCTTGGAGTTGGATTTTTAGTTCGGCTAACTCTTTGGGTGGCATACGATAAGGTCTTTTGGAAATGGGTGCGGTACCGGGCTGGAGTTCGATCACAAACTCGACATCTCTGTCTGGTGGAATACCAGGCAACTCATCCGGAAAGACATCCGGGTACTCGCGCACTACTGGAATTTCATCAAGAGGGGAGATAATGGTCACATAGGCACAAGAATCGGTACCGTCCTTGAAAGGTAGGTACAAGGTAGTGTGCCCGACCGTAGGAGAATTGATCTCTATGACCCTATCTGATATATCTAGAATCACCTTATGTCGATTCATCCATTCCATACCCAAGATAACACCATTCCAACCAAGTTTATGACGATAAGGTTTGTCGGAATGATTTTACTACCTAAACCCAAACTTACTCCTCGGATTAAGATATTAGAGGTGATTTGTCCTCTGGGAATAATTATCTTATAAGCGGAAGTGGTATGAGAACCCTTCAAACCCAATTTGCTTATTAGCTTTTCACTGATGAAACTATGGGTAGCTCCCGAATCGAATAAAATCTTAACAGGAGTGTCGTTGATAGAGAATGTACCCGTGAGCACTGAAGCTCCTTCTGGGATGTCACTCATGGCGGTGAAGTTCAGCTTGCCCTGGCGTACTTGAACCATGGGCTTCTTAGCCGGAGTGGCCGGTTTGCTTCCTGCACCCTGATTCTGCGGGTTGGGCTTGATCTGCCTGGGCTTGGGACACTCATGAATGTAATGCCCTGGCTGGCCACAGTTGTAGAAACGACGACCACCAACGTTGCGATGAGGTGCATTAGGCTTTGGAGCCTGCTGCTGAGCACTGTGGAACTGGAAGTTCCCTGTGGGTTTGCTCTGAGGTGGCTTCATCGTCCAGCGTCCAGTTGAAGATTGCTGGGATGGGCCTGGAGCGTTCTTCTTCACAAAGTGAAACTTCTTGCCCGTTCCGTTGCCTGGGGTGAAACCAGACATCCTCTTCTTGTCCCCGTGGGCTTTCTTCATAGCATCTTCTTGGGAGATAGCCTTGTTCACTAGCTCATGAAAGTTTGCGGGCTCGAGCAGGTTCAGACGCTCATACAACTTGCCATCAAGCCCGTCACGGAACCTTTCCATCTTCTTTGCATCAGTATCAACGTGATGCCCACCATATTGGCACAAGCTATTGAACTTCTGAGCATAGCGATACACTGTGTCAGATCCTTGTCTGAGGGCCAACAGCTCCCTCATCTTCCTATCCATCAGTCCCTTGGGTATGTGGTGGCTCTTGAAAGCCTGCTTGAACTCATCCCAAGTCACAGCGTGCCCTCGCTGCATTGACTTGAAATGGTCCCACCACATCAAAGCTTCTCCTCGTAGTTGCAGCGCTGTGAAGTTAGCTTTGTTCTCCTCGGAGCAAGGCAGCACAAAGGTAGAGAATTTTGCCTCTATGGCCTTGATCCAAGCCTCAGCTTCCAGGGGGTCTTCTGCTTTAGCGAAGGTCGGCGGCTTCATAGCGATGAACTGGGCATACATGGTGACCTGGTTAGGCCCCTCGTGGTTGGCCCCGTGTGGCGGCCCTCGGTTCATCTGCTGGGCGATCTGCTGCTGCGTCTGCAGGATCTGGCGCAGCACCTTGGTTTGGGTGGCCATGAAGGCCTCCGACGGCGTCATGGGCGGGGGTGGCGGCAAGTCACCGCTACCACTTGCTCCAAAACCGTTGGGCGAGCTGCGCGTGGTTCCCACCATCTGAAAAGTGAGCTTTATTAGTGAGATAGCCAAAAGCTTACTCCAAAATGATGACAAGCATGATCATGCATAATCACATCTCATTAGCATTTAAATGATGAGGACAGCAACAGTCGAACAATATTCCATAGCCACCAAGATTCATAGAATCGTTTTGTTAACACAGTTAGGAATGCGACCACTCGAATGCACGTGCCCACGTTTACCCTCGAACAATTACTGTCACATCGGGTCCAACGACTGTGGCATACGAACGAGCACTTAATCGCTGACAACGAGTGATGCCCCTAGAAATGCTTTGGTTTACCAACGCTTTTAGGTGGAAATGCAAAATTGACAAGCGGGGTCATTTTCAACGGTTTATCCAAGAATTTGGTAATCATACACAACGAAACTTCCATTACTGAATGACAAACGAATCCACTTAAAGCACACATGCTTAAGCATTCTTTATTACAATAAGATAGAGCAAGGTCCAAGGACATTATAACTCTTGAATTTTGAAAATAACATGGCATGACACGATACAAGCAGTTACTCGGCACGAAAACGTGCTAACAAGCCAACTACTCTAAACATCTCAAGATAACTCGATAGGATCGACATCCTTCTTATTCCCGCTGTCGGCAACCTAGTTGCCCACTGAAGCACCACTGTACGTAGGCGAAGCTGGGGGAGTCGGTAACGGTGGTCCTGCCTGGCTCGTCTGATCCAGACCGGACAAACCCTGCTGCTCCTCCGGGTGTGCCTGTACTGGGGGCAGTGGTTGTAAGGCCACTATAGCCTGCAAGGCTGCCACCTGTACCTCGGCCTCCTCCACTTGCTGCTTCATATCGGCAATGTTCTGAAGTAGCGTCAGCCTCTCAATCTCATGCACATTGGCATTCTCCTCTAGTGTATGGTTCTCGGCCTCCAGATCTACAATCCTCTATAGGTGGTCGCCTCTCTCTAGCTCTAACTGAAATCTCTTAGCACGCAGCCTGTCATTCTCCTGCTGCACCTGAGTAAGAGTAAAGTTCAGCTGCTGGTGTGCTGCTGATAACTACTGCCAATCACGCCTAGATGCCTCCAAACGCTGCCCAATAATCGTTGTGGTATTATAGCATAGCCCCTGAAGTGTGAAGACCACGTTCAGACAGCGAGCTAGCGTCTGAGTAACATCCAACGGCTCTGCTAGTGTCAACAGTTCCCGTAGGTGATCCATACGGTCCAACCATGCTGGGTCGTGAGGACTCACAGCAGGAAACAATCCAAACGGAGAAAGAGCTACCACGGTGGGGTTGTGGTCACAGAAATCTGTCAGCACTCTGAGAGCGGCTGACTCAACGGACTCGTGAGTGATAAATCCCCAGTAGATAAAACTCAAGTCGAACCAGTCGGCGTGGTCCGGGTGTGGCAGAACAGTGACGATCACTCTGCAACGGGGAACACCATAGCGCTCGAACTCCTTCACCTCGTAAGTCGGTGGTGTGAGGTAGCCTGCGGCGCTAAGTGCTTCCCACGCAAGGCGCGGAAAACCCTCCCAGTGCAACCCGTTGGTACGGATCGTATCGTCAGCGTCGAACTCGTGGAACACGGGGAAAGCCATCTGTACACAAATGTAACTCATGTCAGATCTCAAAGAGAACGACATGTCAAATGGTGAAGTTCTGGCAGCTGTGAATAAAAATTCATAACCAAAAATCCAGAAACCTCAAAACTTCCCAAGTTTCCCGGTTCAAAATAAATCCTTTAACAATTAATTAAATTTTAAGGTTGAGCATCGAACAAGGAACAAGGTGGATGGTTCTGAACCCAGATGTGCCTAGGAAAGTGTGAACCAACCCAAACGGAACTAGGATTGAGACTTGCTATTACAAGATAGCTAGTTAAGGAGCAATTGCTTTTAACCATTTGATTTAATTAACCTAGCACAAGGTAAACAACTTTTTCAAAATTTCGGCAGCATGACGGCTAGGTATGAGAGGTACTCTAGTTTACAAAAGCATACACTAGCATGACTTTCCTTAGAGAGCATATGGAAATTCGGTTTTGGGTCCATTTTAGTTGTTTTGACTTTTAACATGCATGCAAGACGTCCTATCCGACCTCACATGGCAATCAAGCCAAAAATCGGAGTTAGTGCCGGTGGCAAGGCTTTTATTCGTCTCTCCCTATAATATCTAGTCAAGAGCTATACGGTACTTGCTTAACGAATAACGAAGCGCTGTTATGTACCTGCAGAAAACGAACCTTTCGTGCCAGCACGTGACGAAAGCGTCCCCATACATTACCGTTCACTATAGAAACGGTATCCATGCGTTAAGCCGCTGCATGGACAGCGTCCAACCTCGGACACCCTCCGTTTGAATGGAGTGTATCCTTGCCTCGCATGAGCAACATGCGGAATGCACACGTATGAAACACGTGGCGACACACAACTCATAAACAGACGCGAAGATGGGATCCGTGGAATGGATCACTCCATCAACCCTCGCAATTCCCATGATGCGGAACAGCACACGTATAAAACACGTGGCTCCTAGTTTGGTTGTGCAAGAAAGTAAGTCTGACATAAAGTAATGTGCTGGGAGTTAGCCAAAATACACCATAAGTTAATTAAGCCACCTGAAAGAACCCAAAATTCCCTCTAAGGCCTCTCGGTCTAGTTTATCCTTAGCGGACCAACGTACTTTGGAAAATCAGACAATCTTGGCATATTTTATTCAAAAACCAGTGATTAAGGTTTATTAATTAATCTCTGGTGCATATAAGCTCTGATGCCAACTGTGACAACCCGCCCAGGAAAATACCGTACTATCACCTAAGACCGATCCACTTTGGTCATTAAGAAATAATAAAGTATCATCCTGTCGTTAGTCGCCGGGTTAACGCCCGGTAAATCACTTGAAAAGCAACAAGGATCAAATATATGCATTAAAACTCACTCGAAGGCGAGTCCAGAGATACAACAACATTGAAATCCAAATTCGTACCCCAAAGGGCTTAATTATTACAAACCATAGTTTTTGCCATGATGAAATAGTTCAGAGTTTTCAAAAGCAGCGGAAATAAACTAACGGAAGCGAAGACACCACGGGAGGCCATCCATGATGCTTTCAGTAGTCGTCCTCCACCCACTCCAGCTCCCAGCCGGGAGGGATCTCTCCGGGACACACATCACCGAAAGCATTACCTGGATCAACATATTATAGCAAGGCTGAGTATACTAATACTCAGCAAGACTTACCCGTTGGTGATAACTACTTCACCAAATCTAGACCATGAAAGGCTTTTTGGATATTGGGTTGCTTTTGCTGAAAAGTAACAAAGAGTAGGTCCTTACTTTCAAGATTTTAGCACAAGTTCTAGTAGTTTAATCTTTACTACATTAGCCAACTGGTACAAACAAAGTTGTACAATACAATTAATCAAGCATAGTATTCATCAACTTCCATCATTAGGGATCTCATGACTAGTGGAGTAAGTAGTCTCGGATAACGGTGAGAGGCCAACAATCGATTGATTTAAACCTTGCAAGGTAAACCCAAACACAGGGTAGGCTGTCCACAAAGGAACAACTTTCCCAGGCCGTTTCCAAAAAATCCTCGGGTCGGGATGAAAGGCCACAGTCTTTGGTGCAGGCTATCCGGAATACCCCGCGAGATACCCGGAATCACCATACACCACCGGTAGCTAGCCGTGAGAGCGAATCCCAAGAGTAGTGACAGTTCCATCCCTAGCCGTCTCATTAAGGTACTAGGCTTACCTGTCCCATACCCGACATGTGCTTAGTACGTTCAAAAACTTAGCCCACATAACCACTGGACCGGAGCCCAAATCCCATGCTCTTACCACGTGAGCAATCCATTTAAGGATATATTGTGATTCCTATCTAGGAACCTATTCTCGTGAGTGAGGTCATCACTCGACTTGTAACGGTCCTATAGCTTAGTAGCTATCGACCTACCATACTAGTAAGGACAAAGGTACCTAGGGATCATGCATCTAGGGTTTCCTTCAACTTCTGAACTTAAATGCACAATCATCCATAGATAATTGGATAAAGAATTTGAAAACTAGGTTAGATGCACCGGAGCTTGCCTTCGTCAGCTAGGTTAGCCTGGGCACCCTCGGTGTCGAGGACTTCCACGTATTGCAGCGAAGCTTCCGCTCCACCTTCCTCAGTTTCCGGGACAAGCGAGTAATCACCGTCCGGAAGATCTACACGGAATGCAATGCCAGGTTCAGGTGATGTGATAGTTCGTTATCGTACCCAACTCTTGTTGGTCATATTCACCTTAACAAGCATCTAGCTAGTGTTCTGGAACTCTACTGATCTTAGTTCATTAATTTTCAAAGGAAAACATGCACAAATTGAGAATAATTATTTCTGGTAAGCCAAAAATCATGATTAATTTACAAGATATGTATTTTGATATTACAAGAAAGTGTGCACAAGTTGAGCTCAAAAACATAAATATATTTAGCAAGAAAAATCATCTAGGCAGTTTCTGCAGAAAAGGAAAACAATTTATTTAACAAGATCCACTACATAACTTTGTGCAATTTTTGGCACAACATCTAGTCATGGCCTAACACACAACATATCCAAAATTGGGATACAGAGGAGTTATGGATTTAAAGTTATGCCAGATCTAGGTTTTTCACATTTGTATTTTTAATGCTAAAACTATTTAGAATCCAGCCATGTGAAAATAACCAAAGTGGTGGTATTTCTCTTCCTGAACCCAACAAAATTGGTTTGGTATTTTTCTGATTTTTCTACGAATTTCTAGGAATTTTCTAAGGCTCTGGACTGAATTGTAAGAAAACCTAGATAAAGATCTTTACAACCAGGCCCTGAATCTAGCACAAAACACCCTAGACAGATTTGAAGTTTTGCAATCCAGCCCTTGGTCGGAGGAGGCGGCGCGGGCACGGCCAACGCCGACGAGTCGGCGGCGGCCGGCGGCGGCAAGCGGCGGGCTCGACCACATGCTCACCTAGGGGCCGTGGGTGGCCGGAGTGGAGGCGGAGAGGTGGCCGGCGACGGGGGTTCGGCGGCGGCCCGCGGCGGTGGCCGCGGCGGCTCGGGGAAAACCAGCGAGAAGGCGGGATGCTGGGCAATTGGTGAGCGCGCGAGCTACACTAGGGTCTAGAGGATCTACGGGAGTAGTTGACCGGCGGCGAGCACGGGCGGTGAGCTCTAGCGCCGAGCGGCGGCGGCAATGGCGGCGGGCGGCTCGGGGCGGCGCGCGGAGGGGGGGGGCAAGGGGCTTTTATACGCGGCTCGGCGCGTCCGTGGGTGACGAGGGGTGACGGCGGAGATGCTCGCCGTGCTACGGCGGCTCGGGGGCTCGCGCGTACGGCGGCGGCGTCGCCGATGGACCGGCGGTCCGTGCGCGCGCGCGCGTGCGGCGGCGCGGACTCGATGCGCCTCGGGCGGGGGTGCGTCGGGGCGCGGAACCTCGGGCGGCGCTTGGCCTCGGGAGGCGCGGACGCCGGGGGCGCGGCCGGCGGCGGCCGGCGGCGCGCGGCGCGGGGGTGCGCGACGTCGCGGCGGCTCGGCGCTCTGCCCGGTTTTGTTTTGCTGGTACCGAGTTTGAAATGAATTTGCTCCAAATTTTTGTATAGAAGTTGACCAAGTGATGAATACAAAAGTTGTAGATCTAGCTACCCTTAACAACTTCTACAAAGGCTATATAGGGTTTTTCTTCACAGAATTTGAATTGCAAGGATGCCAACCTTGAATGCCAGCATGGTTTTGCAAACAGTAAAACCTGCCTTGCAACTCAATTTCCAAGTTTTTCCCTTCAAAATTTGGAATGCCAATCTACATGAAAGTTGTGTCCCTCATCAAGATGGACAACTTTCATAAAGGTAGAATTTTAAGTGTTTAGGTGAATTTTGGAGAACGCGGCAAAAGTTCCGGCAGACACCTGTGGACACTAAGGGTGGCCAGGGGTTTGACCAAATCTTTGACCATGGGTTGGCCCCACAAGTGTGTTTACTAGCCAATTGGGGTCACTAGGGTGGGTTAGTGAGTTTTTCGAGGTGAGGGCACAGTTTGACCGTGGTTTGACCACTGTTGACCATTTGACCGGCTATTAAGGCTAATTAAAAACCTGGGGCGTCACAATCCTGAAAAGCTTTCAGTTAGTAATTCTACAACATATTCTTAGAGAAAACAATGGAGAGGCAAACAGGCTAGATCAAAGTGCTTCAGGTTATAGAGAGAATCAGGAAGTGTTTGCCATCGATGTATATGCTTTTGGGAGTGGTCTAGCAGAAGATGATTGGAGAAAAGAAATTGCTAATTATTTGGAGAATCCGTCCCGAAAGGTCTCTAGGAAGCTCAGGTACAAAGCCATAAAGTTTGTTCTTCTTGATGGACGTTTGTATTACAAATCCATGGATGGGGTGTTGCTACAATGCTTGGGTCGAGAAGAAGCAAAGAGGATGATGAGTGAAGTGCATGATGGGTTGTGTGGAGCACATCAGTCGGCTTACCGAATGAAGTGGGTTATTAGGAAAACTGGATGTTATTGGCCGACAATGCTGGAAGATTACTTTGAATATTACAAGGGATGTCAAGATTGTCAGAAGTTTGAAAATATTCAGAGAGTTCCTGCATCAGCTCTGAATCCTATTATCAAGCCATGGCCATTCAGAGGATGGGGAATAGATTTGATTGGCCAAATAAATCCTCCATCTAGCAAGGGGCATAAGTTTGTGCTTTTAGCGACAGATTATTTCACTAAGTGGGTTGAGGCAATTCCATTGAAGAAGGTGCATCAGAAAATATGGTTGAGTTTGTCAAAGAGCATATCATTTACAGATTTGGAATTCCTCAGACAATTACGACAGATCAAGGAACTCAGTTTACATCTTCAGAGTTCAGAGATTTTGCTGAAAGTATGGGGATCAAATTATTGAATTCTTCTACTTATTATGCCCAAGCTAATGGTCAGGCAGAAGCTTCTGACAAGATCATGATCAAGATTATACAGAAGAAGATTGATCAGAAGCCGAAAAGGTGGCATTCGGTACTCAATAAAGCCTTATGGGCTTACCGAATGGCTCCTCATGGAGCTACACATACATCTCCTTATGAGTTAGTTTATGGACATCATGCTATCTTGCCATGGGAGATGCAGTCAGACTCAAGGAGAATAATATTGCAAGAGGATTTAAGTTCCAAGGATTACAATGACTTAATGATGGACGAATTAGAAGATTTGCATATGATTCGTCTTAGGGCCTTGAAAAATATTGAGAAAAACAAAATGCGAGTTGCTAAGTACTATAACAAGAAGGTAAAGGTCAAGAAATTTGCAGAAGGAGATTTGGTTTGGAAAGCATTATTGCCGGTTGGGACTAAGTACAGTGCATTCGGTAAGTGGTCTCCAAATTGGGAAGGTCCCTTTCGGGTGGTTAGCTGCACGCCTGGAAATGCATACATCTTGAAAACTCTGCTGGGAGAAGAATTCACTACTGCTATAAACGAGAGATATTTGAAGAAATATTATCCTAGTATTGAAGTTGATCGTTGATTGTTGTTCCAAGCGTCAGAGAAACGGAAATAGCCGGCATTCGGGAGGAAGCGGCCTTCAGAACAAAAATTCCGACAAAGGGAAAATGGCCAATACTAAAGTGTATTGCCCTTAGCACAAGAATATTTTTTGCATCACAAACGTTCTTGCAAGTTCTTCTATTAACAATGCAACCACCTAAGATTACAAAAGAAGGCATGCAGGAAGCAGAAGGCCTGAAGGAAGAAGCGAAAGTATCTTCATTTCTTTGGCTCAGTGCTTTTCCTCTTGAGCTCGTCCCTCTTCAGCTGCTCCAAGACCACCGTGACGGCAATGCGGAAACCTTGGGGGCTGGCGTGTTCTGCAGCTTCCATCAAACTGTCACACGCGGCCTTCAGGTTGTTGTACCTGTCGAACATATCTTAATAAGAGGAACAGATTCTCATCAAACACGGGATCCGAACTTGAGCATGAGATTCAAATGAGGATAAAGATCTCACCGCCTATCACCACCTCCAAGCTCATGTGGCGTTCGCGTTCGGCACAACAACGGGCAGTGATGTCCCATAGATCATGCTCTAAATGTCGAATGCGACGGCGCAGTTGATGGTTGGCCCTCTTCTCGTGCGTAGCGTCTTCTTCTTCAGTCGAGGAGTCAGAGCGGATGTGCTCAGGAATTTCTTTGGTGCCAAAAATGTCCTCCGGCAGCAGGTTGAAGCTGAAATCAGAGAAAGATGAATCACGAGATTGCAATCAAGATCAAGGGAAAGGAATGGGAAGAGAAGATTACTCTCGGATGGTTCGCTTCTTTGATGGGAGGCTGTTCTCCTCGCATGGTGTTTTCCCCTTGTCCGCCATTGCTTTGGGGGTTTTCTCTGGAGGAGGAAGATGAGAGGGAGTGAAATGATGGAAGTGTGTACGAGTGGATTTGCAGAGCACCGGAGGGCTATTTTATTAGCAGTAGAAATGCATCGGGAGTGATGACTGGCCGGCGTGCATTGATGAGAATACCAAACGACGGGGTTTTTCCTTGGATGCGAAGGGTTTGCCAACGAAACAGTGTTCATGGTTCCCGAATGAGGATTCTCTGCGGATTTTGCGCCAACGGGCGAAAATTTGTGCGTATTCAGCTAGAGGAAAGGTTCCCGAATGCGTTCAAAAACAATGAAGATTCGTATGCACAAATTAGGGAAGTTATCACAAAGATAAATACAAAAAATAAATTTTCATTTCATTGCCGAGATTCCATGACCCCTAGTACAAACTAATCAAACAACCTGTTTAGAATAGACTAGGGGTGGATGGTGTTGACGCAAAATGTGCACTCAGCGCCAATCACACAGCAAGCCGAAAAGCTGGCTTCGCACGCGCAGAGAGAGGGTGACGTGCCAGTCAATTTTTCCTGAAAATTAACAAAAGATAAGACAGTTAAATACCAAAGCTTGGAACTTGCCGGGTGGTACCAGACAGTTCCATATTTACGGCTAAGAAGCCAAGCAAGACGACATGTAGCTATGCAAAGCTACCTGTCAAAGAACCACGACCATTCGGGCAACCACAAAGGGAAAAAGAACATTGCCGAATGGATGACGTATGCATGACAACGATCGATCTTTGAATAAACATGGATGCATGAGCAAAGCTATGACCGATCTTCATGAAGATTAACATTAAATGAAGTAAAGCACGGGCATGATCATGTATTAAAATAAGCATGCATAGATCCAAAGCATTAGTCTACCGCATGTCTAATTACTTTGAGACCCGTCGGGCACGATATCAAGCAAATCTATCCACCGCATGATACAACTTGCATGAAAGAACGCACCACTTTCCACAAACAGATCTATCCACCGCATGATACAACCCAAATATGGAAAGCTAGAAGCACACGTCTTTTAAAACATAAATAACGCACGTGATCTACTCGTGAAGATATAACCGAATGCGGCTGAACAACCGATTCGGGGTCCATGGAGAAGGAACAAACATTACCACGTGAATAAATCTATCAAGCTGAATTGGAAATCTAAT
The DNA here is from genome assembly GCA_947561735.1 of Cenchrus americanus. NCBI lineage: Eukaryota > Viridiplantae > Streptophyta > Magnoliopsida > Poales > Poaceae > Cenchrus > Cenchrus americanus. The sequence continues at coordinate 100,589,187 of OX387239.1, read as the reverse complement.
CCACCGGATGACTAGCTCCAAAGCAACCCAAAAACCTGCATCTACCGCATGATACCCGGCTCTTTCAAGATTTATACTAACAAAGCAAGCTTGAACCCGCAACACGTAACAACCTAGATCGATTCGGTTTCGGCTATCGGAGAGCACAAGATCCACGCGTCAAAATCACGAAACCTGCCCATGCACGGATCTTAAAAGGAAAAAGCCGATCCAAACCCATCTAGATTGGGCAAGAGTGTATTACATGAATTAAAACATAAAGTAAAAACTCATGATAACACAGGATAACTTAATGAATCTATTGGATCTTGCCAAAATCCAATAGAGCCGATAACTAGCTTCGAGCTAGATCTTAGCCTACCGCATGGCTCATGATCTAACCAGAAACCCTCTTGAACCAAGCTTGAATCTACCGCGTGACACGAAGCATGGTAACAAGACTACTTGCATCAGATCTAAATCCACCGCATGATACTAGACATGATACAAGGTTGCCGGTACTCACGGAGGTCGACGGATCGATTGGTCCTCTCGAAGAACTCGACGACACAACAAGGACTCTAGGGTTTGGCGTAAGGCCGGTGTGTATTGAGGAATGAACGTGTACGTTACATACATCCGGGGATCGTATTTATACCCTGCGATTACAACAACCGCGAATGGATTCATTGCCTAACTAAACTTGATCGCCTATCCATCCATTCGCTTCCTGCGATCGAGCCACGTCACCGTCCAATCCCGCAAAATCAGCTCTACTGTTCCTTTGCCGAACTGGAGCAGATAGCCGACCGCGGATCCTTCTGCCGAAAATCTCTGAAAATATCTTTCCTTCCCCCAGACGGACTCTTTTCCGAATCGGACCCACATGTCATACTCCTTACCAAATTTCGGTGTTAACACATGCCCCTTCAATTGTGGGATAAAAGTATTTTTTGTTCCACAATTGACTCCAGCCACGAATCCTTGAGCCAAACCTGTCAACACCTGTTCTTCGCAATCCGCCGGATTCCTCGCCCAGATCCAAACCTAGATCCCCTTCGTTCCGAGCTCGAATCTCCAATGGCAACTCAGAGCCAAGCTGCTCAGGTAAATTCACCTTTTCAAGCTTTTGTTCGGCATTAGGTCTTCAATTTTACCTGAGATTTTCTTTCTCCGCTCTCCTCCAGGAACCTTCTACTGCTCTTCTGATTCCTATTGAGGCCAATTCGCAGTCTTATTATCTTGGTCCCGAAGGGAATCCTGACCCTCGAGATTTTATTGCCGCTGAATCTCAGAGAATTCCTTTCAAGGTAGCTTTATCTCCACCTCCTCAGTGGCAAGATGCGTTCAAGAACTGGCCTTTGCCCCCAATCGCAGGCTGGAAGACTTGGTATCGTAGGATTCTCGCGGATAAGAGCGGATTGACCAATCTGGATACTCTCCGTATTGCTCAATGTCTGGAGTTATCCGTAGCTGAGACACCCAAGAATGAAGATCTTCTGATAGCCGCATGCCACTTCTGGTCAAATGGCGTCAACGCCTTCCTTTTTGGGCACGGCCCAATGTCTCCAACTTTGGCCGATGTGTACATGATCACCGGCCTTGACATCACCGGGTCTGTCAAGCCTTGGACTTTCAAAAATTCCTCACGCCAGACAGGGGTAAAGCCAGGGAATGGCTACAAGAATTATATTGCGAAGCACATGAAAGACAATCCCCTTGGCGAAGTTGAATACAGAGCCTTCTTGAACATGTGGTTGTGCAGATTTGTCTTCTGTGGCAAGGCCAACGAACCCACTCTAAATCATATCGCAATGGCGATCCATCTGGCCAGTGGCAATCGTCCTCCTCTGGGAAAATTCCTCTTGGGCAGTGTATACCATATGCTTCATCAGACCGTTACCCAAATGTACACCAGCGAGAGGATAGCATGCGTCAATGGCCCTTGGTGGTTTGTTCAAATTTGGCTGCAACTTCACATGCATCAGATTGTAGGCGTTGACTTGAACTCCAGGTTCTTCCCCTGGTCCAATCCCCCTGAAGGAGAGCTTCAAGTCACCAGAGGATGCCAAAGCTATGGAGAAGCAGCTTCAACTGTTATCGTTCAGCAGGACATCACCCAACTTTTCGAGTTGTTCTTCAAAGGCTTCCCCAATCCTCTTTGGCTCCCTTATCTAGGCTATGACACTCTGACCTTCCCTGTCGAGTTCTCCTTTGAGCCCGGCCATCAGGATGGGAGATTCCTGGAAATCTTTAATATCATAATCCGCCCATGTATATTACCGGCCGAGTTCAATGGAGGGAGGCAGAATGCCAGTACTTATGAGTACTACCAGCCTAACGTAATGGCCAGGCAGCTTGGATGCGGCCAGATACCCCCAAGATTGTTTTTGCATGAATTCCTCAAGCCCAGGGAGGAAATCAAAGAACCGATGCAGTGCAGCAGAGTTTTCCACTATGTGTGCAGTCCCACTGTCTACACATGTCCTTTTGTGCCTGCAACCGTAGCTCACCCCACCTTCAACTCATGGTGGCAAGAATTCCATGACCACATTTTCAGTGAACCCGTTCATGTGTTCTGTGCAGAATTGGTGCCTGATTTCCTGCCGACTTCAGAGGTAACACAATGAGCCCCTTGATCAGACCTTTCCCTCTTTTATTCATGGTTCTGACCTTCACCTTCTGTCCACAGAACACAGTTCCTGCCCCTCGAGCCAGGGTAATAACTTATAATGCCGAAGGCCCAATTTCAGCACTGGGGTTTAGATCCACAACCCTGCGCCAACTAATGGACAAGTATGCTACCACCGATCCCAGCCTTTCTAGCCTTGCTGTCGACAGGAGGCAAGGTCTGCATCTGATTCCCCCTCCGAGCGCTAAAAGGAGGAGAACTGTCAAGAAAGTACTGGTCGAGGTAAACTCCTTTACCTTCTTGATTACTGGGTCACTCTGTTCTTGATGGATCATATTATTGTGCATTTCAGACCAGAGCCCAGCAACCTTCAGAGCCAATACCTGCCGATGCTCCATCCACTGGTATGACTTTTGCTCTTCTTTTTCAAGGATGAGCACTGGCACTTATCCCTTCAACTGGACATTTGCAGAAGAAACCATGGGAGAACCACTTGTAGATGTTCCAGTGGTTCAACAGGCGAGCCCTTCCAGGGTTGAATTGCCCATCCCAGTAGAGATCTCATCTTCATCACCTTCGCGGGAAGCGACGTTCTCCAGAGATGAATCTCCACACTGAACTGGAGCCACCAAATGCCCCCAGGATGCCATCGCCTATCAGTCAAGCAGCAATGACCAACCCAACAGAGGAGGATCCAATTCTTCACCAGCCAGAAACCCACGAGTCACTGATGGCTGCACCAGCATCTCCTGACTTGGAGGTTTCGGCTCTACTCGGGACGCCTCTTCCGTCTGCGATTGCTCCCGCTCAAGAAACTACTCATGAGGTACCCAATTCTGCTCTTAATCTCGATACCTTGGTGTTAGCATTCTCACCTCGGCAATGTTGTTTTCAGGATCACGCCCCGTCATCATCGAGCTTGCCATCAGAGGGCCCATCAACTGCCGATGTGATGAAAGAAATAAACAAGCCGCTGCCAGATGAAGTGCTGCTCAAACTCAAAGAAATTGCAGCTTGGCTAGAAAAAGAGGTTCAGGATCAGCTCAATGATCTTCACCATTTCGAAGAGATGTTTGAACCCATTAGTCGAAGACTTCCTGATGACATCAGAGCTTTCCTATCATCCATCTACGACTTAGAGCCCTTCTATGTTCCCTTGAGGCGCACTTGGAGGAAATTGCGCTCCCGTTCGGCCATTGAAAAGGAGAAAACTGATGCTGAACAGGCCATGAACGGGATACAATCCCAAGCAAAAAGCCATAAAGATGCCTTGGCCGACACCGCAAGCTTCTTACGATGCGAAAGTCGCCGAAAGGCTGCTCTAGAGGCGGAATTGAGAAGCCTGTCAGCGGAGATGGAGATTGACCAGAAGAAAATAGCCGATTTCCCTGGATTGATAGCAAAGACCGAAGCGGAGGTAGAATCGGCTGTTACCAGAGTAAAGCAATGCGATGCAGAGCTTACTGACTTATCTGATGCCCAAAAGGACTATCAGGAGATCTTGGATAATTCCCACTTGATAGTATCCAATGTTCGTCATGCACTCGCAAAACTCCTAAATGCTTGAATGTCCTTATTGATGTATACCTGAACTGGTCGTTCTTGTAATATTTCCTTTGCGATTTGTTTCCTTTCCTTGGCGTATTTTGAGATGTGATGCTGAACGACCCATTCGGCAGTGAAACGCTAATTCCCGAATGATACTTTGAGTTCCTTTAGCCGAACCAATCGACTTGCGCACGGCCCGGCTTAGAACTCCAAACGACCCACCGGCGGGCTGGTCAAGGAAACCTCTCCGCCTTCCGATTTTATTGGGACGTGCGCCACGATCCACAGCCACGACTCGAAGCCACGATTTACCCTGCCAGGCCTATAAATGCTGCCCTAGGTGCCCCTAGCTCTCCATCAGGCCTTCTAGCTTTCGAATCTTTGCCGATCTCTGGTCTCCTTGCAAACAGTGCACATCCCCAAACCGCAATGGTGCGCCGCCTCAACCGCCGCCGTGCCTCCGACGAGGCTGAGGGAAGCAGCGCTAATGCGCGCAGGCGGTGATGATCATCAATTTCTCCTCTTCGATCCTCCTCTTGATCTTTTGCCTTGACAATCATCTCCTTTTTCCAGGTTGATTCAGTGGAATCCGCCTCGCGCGCCGGCCAATCAGCCCCTCCCTGACGACTCTTCGGAGTCCGATGGCCACTCCCCGGTGCCGTACGGGGAAGCAGATGCTATTCGCTTCAAGGAGGAGCTAGAGGCGTCCCGTCTTGAACTGGAGGACGTTTCCAAAAAAGCGGGCGTGGCCGAACTAGAATGGGAGGACCAGCGGAAACGGAAAAACCGCCGGAGGCCATCGATGGTATGGCTGCGATTCTTGATTCGGCCCGGCCTTTGATGCTAATCCTTTCTTGTTTGTCTTTTGCAGCCCGTGATGCCGAGCTCAACTTGACTAAAGGGCGCCGGTAGAGCAAGCGGCGGAGAAGGTGAACACTCACGGCGACACGCCGGCGGAGCGCCTGGCCGCGGTGGAGCGCCGCATCGACGAGGTGGCCGTCCATGGCGTTCGCCTGGACGCCACTTTGGGCCTGGCCGCGATGGCGACGCATACGGACGTCGACTACTCCACCAGGCCGCGTGGCTTCCAGGGCGGCGCGCCGGAGGATATCGACGAGATCGAGCTCATCCTGGAGCGCCTCGACGGCCACGGCGACGCCATTGCCGAAATTACCCATCCCCAGTCTGTGCTGAACAGGCTCTTTGACTAGATTGTACTAGGGATGTGTAAATGTCGGCAATATATGATGAACTTTTGAATTCTGCACTCGTTCCGTGATATCTCCCTTCGCATTTGCATCTGTGAATTTTGTCTTCTTTGAATGCATCCGGGAACTGTCTTTAGCCGAACGCTCGCAAACACCTGTCCCTTGGCGCAAGATCCACAAAGGATCCCAATTCGGCAATCCGTAAATACTGTTCAAAAGAAAACCCTTCGCACTCGGTGGAAACCCCTGCCGTTTGGTATTCCAACAGGTGTGTACCGCGGGATCATCACTCCCAATGCGCCTCCTTGGTCAATAAAATAGCCCGTGGGGTGCTGCGCAAATCCACTCGCACACTCCTCCATCACTTCTCGTCTCTTCTTCGCTCGCTAGAAGAAAAAACCCCAACGCCATGGACAAGGGTAAACAGCCTCAGGGGAGCGGCTCGTCAAGGAAGCGTACGATTCGGAAGTGAGTTCTTTCTTGATCTGCTTCTTGTCCTCTTGCTTGATCTTGCGCTTCATGTTTTCCCTCTGCCTCTTTCAGCCTCGATTTGCTTCCTGAAGAGGTCATCGGAACTGAAGATGTTCCTGAGTACATCTCCTCCGATTCTTCTCCTGAGGCGGAGGATGCCACGCCTGAGCAAAGGGTCATTCATCAGCTGCGCCGCCGTGCCCGGCACCTGGAGCGTGACCTCAGGGACATGTCCGTCCGCTGCCAAGCCGAACGCGAGCGTCGCATGGCGCCGGGAAGCGCTAGTAGGGGGTAAACGCTTCGTCCCCCTTCATGTTTGCATCTGGATTTCTTGCCCCTAACTTGATTCTTTTGCTCCGGATGTCTCTCGACGGAGTACAAAGCAACTCGAAGGCGGCACGGGATAGCCCGGTAGAGGCCGCCAATCATGGTCATCCTCGTGCGTTCCAAGTCGCCGTCACGGTGGTCCTGGAACAACTGAAGAGGGGGCAGCAGCCGAAGAAGTAAAGAAAAGATTGAATCATACTTTCGCTTCTTCCTCCACGCCTTCTGCTTCCCTCCCTTTAGGGGACCTGACCATCAGGGCTGCTATATGTAGTCCTGTAAGAAACAGTTGTAATGTAGTATTGAGCTAAGGGCAATGCATCAGGCACTGGCCATCTTGTTCATGGATTTTGTTCTAAAGGCGGCCTCCTCCTTGAGCGCCGGCTGTTTCTGTGTCAGATGTGTATAATCATCGATCAATTTCAATGCTAGGATAATACTTCTTCAGATATCTTCCATTTATTGCGGCGGAAAATTCCTCTCCTAGCAAAGTTTTCAATATGTATGCGTTACCAGGAACGCATCTGACCACACGAAAAGGCCCCTCCCAGTTAGGGGACCATTTGCCGAATTCCGTATTTAGTTCCAATCGGCAGTAGCGCTTTCCACACCAGGTCGCCTTCCGCAAATTGCCTTACTTTTACTTTCTTGTTATAGTATTTAGCGACCCGCAGCTTGTTTTTCTCTATGTTTTCCAGGGCCCTGAGACGGATCATATGCAAATCTTCTAACTCATCCATCATTAGGCCACTGTAATCCTTGGAGCTCAAATCGTTTTGCAGTACTACTCTCCTTGACTCTGATTGCATTTCCCAGGGCAGGATTGCATGGTGCCCGTAAACCAATTCGTAAGGAGAGGTCTTTGTAGCTCCATGGGGGGCCATTCGGTAAGCCCACAGCGCTTCACTGAGTACCGAATGCCACCTTCTTGGCTTCTGATCGATCTTTTTCTGTATCAGCTTGATCATGATCTTGTTAGAAGCCTCTGCTTGACCATTAGCTTGGGCGTAATATGGTGAGGAATTAAATAATTTTATTCCCATGCTTTCGGCAAAATCTCTGAATTCCAATGACACGAATTGTGCCCCTTGGTCAGTGGTAATCGTCTGAGGAATCCCAAATCGATAGATGATGTGCTCCTTGACGAACTCGATCATGTTTTCTGACGTCACTTTCTTGAGTGGGATTGCCTCGACCCATTTGGTGAAGTAATCTGTAGCCAAAAGCACGAACTTATGCCCCTTGCTAGATGGTGGATTAATTTGGCCAATCAAGTCTATACCCCAGCCCCTGAATGGCCATGGCTTGATGATGGGATTCAATGCTGATGCAGGGACTCTTTGAATATTCCCGAACCTCTGGCAATCTTGACACCCCTTGTAATACTCAAAGCAGTCCTCTAATATCGTCGGCCAAAAGCATCCGGCTTGCCGATAACCCATTTCATCCGATAGGCCGATTGGTGCGCTCCACATATCCCATCGTGCACCTCGCTCATCATGTTCTTGGCTTCTTCTGGACCCAGGCATCGTAGCAATACCCCATCTAATGATTTATAGAATAAATTATCATCCAGAAGAACGAACTTGATTGCCTTGTACCTGAGCTTCCTAGAGACCTTTCGGGATGGATCTCTCAAATAATCAACGATCTCTTTCCTCCAATCATCTTCTGTAAGATCCGTCCCTAGTGCACTCACCTCTGCAGCAAATGCTTCTTGACTCTCTTTGTAACCAGAGGCGCTTTGAGCCAGCCTGTTTGCTTCCTCGTTGTGCTCTCTAGGAATGTGCTGTAGGGTTACCAGTGGAAAGCCCTTCAAGATTTCTCTGCATTCCTCGTAGTAACTCCTCAGCGCTTCGCTCCTGCATTCGTATTGGCCGTTCAATTGCTTGATTACCAGTTCTGAATCTCCATAGACCTCAACTGAGACGGCCCCAGCTTCTCTTAAATATTGAAGCCCTCGAAGTAGTGCTTCGTATTCCGCCTGGTTGTTTGTGACAGTGGGTTGTATAGGAATGGCGAATTCAAACATCTCACCTCTGGGCGAGATTAGCAGGATCCCTACTCCCCCACCTTTGCCACATGATGACCCGTCAAAGAATAAAGCCCACGGGGTAATTTCAAGCAGATCAATTGAAGGGTCACGGTGCTCAGTTATAAAATCGGCAATGACCTGGCCTTTGATGGCTTTTGCCGATTCGAACTTCAACTCGAATTCTGATAGAGCTAAAATCCATCTGCCAACCCGACCATTCAAAATTGGCATAGATAACATATGTTTTATCACATCAAACTTCGAGTATACGATTGCATTCGGCATTCAACAAGTAGTGCCGAAACTTTGTACACGAGTAGTATACGCAAAGACACAACCTTTCTATAGCCGAATACCTCGGTTTCGGGATCAAGTAGTTTTCGGCTAAGATAAGCTACTACCCGCTCCTTGCCTTCGAATTCTTGAATAAGGGCCGATCCAATAGTTTGGGTATCGGCCGCCACGTACAACTTGAAAGGCTTATTCGGCCGAGGAGGAACCAAAGACCGGCGGCTCCTTCATGTATTGCTTGATTTCCTCGAAAGCCTTTTGTTGTTCGTCGCCCCATGTGAATTTCGATCCTTCTTTAGCTTCAAAGCAACGGGAGAGAATGGCAACACCTTCTGTGATAAATTTGAGATGAACCTTCTCACAAAGTTGATCTTGCCGAGCAGTGATTGCAACTCCTTGAGGTTGGTTGGAGGAACGACTTCATCAATGGCTTTCATGCTTTTCTTGCCAACTTCTATCCCTCCTTCGTGGACCAAAAACCCCAAGAACTCCCCAGCTGACACCCCAAATGCACACTTGTTTGGATTCATTTTTAGGCCATGCTTCCGGGTGCATTCCAAGGTCTTCTTCACATCTTCCAGATGGGTGTCATGACTTAATGACTTGATCACTACGTCGTCAATGTAGATTTCCACGGTCTTGCCGATCAACTCATGAAAAATGTAATTCATGGCCCGCTGATAGGTTGCACCGGCATTTTTCAACCCAAACGTCATGACTATCCACTCAAATAGGCCTATATGACCGGACACCCGAAGGCCGTCTTTGATATGTCTTCTATTGCCATGAAGATCCGATTGTATCCCGCGTTGCCATCCATGAAGCTAATCACCTTGTGCCGGCGGCGGCGTCAATCAAGGCAAATCGGCAATAGGCATCGGGTATCCATCCATGGGAGTAGCTCTGTTTAGGTCCCTGAAGTCTATGCAAACTCTCATTTTCCCATTTTTCTTATACACAGGGACGATGTTAGAAATCCACTCCGCGTATCTGCAGGGCCGAACGAAGTTTGCGTCAAGTAACCTCTCGATTTCTTTCTTCACATCGGCCAATACTTCATCCTTGTAGATTTTCCGGGGCGGTTGCTTGTATGGCTTGAAACCAGGCTTGATTGGCAACCGGTGCTCGACGATGGATCGATCCAATCCAGGCATCTCCGAGTAATCCCAGGCGAAGCAATCCTTATATTCTTTGAGAAGTTCAATTAAGTTCCCCCTGAAGTCTGGTTGCAAATCTGCACTGATGAACGTCGGCCTTAGTTTATCACCGTTTCCAATGTCAACTTCTTCCAGCTTATCGGCCGACATAAATCCTCGCCCTAACTTGCCATCAGTGCCATCCACGGGGTTCTCCATTAAAAATTACTGTAAGAGCCGACTGCTTGAATCGGCTGTTGGTCACTGCTGACAGGCTCAACAGGACCTTCTCCCCAGTCCTTCCCTGAGAAGCAATCGATGCCTTGGTACTCCCAGAAGGCTGGTTCCATGTTAGCCACGCTCACGGAGTCATCCGCCTGGACGACCTCGATCTCATCGTCCACCCACTGGATCAGCTGTTGGTGCATAGTGGATGGGACGCAGCAGTTGGCGTGGATCCAGTCCCGCCAAGCGGCGGCCGTAGGCTCCCTTCCCTTCGATGACGAAGAAGGTGGTGAGCAACGTCTTGGACCCGATCATCAAGTCCACGTGAGCGCATCCTTTGGTGTCCGAGGGGTTCCGGCGAAGTCGTTCGGGATGATGCTTGTTGGTGTCAGATCGCTCGGGGTCATGCCAAGCTTCCTCGAAGGTGGTGTACGGCATCACGTTGACCGCCGCGCCACCGTCGACGAACATCTTGGTCAATGGCTTGCCATTGACGTACCCCCTCAAGTACAGTGGCCTCATGTGGCGATTCTTGGCCGGCTTGTCGAAGACGGCACCGCGTGGCGAGCACTAGTTGCGCCATCATCTCCTCGGCGTGCTCGTCGTCGAAGGAAACTTCCTCCCGCATGACCACGGTTAGCGGGAGCCATGAACTCGTTCGGTAGGAAGTATACCATGCACGTAGGGGCCGAACGCTTCGATCCTTTCGGGCGATCCTTGGGGCGCCACTCCTCGCCTTGTCCGGATCCCGGCTTGTTTCATCTCGCGGTTCCTCAAGCGTTGGACCCGCCTCTTCGGCTCTTGCGCGGACCGGGTGGGCACCATTGCCCCTTCGCCGACGTAGACATCTTCGTCCTCCTCGTGGTCGCCCCACCCGAGATCGGCTCGGCGCTTCCCGGGATGATCAATGATTTCAATTTTTTGCCGCCGATCCCCATTCGGGTGGATCCTTCCAAGTCTTTCATGGACGGATCGGCGATTGGCGATTTCCCGCCCGTACTCGCATATCCGTCGCTGCATTCGGGACGTTCCTTAATGTGGGCGGTTTCGAGCCCTCATTCCACGAGGCTCGAAAAAGGCGCACCCCCGGGGGCGCGTTCCTGCCGCGCGCGCGTCTTGTTCTTGATTCCATCTCGCGCGCTTCCTCCTCGGCCCCCGCGTTGCTCCTCCTCGTGACGACGCTCCTGGTAGCGTTCCTTCTCCATCTGGCGCTGCCATTTATTAAGGAGGATGCGCGACGTCACCTTGGGTTTGGGCTTGGACGATTCCCCGATCTCGATATGGCTCTTGAGAACGCGGGGGGCGTCGCCCTGTACTTGCTCTATGGTCACTTGGCGCTTCGGGTCAACTGATCCATCTTGCTTGGACCTGGCTGAGGTCAGGACCTTGACTTTCCCTTTCTCTTCGGCTGTTATCGCATTGACAGAAAAGCCGAGCATGTTCTCAACGGGAAGGGGTGGCCATCCGGCTTCATCTTGTTGTCGAACTTGAGATGCCCTTCCGGATAGCCTTCTACGGATCCTCATCCCGAAGACCCCGCAATCGTTGATGGAGTGCGAGTCCCTGTCATGGAAGCCGCGAGTAACGTTTCGCTTTGACTCCATCGGGGCCGAAGCATAGAATGCCCCTCGGGCGCCTTGATTCGGCCTTCTTTTACCAAGAGCTCGAACAACTTGTCGGCCTTTGTGATGTCGAAGTCGTAAGTTCCTTTGGTCCGTCCGACCCAACGCTGATTCATTGTTAGAGGCTCTTTACCCCACATGATTTCTGCCGCAGCTATCTCCAATTCGTCGTCAGAATCCTCGAACAAATCAGCTTTGTCCAAGAATTGATTGTAGATATCAGCGATGTCGTGCTGCTTGCCAAACTTGGGGTCCTTCTTGAGGCCATAAGCCTGATTGCTCATCAGGGATAACTTTTGCGACAGCTGGCCCAGGTTCTCGAACTCCATCCCAAATAGCTTCTCGCGCACGGCTGGCAACATCCCGGCGACGGCCATATCAGCCAGCTGATCGTCTGGCAAGTTCAATGAGAAGCACATGCCCTTGACTTCTCTGAATCTTCTGAGAAACTCCAGCGGCGTTTCACTATGCCTTTGCTTTAGGGTGGCGAGATCAATCAACTTCTTCTCAGCACTGCCGCTGAAGTAATGAGCGTGGAATTTACGCTCCAAATCTTTCCACCTGGCCACTGATTCAGGCGGCAAGGACGAGAACCACTGAAAAGCTGGACCCGTCAGCGAGGCGGGGAAGTAGCGAACCCTGAACGTCTCTTCGGCCGAACATTCCCCAAGCTGCATGAGGTAACGAGCGATATGCTCGACCGTGCTTGTCTCGTCCTGCCCAGAGAACTTTGTGAATTCCATCGGCGGTTTCACCCTTGGTGGCGGGAGCACGTTATAGTACCACTGCGGGAACGACGGCCTGTAGGTAGGGCCCTGCATCCTTGGCTTGAGGCCGAAGCGGTTCGCATCAATTCGGCCATCTTGCGTGCTAGGGCATCTTCCTCCCGAGCGCCCGCGGCCGCGCGTACCCGGGTGCGGGAAAGGCATCGAACGCTCCGTAATTCCCCACTTCATGATAGCCACCGCCATACAAATTCCTCTCGGGAGCCGGTTGGTGGACGGAGCTATTCTTCGAGCGGGGTCGAGTGGGGCCCCGGATGAGCCGAACGCTAGGTCTCCGTACGTAGGCCGGTACGGATCGCCGTTGCACGGGGCCGACCCGTGCTTTGCTCCGTGGTGGCGGCGGGATTGGTTGACTTCCCGAAGCTTGCAACGAAGGCCGAACCGGCCGCCCCCGCCCCGTGGAGGAGGTTGGAACGTTTGGCTCCCGGAGCTGCGAGGAGGAGGCTGGCATGCACGGCCCCGTGGTGGCGGCCGAGAGCTTGATTCACCCGGCTCACGGTGCTCTTTCCGGCGTACGCCTTTCCGAACGCCCGCCCCGCGCCCGGCCAAAGAGGGCCACCATCATCCGCCGGAGCGACCCGAGGAAAGCTTGGTTGTGCTTGGTGAGCATGTCGTCTATCGACTCTTGGAAGATCCGCGCGCATTCTTCCTTTTCTTGTTGGGTCGTAGCGTCGGTTTCTCCCGCAACAACGGCACTCGGGCGGTGCCATTCTTCGGATATGGTACACCACTTCGATTCTTCTTGAATGACATGAGACACTTTTGTTGAAACCGATTCACGGCGTCTACGAGCCGCCGATGTCGCTCCGGAGAAAGGTCCTCAATGTTGACATCCGGGAGGTCGGTGATCTCGAGCATCTTGAACCAATTCGGTCGTTGGTCCCACCGGGCGTGCCAAAAAGTGTGTTGACGCAAAATGTGCACTCGGCGCCAATCACACAAGGCAAGCCGAAAAGCTGGCTTCGCACGCGCGAGAGAGAGGGTGACGTGCCGGTCAATTTTTCCCGAAAATTAACAAAAGATAAGACAGTTAAATACCAAAGCTTGGAACTTGCTCGGTGGTACCAGACAGTTCCATATTTACGGCTAAGAAGCCAAGCAAGACGACATGTAGCTATGCAAAGCTACCTGTCAAAGAACCACGACCATTCGGGCAACCACAAAGGGAAAAAGAACATTGCCGAATGGATGACGTATGCATGACAACGATCGATCTTTGAATAAACATGGATGCATGAGCAAAGCTATGACCGATCTTCATGAAGATTAACATTAAATGAAGTAAAGCACGGGCATGATCATGTATTAAAATAAGCATGCATAGATCCAAAGCATTAGTCTACCGCATGTCTAATTACTTTGAGACCCGTCGGGCACGATATCAAGCAAATCTATCCACCGCATGATACAACTTGCATGAAAGAACGCACCACTTTCCACAAACAGATCTATCCACCGCATGATACAACCCAAATATGGAAAGCTAGAAGCACACGTCTTTTAAAACATAAATAACGCACATGATCTACTCGTGAAGATATAACCGAATGTGGCTGAACAACCGATTCGGGGTCCATGGAGAAGGAACAAACATTACCACGTGAATAAATCTATCAAGCTGAATTGGAAATCTAATCCACCGGATGACTAGCTCCAAAGCAACCCAAAAACCTGCATCTACCGCATGATACCCGGCTCTTTCAAGATTTATACTAACAAAGCAAGCTTGAACCCGCAACACGTAACAACCTAGATCGATTCGGTTTCGGCTATCGGAGAGCACAAGATCCACGCGTCAAAATCACGAAACCTGTCCATGCACGGATCTTAAAAGGAAAAAGCCGATCCAAACCCATCTAGATTGGGCAAGAGTGTATTACATGAATTAAAACATAAAGTAAAACTCATGATAACACAGGATAACTTAATGAATCTATTGGATCTTGCCAAAATCCAATAGAGCCGATAACTAGCTTCGAGCTAGATCTTAGCCTACCGCATGGCTCATGATCTAACCGAAACCCTCTTGAACCAAGCTTGAATCTACCGCGTGACACGAAGCATGGTAACAAGACTACTTGCATCAGATCTAAATCCACCGCATGATACTAGACATGATACAAGGTTGCCGGTACTCACGGAGGTCGACGGATCGATTGGTCCTCTCGAAGAACTCGACGACACAACAAGGACTCTAGGGTTTGGCGTAAGGCCGGTGTGTATTGAGGAATGAACGTGTCTGTTACATACATCCAGGGATCGTATTTATACCCTGCTGATTACAACTGCGAATGGATTCATTGCCTAACTAAACTTGATCGCCTATCCATCCATTCGCTTCCTCTGATCGAGCCACGTCACCGTCCAATCCCGCAAAATCAGCTCTACTGTTCCTTTGCCGAACTGGAGCAGATAGCCGACCGCGGATCCTTCTGCCGAAAATCTCTGAAAATATCTTTCCTTCCCCCAGACGGACTCTTTTCCGAATCGGACCCACATGTCATACTCCTTACCAAATTTCGGTGTTAACAGATGGAGTCGGCAATGGCGGCGCCATGGCCATCGAGGCGCTCCACAGTGGCCTCGATGTCGTCAAGGTCTTTCGACGCGCCGCCGTCAAAGCCGGGCGGCTGCCTAGAGTAGTCGACGCCTGTGCGCGTCGACATGGTGTCCAGGCCGAAGGCGGTGCCCAGACGGACACCATGCAGGGCCACCTTGTCGACGCGGCCTACTACCGCGCCAAAGAGAACTTTCGGCGTGTCTCCGGGAGCGTTCACCTTGTCCGCCAGCTTCTCGGCCAGCGCCTTTAGCCGATTGAGTTCGGCATCACGATCTACGGGGGTCACAGAGCAACGGCAGTTAGTGTTGTTCGAGATTAAGTTGAAATTGAGCAAGTTGCAGGACTCACCATCGATGGCTTCGAGCAGCTGCTTGCGCTGATGCTGCCACTCGAGCTCAGCAATCCCGGCCTATTTGGAGATAATCTCTAGTTAGTGCCAGGTCGCGTCGCGTTCCTCCCAGAACCTGCGGGCGTCGCGGTCAGTGTAGCGCAAGTCCCCGCTAGAAGACCTGGAGGAGTAGGAGCGGCTGGACGACCCCGAGGAGTCACTCGCCGCGGCCGGAGCTGCAGCTGGAGCAGGGGCGGGGTTCCATCGGATGAGCCTAAAAGCGCAAAGAAAATCGTCAGGGATGAGACAAGATCTAAAAGAAGGTTGTGAAGACGTCGACGATCACCACCTCCGACGAGCGCCGGCGCGGCTCCCTTCAGCCTCGTCGTTGGCCAGACGCCTGTTGCCGCTGTTGGCCATGGAGTTCTTGGGAGTACTAGTACTTGAACAGAAAGAGCTCGGGTTAGCAGAGGCTTGGAAGGCAGAGGATTTGGTGAAAGGTTAGGGACACCTGAGATCCTTATTTATGGAACTGATGAAGAGATCGTGGCGCATATCCCAAGAAATTTGGAAAGTGGAGAGACTCCTTCGACCGAGCGGTCGCCGAGTCGCTTGGGATTCATGCTGAGTCATATTCGGTTTGACTGGTTAAGATTCGGCTGTGTTGCGGTTGGGTCGTTTTTTGGGTCTGACACTGTTATGGTCAGAATTGCCAAATGAATCATCCAGAGGCTACTCGTCAAAATAAGGCAAAACAAATATGGAGAACAAAGATTAACAGAAAGTGAAACTACAGAGTTGATAAAGCATTCGGCTACAAATTGTTTGTTACAATTACACACCCAAGTATTTTGAGATTACATTGGTAGCATCTAATATGATCTTGTTGGTATTCTCCAACAATTTCTGATCAGCCTCTTGGGTTTTAGATAGAGCAGATAGCTTTGTCTTGAGCTGCCTTTCTGTGTTCAGGGCTGCTGAAGCTTCCTTTCGTATTTTCTCCGTTGATTCGGGAGGTTCAGCCATCTTCTTCTCATCAGCTTCAATCTCAGCTGTCAAGTTTCTCAGCTTAGCCTCCAATTTCAGCTTTTCTGGTTTTCTTCAGCTCGAGTGCAGGCTACAATTTGGCTAGCAATTCCTTATTGTTCTGAATCTGAGTATGCAAATCTTTCACAGATTGCTTGGCCGTAGCTCTCCTTTGTTCCAAAGCTGGTTGGGAGGATTGGTTCTTCAAAGCCTGTTTCACTGCGGCAAAGTGATTATCCAATTGGGAAACAGGCTCTAAGGAAGCCTTGATATCAGCAGGGAGATCATGATCGATAAATTCAAGCACTTCTCTTAGAAGATCAGCATCCCTGACTTGGTCTTGAACGTCCCTTTGCAGCAAGGAGAGGATTTCCTTCAGCTTTGCTTGATTTTCCTCTGATAAAGCCTGGCTAGAAGATGTTTCATCTCCTTTTTCGGCAACCAAGTCATCCACAGCAAAGGAATAACTGGGTGATGATACAGTTTCCTCCTGAAAAGAAATTCTTGTCGAATTAATAATGATCTATTAGGAGAAAATAGAAAAGATGGATATTCATGCTTACGTCATTTCTAGCTTCCCGAATGGGAGAAGGAAGCTTTTCAGGCTCAGTGGAAGGCTCTCGTACATCTGGCTGAGGAGAAACTAGATGATTTCTTGGTGAAGCTGAGACTTCTGGTTGAGGAGAAGCCGGTTGAGTCCTTGGTGAGACTGGGGCTGAATTATGATGAGGAGAAGGGCCCCCATAGTTTGGTCTGCCAAAGTTTCCTCCGCAACTAACAAGTAGGGGGTGAGTGCCAATAAAAAAAGATTAAAGAATAAGATGGTGAAAATTCTACCAGTTAATGAAGCATTGGCACAATCTGTAATGACCACTAGTTGTTGTGCTTTGTTCTAGAATCATGCAAAGATAACGATGATCAGAATGAAGAATGGCATTATGTTCAGGAAGGGAAGGTGTTCTGACCTGAATAAGTAGCTTTTGGCTTGTTCTTTTCTTCTTGACAGTTGAAGAAGCAATCAGAGATGGGGCTTTCCTTTTGTCAGAAACTGGCCTGATGAGAGTTGGATCTAGCATGGCATGGCTGGACATCAGTTGAGCCAGAGTAGGCGATCGACATCCCAAAGAAGTGATTGGGCCTTCAATCTTATAAAGGATTGTCCTAGCAAGCGGGGCAGGTATTGTATCCTACAAAATGATAGAATCATGATCAGTGAGGAGGAGTATGATTAAAAAACAGATGTAAGAAAGGGAGATGAACATATTACCTCTGAAGTTGGTTGGAAGTCAGGCATTAATTCAAGACAAAGAAGGTGTACTAGCATGTTAAAAATGTGATCATGAAGTTCTTGCCACCAAAGAATGAAAGAAGGATGAGCAAATGTTATTGGCACAAAGGGCTTGGGTGTATAAATGGTCTTGCTGCATTTATACTCAAAAATCCTTCTTGCTTCTATGGATTCCTCGATATCCTCTCTGGGCTTGAGAAATTCATGGAGAAATAGCCTTGGGGGCACTTTTCCACATCCTAATTGCCTGACCATCATGTTTGGGTGGTAGTACTCAAAAGTACTCTGAACCAGCCTTCCTCCACAGAATTCTGCTGGCAGAATACAGGGATGAATGAAAGCATTGAAGATTGCTATGGAATGTACATCATTACATCCAGTTTCAAAACTAAATTCACAAGGAAGAGTCAGGTTGTCATTGTCCAGATATAGGAACCAAAGAGGATTGGCGAAACCTCTGAAGAAGAGCTCAAATAGTTGGCCAATGTCTTTGTTGATAGACACAGTGGAAGCGGCTTCTCCATAGGTTTGACAGCCTTTGGTGCTCTGGGTTTCTCCTTCCTTGTAGTTGGTTGAAGGGAAGTGCCGATTGTTGAGGTCAATGGCAACACTCTGGTGCATGTATAATTGCATCCACATTTGAACAAACCACCAGGAACCATTGACACAGGAGATCTTTTTGCTGGTGTGCATCATATAGGTGGTTTGATGAAGCATATGATAGACACTTCCTAGAAGGTACTCCCCAAGGGGAATAGGTGTACCAGCAGCCAGGTCTTCATCCATCACAATATGGTTTAGGGTTGGCTCATTAGCTTTGCCACAAAAGATGAATCTGCATAACCACATATTCAGAAAAGCTTTGTATTCAACATCAGTCACAGGGCCATCAGAAATATGGTTTTGGATATATCTCTTGTATCCAACTCCTGTCTTTACTCCTGTTTACTTGGAAGAGCCCTTGTACTTGTACGGATACACAGTTCCTATGACTTTTAGTTCGGTTATCATGTAAACATCGGCCAGGGTGGGAGACATTGGCCCATGGCCGAAAAGGAAGGCATTTGCGCCGTTAGACCAAAAGTGACAGGCTGCAATCAAAAGGCTCTCATTTTTTAGTGTTTCGGCTAGGGACAATTCTAAGCAATGAGAAATACGAAGGTTGTCCCAATTTTTTGTTTTGGGGCTTTCGTCATCAAGTACCCTCTTGTACCAATTTCTACAGCCTGCAATTGGGGGCAGAGGCCAGTTCTTGAAAGTGTCCTACCACTCGTGAGGCTTCGTCAGTGATGTCTTGAAAGGAATCCTCTAGGATTCGGCTGCAATGAACTCAGAAGGATCGGAAACTCCTACGGGCCCGAGGAAATAAGATGCTGATTGATCCTCGACGGGAATCAAGATTTCGGCGGCTAGAGCCTATCAAGAACAAAAGAGGGTGAAAGGAAAATTTTGAGATGGGATTCGAGAAAAGTAATACCGAATGAGCTTGAGGAGAATAAGATTTATCTGGAGAGCTTGGTCTTGGTTCTCCATTTGAGGATTGAAGCTTGAAAAATTGATGAGCTAGGGTTTGGATCTGGACGAAGGCTCCAACGGTTTGAAGGAGGAAAGAACGGGTGTTGAGCAGATTTGGCCTGGGGACGTTGGGTATTTATGGTCAATTCTGGAATAAAATCACCCTTTATCCCGTAATTGAAGGGGCATATGTTAACACCAAAAATTGGTACTGACATGTGAGCCGAATTTGGCAGAAGAACACCATTCGGCAGGAGGTTTTTCTCAAAGCATTCGGTAGAGGCGTCTGCGGTCGGGAGTACATCGTCATTCGGCAGAAGAACTGTTACACGGATGAAAGCGGAAGCATTCGGGAGTGCGTGGTGACGTGGATTGGATATAAGGAAGGAGGTGAGTTGATGACGGATACGAGACGGACATGATGCCATGGTGTTGATTTTAGGTAATAAATGTTGTAATCGTGGTCGACTAGGAGTCATGTTAGAACCAGGGTATAAATATAAACCCTTAGTATTTGTAATAGGGATCGAACAATTTCACAACAAACCGGCCCCGTGCCAACTTTCGAGTCCTTCTAGTCGTGTCGTCGAGTTCTTCGAGAGGAGCCATCGATTCGTCGACCTCCGTAAGTACCGACAACCTTGTATCATGTCTAGTATCATGCGGTGGATTTAGACCGTGATTCAAGTAGTCGTGTTACCATGCTTAGTATCATGCGGTGGATTTAAGCTTGGTTCAAGAAGGTTTCCTTGTTGGATCATGAGTCATGCCGTAGGCTAAGATCTAGCTTGGAGCTAGTTATCGACTCTATTAGATTTGGTAAGATCTAATAGATTCATTAAGTTACCATGTGTTGCTTTGAATTTTACTTTTTTATGTTTAATTCATGTAACACTCTTATTTCCCAATTTAGATTGATTAGATTCGGCTTTATCTTGTTTGTGATCCACGTGTTACATGCTCAAGTCTTTGGCTTGACGTGGCAAGCGGGTCACGCGTCCTCTATATCTGAATTTAAATCAATCTAGATTGTCACGTGTTGCGGGTTCAAGCTTGTTGGCAATGTTTGTTCCTTCTCCACGGAACCCAATTCGGTTGTACAGCCGTATTCGGTAATCCCATCACGAGTGAAACATGTTTATGAGCTTGCTTTAAATACTGTATGCTTTTAGCCTTCCATATTTAGATTGTATCATGCGGTGGATTGATCTATTCTTGGTTGGTGGTGTGATTTCAAACAAGTTGTATCATGCGGTGGATTAATTTGTTTGATGTCATTCTTGACGGGTTTGAAAGTACCTAGACATGCGGTAGACTAGTGCTTTTGACCTATGCATGCTCGTTTACTGCAAATTCATGATTATGCTTCGCTTTAATTTAATTTATCATGCTTTATCCTTGATAATCGGTCATGGTTACGTACTGTAATGTTGTTTAAATAAAGACCGATTTTTTATCATGCTTACTCATACATTCGGCAGTGTTCTGTTTACACACTTTATCAATTCCCGAATGATGTTTAGGTTGCTGACAGATAGCTTGTTTGTAGCTATACGTTGTTCTAACTGGCTTTATAGCCGTAAACACAGAACTGCCTGGTACCACCCGGCAAGTTCCAGGTTTTATCTAACCGTTTTCATCCTTTGTCAGTTTCAGGGAAAATTGACTGGCACGCTTCTGGATTCCGACGCCCGGGCCACGTGTGTGAAGCCAGCTAATCCAGCTTGCTGTGTGCTTGGCGTGAGGTGCTGATTTTACGTCAACATATACGCACACTAGACTCATGCACGCGACACACACACGCACGTACATGACCTGGGCACATCACGACCAGACCACACCGCGACACGTTTATTACTAACACTCTCCGGATGCTTTCTTCCTCTGTTCTCTTCTCCCCACAACAACTTGGACTCGAGAATTCTCCCCACAACTTGGACTCGAGAATAGGGCACGAAGGAGGAAGAAAGAGTTTGTGATGCAGCGCCGCGGGCTCGGCGACGGAGCTCCGCCGGTAGCCGCGCCGCCGGCCAGCTCCTCCCTGGTCCGGACCATAGGTGGAAGGAGATAAGATATGAGTATGACACATGTGTAACGTGGACCCACTAGCACAGTCAGTTTTAAAGAGTCCATTGGATTGCATGAACTTTTTTGCTAGCTCTTTCATTTTACATAATAGCTATATCAAAATTTTAGCTAGTGACTTTTAAAGAGGCTCTTGGAGTTTGCTCTTTACATGGGTCGCTTAACAACTAGTAAGATGGTACGGAACACACAGAAAAGGTGTTAGAACCAAGGGTTATCACTTAATATTTAATAATAACTAACTGTCACAAGCTTTCGATCTAGTCCAAGTGTTGGAGCTGCTTTCAGTTGAGAAGGTGCATAGAAAATAGCAGGAAGCCAGATTGCAAATAAATTAGCCAGAAATCAGTCCCTTTCGTTCAGTGGATCCAGCAAGCCATATATATAGGCGGTCATTTATAAGGAAAGAAACTTAGCTAAGCAAGAAAGAAAGTGACAATTATTTCGAAGTGACCGATCGAGCCAGGAGCTAGACATCCCCATGAACGCGCAAACTCCTGGTACTTGAAAGGTTACTTCCCTCGTCCTTTGCTGTGCCTGCACACAGGGAACGAGCGAACGCCCAGTGAATGTGCCAAGCAAGGCCACCAGATGATTGTTTCCGAGCAAAATCCCAAGCAAGACTTGCTGTCCTGGTCATGGTCTGGTCACGTCCGAACACGGAAGACGGACCCAGGAAAAGCGCCCAACTGACCGCAGTCCAACCACCCAGCACAGCGCAGCTTCGTCGAGCAGGACTGCCGGTCTGCCGCTGCACCCGCACCAACCCGCTGCCCAGGAATTTCCGACCGGTCCCACCTGGCAGTGAATTGGCATGACTACATTTAGTTTACTTGGATCAACCGGGGACCTTTTTGACAAATGTCAAATGTTACACCACGTCACCACCTAGGCTGCAACTCTGCATGGGCATGACTGTACATCCTCCCTCCGATGCAAACGAGGAGGAAGCAAATCTTACAATGCCATGAACTTGCTTGCGCACAGCGTGGCGCCGGCTTCTTCCGGCCGCCTTCCCGGAGCCTGCCTCGAACGTTCTCCCTGACGTGTCGCGGCCACTTCTTTTCTATCGATCGATCGATCGGCCGGAAAAACTACAGCAATTGCTTTGCGAGCCCAACTAACAGGCATCATTTGAATGCGCTAGCACCAGTGCCTATATATATAGGTCGCCGACAGAGTTGCTTTCGAGAGGAGCATTCGGTGCCGACGTAATCGATCGATCAGTGTCTTGGCAAGCTCTCCCTAGATCTCTCCTCTCACATCATCTTGTATGTATTCTCGACCTTCTCCTTTGGTTCTTCTGATCCTAAGCTCATCTTCTTCCCCGGCCGGATCTTGATTGTTGAAGCAGCTGAAGATGGCGGCGCGGAGGCCGCGCGGGGAGGAAGACGACGATGAGGAGGGTACCGGAGCCGATGATCATCCGCACAGGCGTGGCCCTAGGCGGATCCGGCCACCGGCGCTTGCTTTTCCGGCGTAAGTTTTCTCGGCCGGTGCGTTCAATCGATTGATCGATTATTAATCGAATCAACATCTGTGCTTTGGTAGATCGACTAGAGTTTTTTCTGCAACTACTTGACCTCATGTACATATCGAACCCTACTTTTTTCTCCGATCCTTTCTTTAATTATTTCAAGTTTGAACAAGTGCAGGAGCATTCAGATTGTCTGTGCGGTTGGAGTACTTCAGATAGACTGATCGAGTAAATACATCCATGCCAAATCCATGTTACCACAAAAACAATTTTGCAATGAACTGGAAGCCCTATATCTATACATATATACCCTTTCATGTCGTTGCTTTGTATTGACTTCAAGAACATGTGTCTTTTAGTTTTGATTGGGCCTCCTTCTGAATTCAAACTTTCAACAAGTTCGTATGCTAAGGGGAATTAAGCTCTAAAGTTCCAAATTAAAAGAGGTTTCTTCATAGGCGCATCTATTGCATGCATATATACGCCCGCATGAATTGATTGTAAGAGGTGTATATCATTTAGAAGGTGATTAATTCTAATTTTGGATTTCTGTACTAATACGTTTTGCAGCATCGTAAGAAGAGCTGTGGCCCAAGAAACTATTCAGCAAATAGTCAACAATCTGGAACCGCTTATTCGTAGAGTGGTAAGAATATGGATCATATATGCATTTATATGTTTCAGGACTCTCTACACAGTACGTCTGTCACTTTTATGTTTAGCATGAAATAATGACGTCGAACTAATACTCAAATGAGAGAAAAAACTGATCCTTCGATTGCTCTAAGAAGACAAATCGATCTTGATGGTTGATTAGATGCTATCATATTTGTAGTTTATATTTAGTCCCTTCTGGCTTAACCTCTAGAATGAGTACGTGCTATATATCCTACAGAAAAATGGGTAGACGCCATGCCCAAAACGCTCGGCGCGTATACCCAGTTTCCTGAAGTGATATATGCATATTTGTGTTAGCAGGTATCAACACCAATTCTTATCATCACCAGTTCACCACAAGCGTTTGAGTGCACTTGATCGGCTAATTAATATAATAACTTCATATCTGCCATGTTATGCTTAGGTGCGTGAGGAAATTCAGAACATGTTTTCTCAGCATGATCATCACATACCAGTCAGGTATATATATGAAAATTCCTTTTAGTTGTTTTTATTTTCTGGAATAATCAGGATTTATGTCACTGAACAAAAAAAATCTAAATCTAAATTAATAAAATCACTTATAGACAAAGGACACGATATTAGTCGGTTTCTGCTGTAACTTCAAATACTGCTACTCTATATATATTATGACAAAACCAAACATCCTCTATATCAGATCTCTTCAGCTAAGCATCCAAGCAGCAGATGGCTTGCCTCCTCTGAAGCTAGTCTTTGCTAAGAAGCTCCACACACCAATCTTCACAAACAACAAGCTTCTTGATGTTGAGCACGAGGCAATTGAAATCCATCTCATGGACACAAGAACCAACTATATGGTTGCACCAACAGATACTCATCTAGGATCTTCAGTAAGACTAGAAGTGCTGGTCCTGGATGGTGATTTTTGCTGTGACGACCGGGATGTGTGGACGGCTGATCAGTTTAATGCCGCGATTGTGAAGGCTAGAGAAGGGAAGAGGCCATTGATAGTGGGCTCGCTCATTGTGCCAATGAACAATCATGGAGTGGCCGTGATGGATGATGTGTCTTTCACTGACAATTCGAGCTGGATAAGGTGCCGGAGGTTTCGGATTGGCGTGCGGATCATTCCTGGGAGCCATTTTGGACCAAGGATCCAAGAGGCTGTCAGTGAGAGCTTCACCGTCAAAGATCATAGAGGAGAATGTAAGTTTTGATGCCAACCTGTATATGTTTTATCTGAAGTTATTAATATCATTTCAGAGCCAAAACCACCGTTATTGACATCATGTTAATGAAAAATGCTTATTGATCACCAATCCACTGTTGTTTTTTCTCATCATAATTGAGTTTTGATGTTTCGATAGCATATCACAACTTATACAGTGTAGAGGACTGCAAAAGAAAAGACATTATTCTAATTATGTTTGCATTTCCTTTAATTACTAGTGTACAAAAAGCATTATCCTCCGTTGCTAACTGACAACATATGGAGGCTCAAGAATATTGGAAAAGATGGACCAATTGACAAGAGGTTGGAGTCGGAGGGGATCAGGAACGTCCAGGAGTTCCTGAAACTTAACATCACAGATCCTGAAAAGCTTAGAACTGTAAGAATTTGTACGCTTGATATTTCAGTACACATTACAAATATTTAGGCATGAGTCATATGTCCTTACGCTTGATATTTCAGTACACATTACAAATTGCTGTTGAATTTGTTGATTTATCATTGCTATGTACTTCAGCTCGTCGGCATGTCTGATAAGCTATGGACTGCAACGCTGAATCATGCAAAAACGTGTGACATGGGACGGAAATGCTACGTTTTTAAGGATGTAGGGTCAGGGTGTGACATTACCTTTAACCCTATAGGAGAGATCTTGGCAGCAAGAATTGGAGATAATACATTCCCTGTGCATGAACTGCTCCCACAGCAACTGGTAACAATAATCATATTGATTTGTAGTAATTGCATATCTGCAACCTCATCATAAAGAATTAGTTTCTCAATATTTCCTTCCTTGTTTTACTCAAACGCAGTTCCATGTGAGACATTTGGCCACTCATGCATACCAGCAGTGGCATCAACTGGAGGAAGTGACAACTGAGATGCCACTTTCTGCAAATAAATGCTTGATCCAATCAGGTCGCCAGCCGAGTGAAAGCCAGGAGAGCATGATCAGCTCAGGGTCTCAGAATGCCAAGTATCTTGACCACACCGGAACTGCTACCTCCAGCGCAGCAGCAGCAATGTCGACCAACAGCAGCAGCACCTCCGATTCTGCACCCGCAGCTGCTCCAGCTAACGACGACGATGCTATGTTCTGGACCCCGAGCATATCACCTGAAGATCACTTTGGCTGGCAGAACTCAAGTGGTTGCTGGGATCAAGTGGATTAACCTTTGTTCACGCTGTTTAGGGTCCTGTTTGGAATGACAGCAGGTTTGATATGTAGTAGCTATTGTAATTTGTACATTTGGACTACATCTTAGCTGCTAAGTTATACTTGGAACAGCAGGTAGCAGCTTGGTATGTTTTCTATGCTAATAAAATAACTCAAGAATGCAATGTACATGCAGAGAGGTATGACCTTTTATAAATGTAAGAACTCGGACTTATCTATATGGTTAGTGCCATCGAGTTTGTTTCTTGTCTCCATATAACCATAATTGTAGAGGCGATATTGAGTTGGACAACAAGTAACAGCTAGTATTGCGTTTCCAATTGAATTTTCAGCTGTAATGAATCAGTCCACATTGTACTCGGTGCCCATGCCATGATGCTGATCTACTTATGCCACAACCTCCTAACTGTTGCAAGAGGGAGAGATTTAGCCACTGCAGTTAAAGTTGCTAATCGATCCTAAATGATTATCCAACTGTATAACCATATCTTAATCCGATTTTTTCAAAAAGATTGACTAAAAATATTTTTTCCTGACACCAGCAAATTAAAATGATGATATCAGTACACTAGTATGATTCAAAACATTTAGTTTTTATTGAGGTATGATTCTTTTTTTGTAAAAGAGTTGTAGTCGAGTTCAGGCATAGCAAGAATTGTAAACTTACTTTCCCATTTATGTTAGCATAAAAAAACCAGCCTCAAGCCCTCAACTAACCTGCTTTAAATGTTTCCATAGACTAACAATGCAAGAACCCACGGCATATATAAAACAGTGCAGATTCCCAGTGCTCTACACATTGCAGCCAACAAAAGTTTACATATACCAACAGAGTCACATCTCTGTTATGTGACACCTTAGTATCTTTGCTTGAGATTATACCCTCTCTCTACACGTGTCTGACGGAAAAAAACACCTCACACACCAAACCTCTACCTGCAGCATGCCTTCTCAGTGGCCACCCAAAATTGCAAAAACTTCCTCCAACAGATTACTACGTAAAGAGAAGTAGATTACCTGAGCTACCCACTATTTAAGCACGGTGTGATCACTACCTCATTGTCATCACCACCAACCCACTCGTTGCCCAAACTCAGATCAAATCAAGCACACAGAAAAAAGGAAGCATCATGGAGAACAAAGCACTGGCCATAGCTCTCCTGGTGACGGCCGCCCTCCTCCTGAGAGCTTCCCAGCCGGCGACCGCCCAGGTGTTCTGCCGCTCGCAGTTCAACCTGGCCAACGAGGCGTGCAGCATGCGCAGCTTCATCCGCCCCGGGGTGCGGCGCGGCGGGGTGCTGCCGCGGCTGCAGCAGCAGCTCAACGAGACCGCCGCCGCCGTGGAGCAGCAGCACCTCAACGAGACCACCGTCGAGCAGCAGCACCGGATCGGCGACGAAGAAGACGAAGAAGACGACAACGAGAGCAGCAGCGGGAGCGGGAGGAGCCGGCGGTCGTCGCGGCACCGGCACCAGCACCGGCACAGCGGGGAGGGGGGCGAGGAGGACCCCCGCGACACGGCGTGCTGCCGCCGGCTCATGGGCCTCGACAACTCGTGCGTGTGCCAGGCCACCGCCCGGCTCCCGCCATTCATGAACTCCGTCAGGCATTCCATCACTCTCACGCCCATCGAGGGGTGCGAGATCTCCTTCGACTGCCCCGGCCCGCTCTTCTAGTTCCAGCCGCCGCCTCGCCGGATGATCACCGCCGCCCCGCTGTTTCCTCATGGAATAACTTGTGATTTAACTTAACTATGTTCACTATGGACACTATCATCAGGATATGTATCAAGCTACTGTGAATTCGATCACAAAGCCCAGAATAAAAGAGAGGATTTGCAAGAACATGTTATGATGAAATTTTAACTTCCATATTTCAATTCATTAAATTGGTGTGAAATTCTTCCAAAAAAAATAGTCGAATCCAACTGACGAAAATCGATTGGGGCAGAATTGCTTGCGTTGCATTTGCATCTACTGCTAGTAAGCTTCGTGTCGTTAAATTTGTACAGATTGATCGAAAGAATTATTCCGAACGGATCAAAGGATTTAATTACTTACTCGTATCTCGATTGAAAGATTGTCGGTGCGCACTGTTCGTCACAAGAATCCGTTATCAAATAGCTTCAGATCAGCCGGATCGAACTCCATCTTTGCATCCGAGAAGGGCAATGGCAGTGGCAGGTGCGCAAGATCTGCAAGCCCTACGAGATCCTCGTCGGCAGGCTCGTCCGCCCAGAACGAGTGAACACTCGGCGGCGCATCGCCGTGCAGCAGTTGCGCATCCTGGAAAGGCGTCGGCGGCGACGACGAGGTCGAGGAGGAGACGCATGGCCCGGACGAGACAGACACGGACACGGTCGTCGTCGCACCCGCCGGCGGCCGAAGCATCCTAGTCGTCGTCGCCGTCGTCAGAGCCAGAACAATCTGTCGATTGTCATCTGGCGGTGGATGCGACGACGCTCTACGAACGCCACCGCCATTGCCAGCGCGCTCCGACGGCGGCGGCAGCCGACCACAGCGCGGCGACGAGATGAACTCCCTCTCGAAGGCGTCGTAGGCGGCCTTGGCCTCCTCCTCGGTGGCGAACGTGCCGACCCAGTGCCGGACCTTGAGCCGGTGGCTCCGGAACTCCGCCGCCCACCGGCCGGGCTGCCGCTCGTACACGCCGGGATACCGCTTCGTCGGGGCAGACATGAAGGTGCGCTTCCCAATGCTCGCCGGACCAGCCAGCCCAGCCGTCGCCGACCCTACTGCATTCGATCGACCACACCCAGCAGCAGGGTTCTTCATGGCGCTGGTGCTGCTATTGCCGTACAAGATTACGATCTCGGTCCTGACGGCTGATTTCGTGGCTGAACGGGGGCCGGAAGTTGGATCGTCGCCGGAGTCGGAATCGGTTGCGTCAGGGTCGGAGAAGGAAATCCGGATCCTCCGAGCATCCATGCCGCCTATTCTGTCTCCTCCCTGCTAAATTTCCTCGTCCCGGACGGCCGAAAAGGCGGAGGGAGGCGGCTCGGATTTGTTTCCACGCAAAAGGGGAGCCCTCCTATGCTTGGTGAACCCCCTGTATATCCCCACACTAATTTCCACTAAAAATGATGAACATGTCAAATTCTCAACTCCCTTTTGAATTTTAATTAGGTACTACTCCTTTCATCCCAAATTTAAAATGATACACATGTCAAATATATTGTCAGCTAGTCCATTTTGGGTTTTACTTAGATATATACTACTCCATCCGTCCAAATGACTATTCATTTTGTTTTTTTAGCTAGACCAGATACAAAATTTTTTTGCTATAAACAGTAAAAACAAATAGTAGTTTAGGATGGAGGAAAAAATTTGAGTGTTTGGTGTTGAAATATTCAAGAAAGTTCAACAATAACGAAAACAATCAACCAAGTATACAAAACTATACACCAAAGATCGGCTCTACGAAATTTGTAACAGCTTTAGAAATAATGTCCCCTCACAAATGGAGAATGAGCCTTTGATACACCTCTCTAGTCCCGGTTTAACTTTAGAGCGGGATATGAGGGGTTTCGTTGATGTGGCCTCTACTCTAAAATACTCGATCTGTCCCTAATTATCTGTCATCGGAGGTGCAATTGACAAAAGATCCTACGTAACAACAATTTGCCAGATATATTTGGTGGACATGCCATTAATGTTGTATTGGTGGTGTGAAGAAACATGCCACCAACATCATTTTTTAAAAAAATAAACAAATAAGTAAGTGTTAAGAGCACATACGGTGGAGGTGAAACCTAATTGCAGGCCTACCTTAAAAGTATACATGAACTAAAATGAGATGTCAACTCAAACGGGGAATCAACCCACACCTCTATTTTTCCTGTGGGCCTCACATGTTAGAGAGAGGTCAATCCCGTCCTGCGCGTAGGGACCAAAAAATCTTATTTGACGAATGTTCGCCGCTAGCGACTACTAGTGAACGGACCTCATCCGCCTCGGCACAGGGAGTTGGGGGAGGGAGGGAGAGAAGTGCGTGGAGAACGACGTGCCGGAGGGGAGCTGCGGATCCGGCGGTTGGTGGGCAGAGCGGACGCCGCGGGTCGTTGGCGGACGCGGGTGGCGGCGGAGGCCGGCGGCCTTAGGATTTGGGTTAGGGTTTGGCGTTCGGGGTTGGGGAAGCTTCCGTGGTCACCGGACCTAGAGGGATAGCCGGGGAGGTAGCCGGACCGGCGGCGGGGGGCGGTGCGTGGGCGGCGACGGCACCGCCCGCCGCGGTGGTGGAGGATGTCAGCCGAGAAGGGTCGGCGGCGCGGGCAAGTGGTGCAGAAATTAGGAAGGGCGGGGAAGTGGCTGCGGTGGTGTCGTATGGACCTCCCTGGGCCCACTACCTCGGTGGGTACCAGGACCGACTACTCGGTGGGCCCCTGGGACTACCCGACTTGCGCTACACGGCACCTGAAGGCGTGGAGCACAAGGACAGCACAGGAGTAGTACTCGGATAGGACTCTGTACATGTTCCGCACTGTGTAGAGGTCTCCTAGACGTACTCAACTAGTACTCCTTCCCTGCTCCGACTTGTAACCCTGCCTCCCGGGACTATATAAGGCGAGGGCGGGGACCGATCCCGGGGATCACCTCACCTCATCCAATCTCAACTCACGGCGCACCGTTGCACCATCTTGTAACCGTGCCCCTATCAATCCGAGCTACGCAAGGCATACGGGACGTAGGGTATTACGCACCTCGCGGCCCGAACCTGTCTAAATTGTGTGCCACGTGCCTCTTCCTTCGAGTTACCGATCTCGGCGAGTCACATTCATCTACTTCGGGTACTCCCCGTAGTAGGTTGCCGGTCCAAAACACCGACAGCTGGCGCGCCAGGTAGGGGATCTCGCTCGAGATCACATGGCGAACTCGACGGCTTCCGTTTACATCAAGCCAACCGTCGCCTTCAACCGCGGTGACACCTTCGTCTTCGGCGCCTGGGTCTGCACTGCTGATGGCGTGGGCTCCTTCCAGCGCCGCTTGATCATGCAACCCGACTCGAGGACAGGCCTTGTGACGCTTCCCGAAGTAGTCACGGGCAAGCTCGCCGGCAAGTTCGGCGAAATTTCGCTCTCCAACCCCCACGCCGACTTCGAGCTCGAGTCCGTCTCCAACTCGAACCCGACGTCGCCATGGGCCATCGCATGCGAGCCGGCTCCTCGGCCATCGCGGGCGGTCCCCTCTCCACGCCGGCGCTGTGCGCGTGGCCCTCGCGTTCCCAGCCGGGCCCGCACGGAGGCTTCTACGCCACGCCGGGCCGGCAAGGAGCCCGTAACCGAGTACAACTCGGACTCCGACGCCGTCTCCAACCGCGTCTCGGACTCCCGCCCTCTCTCTCCGAGTTCTACTCGAACCCGGACTACGAATTCGACTTCGGGTCGGACCCTGAGGAGCCTGAGTCCGAAGACAACTCCTCTGAGCTTCCCTTGTCGGGGCCGGCCTGCGGGGCCGGTTATAAGATCAACGCCGGCCGGGAGATACGTCTGCGGCCGGACCGCAAACCCGCCGAGGCGACAACGGAGAGGACTCACGCTACGTCGCCTACATCGACTCGCTACCGTTCCGGGAGGGAACACCACTAGCCCAAGCCGACTCAAGCACACCAACCGAGGTGGCACCTTCGAGCCAAGCTTGGGTACGCCCGATCGTCAAGTCTTCATGGCCGCCGGCGACACCCGGGAACCTCGAGGGCACGGCCGCGGACAAGTACCGGAGGACATCTCCGCGACGAGCCGAGCGCCGATGCCCCCGCGGACGAGACCGACGCCAACGGGGGACGCCGGCGCGAACGTAACGGGAAGCGCAACGAACGACGCCGGCGGCTCGGAGACAACCTCCCCATCCGCAACCTTGCGGAAGCTCTCGGCGGCCGAGAGCAGAGTTCACACCACTCCCTCGAGCAATGCCTCATGTCGATCACAACGATCGCACGGCGAGCTCGGGGCATACGGGCCGGAGAAGTCATCGCCAAGCTCGCCGAGGAAGCTTACTTCATGCGGGTCGACAAGAGAGTCGGCCAACCTCTCCCCGGCCAAGCCTCGCGACAACGAGGCTACTAGTCGCGATGTTGACCCCGGTCCTAACCGTACTCGGGGCGACATCCCGGTGAACCAAACCGTCGACGCTCCACCGCCGGCGGACCCTCACGACAAGACAACGTCAACCGAGAAGTCGTCCCCCACCGTGCTCCGGCCGGTGGTGGCGGCGACGACCCCGACGGCGGCGGCGGCGCGGCGGCGGCTCCAACCACGGAGCCAACAAGAAAGCCGGAGGCGGCGGCGGCCCGCGGCGGCCGCGGCCACGCGCATAGCCACGCCTCCGGCGCCTCTCAGGGCGGGTACGATGCTCGCCAGAGAATCGAAGAGTTGCGGCAGAAGAAGTCGACGACCGCTGCCGAAGGCGACGGCTTCCCTGCCTTCTCACCCCGGCTTCGCAACCTGCTCCTCCCCGACAAGTTCAAGCCTTTGGGGATCACCAAATACGACGCGAAGCGGATCCCATCCGGTGGCTCCGATGCTACGCTCTTTCCATCGAGAACGGCGGCGGCAACGGCGACACCAAGTGCCTCTACTTCCCCTTCGCACGGACCAAGCCCCACTCACGTGGCTCGAGTCGCCCCGGACAAGCACTCAATCGACAAGTGGGACCGGTCGAAGGAGCAATTCACAAGCAACTTCGCGGGCGCCATGGGCCGCTCGGGTACTCGCATGGACCTTGCCATGATCAAGCGAGGAACAAGGCGAGACCCTCCGCAAGTACATGCGCCGCTTTTTCGACAAGCGCGCTACCGTCGTGGACGTCACCGACAAGGAGGTCATCGACCTCTTCCGGGACGGGCTCTACCATCGCCGCACCTTCGAAGACTTCGGCCGACGCCGCCCCAAGTCCATTCCCCACCTCAAGGACATGATCACGTCCGGGCGGACGAAGAGGACAAGGCCAACGCCAAGTACGACGCCATCCGCGGCAAGTCCAAGCGAGAACCAAGGTGGCGGCAGCAGCAAGCAATCCAAACCAAGGCGGCCGCAACAACAACAACAACAACAACAACAACTTCTCGGGTCCCAACCGCAAGCGCAAGCCGGACAACACCGTCGCGGCTATCCGGCGTCCCCGAAAGGGAACTCGAAGAAGAACTCCGGCGGGTTTAAAGACCCGCTCGAAGGAGAAGTGCCCGTGGCATCCAAACGGCAACCACACCACCGAGCAAGGTGCTACCGGCTCGGGCATGCGCTCAAGGATACGCCGGAGCCACCGCACCCTCACGATCGGAAGAACAAGAAGAAGGACGGCGACGACTTCCAAGAACCCGAGAAGACCGTCAACGTCCTCTTCGGCGGACTACCTGCGGGCGGGAGCGAAGGCTACTCGCCGTGAAGTGATGTCCATTGAACCGGCGGTTATGACCCCTCTCGGGTGGTCGGAGACGCCCATCACCTTCTCCCGCGCGGACCAATGGACCGGCTTCTCCGAACCGGGACGCTTCCCTCTCGTCCCGAAACCAACGATGGCGGGCTCTAAGCTCGACAAGGTGCTCATCGACGGCGGAAGCGGGCTCAACGTCCTCTTCACCAAGACTCTCGGGAAGATGAACCTTGACGTCACCCCCATGCTCGACAAGAGCGAGCATGCCTTTCTACGGCATTGTCCCGAGCAACGCGGCTATCCCCCGGGCTCGGTGGTGCGCCGATTACCTTCGGGGCGTCTCGCGACAACTACCGCACCGAGTACATCAAGTTCGAGGTCGCGGATATCGAGACTTCCTACCATGCCATCCTCGGCGGACCGGCCATCGCCAAGTTCATGGCGGTGCCCCACTACACATACTTGGTACTCAAAATGCCAAGTCCGGTGGCGTACTCTCCCTCCAAGGGGACTTGAAGATCTCTCACGCGCGATACGAGAGGCCGTGGTGATTGCTTCGACAAATCAAGTACCCACCCCAATGATGGAGGTCTACGCCGCGTCGAAGAAGCTTGCCACAAGCGAACTCGACATCCCGGAGAAGTACGACGGCGCCAACAAGCCTCGGCCACCCGAGGAGGTGCTCACCAAGTCGGTCGACCTCGGAACGGGCGACCCCACCAAGACTACCACCATCGGGGCCGGCCTCGACCCCAAATAGGAAGACGCGCTCATCGGCTTCCTTCGGGCTAACCGCGACATCTTCGCGTGGAAGCCGACGGACATGCCGGGAGTGCCCGGGGAGCCGATCGAGCACTTTGCGCCTCAACGTCGACCCAAAGGCTACCCCCAAGCGACAACATCTCCGACGCTTCGCCGACGACGGACGGGATGCCATCAAGAAGGAGCTCGCCAAGCTACTCGCTGCGGCTTCATCGGAGAAGTCTTCCATCCCTGAGTGGCTCGCCAACCCCGTCCTCGTCCGCAAGAAGAACTCGAACGAGTGGAGGATGTGCGTCGACTACACCGACCTTAACAAGCACGCCCCAAGGACCCCTTCGGGTTGCCGCGGATTGATCAAGTCATCGACTCCACGGCGGGGCGCGACCTGCTCTGCTTCCTCGATCGCTACTCCGGTACCACCGGATCGCAATCAAGGAGGAAGACCGGGGAGAAGACCGCGTTCATCACCCCGTTTGGCGCGTCTTGCTACACGACCATGTCTTTTGGGTTGAAGAACGCCGGCGCTACTTACCAACGGGCCATCCGGGCTGCTTCAAGCGGCAACTCAACAAGAACGTCGAGGCCTACGTGGATGACGTGGTTGTCAAAACCCGGGGACTCCGGTACCCTCATCGACGACCTTGAAGAGACCTTCGCATCGCTACGCGAGTACCGCGTGGAAGCTCAACCCGAACAAGTGCGTCTTCGGCGTACCTTCGGGCAAACTACTCGGCTTCATCATCGGCCAACGCGGCATCGAAGCCAACCCCGAGAAGATCTCCGCCATCACCGGCATGAAAGCTCCCACGAGCATCAAGGACGTCCGGAAGGCCGACGGGGTGCATGGCGGCATTGAACGATTCATCTCGAAGCTAGGAGAACGGGGTCTCCCCTTCTTCAAACTACTCAAGCACCACGAGAAGTTCGTGTGGGTGCAGAGGCGGACCAAGCCCTTGCCCGGCTCAAGGACTTCTGTCGAAGCCCCCAGTCCTCACGGCTCCCTACAAAGGCGAGCAGCTACTGCTCTATCTCGCTGCGACTACTCACGTGGTCGATGCGCCATCGTCGTCGAGCGGCGGGGGAAGACGGCCACGCCTACCGGTCCGGCGCCCGGTCTACTTCGTCAGCGAGGTTCTATCAGAGTCCAAGGCTCGCTACCGGCCGTGCGGGAAGCTCCCGTACGCTCTACTCATCACCTCGCGGAAGCTACGACACTACTTCCGGGAGTACTCGGTCTCCGTCGTCACCGACTACCCGCTCGGCGACATCACGAGGAACCCGGACGCCACCGGAAGGATCTCCAAATGGGGCGGTCGAGCTCGGCGCCCTCACCATCGACTTCAAGCCACGCACGGCCATCAAGTCGCAAGCTCTAGTCGACTTCATGGCGAGTGGCGGGAGAACCCGGCTACCTACTCCCACCGTGCGACCGAGCATTGGGTGATGTACTTCGACGGCTCACTCAACCTCGAGGGCGCGGGCGCGAGGGTACTCCCCGATCTCCCCAACGGGCGAACAACTCAAGTACGTCCTGCGGATCTTCCGGAAGGTCTCGAACAACGAAGCCGAGTACGAAGCCCTCCTACACGGGCTCCGCCTCGCGGCTTCACTTGGCATCAAGCGGCTACTAGTCTACGGCGACTCCGCGGTGGTCATCAACCAAGTCAACAAGTCCCGGGACCGCAACAAGGAGAACATGGACGCCTGCGCCTAGAAGTCCGCAAGCTCGAGAACAAATTCTACGGTCTCGAGTTCCACCACATCGTTCGCGACAACAACGTTGCGGCGGACGTCCTCTCGAAGCTCGGATCCACCCGCGCCCAAGTACCGCGGGCGTCTTCGTCCATGAGCTTCACGCGCCATCCATCCGGAGCGGCGCCCACCGACCCTTGTCCCGGCTAACCAACCGGTGGGCGGGAGGTCATGATGATCGACGTGGACCGGAGGCAACCCTTCATCGACTACCTCGGCGAGCGAAGGTCCCCCTCAGACAAGAACGCGGCCGAACAACTCGTCCGCCGCGCCAAGTCTTACGTCCTCGTCGGCGACAAGCTTTACAAGCGAGGCGCATCTTCCGGAGTACTCATGAAATGCGTTCCTCGCGAAGAAGGCAAGGACATCTTGGAGGAGATCCACAAGGGTGTCGCGGCAACCACGCGTCCTCCCGCACGGCGGGCGGTCGGCAAGGCCTTCGGCGAGCCTTCTGCGGCCCACGGCCACGGGCGATGCCGAAGAACTCGTCAGACGGTGCCAAGGATGTCAGTTCTTCGCCAAGCAGCAACATGTCCCTGCCTACAAGCTAGTCACCATACCACCAACCGGCCCTTTGCCTGCCGGGGGCTCGACATGATTGGGCCACCGCCAAGCTGCGCCGGGAGGATTCACCCGGTGCGGTGGCTATCGACAAGTTCACCAAGTGGATCGAGGTCAAGCCGGTCACATGCCCCAAGGGCGACGAGTACTCGACTTCTGGATGAACTCGTACACCGCTACGGGCTACCCCACCGCATCATCACGGACACGGGGTCCAACTTCAACAACCACCGGTTCCGGGAGTGCGCGAGAACGGCGGAATCGACGTCGGATACGTCTCCGTCGCCCATCCACGGGCCAACGGACAAGTCGAGCGCGCCAACGGGATGGTGCTCGACGCCCTCAAGAAGCGGCTACACGACGCGCTAACTCAAAAGGGGGCAAGTGGATCAAGGAACTACCCAACGCACTGCGGGGGGCTGCGGACTCAACCATCCAAGCCAACGGGGGCAATCCCCCTACTTCTGGTCTACGGCTGCGAAGCCATCCTCCCTGCCGATGTCATATGGAACTCGCCGGCGGTGGAGCACTACGACGAAGGCGTCTCGGAAGACGACGGACGAGTTGATATCGACGGCCTCGAAGAAGCTCGGCGTGCCGCCCTCGTCCAATCGGCAAGGTCACGGAGGGTATCCGACGCTACCACGATCGCAACGTCAAGGAACGCTCCTTCAACGTTGGAGATCTTGTCCTCCGCCGTATCCCGAACACGGAAGGACTTCACAAACTCGGCTCCCCACGGGAAGGCCCCTTCACCGTGGCTAAGGTGGCCGGGCCGGGCTCCTACCGCCTCCAAACACTTGAAGGCGAAGAAGTCAACAACTCGTGGAACGTCGACCGGCTACTGTCGATTCTACGCCTAGTACGTTCGACTACTGCGGGGTTCAAGTCCACGCGACTACATCAACACCCCTTGCCGCATGCGACCCTCCGGTCCCCGGCTTCAAGTCTCGGACTATTCTCCTCCGAGTCCGGCCCGTGCGGCTACCTACGGACCACGGGCCGCAATGAGCGTCAAGGACTCTAGCGGCGGTCTACCAAGAAGACCACACTCCAAGATCCGGCCGCGCGGCTACTTACGGATGCGCGATCCGGCCTACACGGCTACCTACGGATCACTCACGTAAGCGGCTACCCGCTCCGGTACTACTCGACGGTAAGCGGCCTCCGGGTCCAGGCGACTACTTGTAACTACGGCCCTGGCCACCCAGGTGTACTTCTTCAGTAATAAAGTTTGATTGGTCATCAACTTCTTTACTGTCTACTCCCTGCGACGGGACTACTAAGCCGAGTACTACTACTCACACCTACTCCAGGATGGGCGCTCCGCACTCTGAGATCGCGGTTACGAGTACTCATTGATGGAACTTCACATTTCATTGATATATGAGATAGTTCATTACAACTGTTTCCTATACAACCATGGCTACTAGCTATCTATGCGAGCTACCTGGAGATTCAACTTATCGGCTACTCGCTCCGCGATGGGAGCCATCGCTCCGACAACTGCGCATCTGCTCATCCGAGCGGTTGGCGGCTACCCCGCCGGCGACTACTTCCACCGGGGCCTTCGGGAAGTACGACTTCATGAAGGCCGGCACACTGCTTCGGGATTGACTTGGCCATGTGCTTCACGTAGGCGGCCGGCCGGCTTGGCGCCTCACGAAGTCGATCCGCCAACGGAGCAATCTTGGGGCCGCCGGGTGCGGCACCGGGAGCCTCGCGATCGGGAGGGCAGCCTCTTCAAGGTCCTTCGAGCTGGGCCGGAGCGCCTCACGGTCCTCGTTCAACTGCACGCAAGGATTTGTAGCGGTTGACGAGATCCCGATCGAATGCAATTCTCAACTCCATGTGCTTCTCGCACTCGACGGCCGGCTCCTTGTAGTCGAGTTCAAGTACTGGCGGGCTTCTTGCTCCGGTAGAAGAGATTCTTCATGCCGATCTCCGAGCCCTTCGGACGCTCCACCCGGTCTTCGAGTTCTACAACACGGGAACACACACAACGGGTCGAGCTTGATGACTCCTAACAAGTACCCGACGAGTCAAGAGACATACCTCTATTCTTGTTGCGGAGGCCCTTGTTCTTCCGCACCGACTCGTCGCTCTTCGCCGCAAGTCCATCACATCGTTGTGGTACTTGGCGAAGGCGGCGTCAAGCTTCGGCCGCATGGCGGCCGCGTGCTTCCTCGACTTCATGAGCTGCTCCTCCAAGGCTTCGGCTCGCGGCAAAGACCGTGTCGCCATAGCCTTGCGGCAGATTTGACTTCTCGCGGGATCGCTCCGCGACGTCCCGCACAAACCAATTCAAGTCAGCGAGTACTCAACGAAAGGATTGACTACTCGGGAGGCAACGGCTACGTACCTTCATCCTTTGTTCGGCTCGCCGCATCGCCTCCGGATGCTTTGCGCCAACATCGCCGGCTCGACGAGATCGTCGGCAAGCGGCTCGATCCCGCCACGGCTACTTGTCGTAGCCTCGCGTCATTGGCGCCGAGCGGATAGGCTCCGCGTCTTGGATCTCCGGGGACCGGATCGCCACCTCCAGGGCAACCCCTGGCGACGTGGCAGCCGCCTCCTCCTCGGCGGACTTCTCGACGGTTTCCCCCACGGGCTCGGGGGCTCCTGTCGCAGCCTCCGGGGCCTCTGGTGTCAACTCTTGCACGGGCACCCCTGCAGGGATGTCACCACCTTCAGCGCCTGTCACCAAGGAACACGCGCATCAGCATTCTCGACTACTCTTCTTGGGCTCTACAGCTTCAGGAAGAGTACTCACCTTCGACTATGACCGCCTCTGGCAGCGCCGCTTCGGCAGCTGGGGGCTCGGTCGCGGCTTGGGCTTCTGGAGCGGGTTCCTCGACGGGCGGCGCGGCCTCTTCTACCTCTGCTGCCGCGGGCTCCTCTCCGTCCCAGCTCAAGTCGGTGGACTTTCTGCACAAGTATCCACAAAGGTTCATCAGACAACATCGGCTACTACAATGAGTACTACTCATGAAGTGTGGTACTTACAAGTTCGGCCAGGACGATAGTCACGGCCGGCGCACCGAGGATGCGGCGATGTCAACCGGTCCACCCTCGGCGGGCGCTTCTTCTTGCGCCTCCTCGACTACCGCCTCTTCCACGGCGGCGGTGGCCGGCGCAGACGTTCTCTGCGCCCCCGCGGCTTCCACCTCTTCGACAGTGGGAGCTGGACTTCGGCTTCCAGCCGGTTCCCCCACTGCGGGCCACGCGCCCTCATCGCCTTCCTCCACAGGCTCTGCTGGCGGCCTCTCCTGCACACAGGGATGACTACTCGTCAGCACCGTACTCGATCACTGGGTACTCGACTACTTCGCTCAAGATGACTTACCTCAGGAGGCGTGGTCTCTGAGATCTTCATCTTCTTGGCTACCCGCTTCTTGGCGGGGTTGCGCGGCTTCCTCGGCGGCGCGGCAAGGCTAGCCTCCAGGCTAGCCGGAGGGTCTTGGATGAGAGGTACATGAGGCAAGCCTGGACGGCTAAACCTCGACCGCGGTGGAAGCGATCTGCCGAGCGTCTCCTCGTCCTCTTCGTCATCGGAGGTATCCTCCACGATGACGGGATCGTCGTCGTCTCCGACCACTCGGCGCTCCTTCACCTTCTCCACCGCCGGAATCTCAATTCCGCTCGGTGGTGGGCTGCGGTTCGGAGACAAACCGCTTCACATCGTCTGCATCAACAAGACACAAAAGGCGTTAGCACCTGCGCTACAAGTGCCTACTACTCGACGAGGCGGGTACGGCTACTTACCTCGTTGGGCGGGCGCGCGGCGGAGAACTCCTCGACGGGGCACGCCGTGTACTCCGGCATGTCCTTGAAGATCCTCGACAACCTCTCGATGATGTCGTTGTCTTCAATTTCGCCCCCGGCATCCGCGACGTGTCGTCGTCGCCGGTGTACTCGAAGCCCATCGTATCCCGCGGCGACGGCGGGCGGATCCGACGCTTCATGGCGAAGGCCGAAGCTCGGCCCTCGGTCCCGCATCCCGCAGGGCCTTGATTCGTCCCAGCAACTCCGGGAGCTGGATCCCCTCTTGCATGGTGGGTTCCGTGTTCCACCACTCTTGGTGCTTGGGCTGCCGTCCGCTCGGCTTCGGCGGCTCGGGATGGTGGTTCGTGGTATAGAACCACCTCGTCTTCCGATCCGTGTTGGAGTCCACGAGCTTGTACGCAGTGCGCTCGGCGGCATCTTCCCTCAAGCGGATCCCGGCCCCGCCGACTACCACGGGGTTGGAGGGCTGGGCTGCGGCTTCACGCGGAAAAATTTCCGGAAGAGGATCCAATGCGGCTTGATTCCCAAAAATGCTTCGCGAAATGGACGAAGACGAAGTGTGGAAGATTCCGTTGGGGTTCAAGTTGAGGTACTCGATGCCGTAGTACACGAGAAGCCCTCCGAAGAAATCGCTCGGCCGGGAGCGCAAGCCCGCGCTCCACGAAGCGCGAGAACATCGGGATCTCGTCTTGCGCCTTCTCCATCGGATAGGGATCTCCGGCGGCGGATCTCCACATATCGATCTCCTTCTCCCCGATGAACCGGAGTTCAACGGGGGTCGGCAAGTCCTCGGTCTTCACCTTCGACCTTTTCCACTCGCGGCTTGGGTCGGCGCGCGGTGGAGACGTGGGCGGCGCCGCTCCGTGCCGGCCGCGGCGGCTTCTCGCATGGCTCCTCTTCTTCCCGCCGGCCTTCAACGTCTTCGACGGGGACGGCTTCATCCTCCAAGAACAAGGAGTCTTCACTCGCATCCGCTCGGGGGCTACCCTACAGCTTTCGGGTGGCGATGCGCTTGGATCTACTGCGGCGGCAGTGCTCGTTGGAGTGGATCTACTTCAAGATTCAAGTGGCGAATGACTGCGGCTCACTTGGGTGAAAAACCCTAAGGGTTTCGGCTTGAATTTATAAGCCAAATCGCCTCGGTAACGGGCGGCCGGATAAGTTCGCGCGTGGCTGACTCAGCGGCTGCGCGTGACTCTTCGTATTCTACTAGTCGACGTGCCTCACCTCGGTGGCTCGGCTACTTCTACTCGACTACCTGGGACGCGGCTAGTCTCAAGAGCATCTCAGGACACATTCTTCAAGAAGACCCTTCAATTCGAGAGGAAGTACTCGACTCAAGGCTCGGGGGCTCCGTGCCACGTGTCCTTCGGTTTTTTCTCTCCGGATTTTTTGGGATTTTCTCGCGAAGGCTTCGGATAGATCCTCAGCCAGAGCCCGCGGCTCGAGGCTCGGGGGCTACTCCACGTGGATTGCGGTTCCGCAAATCGCATCTTCTTGACGGCTCCGCTTCAAGACAAGGCAGGCATTTTTGAAGACCTTCGAAGGCAGATTTCAAGGACGCTTGGGACTACTCGAGAAGACTTCAAGATTGCTCAAACATCGGTGGAGTACATTCCGGCCTCGGGATGCTTCGACTACTCTTGAGGACTTTTGACTTGTAGCACTCGGGGACGCTTGAGGACTACTCGTTAAGGCCGTCAAGGCTCGCCGGAAGCTATCCTTCTCGACTACAAAGTACTCGGGGGCTTGTCGTATGGACCTCCCTGGGCCCACTACCTCGGTGGGTACCGGGACCGACTACTCGGTGGGCCCACGGGACTACCCGACTTGCGCTACACGGCACTCGAAGGCGTGGAGCACAAGGACGACACGGGAGTAGTACTCGGATAGGACTCGTACATGTTCCGCACTCGTGTAGAGGTCTCCTAGACGTACTCAACTAGTACTCCTTCCCTACTCCGACTTGTAACCACCGCCTCCCGGACTATATAAGGCGAGGCAGGGACCGATCCCAGGATCACCTCACCTCATCCAATCTCAACTCACGGCGCACCGTTGCACCATCTTGTAACCGTGCCCTATCAATCCAGAGCTACGCAGCATACAGGACGTAGGGTATTACGCACCTCGCGGCCCGAACCTGTCTAAATTGTGTGCCACGTGCCTCTTCCTTCGAGTTACCGATCTCGGCGAGTCACATTCATCTACTTCGGGTACTCCCCGTAGTAGGTTGCCGGTCCAAAACACCGACAGGTGGGACGCGGGCGGACGGGGCGTCGGCGAGGTCGCCGCCGGCCGTGGGCGATGGTGGAGGCCGGCGGCGGCGGAGGTGGTGCGGCACAAAGAGATTGAGGGGTTAGGGAAGGGCGGGGAGGCGCGGTGGGGGTGGGAGTAGGGCGGAGCGGTACAGCGACGACCTCGCCGCCGGCGTAGGGAGGTGGTCGAGGCCGACTGTGGCGGCGGTGGCTTGGTGCTCACCTTTCTCCGGTAGAAGGAAGAAGAATGGTGGCGAAGAAAGGAAAGGCGGAGAAGAAGAAAGAAAGGAAGAGATAAGGTAAGAAGTTGTGGGGCCCACCGTTCGCCGTTACTGTTCAGTGGCGCCCGCACGTCCGCTAAGGACTCCGCACAGGGACGGCTCGGCATCCACCCGGCCGCGATGAGCCGACTCTGTGCTGCTCTGGCCTCTTCGGCTCTTCCCCTCTCTTTTGGTGCTGTGCGCCGACATTCATTCTCCGGTCTTCGCCTGGAGGCGGAGGCAGCCCAACTGCGCACCCCACAACACCGTTGTGCTTCTGCCGATTCCGGCGTGAGGCAGTAGCCACTGCGAGCCGATGCGCCGACGACCATCATGAAGCTTTGACATTGCTGGAGTCATTCGGATGTCGTCGGCAAGCACCTCCATCCCTTACATCTCAACGACGCGGGAGGACGCGATGGTGGTGGTGTTGTGGACGCCATTGGCAGCGCCGACAGTGTCGTCAAAGGCCTTGTGGACGACGCTAAGGCCCATTGCGGTGAGCGTGTGTTCGCATTGCGCCAGTGGCTGTGGGTGGCTGATGACCAGGGTGAGGCGCTCCTCGCTCACCCCAAAGAGCGCCAGCAGGTAGTGGTGCATGGGGAGCTGCACCTCGCCCACGATGTGGAGCCAGTGCCGGAGCAGCAGGTCGTAGTTGCGGTGGATGCTGCCGCCCAGGGAGTTCTCCACAGGGAGCACCACACGGTCCGCGGTCTAGAGCTCCACCTCCACGGCCTGGAACGCCACCTCAAACTGGTTGCTGGGGATGGCGTCTCTGTCCGGGTATGCCTTGTCGGCCGCCTTCTCGTTGTACGCGCCCCGCATACCCTGGTACGCCACGCGCAGCTGCAACCCATGCATCGACGCCGGGACACGTCCAAGACAACACTGCTGTTAAAGCATCTCACGTGGACCAAATCAAGGATAGCTGCCCCGTTCTAGGGGGGGGCGTAGGTCACTACGTGAAAACCAAAAATAGGTCACGCAACATTTGTAACAGGTCATGTATTAACATTTGTAATGACCTGTATTAACATCGAAAACTAACAAAAACGTTGTCGGGACGACCGGGTCGAACGGATGGTCCGAGCAGGCCTGACGAACGGTCCGTCAGTTGCTGACGGACGATCTGTGAGGTGCTGATGGAAGGTCCGTCGGCTCTAACAACTGGCTCTGACAGCTTGTTGACTTTGTTTTTTACCGTTGGAATACAAACACGGACGGTTCGTGGTGAGGTCACAATCGGTCTGTGAAAACAATGTTTTGAACCATTTTGAACATAATGGCTAGATCCGAGTGAAGGGGTTATAAATACTGCATGTCTAGGATAGGAAAGCCTCTCTTGGCACAATGAAAGGTCTATTTGCAATTGTTGAGCTCTCCCTCTCCTCTCATCACTAACTTTGCTTTGAGGTTGCATCCTTGTGAGATTAAGGGCATCTAGTGCATTGCGTCAAGGTGTTGATCATTGTGGCACTAGCGAAACATCAAGCGAGTGAGTTGATTTGTTGCTCCTGGAGGTTGTGACGCCCCAGGTTTTTAATTAACGTTAATAGCCGGTCAAATGGTCAACCGTGGTCAAACCTAGGTCAACCTGGGCCCTCACCTCGAAAAACTCACTAACCCACCCTAGTGACCCTAAATGAATAGTAAACACACTTGTGGGGCCAACCCATGGTCAAAGGTTGGGTCAAACCCCTTGCCACCCCAGTGTCCACAGGTGTCTGCCGGAACTTTTGCCGCGTTCTCCAAAATTCACCT
Source organism: Cenchrus americanus (assembly GCA_947561735.1). Taxonomy (NCBI): domain Eukaryota; kingdom Viridiplantae; phylum Streptophyta; class Magnoliopsida; order Poales; family Poaceae; genus Cenchrus; species Cenchrus americanus. The sequence goes on along the minus strand of OX387239.1, from coordinate 100,545,080 downwards.
AAACACTTAAAATTCTACCTTTAGGAAAGTTGTAGATCTTGTTGAGGGACACAACTTTCATGTAGATTGGCATTTCAAATTTTGAGGGGAAAAACTTGAAAAATCCATTGCAAGGCAGTTTTCACTGTTTGCCAAAACAAGCTGACATTCAAAGTTGGCATTCAAATATCTTCAAATCCAGGCAGAAAAACCCTATATAGCCTTTGTAGAAAATGTTGCTGGTAGCTAGATCTACAACTTTGGTATTCATCATTTGGACCAGTTGTATTCAAATTTTTGGAGAAAAATCGACTTGAACGGGGCACCAGCAAAAGGGTTTGGGCAGAGCGCGTCGCGCCGCGACGTCGCGTGCGCCCGTGCGCCGCCCGTCGCCGGCCGCGCGCCGCCGGCCCCGGCGTCCGCGCCCGCGCCTCCCGAGGCCGCGCCGGCCCAAGGTGTGCTCCGCCCGAGCCAACCCGCGCCCCAACACGTCTCCCCGCCCTAGGTTGCGCCGAATCCGCGCCGCCGTACGCGCGCCGCTCGAGCCCCGTAGCACGGCGGGAGGACCTTGCGCCGTCATTCTTCGTCACCCCGAGCTCGAGCGCCTATTTAACCCCCCCTCCTCGCTCCCCTCCGCGCGCCGCCGCGTGCTCCTCCCGGCCATTGCCGCCGCCGCACGGAGCTAGAGCTCTCCGCTTGTGCTCGTCGCCGGCCAGCCACTCTAATAGCTCCAGTAGGTACTGGTGAAGCTCCAAAGCCCGCTTGTTGCCAAACACCGCGCCTCCTTGCCACTTTTCCCCGAGCCGCCGCGGGCACCGCCGCCGGCCGCCGCGGAGCTCGCCGCCGCCAACTCCCCCACCTCCCCTCCGGTTCCCTGCCACCCCTAGGTGAGCATGTGGTCACCCACGGCCGCTTGCCCCGCCGGGATCACCGCCGGCTCGCCGGAATTGGCCATGCTCGCGCCGCCGGCCCAGCCAAGGGCCCGATTGCAACACTTTTGATCTTTGTAGGGTGTTTAGAGTAAAAGTTCAGGGCTGAGTTGTGAAGAAACATAACTAGCTTTTCTTACAGATTAGTCCAGGGCTTTGTAAAATGCTTAGAAATTCGTAGAAAAATCAGAAAATTCCCAAACCAAATTTGTAGGGTTCAGGATGATAAACACCTCTTTTGTTATATACTCATGGCTTGATTCTAAATAATTTTAGCAAGAAAAATACAAATGTGTTAAACCTAGATCTGTCATAACTTGAAATCCATAACTTCTCTGTAGCCCAATTTTGGATATGTTGTGTGTTAGGATATGACTAGATGCTGTGCCAAAAATTGCACAAAGTTATGCAGTAGATCTTGCTAGATAAATTCTTTTCCATTCCGCAAAGAATCGCTTAGATGATTTTTCCTGTTAAATATATTTATGTTCTTGAGCTCAACTTGTGCACACTGTCTTATAATGCCAAAATGACATCTTGTGAATTAATCATGAATTTTGGATTAACAAAAAAAATTATTCTTGATTTATGCATGTGTTCCTTTGTAAATTAATAAACCAAGTTCAGTAGAGATTCCATGTGAACATGCTGGTTCTTTAGACTTGTTTAGGACCAGAGAGCTTGCACAAGAAAGTTTGGATCAAATTGATGCTTATTTATTTTTGTATGCATTTACTTTGAATCACTAGCTAGCTTTGTTATTTTCCATAATAATTAATTTCCTAGCATCCAACACTTACATGTGGGTCCAATGGACCAGGATAGGTGCTAGTAGGCTTAAGAAACACTCATTTAATTTTTGGTAATTTAATTGATTAATAAAAAGCTTAAATGCCCTTTTAATATTAAAGGGAAATTAAATAAAGAAAAATCCCTAATTAATTCTTTTTCCTTTTTGAAAAGTATTATTTAATATAATTAAAAGATAATTAATTATCATCACTGATAAGAAATTAATTCATAAATAAAAATATTAATTACACCTTTGTTGGTGAAGATAAAGGAAATGACGCTTTCACATGAAATGATAAGTTTAATAAAAACCTTTATTCAATGTGCAAACAAAAGAGTAAACCATGTACACCCCATAACCTTCCTAAAAGAGAAACATTAGATGAATGCTTGTTAAGGTAAACATGACCAACCCAGAGTTGGATAAGACAACAAACTACCACGTCACCTAAAGTGCATTGCATTCCGTGTAGATCTTCCGGACAGAGATTACTCCCTTGTCTCGGAAACCGAGGAAGGAGGAGTGGAAGGTTCTCTGCAGTACGTGGAAGTGCTCGACACCGAGGGTGCCCAGGCTAACCTAGCTGACGAAGGCAAGCTCCGGTGCATCTAACCTAGTTTTAAAGTTCTTTATTCAATTATCTATGAATGATTGTGCATTTACGTTCAGGAGTTGAATGAAACCCTAGATGCATGATCTATAGGTACCTTTGGTCCCTACTAGTATGATAGGTCGGTAGCTGCTAAGCTATAGGACCGTTACAAGTCGAGTGATGACCTCACTTGCGAGAATAGGTTCCTAGATAGGAATCACAATGTATCCTTAAATGGATTGCTCACGTGGTAAGAGCATGGGATCTGGGCTCCGGTCCAGTGGTTATGTGGGTTAAGTTTTTGAACGTACTAAGCACATGCCGGTTATGGGGCCGGTAAGCCTAGTACCTTAATGAGGCGGCGAGGGATCCTACTATTATTACTCTTGGGATTCGCTCTCACGGCTAGCTACCGGTGGTGTATGGTGACTCCGGGTATCTCGCGGGGTATGCCAGATAGCCTGCACCAAAGACTATAAGATTCGATCCCGACCCGAGGATTTTTGGGGACGGCCTGGGAAAGTTGTTCTCGCGGGGACAGCCTACCATGTGTTTGGGTCTACCTTGCAAGGTTTAAATCAATCGATTGTCGGCCTCTCACCGTTATCTGAGACTACTTACTCCACTAGTCATGAGATCCCTAATGATGGAAGTTGATGAACTTTATGCTTGATTAATTGTGTTGTACAACTTTGTTTGTACTAGTTGGCTAATGTAGTAAAGATTAAACCTACTAGAACTTGTGCTAAAATATTGAAAGTAAGGACCTACTCTTTGTTACTTTTTAGCAAAGGCAACCCAGTAGCCAAAAAGCCTTTCATGGTCTAGATTTGGTGAAGTAGTTATCACCGACGGGTAAGTCTTGCTGAGTATTAGTATACTCAGCCTTGCTATAATGTGTTGATCCAGGTAATGCCTTTAGTGATGTGTGGCCCGGAGAGATCCCGCCCGGCTAGGAGCTGGAGTGGGTGGAGGACGACTACTGAAAGCATCATGGATGGCCTCCCGTGGTGACTTCGCTTCCGCTAGTTTATTTCCGCTGCTTTTCGAAAACTCTGAACTATCTCATCATGGCAAAAACTATGGTTTGTAATAAATAAACCCCTCGGGGTACGAATTTGGATATTAATGTTGTTGTATCTCTAGACTCGCCTTCGAGTGAGTTTTAATGCATATATTCGATCCTTGTTGCTTTTCAAGTGATTTACCGGGCGTTAACCCGGCAACTAACGACAGGATGATACTTTATTATTGCTTAATGACCAAAGTGGATCGGTCTTAGGCGATAGTACGGTATTTTCCTGGGCGGGTTGTCACAGAGGTTGCCGCCTCCTAGACGGCTTGGAGCTTGTGATTCCATTGAGCACTTCAAGAAGATTGTGAAGTTGCCTTGGAAGATTGGTGTGAGAGGTCTTGTGCTCACCTCACCGGAGCGGTGAAGAGCAACTCTAGTGGAATCGAGGTGTGAAGTGGTTCTTTGGTTCTAACTGGCTCAAGATCAAGCGGTGCTTTGATAGGGAAGCAGTTGTATATTGAATCCACATCAACGTGGATTAGGGTGACCGACAAGTCATCAGTACCATAGGATAAAATTCGTCGCTTGTGCTCGGTCATTTCTTTGCTCAATTTCCTTTCAAGTATTTTACTTGAAGCTATTACATTCTAGAGATTAATTTATATCTTATCACCCTAAGTTGCCTGAGAGATTCATGGTGAGATCTTGTTGAGAGGGTTGGATGATCGGGCGGCAAGCTAGACCTTGTATGAACCTTTGTGGCATGTATAGATGATTCAGCGTGGTTCCTCAAGGTTTGGATGTGTTGTTCCCGGTTGTTCTTGGTGGTGATTTTAGGAGCCCTCTCTTGGTGATTTCTTTGGGTTGTTTTTGGGACCTTGCTCTTGGGGATTTGATGGGGGAAATTTGTGGGAACCCTTCATGGTTCTTTGGGTTGTGATTCCCCTCCCAAATCCGTGAGTAAAGGGGCTCGATTTTGGGGTTTTCCGAGTTCTAGGGTTAGAGGTGTTCTTGGTGGGATTTCTTCGATTCCTCCTTTTTGGACAAGTTTTGGTGGGATTAATCTTGGCTATGAACTCCTCTTGAGGTGTTCCTATTATCCCCAAAGTCTTGTTCAAGTCCGTGGAGCGATTCGGGACATCGAGGTTTGGATTTGGGGGAGTTGACCCGCGGGTGCTATTCATCCCAAGCTGCCCAGGCTACACCGGTCTGACCGGTGCTCTTGACCGGTCTAACCGGTGCAACCCTTGGTGGGTTTTTGCTCGGGTGAACGTCTGGGTAAGTTTGCTGTTGTCCTGTGTTGGGGCTGTTTCAAGTTTGGGTCAGTTTGGAGGTCGGTTGGCCTGTTTGGTGATTTGGGGCTTTACGTTGGCCGTGGACCGGTCGGCGACCGTGTGTCGCATCGGCCGACCGGTGTGGAGCCACTTAGTGGAAGTCGCCAAGTTTCACCGGCGGGGACCGGTCGGCCGGTGGTGCTCACCGGTCGACCGGTGTTGGTCGATGGACTCGAGGTTTGGTGTTCCGCTGTGTTCTCGGGTCGGAAGGTTGTGTGTTGGTTCCTAGGTCCAGTGGCACTCCAGTGGCTACGTGGGCTTGGCCAACTGGGTAGTGAGTCGGAGACGTGTGTTGGAAGCCGTGTTCATCTTGTTGGAGTTTCCATCTCCTTCGAGAAGAATTTTTATCGGCTCACATTCACTCCCCCCCTCTCTGGTTCGTCGTATCGGTCCTTCAAGTGGTATTAGAGCCGGTTCGGGTCTTTGTTGACTCTAACCAGTCTAAGATCTAAGGATGGCGTACCAGGAATGGGGTTCGGGTCCTCCACACTTCGATGGCAAGAACTACCAGATGTGGAGTAAGCGGATGGTTGCGTTTCTCAGAGGAAAGGGTCAGATCCTTTGGGATGTCACGGTGGACACAGGTTATGTCCAGCCGATGAACTTCCTTGCTCCAGGATCGAGGGACATGTTCGACACCAACAATAAGGCGGTCGACTACTTGTTTCGTGCTTTGTGTCAGTCTGAGTTCGATTGGGTGCACACCGAGCACTTGGCTTGTAGAATCTGGTTGGTGTTGAAGGAGGCTCATGTTGGGAATGCCCAGGTTCAGGCTCGGATGTATGCGACCTACCGGAGAGAGTACGAGAACTTCACTCATCTCCCCAGTGAGTCCATCGATGCCTTGTTTCAGAGGTTCACGGTGGTTGTGAACAACATGAGGGCCAATGTGGATGTGCTCCCATATGATGATCATGATAGAGCTGTCAAGCTCTTACACTCTTTGGATCATACGATTTGGTGTGGAAAGTTCGAGGCCATTGTGGAGTCGGAGAAGTATGACACTCTGACGGTGAACGAGTTGTTCTCGAAGCTCAAGTCGGCTGAGGTGGATAGGGGCATGACTGCCAAGCTCGAGGGTCCGACTGATTCCCATAGTCTTGCCCTTGTTGGTGGTTCGAAAGGAAAGACTAACACTAACCCATCCACCAGGATGTTCTCTTTGTCCTCTTTGATGTCTATGCCAGATGAGGAGTTCGACGTGCTTGGAGAGGATGAGCTGGTGTTGATGACGAGGAGGTTCGAGAGGCTGCACGAGAACCGGGTGAACATGAGGAGGAACACGAGGACATGCTTTCAGTGCGGCAAGCCGGGACACTTCGTCGCCGACTGCCCGGAGAAGGTCGAGAACAAGGACGGCTACAAGCACAAGTCGAGGATGGATGGCAAGTACCGGTCGAGGCGTGACCACAAGAGCAAGCACAAGAACAAGCACAAGGACGAGCGATGATCGAGGAAGAAGGAGAGCCGAGGCATGGCCCGAGCGATGGTTGGAGCGAGCGGCGTCGACTCCAGTTCCGCATACTCCACCTCGAGCTCAAGCAGCAGTGAAGACGAAGGCGATCGTCGCAAGAGCAGGAAGTTGTCCAAGAACCTGAGCGGACTGAGCTGCTTCGCTAGAGACGGTTACTGCACCATGGCGCTGAGCTCTAGCAGCAAGAAGAGCACACAGAGCGACTCGAACTCTGATTCCGACGACGAGGTGCGTGATGAACTTCCCTTCTTGCGCCAGGAGAATGAGAGGCTTGGCTCGTTGCTTGATAACCGTGATGACATGCTTAGATAGGCCAAGAAAATGAGAAAAGAGCTTAGGGCTTCACTCGAGGATGCTAGGACTAGAGTGGCTGAGCTAGAAACACAGGTTCTAGATAGCAAGCTTGAGATTGATTCCCTTAAGTCTAGCCCTGTTGTTTCGGATGAGGTTAATTGTGCTGATTGCTCCATTTTTCTTGCTGATCTTGCTTTGTTCAAGGAGAAGCATGCCTCCAAGTGTGAGGAACTATATGTGCTTAGGGTTGAAGTGGCCGAGCTTAAATCTAGACCTGCTTTGCTAGGTGCTTGCACTTCTTGCCCTGTTTTGCATGCTAAGATTGATGAGATGCATGTTTACACTGCTTCCCTTGAGGCTAAGCTGAAAGAACCAATTCATACATCTTGCTCTACCTGTGAAATGCATGCTTTGAAGAATTTGGAACTTGCGCATTATGTTGATCGCTTGCAGGATGAGAATGATGAGCTGAGAAAGTTGATGGGGTGGTTGTCTGGTCATGAGCCTCAGTTGAGGATGATGATCGAGGCATTCAAGAGGCAGGATGGTGAGGAACTTGGGGCAAACAAGGTTAGTGAGGGAAGTGGAGACAAAATCCCAGAGCCACCAAAAACCCACCACAAAAATGATTTCCCTCCTAAACCTAACCATCTTAGGAACCGACTAGACACAACCCTAGCTCCACCCGTGTTTCCTACACCAACAAATGATCCCAAAAGCCTATCAAGTTTGTGAGCACTTCGGGGAAAGTGTTCTTTGGGAAAGAAAGTGAGAAGGCCAGTGAGGAGAAACCGGTGGAGAAGTTGAGTGGAGAGAAACCAAGTGAGCAGCCACAGCCCAAGCCTAAACCTAAGCTTGTGAGGTTTCATTGTGGCTATTGTGGGAGAGATGGCCATAAGGATGAGTTTTGCTTCAAGAGGAAGCGAGAGGAGAGAATGGCGAAGGAGTGGGCTAACAAGGACAAGTACCACCCTTCCGATGGTGTACTTGAGCCTCGTGTGCAGATGCCGGGGCCAAGGGCGAGTGTGAGGACAGTTCGGGCTTGGGAAGATCGGAAGGCTGTTGGAGGTGTCTTCGCCCGAGCTACACCGGTCATACGGTGTGGAGCACGGTCGGACCGATGCGAGCTGGACGGGGCGGCGGTTTGGGTTTCGTGCTCGTACAGGTGTGAGGGTTGTTTCTGGAGGTCGTGGTTCTAGTGGTTGGGCTGGAGAGTTTGCAGGAGGTCAGGTTGCTAGGCATTCTCCCCCTCGAGTTCACTACGGGGATGGGAGGAGTCATAGCTTTGAGAAGGAGAGGAGGGACAGTTCACGAGCTTTCTTTCGTGGTTTTGGTCCTCCTCCAGGTAGAGAGGGTTGGTTCCCTCAGGGTGGTTACCGTGGTGGTGTTCGTGGAGGTAGCTTTGGTAGGAGAGATGGTTTGGTTTGTGCTAACCCCACTTTCGAGCAAATGGCTCGGCACTGGTTTTGCTCTTTTGGTACTAACCCCAGTGCTGAGTCGTTTGTTCACTCACGTGCTCGTTTTTGAATTTCAGGTGGGAGACTTGAAGAACATTTGGTCGATTGACTCCGGTTGCTCGAGGCATATGACCGAAGACAGGGGGTGGTTCTCAAGTCTCGTCCCGGTGGTGACAAGGAGGTACATCACTTTTGGGGACAATGGGCGTGGGCGTGTGCTTTCAGAAGGTGAGATTAAGGTGAGTGACAAGATCACTCTCAGGTGTGTTGCTCTTGTTCAATCGTTGGGGTACTATCTGCTTTCTGTGTCCCAGCTGTTGGATGAGGGTTTTGAGGTGTTGTTTCGGCCTAGTGGTTCTCGGATTTTGGACTCTCGAGGGGACCTTGTCTGTATGGTCGTTTTCGAGGGTCAGGTGTTTCGTGCTGATTTTTCTCAGTCTTCGGGTGTGGAGCGTTGTTTCTTGGCTGGTTCTTCGAGTGAGTTGTGGAAGTGACATAGGAAGTTGGGTCACTTGAGCTTTGACCTTTTGTCTCGCTTGAGTAAACTCAATTTGGTCCGAGGATTGCCACGGTTGAAGCTTGAGAAAGAGTTGGTTTGTGTGCCATGTAGGCATGCCAAGATGGTAGCCTCTTCTCACCCGCCTCTCACCGATGTGAAGACTGAGCGTCCATGCGAGCTACTCCATATGGACCTTGTTGGACCAGCTCGTGTGCGATCTGTGGGTGGAAAGTGGTATGTCCTTGTTGTGGTGGACGACTACTCTCGGTATGCGTGGGTGTTCTTTCTCGAGGATAAGGGGAGACGTTTGGTTTTGTTCAAGATCTAGTCTTGAAGTTGAGGAACGAGAGGCACGGAGATGCCATTCGAGTAATCCGCAGTGATAATGGCTCAGAACTCAGAAACTCTCGTTTTGAAACCTTTTGCCATGACTTGGGTCTTGAGCACCAGTTTTCAAGTTTGTATACGCCTCCCCAGAATGGTGTTGTGGAAAGGAAGAACATGACCTTGTGCGAGATGGCTCGGACGATGCTTGATGAGCATAGGACTCCGAGAAGGTATTGGGCTGAGGTGGTGAATACCGCGTGCTATGTGTCAAACAAGATCTACCTCAGAGTGCACAAGAAGAAAATATGCTATGAGTTGATGCATGGTCGCACACCCAAGGTGAGTCACTTCCATGTCTTTGGTTGCAAGTGCTTTATTCTTAATAAAGGGAAGAAGCTGGATAAGTTTGAGGCTAGGTCTGTCGATGGTATTTTCTTTGGTTATGCATCTCATTCTAGAGCATATCGTGTGCTCAATCTTGAAACTAACCAAATTGTGGAGACTTGCGAGGTAACCTTCGACGAGACATAGCCACGTAGTCAGCTTGTCTTTGAGTGTGCAGGTGATGATGAGCTTGGCGAGGAGATCTTTCAGGAGGAGGAGCATGAACATGGAGACGATGAAGATGGCGATGTGGTGCCCCCGGCTGAACATGTACCCACTACTTCGACCACGGTGGTGGACGGACCCTCTCCTACACCTACGACGACAAATCAAGATAGAGGAGAAGCTGTTGATGAGGGGGAGGTAGCATCGAGCCGAGAACCTCCCCGGCGAGTACAAGTGGATCATCCAGCTTCGAGGATCATCGGCGACATGAATGAACGCACTACACGGTCGAGGGTTCGGAACAATTCTCATTTCGCTCATGCTGCATTTGTTGCTACTTTTGAGCCCAAAGACATTGGACACGCACTATCTAATCACAATTGGGTCAATTCGATGCATGAGGAGTTGGAGAATTTTGAGAGGAATCAGGTTTGGGAGTTGGTTGACCCTCCCCTAGGGTGTAAGCCGACTGGTACAAAGTGGGTGTGGAAGAACAAAGAGGGAGAGAAAGGTGAAGTTGTGAGAAACAAGTCGAGGCTTGTTGCTCAGGGGTTCAGTCAGAAGGAGGGGATCGACTACAAGGAGACCTTTGCTCCCGTAGCCCGTTTGGAGGCGATTAGGATCCTTCTAGCCTTTTTCGTCGCTAAAGGGTTCAAGTTGCACCAAATGGATGTGAAGAGTGCTTTCCTGAATGGTGTGTTGGAGGAAGAAGTGTATGTGAGGCAACCACCGGGGTTTGAGAGTGAGAGGTTCCCCCACCGGGTGTACAAGTTGAGGAAGGCACTTTATGGGTTGCAGCAGGCGCCTAGAGCTTGGCATGGTAGGTTGAGGGGGTTCTTCTTTGAGAGAGTTTTTGAGATGGGGAAGGTCGATCAGACCTTGTTTTTACTGAGGCAGGGCAGAGATATCCTGATTGTGCAGGTGTACGTGGATGATATTGTCTTTGGTGGCTCGTCTAACTCTCTTGTTGCAAGGTTTGCAGAGGATATGAGCAGGGAATTTGAGATGAGCATGATGGGCGAGTTGCAGTTCTTCCTCGGGCTACAAATCAAGTAATCAAAGGAAGGAACATTTGTGCATCAAGCTAAGTACACCAAGGACATTGTGCGGAAGTTCAAGATGGAGGATTCCAAGGCTATGACGACGCCGATGAGTACGACTACAGCTCTTGATGCGGACGAGGAAGGTGAACACGTGGACCAGAAGGAGTACCGGAGCATGATCGGGTCACTCCTCTACTTGACGGCGACGAGGCCGGACATCCAGTTCTCGGTATGTCTATGCGCTCGTTTTCAAGCGTCTCCGAGGACTTCGCATCTGCAAGCGGTGAAGCGAATTTTCAGGTACTTGCGTCACACTCCCGACTTCGGCCTTTGGTACTCCGCGTCCTCTTTTTTGGCGCTTCATGGTTTTTCAGACGCAGATTTTGCCGGGTGTTGGTTGGATAGGAAGTCCACTTATGGGACTTGCCAGTTTTTGGGTTCTTCTTTGGTGTCTTGGTCTTCCCGCAAACAGTCGAGTGTTGCTCAATCCACTACCGAGGCTGAGTACGTTGCCGCTGCTAGTTGTTGCTCTCAGCTCCTTTGGATTTCATACACCATGAGTGATTTTGGTGAGGAGTATACCCATGTCCCACTTCAATGTGATAGCACCAGTGCCATAAGCGTTGCAAAGAACCCAGTGCTCCATTCCAAAACCAAGCACATAGAAGTGAGGTATCATTTTCTGAGAGACAACGTAGAGAAAGGAAAGATAGCTTTGATCCATGTACCCACACATAACCAACTAGCCTATATTTTCACCAAACCCCTAGATCAAGAAACTTTCACTCGTTTGCGGGGGGGGGGGGGGGGCTTGGTGTGTGTTTGATTTCTTGAGTTGGGTGTGTGGGAGCTTCTTTGTAGCATATGTATAGCTTTCTTTTATGCATTTCTTGCATTTGGCATGGCATATGTAACATGATGTATAGGCATCCTTGTATCTTAGATTGCATGCATTTTGTATCATATGCATTGGATAGGAAAAGCTTCTCCTATATACATTGTTCACCATGGAATGCTATTTATGTCTTTGTGAGCTTGTTTGATATGCTATGGTTAGTTTGGCTTAGCTCTTGATGATCTTAATGAATAATCCATGGTTGATGGCTATGTTTTTGAAAAATGTCACATATATGCTCTCTCATGTGTAAATGCCTTTATATGATCTTATGATTAGAATGGCTGTCCAAGCATGAAGTTTGTGTGGCTTTGCCATTTTGATATATTTTGATCATGTTTAGGACTTTGCTCATGAGAGGCAAATCTTTCGCAAAATTGCCCAAATCCATCTTAGCTTCGTCCAATGGTTGTGAAACTTGATAATCATGTAGTTGAGGTCGATACGAAGCTATAGAGTATCTAACTTGCTCATTTGGACATGTGTAGCATCCTTTGTTGAATTTTGTCTATTTGAGAAGCTCTACGTTGAAAGTTCTGCATTTTTGGCTTGATTCATGCATTGTCAACAAGGGGGAGAAGTTTGGCTTGCCGGATGCATTTAGAAGGTTTTCAGGTGGTTTCGAGCCATTTCTGGGCTCTGTTGTGCACCGGTCTGACCGGTCGTGGTCACCGGTCTGACCGGTCGTGGTGTTGGTCCTGTGCACATGTTGGACACTGGTCTGACCGGTGGTGGTGACTGGTCTGACCGGTGTGAGCTGAAGTTGTTGCAGCTGCCCTGTTTTCAATTGGTTTGCATGCATTCGTCCAGGGGGGTGCATTGATTCAGGGGGAGCTTGCATGTGTGCAGGGGGAGCTCTTTGTGGTTTTTCGAGCTTTGTTTCGGTGGTTTGCGCTCTTTGCTTGAGCTTTGTTTTGTCTCGGATGTGTCGAGTCATTTCCCTTGCCTAAGGGGTCCGAGACTTGTCTTCTTCAAGTGATCTTGCTCTTTGCCTTTGTTTGGCTTTCGATCGCTTGTTGGAGTTTCTTTTTGTTCGTTTCTTTTCTTTTTCTTTTCTCTCTTGTTACTTTGTGTGGGTGTTGTCAATGCACTCATCAAGGGGGAGATTGAGGACCATGTGTGGTACGAGGACCGGTGGATGGTCGCTTCCTTGTGTGATGAGTGATTGACAACGTTGTGTGGACTGATTCTTGGCTAAGTAATGTAGGTGCAGGTTGCGGCTTGACTGGTGTTGGTGCAGGTGAAGAACAAGCGCGAAAGGTCGTCGCTGGTGAGGCCTCCAGGTGTGGAGAAGACAAGTAGGCTTCGTTCGAGGGACCCGGTGGCCAGCGGGGTCAAGTGCGGGCCGCATGGTCGCATGAACAGCAAGATGAAGTCATGGACAGTTTCTTGGTTAAGCCTCAAAACCAAGGTCTAGCCGGGACTACGTGGGAGCCAAGTCATGAGTGGAGATTGGCAGAGGCTACACCGAGTTCACGGGGTTTCCGGTGGTTCACCAGAAAACCATTGGGTTCCTTGGTTGATCCACAAAGCCAAGACCGAAGAACCGAAGACGGTGCTGCAGCAGTGCCAGACCGGTCTGACCGGTGGGTCTGGCCGGTGGGTACCGGTCTGACCGGTGTGCGACGACGTAGTCCGGAATCTTCGAAGCGGAGGACACGCGTCGGGATTGCAAGGCTTGCGTCGAGGCTAAGCAGGTTGCGGTCGCCGGGCATCCGTCCGATGGAGAAAGCTTGAAGACTTCCAAAACCGCCCTTGAGGGGCTTGTATCCCTAGTTGTTAGGAAAGGGTATTTTAGACTTTCGGTTGCCTCCATATAACCCATGAGGTGAGAGGATGGCAACCAAGCTCTTGGAACCCTAGTTCATTTGCTTTCATATTTTCCCTTCCTATTTTCTTAGGATTTCCATAGGACTAGCTTGAGAGCTTCATGGTGAGATCTTGTTGAGAGGTCGGATGATCGGGCGGCAAGCTAGACCTTGTATGAACCTTTGTGGCATGTATAGATGATTCGGCGTGGTTCCTCAAGGTTTGGATGTGTTGTTCCCGGTTGTTCTTGGTGGTGATTTTTGGAGCCCTCTCTTGGTGATTTCTTTGGGTAGTTTTCGGGAACTTGCTCTTGGGGATTTGATGGGGGAAATTTGTGGGAAACCTTTGTGGTTCTTTGGGCTGTGATTCCCCTCCCAAATCCGTGAGTAAAGGGGCTCGATTTTGGGGTTTTTCGAGTTCTAGGGTTAGAGATGTTCTTGGCGGGATTTCTTCGATTCCTCCTTTTTGGACAAGTTTTGGTGGGATTAATCTTGGCTATGGACTCCTCATGAGGTGTTCCTATTATCCCCAAAGTCTTGTTCAAGTCCGTGGAGCGATTCGGGAGATCGAGGTTTGGATTTGGGGGAGTTGACCCGCGGGTGCTGTTCATCCCGAGCTGCCCAGGCTACACCGGTCTGACCGGTGCTCTTGACTGGTCTGACCGGTGCAACCCTTTGTGGGTTTTTGCTCGGGTGAATGTCTGGGTGAGTTTGTTGTTGTACTGTGTTGGGGCTGTTTCAAGTTTGGGTCTGTTTGGAGGTCGGTTGGCATGTTTGGTGATTTGGGGCTTTCTGGCTGTGACCGGTCTGACCGGTGTGTCGCACCGGCCTGACCGGTGTGGAGCCACTTAGTGGAAGTCGCCAAGTTTCACCAGCAGGGACCGGTCTGACCGGTGGTGCTCACCGGTCTGACCGGTGTTGGTCAGTGGACTCGAGGTTTGGTGTTCCGCTGCGTTCTTGGGTCGGAAGGTTGTGTGTTGGTTCCTAGGTCCAGTGGCACTCCAGTGGCTACGTGGGCTTGGCCAACTTGGGTAGTGAGTCGGAGACGTGTGTTGGAAGTCGTGTTCATCTTGTTGGAGTTTCCATCTCCTTCGAGAAGAATTTTTATCGGCTCCCATTCACTCCCCCCTCTCTGGTTCGCCGTATCGGTCCTTTAGTAATGGAAAAGTCCAAACCCCACATGTCATGAATGCTCAACCCCTCCAAATATACTTGTTTCTTTTGAAAATACTTTGTCCTCTGTGATTTTTATACTAACTGAATGCCTGAATAATTAGCAAATTGTGAATTACTTATCAACTAAAGACAGACAAAAGGGTATGCTATGCAAACAAGAATGAACAAATACTAATCAAGATTCAAGAGAAAAGTCTTCTGCTCCAACTAGCAATTCTTTTAATTTCTCCAACTACAACGACCATGTTAACCTAAACACAATTGAAACAATGAAAAGTAATCATCCATATGGCTGACTGCTACAAAAAAGGATCCAACTCAATATTTTTTGCACAAACTACAAGATATCTAAGTACAACAGCACGACATCTGCACAATGTGGGCTCACAAGCCCCTCAAGATGAAAAAGACAAAGCAACTCTCTAATAATATGCCTTCATAAGCTAACCAAAAACATTTCTAATTCCATAAGGCATAAGCTATGAAGAACTAAGTCAGAGGCTGTTCAACAATGACACCATAGCTACCAATATGACAAGCCAATAATCAACGACATACTAAAGCCTGCTTTGCACAAACCGACTGGGAAAAGATCAACACACACCGAGTAACAGCAGCTTGAAAGAATTCATATCCCACCCCAAAGTCGGTTCAGGCCAGGACCACAAACAACTTCATAATCAAACAATATCAAACCACAGTTGTCACTTCTCAGATCATAGGAAATACTGCATCACCAAAAGTTGACATGAAAGGCAACCCATTCTCCAAAAGCTTGCAAATAAAAGGTTACCACTGCATACCTTGGTTTTATGGATCATTGCGATACACTAGTAGCAACTAGCAACAAAAGAAAGCAAATAACTGTGGAGCATATACTAATATCCCCAACGAAACAACCATTTTACTCATCAGCAAGGAAGAACCAAGTCAGAAACTGACGTTTGCACTACAGCTGTGCCATCACAACCTCTGGCAGCAATGGCGTAATTTCCCCATTTGTCATGTTGTACACACCAGAGTCAGCAAGAGGATCCACACATGGACCAAACATCTCGCTAGATGGATTGTCAAAAACCTGATGCATGAAGTAGATGCTATCCTCTTGAACTCCACCTGCGCATTGGCTGGCAAGAACTGACTTGGAGCATTCTGAATCAAGGAATATTACTTGGCCACCCAGGCTCACCACCTTGGTCCACTTGCCAGGGATAGTGGCAAGGTCCGCCTCAAAGACCTCAAATCGTTCAGTTCTGTCATGCTCTCCAAGCCGAGATCTTGGTGGAATGTTGTGAGGAATCGGATGCTCGTTAGCCTAAGAGGGGGGGTGAATTAGGCAACTTAAAACCTTAACCTATGGCTTCACTAATTTTACACAAAAGTAAACTAGAACATACTATCTATATGTGCAACTAAGGTTGTTCTAGTGTGAAACTCCCATCCCAAAAGAAGGTTTGCAACCTATAGCCAATCCTAGCATGATACTACTCTAGGAAAGTAAAGACAAACAAAGATTGCAATAGAGTAAATGCAGAAACGTAAAGGGGATGAGAGGAAGCAAACTCTTGACACACGATTTATCCCGTGGTATCGGTAGGCACTAAGCCACCCCTAGTCCACGTTGAAGCACTCACACAAGAGTATTGCTTCCCGGCCACCAAGTCTCTCCCAAGAGCACCACTTGACTCGCCACAAAGGCTAGCCACTTAGGCACTTGTCAAGCTCCCTTGGTCACCTTGATGCCGCCTCCACTAAGGAGCTTCTCCACCAAGGAAGGGGGTCTCCACGTCCCCCGCACAAAGTGTCCTCGCCGCTCCACACCAAGCCGGAGGGTCGATGACGATTGCCGGTGAGACACTTAGGCCCCAAGGCCTCCGACGAACCTTGTACAATTGGATTCACTTAAGAATCACCTCACAAGGTTGGCACAACCTTGCACTCCCTCAGCTCTAAGCTGAGCCTAGCACTAAGCACATACACAAAGCATATGCAAGTCTAAGGATGAGCAATTAAGCACTTGGATGGATTAGATATGATCTTCAATGTGTCTTGAACTCCTCTGCACTTCCACACTATCCTGCTCCCACAAATGGGTGAGTGGAGGGGGTATAAATATCCCAAGGCATCAAACTAGCCGTTGGCTAACGTCCACTGAAAAAGGTACCGTCGGATGATCCGACGCTAATTTTTCCTGGGCGTCGGTTCATCCAGTGCCCCTCCCACGTCACTTAGCCGTTGAGATTCTCTGACACAACTGCTCCGACGCTATGCACCGACGGTGCGTCGGATCATCCGGTGTTGAAGACCCTGCGTCCAAGTCGCCTTTGTTAGCTTCCAATCGACCGTCGGATAAACCGACGCTTCATCTTGACCAAGGCATCGGATCATCCAGTGCTGAAGGCTTCGTCTTGGTGCGTCTCTGTCTTGATTCAAACGGAGTGTCGGATAGACTGACGGTGTCTGTGACGCCCCAGTTTTCTAATTAACGTCATTAACGCTAATGACCAGGTCAACCGGTCAAACCCCGGTCAAACACCGGTCAAACCTAGGTCAACCTGGGCCGTCACCCGAAAACCTCGCCATTGAACCCTAATGAACCCCTTGACCAAGCCTACACACACCCGTGGTCAACCCTTGACCAAAGACACGGTCAAACCCCGCTTGCACAGTGACGTCAGCGAATGTCGTCCGGAACTTTTGCCGCGTTCTCCAAAATTCACCTAAACACTTCAAAATCTACCTTCATGAAAGTTGTCCGTCTTGTTGAGGGACACAACTTTTGTGTAGATTGGCATTTCAAATTTTGGGTGGAAATTAGCGAAAAACTCGATCGACTGGCAGTACCTCCTGATTTTCAGAACAGGCCGACATTCAATGTTGGCACGACGTTCCTGCAAAATCCATTGAGAAAAACACTAGACGGCCTTTACAAAAGATGTAGAGGGTACTTAGATCTACAACTTTCCTATTCATCACTTGGGGCACTTCTGTTCAACTTTTTAAAGTTTCGCGCGTTCAAACGATGGCACACGGTCACGTTTTCGACGAGCCGGGCCGCGCCGGTCGCGCCGCGCCGGGCGCGCGCGCCGGCCGCGCGCGCTTTCCCGCGCGCCGGCCCGCGCCCGCGCCCCCGCGCGCCGGCCCGCGCGCGCGCGCGCGGCGGCGCCGTGCGGTGCCCCGCGCCCGAGGCCGCCCCGTCCCGAGGCGCGCCTTCCCTAGGCCGTGCGCCCTTCCCCATACCGCACGCTCGCCGAGGCCGCCCGGGACACCACGCCGCCGTACGCCCTCGCTTGACCCGGCGGTCCGACCGCCGCGGTACGGGCGCTCGAGCTCGCGTATATAGGTCGACCCCCCTCGTTCTCGCGCGTGCACCCCCCCTCCCCGCCTTGCCACGCCGCCGCCCGGCCCCGCGCCGCCCAACCGCGCCACCGCACCGGCCGCGGCGGCCGCGGCGCCCCGGCCGCCGGGTGAGCGCCGCCGCCCGAGCCGCCTCCACCCCGTCCAGTGCCCCAAACCGATCCATAGCGACCCATAGACCCTTCCCGGCCCATCCCCGACCGGTCCCGCCGCCGGTGATCGCCGGAATTTGGCAGCCCGCGCCGGCCAGCCGCGCCCAGGGGCCACATTGCGAAGAAACCGTTCTTGTCAGGGGCCTAACTGCAAAAGCGCATCTCCAATAGGAAAAGTGAGTTGGCTGATTTTTGTAAATTGCGTAGAAAATCACAGAAAATTCAGAAAAATGTGAGGCCAATTTTGTTGGATTCCTGGTGAAGTATACTACAACTTGTGTTATTCTAGCCTGAGCTAATTCCTTTTAGTTTTTGCATAAAAAATACAAATGTGAAAACCCTAGATCTGCAATATCTCAAAAACCATAAATCCTCTGTAGCTAATTTTTGGATATGTTGTGTCTTAGGTCATGACTAGATCCTGAGCCGAAAATTGCACAAAGGTATGTAGTAAATCTGTTTATAAAAATGTTTTTCCATTTCAGGCAGATCTGCATAAGTAATTTTTCTTGTTAAAAATATTTATGTTCTTGAACCCAACTTGTGCACACTGTCTTATAATACCAGAATACACATCTTGTGAATTAATCATGATTTTTGGATTAACAGAAATAATTATTCTTGATTTATGCATGTTTTCCTTTGTAAATTAATAAACCAAGTTCAGTAGAGATTCCATGTGAACATGTTGGCTTTTTAGACTTGTTTAGGACCATAGAGCATGCACAATAAAGTTTGGATCATTTTGATGCTTAATTATTTTTATATGCATTTAAATTGAATCACTAGCTAGTCTTTGTTATTTTCAATAATAATTAATTTCCTAGCCTCCAACACTTGCATGTGGGTCCAATGGACCAGTATAGGTGCTAGTAGGCTTAAGAAACACCCCTTTTATTTTTGGTAATTTAATTGCTTAATAAAAAGCTTAAAAGCCCTTTTTAATATTAAAGGGAAATTAAATAGAGAAAAATCCCTAATTAATTCTTTTTCCTTTTTGAAAAGTATTATGTAATACAATTAAAAGATAATTAATTATTATCACTAATAAGAAATTAATTCTTAAGTAAAAATATTAATTACACCTTTATTGGAGAAGATAAAAGGAAATGAAGCTTTCACATGAAATGATAAGTATAATAAGAACCTTTATTCAAATGTTTAATAAAGAATTGCATATTGTTCCTTTTTGGAAGAGTATGCTAAATGTATTCTTATCTAGGTGAATGTGTCCAACTAATGCACCCTGTGGTTATCATTTATTGTTTGTGATTAATTAAATTAAAATCGTCAAATAAATCTTGCACTTGCATCCTCGTGTAGATCTCCCGAACGGTAGCTGTACGCGTGTGCCGGACGGACGAGACGGAGGAGCTGACGGAGACGTGCACCACGTCTCTATAGAGCAAGACCTGGACCAAGTCCAGAAGGTCCCAAGGCCAACCTTGCCATCGAAGGCAAGCCCCGGATCATTAACCCTGTTTTTGAAATTTATGCAATTATGTTTGCTACGATTGTGCATTTACGTTTCGAGAGTTGAATTGAAACCCTAGATGCATGATCCCTAGGTACCTATGCTCTATCACTAGTATGCTAGGTCGATAGCTGCTATGCTATAGGACCGATAGAAGTCGAGTGATGTTCGTCACTCGCGAGATTAGGTTCCTAGATAGGAATCATAAGATATCCTTAAATGGATTGCTCATGTGGTAAGAGCATGGGATTTGGGCTCCGGTCCAGTGGCTTTCGTGGGCTAAGCTTTTGAACGTACTAAACATATGCGGGTATGGGACCGGTAAGCCTAGTACCCGATTGACGCGGTAAGGGAACCTTTCCCTACTACACCCGGGGCACTTGTGTCCCCCCCGCTTGCAACAAAGTGTGGTACTGCGTGAGTCCGGACGTTCGTGTGGGAGCGATCCAGTAAAACCTTGTACCAAGGAATGTAGGTTCCGCTCCCGAGCCGAAGATCGACGAGAACGGCCTGGGAAAGTTGTCCTTGCGGGGGCAGCCTACCGTGTGTTTGGGTTTACCTTGCAAGGTTTAAATCAATCGATTGTCGGCCTCTCACCGTTATCCGAGACTGCTTAATCAACTGGCCATGATATCCCATAATGATGGAACTTGAGAAATATGGTTGGATGAATTAATTGCTTGTCCATTTCTTGATTGAATTAGTTGGCACACTTAGAAATGGTAATCAACTAGAACTTGTGCTAAAAGATTGAAAGTAAGGATCCACTCTTAGTAGCTTTCCAGCAAAAGAAGCTCCACCGGCCAAAAGCCTTTCATGTCTAGAGTTTGGTGATGTAGTCATTACCCGACGGTTAAGTCTTGCTGAGTATTAGTATACTCAGCCTTGCTTTAAAACTGTTGTTGCAGGTGTGATTGATCGGATGGGTGATGACAAGTGATGACATCACGGATGGCCTCCTGTGATGTCTACCGTTGCGCTAGTTTATTTTATTTCCGCTGTTTTTCGAACTCTGAATCTTTACTCCATGTCGTGAACAATGGTTTGTAATAAAATGTTTAATTCATGTTGTACTCTGGACTCGCCTTCGCGTGAGTTTAATGCATGTATCGATCCTCTGTTCGATGTCCAAGTGATTTACCGGGCGTTAACCCGGCAACTAACGACAGGATGATACTTTACTATTGCTTAATGACCAAAGTGGATTGATCTTAGGCGATAGTACGGTATTTTCCTGGGCGGGTTGTCACAGCTGGTATCAGAGTGATTGCATGCACCAGAGTTTAATTAACAACTCTAATCACATGATTTCCGAATAAAATTTGCCAAGATTGTTTGAATTGCAAAACACGTTGGTCCGTTAAGGATAAACTAGACCGAGAGGCCCTAGAGGGAATTTTTGGGTTCTTTCAGGTGGCTTATTAAGCTATGGTTTATTTTGCTAACTTCCAGCACATTTTACTTATTGTCAGACTTACATTCTTGCACAACCAAACTAGGAGCCACGTGTATTATACGTGTGCTGTTCCGCATCACGGGAATTGCGAGGGTAGATGGAGTGATCCATTCCACGGATCCCATCTTCGCGTCTGTTTATGAGTTGTGTGTCGCCACGTGTTTCATACGTGTGCATTCCGCATGTCGCTCATGCGAGGCAAGGATACACTCCATTCAAACGGAGGGTGTCCGAGGTTGGACGCTGTCCATGCAGCGGCTTAACGCATGGATGCCGTTTCTATAGTGAACGGTAATGTATGTGGACGCTTTCATGAGTGCTGGCATGAAAGGTTCGTGGTGTTCTGTGATCTTCTGCAGGTACACTAACCACGTTCATACGTCGCTAAGCGAGTATCGATAGTCTCGACTAGTTATTATAGGGAGAGACGTAATTGTTGCCTTGCCATCGGCACTAACTCCGATTGTTGGCTTAATTGCTTGGTGAGGACGAATAGGTCGTTCTTGCATCATGTTAAAAACCTGTTGAATGATAAATGGATCACAAGTGTTGTTTTCCTTAAGTAATAATCTAATAACAACAAAAACAACCTTTAAACCGAATTTAAAGTATTGTTGAACCGTCTAAGTCGACCCTGTTGTCGTGACCTCTTCTTAGACCTTCCTGCAGAGTTTCCGTAATAGCGATCTACACCCAAGTGCTCCCAATCTATCCAAATCCTTGTCGAGAAGTATTTGCACGATCATAGGTTTTCAAATCTCAGGCTATGCTCAAATAGTAAACCTAGATCTTGCCGTCTTTCCGGAACACATCACTCCGAATCTTGCACCTTTGCACCTTTTTCCGACTCATCTAGCTTAACCCTTGACTATCAAGTTTGGTCTTATGAACCTACCGAGTTGCCGGAGAAATTTGAACATTTCGGAAACTTTGGTTTCGGAATGTTGGAAATTGTCAATTCAATGCAGTGCAACTGTCTCGAGTCTAGCTATTTGGTCAATTTGAGTTTTCGTCGTACATGTTCTACTTGTTGAACAAGCTTACGAATGTGTAACTTATGAAAACTCGAATTTTTCAGATGGTGGGCTCGACACACAGCACTCCGAATGGTTTCGGTAATTCTAGTGGCCGCAACCAGCCGCCACCATCGCCAGACCCGACAATAGTGGCTACGCAAACCGAGATGATGCGCCAAATTCTTCTATATCTGCAGCAGCAATCCCAGCAGCAGCAACCTCATGGGAATCAGATTAATGCCCAAGGTCAAGTAACCGAGTACAAGCACTTTCTGGATATGAATCCTCCGCAGTTCAATGGGACAGAAGAACCCTTGGATGCTGATGCCTGGATTCGGGCCATTGAAGCTATGTTTGCGATGTTTACCTTGCCATGTTCAGAAGGACGCAAGGCTAAATTCGCGGCATTGCAGCTTCGTGGTTCTGCTCTAATGTGGTGGGAACACTACAAATCCATGCAGCAACCTGAGTATGAAATCCCTTGGGAAGAATTCAAAAAGGCTTTCAGAGATTATCACCTTCCTAAAGCACTTACCGATAGGAAAATGAGAGAGTTATTGGCTCTCAAGCAAGGGTCAGACACGGTGTACCAGTACGCGCAGAAGTTTAATAACCTCTGCCAGTATGGAGGATATCATGTGGATACCGACACGAAGAAGATGGAGCTTTTTCGTGAAGGTCTGAATAGTAAACTGGCTGAATGGCTGAACCTGGTAAAATTTGACAACTACCCCATGCTAGTGAATAAGGCTATCTCCCAAGAAGATGCCATGAAGAGAGCCCAAGCCGAGAAGAAAAGAAAGGCTGACTCCATGCCCCATAATGCACATCATTGCAAGATACGCATTATGCGGAAAACCTTCCCAGACTTCCAGCAGGCTTCACAGTCGGAAAAGTTAGTGGCTAAGTTGTCCCAGGATCGGACTCAAGAAAATCTTCACCTTCCCAACACTCCACAGCCGACTCCCAAGCCTATTGTACCTAGTCCTAATGGCAACAATGAGCGTTGTTGTTTCAAGTGTGGTGAACCAGGACACTTCGCTAGGTCATGCCTGCAACCGTGCCAGACCACCCGGCGGCACCGGCTAACTCAGCCTAATCAGAGACAAGTTTCCAAACCCATCAAGAAGGGCAAGAAGAAGATTGCTCAAGTCAGGGAGGGCAGACTCAGCTTCACTTCTGTGGGTGATATTCCAGAAGGAGCACCAGTAATGATGGGAACATTCTCCATTCGAGGCAAACCCATCCGTGTGTTGTTTGATTCTGGCGCTACCCATAGTTTCATGAATGCAAAGACGCTGAGCAAAGTGGGACTGAACTCCTGCAACACCAAGGACTCTTTTACAATCAAAACTGCGGGAGGGAACATCTCTTCCGAGTTGGTGACCAGGGGAGTACTCTTGGAATTAGGAAGTAAAACAATTGACATGGACCTTATCATTTTGGGATTAGAAGGTATTGATGTCATTCTAGGAATGGACTGGATGAACCGTCATAAGGTAGTACTGGATATTTCAGAGAGAGTGGTAGAGATCAACTCACCAATTGTTGGAGCCACGACTCTATACCTACCTTTCAAAGATGATGTGAATCCTCGTTCTTATGTGGCAATCACTTCTCAGCTGGAAGGAATTCCAGTGGTTCGAGAGTTTGCGGATGTTTTTCCCGATGAATTGCCGGGTATGCCACCCGACCGAGAGGTTGAGTTTGTCATCGAACTTCAACCGGGGACAACCCCGATCTTCAAGAGACCTTACCGTATGCCACCCAAGGAATTAGCAGAATTGAAGACCCAACTTCAAGAGTTGCTAGATAAGGGTTATATTCGCCCAAGTTCTTCACCTTGGGGTTGCCCATCCTTATTTGTGAAGAAGAAAGATGGTAGCTTGAG
The DNA here is from genome assembly GCA_947561735.1 of Cenchrus americanus. Lineage (NCBI taxonomy): Eukaryota > Viridiplantae > Streptophyta > Magnoliopsida > Poales > Poaceae > Cenchrus > Cenchrus americanus. The sequence continues at coordinate 100,521,570 of OX387239.1, read as the reverse complement.
GTTGTGTGTGGATTACTGACCTCTCAATGCGGTAACAATCAAGAATAAGTATCCTTTACCCCGCATTGATGTTCTGTTTGATCAGTTGGCTGGAGCCAAAGTTTTCTCCAAGATTGATCTTCGATCAGGGTACCATCAAATAAAGATCAGACCATGTGATATTCCCAAGACAGCTTTCTCCACCCGATATGGTCTTTATGAGTATTTGGTAATGTCCTTTGGTCTTACCAATGCACCTGCTTATTTCATGTATCTCATGAATTCCGTATTCATGACGGAATTGGACAAGTTTGTGGTGGTATTCATTGATGACATCTTAATATATTCCAAGAATGAAGAAGAACATGCAGAACATCTCCGAGTTGTTTTGCAACGCTTGCGAGACCACAAGCTTTATGCCAAGTTCTCCAAATGTGAATTTTGGTTGGATAGCGTGAAATTTTTGGGGCACACTATTTCCAAGGAAGGCATATCTGTGGATCCTAGCAAAGTACAAGAGGTTATGGATTGGAAACCACCCAAGACAGTACATCAAATCCGAAGTTTTACGGGTTTAGCGAGGCTATTATCGTCGTTTCATTCCGGATTTCTCCGGGATCGCTAAACCTATGACTGAACTATTAAAGAAGGGAGTTAAGTTTGTGTGGAGCAAAGATTGTGAAAAAGCTTTCCACACGTTGAGGCAACATCCGACTACGGCCCGGTGCTAGTGCAGCCGGATAATTCTAAACCGTTTGAAGTCTTTTGTGATGCTTCGGGCATTGGTCTCGGTTGTGTTCTTATGCAAGAAAATCGAGTCATTGCCTATGCCTCACGATCGCTTCGACCCCATGAAGTGAATTACCCGACCCATGATCTTGAGTTAGCAGCAGTTGTTCATGCTCTCAAGATTTGGAGGCATTATCTTATGGGAAACCGTTGTAATATCTTCACCAATCACAAGAGTCTTAAGTATATCTTCACCCAATCTGAACTGAACATGAGGCAGAGAAGATGGTTGGAATTGATAAAGGACTATGATCTAGAAGTACACTATCATCCCGGAAAAGCCAATGTTGTTGCAGATGCGCTTAGCCGCAAGGTTCACTGCAACTGCTTAACCGTGGAGTCGTATAGTGAGACTTTGTGTGAAGACTTGAGGAAGCTCCGATTGGAAATTGTGGAGCAAGGAAGCTTGAATGCTATCTCAAATGTCGAGTCCAATCTTTATGACAGAATCGTTTTGGCTCAACTCAATGATGAAGGTGTCCAGCTAATAAAACAGAAATTAGCGGAAGGAGACCCCAAATATAGTTGTTTCCACAAGGACGCAAAAGATGTGGTGTGGTTTGAGCAACGTCTCATAGTTCCTGTTGATCCGAAACTCCGAAAGGAAATTTTCGACGAAGCTCATTTTTCCAAATTCTCTATTCACCCCGGAAGCACTAAAATGTATCAAGATTTGAAGAAAAACTTTTGGTGGTCAAACATGAAGGTAGACATAGCCAAATATGTGGCAGAGTGTGATACTTGTCATCGAGTCAAAGCCAGCCATTTGAAGTCAGCCGGTGTACTTCAACCATTGACTATACCTTTGTGGAAGTGGGATGACATAAGTATGGATTTCATTGTGGGTTTACCCCTGACTGCCAGAAAGAAGGATTCCATCTGGGTTATAGTGGATCGATTGACCAAGACCGCTCATTTTATCGCAGTGCACACCACTTACTCCGTCCAAGATTATGCAGAACTATATATCGATCAAATTGTGCGCCTGCACGGGATTCCCAAGACCATTGTTTCTGATCGAGGTACTCAATTTGTGGCTCGTTTTTGGGAACAATTGCATGAATCTTTGGGAACCAAATTGATTCGTAGTTCAAGTTATCATCCTCGGTACCGATGGTCGGACCGAGCGAGTCAATCAAATTGTGGAAGACATGCTGAGAGCAAGCATCATGCATTTTGATAAGAGTTGGGACAAGTGTCTATCTTTGGCAGAATTCTCTTATAACAATAGTTATCAAGCTAGTTTGAAGATGGCACCATTTGAAGCTCTTTACGGACGAAGATGTCGAACTCCGTTGAATTGGTCAGAAGCCGGAGAGCGAACGCTCTTTGGTCCAGATTTAGTTAAAGACGCAGAAGAGAAGGTGGAAGTGATCCGCGAAAACTTGAAGTTAGCTCAAATGAGACAAAAGAGTTACCATGACAAAGGGACAGCACCCCGACACTATGCAGTGGGTGATTACGTATACCTCAAGGTTTCCCCGACCAAAGGTGTACAGAGATTTGGCGTCAAAGGGAAGTTAGCCCCACGCTATATCGGCCCATACGAGATCATTGAGATATGTGGACCAGTCGCTTATCGTATCCGAATTCCGGATCGATTATCGGCGGTGCACAATGTGTTTCATGTGACTCAATTGAAGAAAGGTGTGAAAGTACCCGAGACAGAGGTGATCACGGAAGCAAACGCTTGGATCGAGCCAGATCTTTCAGTGGTTGAGCATCCGCTGAGAGTGCTAGATCAAAAAGAGAGACAAACTAGAAGACAGACCGTGAAGATGTACAAGATACAGTGGAGCCACCATACTGAAGAAGAAGCTACATGGGAGACCGAGCACTTCCTCAATACCAAGTATCCGGGTTTTCTTCAATCGAGAAACGGTAAGAACCTTACCCCTACCTTTGTCTTAAATTTTCGAATCTCGGGTCGAGATTCCATTTAAGGGGGGTAGGCTGTGACGCCCCAGTTTTCTAATTAACGTCATTAACGCTAATGACCAGGTCAACCGGTCAAACCTCGGTCAAACACCGGTCAAACCTAGGTCAACCGGGGCCGTCACCCGAAAACCTCGCCATTGAACCCTAATGAACCCCTTGACCAAGCCTACACACACCCGTGGTCAACCCTTGACCAAAGACATGGTCAAACCCCGCTTGCACAGTGACGTCAGCGAATGTCGTCCGGAACTTTTGCCGCGTTCTCCAAAATTCACCTAAACACTTCAAAATCTACCTTTATGAAAGTTGTCCATCTTGTTGAGGGACACAACTTTCATGTAGATTGGCATTTCAAATTTTGGGTGGAAATTAGCGAAAAACTCGATCGACTGGCAGTACCTCCTGATTTTCAGAACAGGCCGAAATTCAATGTTGGCACGACGTTCCTGCAAAATCCGTTGAGAAAAACACTAGACGGCCTTTACAAAAGTTGTAGAGGGTACTTAGATCTACAACTTTCCTATTCATCACTTGGGGCACTTCTGTTCAACTTTTTAAAGTTTCGCGCGTTCAAACGATGGCACACGGTCACGTGTTCGACGAGCCGGGTCGCGCCGGTCGCACCGTGCCGGGCGCGCGCGCTCCGGCCGCGCCGCTTTCCCGCGCACCGGCCCGCGCCCCCGCCCCCGCGCGCCGCCCGCGCCGCGCCCGGCCGGGCCGCGCCGCGCCCGCCCGCGCCGGCCGCGCCGCGCGCGCGCGCGCATCGCCGTGCGTGCCCCGCGCCCGAGGCCGCCCCGTCCCGAGGCGCGCCTTCCCTAGGCCGTGCGCCCTTCCCTATACCGCACGCTCGCCGAGGCCGCACGGGACACCACGCCGCCGTACGCCCTCGCTTGACCGGCGGTCCGACCGCCGCGGTACGGGCGCTCGAGCTCGCGTATATAGGTCGACCCCCCCCCTCGTTCTCGCGCGTGCACCCCCTCCCCGCCTTGCCGCGCCGCCGCCCAGCCCCGGCTCCGCCCAACCGCGCCACCGCACCGGCCGCGGCGGACGCGGCTCCCGGCCGCCGGTGAGCGCCGCCGCCCGAGCCGCCTCCACCCCGTCCGGTGCCCCAAACCGATCCATAGCGACCCATAGACCCTTCCCGGCCCATCCCCGACCGGTCCCGCCGCCGGTGATCGCCGGAATTTGGCAGCCCGCGCCGGCCAGCCGCGCCCAGGGGCCACATTGCGAAGAAACCGTTCTTGTCAGGGGCCTAACTGCAAAAGCGCATCTCCAATAGGAAAAGTGAGTTGGCTGATTTTTGTAAATTGCGTAGAAAATCACAGAAAATTCAGAAAAATGTGAGGCCAATTTTGTTGGATTCCTGGTGAATTATAATACAACTTGTGTTATTCTAGCCTGAGCTAATTCCTTTTAGTTTTTGCATAAAAAATACAAATGTGAAAACCCTGATCTGCAATATCTCAAAAACCATAAATCCTCTGTTGCTAATTTTTGGATATGTTGTGTGTTAGGTCATGACTAGCTCCTGAGCCAAAAATTGCACAAAGGTATGTAGTAAATCTTTTTATAAAAATGTTTTTCCATTTCAGGAAGATCTGCATAAGTAATTTTTATTGTTAAAAATATTTATGTTCTTGAACCCAACTTGTGCACACTGTCTTATAATACCAGAATACACATCTTGTGAATTAATCATGATTTTTGGATTAACAGAAATAATTATTCTTGATTTATGCATGTTTTCCTTTGTAAATTAATAAACCAAGTTCAGTAGAGATTCCATGTGAACATGTTGGCTTTTTAGACTTGTTTAGGACCAGAGAGCATGCACAATAAAGTTTGGATCATTTTGATGCTTAATTATTTTTATATGCATTTAAATTGAATCACTAGCTAGTCTTTGTTATTTTCAATAATAATTAATTTCCTAGCCTCCAACACTTGCATGTGGGTCCAATGGACCAGTATAGGTGCTAGTAGGCTTAAGAAACACCCCTTTTATTTTTGGTAATTTAATTGCTTAATAAAAAGCTTAAAAGCCCTTTTTAATATTAAAGGGAAATTAAATAGAGAAAAATCCCTAATTAATTCTTTTTCCTTTTGAAAAGTATTATGTAATACAATTAAAAGATAATTAATTATTATCACTAATAAGAAATTAATTCTTAAGTAAAAATATTAATTACACCTTTATTGGAGAAGATAAAAGGAAATGAAGCTTTCACATGAAATGATAAGTATAATAAGAACCTTTATTCAAATGTTTAATAAAGAATTGCATATTGTTCCTTTTTGGAAGAGTATGCTAAATGTATTCTTATCTAGGTGAATGTGTCCAACTAATGCACCCTGTGGTTATCATTTATTGTTTGTGATTAATTAAATTAAAATCGTCAAATAAATCTTGCACTTGCATCCTCGTGTAGATCTCCCGAACGGTAGCTGTACGCGTGTGCCGGACGGACGAGACGGAGGAGCTGACGGAGACGTGCACCACGTCTCTATAGAGCAAGACCTGGACCAAGTCCAGAAGGTCCCAAGGCCAACCTTGCCATCGAAGGCAAGCCCCGGATCATTAACCCTGTTTTTGAAATTTATGCAATTATGTTTGCTACGATTGTGCATTTACGTTTCAGGAGTTGAATTGAAACCCTAGATGCATGATCCCTAGGTACCTATGCTCTATCACTAGTATGCTAGGTCGATAGCTGCTATGCTATAGGACCGATAGAAGTCGAGTGATGTTCGTCACTCGCGAGATTAGGTTCCTAGATAGGAATCATAAGATATCCTTAAATGGATTGCTCATGTGGTAAGAGCATGGGATTTGGGCTCCGGTCCAGTGGCTTTCGTGGGCTAAGCTTTTGAACGTACTAAACATATGCGGGTATGGGACCGGTAAGCCTAGTACCCGATTGACGCGGTAAGGGAACCTTTCCCTACTACACCTGGGGCACTTGTGTCCCCCTGCTTGCAACAGTGTGGTACCTGCGTGAGTCTGGACGTTCGTGTGGGAGCGATCCAGTAAAACCTTGTACCAAGGAATGTAGGTTCCGCTCCCGAGCCGAAGATCGACGAGAACGGCCTGGGAAAGTTGTCCTTGCGGGGGCAGCCTACCGTGTGTTTGGGTTTACCTTGCAAGGTTTAAATCAATCGATTGTCGGCCTCTCACCGTTATCCGAGACTGCTTAATCAACTGGCCATGATATCCCATAATGATGGAACTTGAGAAATATGGTTGGATGAATTAATTGCTTGTTCATTTCTTGATTGAATTAGTTGGCACACTTAGAAATGGTAATCAACTAGAACTTGTGCTAAAAGATTGAAAGTAAGGATCCACTCTTAGTAGCTTTCCAGCAAAAGAAGCTCCACCGGCCAAAAGCCTTTCATGTCTAGAGTTTGGTGATGTAGTCATCACCCGACGGTTAAGTCTTGCTGAGTATTAGTATACTCAGCCTTGCTTTAAAACTGTTGTTGCAGGTGTGATTGATCGGATGGGTGACGACAAGTGATGACATCACGGATGGCCTCCTGTGATGTCTACCGTTGTGCTAGTTTATTTTATTTCCGCTGTTTTTCGAACTCTGAATCTTTACTCCATGTCGTGAACAATGGTTTGTAATAAAATGTTTAATTCATGTTGTACTCTGGACTCGCCTTCGCGTGAGTTTAATGCATGTATCGATCCTCTGTTCGATGTCCAAGTGATTTACCGGGCGTTAACCCGGCAACTAACGACAGGATGATACTTTACTATTGCTTAATGACCAAAGTGGATCGGTCTTAGGCGATAGTACGGTATTTTCCTGGGCGGGTTGTCACAGTGTCCCCACTCAGACTGTCGGATCATCCGGTGCTATTGTCTTCCTTGCTCTTCCTCTGCAACTCGTCCGACACTACTAAATAATGGACCGTCGGTTCATCCGACGGTACCTAGGGTTTGACCCTGTGTACCAACTTGTCCGACGATTGCACCGACGCTTGTTATTGAGGGACCGTCGGTTCATCCGACGGTGTCTTTTCTTTTCCTTTTCTTGCTCGGTTTTGACTCTTTGTTTTGGCATTTTGGCATGTGGTTTTCTTGCATTCTTGGGACCTAGAAGTGTCTACAAAGACATGCTAAAACAATATGGTTAGTCCCAATGATCATGTTGTCATGAATCACCAAAATCAAACTCCGAACTAATGGCATATGAGGTCATGTTCGCTACAAATGCAGATCCACCTCCTCATCATCAACAGCCTACCATTGGATTCTGCAAGGTATCGCATGACCAAGTATTGGGGATAAGCTTCTGGGAAGAACATCTGCTGCTGCTGCTTGGGGATGTATACTTCCTTCTGCTCATGGTCATCTGCAATGCACTGATGAAAGCCTGATGAAGATTTTCCCTTGCCAAGGTAGTCAGCTTCAAGGTTGGTCACAAGGAGCCCTTCTATGTTAGTGAGAGCGTACAACTTCCCACGGAAAAAGGCTATATCATCAATCCTTCGAGAGTCTGGACCAATGCTGATGTTGACTGCATTGCCTTGCTTGAAACCAGAGACAACAACATTGTTCCCCTCCAAGATCACTGCCGCAATAGAAGAGGAGAGGACAGTACCACCTTAACATACGCCTTCCCAATGTAAGATCGGCTGTAGAATTTAGACACATCGATTGCCTGGAGCACGGCGAGGCCCATCTTGGGAAGAGGGAGCCTCAGACCAGTGAGCGGATTCATCAGAGAGCACCCGCCATTGCGGTGCACAAGGAAGGCCAGGTTGTCGACAGCGCGGTAGCCCAAGTCGGCGCCTTCGCGAAGGATGGGCGCACAGCGGACTGGGGCATCGGCGATGTCGACGAGGGTGCCGTCGCGGAGGGCGAGCCACGGGAGCGGTGGGGGCAGCAGCAGATGCCACTGCCTGCCGGCGCTGGTAAGCCAGGGGCGGCAGATGGTGCGGAGGCGGACGCGGTCGGCGAGGGACAGCAGGCGCCGGAGTACCTGGCTCAAGATATCCATCGGGAGCTCCTCCCACGACGACGGCATCCCGGCCGCCGGCATCTTCAGCAACTCTATCTTGCACACCTAGCAGTTTACAGAATCACAATCGAAGCAATCAAGTACCGTACGTCACATCCAAGATCGAAACAACAGGTTTCCAAACCTGGAGTGTGAAGCGCCCGGAAAGAGACCTGGCTCGGCAGCGGCGGCGGGCTGCGCACTCGCCGTAGGGTTTGGGAGGGAGGCCGGTGGAGCCGCGACGGCCTGGGATGGGAAATACGGAGTCGTGGAATTTTTTTATATTTATTTTATCACAATTTTGCAAAAATATATGGTCCGGCACAAATTTTGCAAAAATATACATCTGGCACCGTGGCCCACGGCATCAGAGACAAAACGTCGTGGGCTGCGACGCTAGGTGCCGCCAGGAGTGAGCCCTGACATGGCCCAAATCTAGCGTCGTAAGCCGCGGCGTTAGAGGCCTAACGCCCTGGGCCGCGGCGTCAGGTCCTAGCGCCACGACCCACAACGGCAGTAGGCCCCCTAGCGTCGTGGGCCATGGCGCTAGGGTTCTCACGCCTATATAACATCGAAATTTAGATGAAAATGTCATAATAAATCGAAAAAAATAAAATAGAGGGGGAAGAGGAGAAGGGAGTGAGGGAGGAGGTGGTGAAGGTGTGAAGATCTGCCGGTTTTTCGTCTCGTTAGAGGTAATACTCTGAAACTTAATAGTTTTAGTGTAGATGTGTTTGGTGTTCTAATGTAGATCTGCTCAGTTAATACATAGTTTTCGTGTAGATCTGCTTAGTAAATACATAGTTTAGTGTATATCTGTTTAGTAAAATTATAGTTGTAGTGTAGATCTGAGTAGATATATTTTGTACTTGCAGATCCACTTGTTAATAGTGTTTTATTTTTTCATGCTGTCAGAAATGTCAGATGATCTCAGTGTCAAGTTGTATTTCGGTAATTGGCAGATTAGATATGGTGAACATGGAGTTGACTTGTCAGAATTTAATTATGTTGACCATGTGATTAAAAAAAGCAGCCTCAAGAACTTTTGGGTCCATTACCCAATTTTTTTAGGCATTTCATGTAGATGCAGAGCAACATGACTTGTCCATTATGGTTCTAATCAATAGAAGTGAGTCATTATGTTGGGAGCTGATGCCACTTGAAGGCACTGAACATTGGAGGAGTTATATCAAAACATCATGTGATATTGGTTTGCCTGTGATGCTGTTTATCCAAGTTGTTCATAAGGCTGGGTCTAGTAGTCAAGTGCCTGTGAGTGATGCTCACCAGGGTGAGGCTGAAGTACAAGCAGGAGATGGTCCTGCAACTGAGCCACAAGAAGAAGGAGATGGTGGTTCCGGTGAGGAAGAAGAAGGACATGGTCACACACACTTTGAAGGTGCAATTGACGAGGGGGAAGTTAATGAAGAACTACTCAGGCGGTTCGAAATGGAGGCCAATGGGGATGAACGTGGATTGGAAGAGGACTCCTCAGATGATGTGGATGACCCGCTAGTTCCAAGGGATTGGGACAGTTACAATTTCACACAGCTATCTGTCAATGCTGGTGAGAATGTGGCCTGGGAGTATAGAGAAAATGCAGTTTCTGTTGGCGTCATGTATAAGAGTGCAGTAGAGGTGAAGGATGCAATGAAGAGGTGGTCCACCCTTACTCTGCAGAGAGAGTTTAGGGTAGTGAAGAGTTCTCCACATATATATGATGTACACTGTCTGAAGTCCACCTATCCTTTTCGAGTGTATGCTTCCAAGGGCAAGTGGAAAAATTATTGAGGGATCAAATCTGTTGTGTATCACACTTTTGTACTTGAGCAGCTGGATGCAAGCCATTGTAATTTGTCATCTGGTTTTGTGGCTAGCCAGATGTTTGCTAAGATTGTGGAAAATCCTACTTTTGAGCCTAAGTCCATTATCTTGGCAATTGAGGAGAAATTTAGGTATCACATAAGTTATGGTAAGGCATACATGGCAAAGAAGAAGGTAATGGAGATGAGGTGGGGAACTTATGAACCATCCTATGACAATCTGCCTCGATTGCTGAACACAATTGCCGCGCTAAATCTTGGTAGTTATTATGATATCAAGGCTTATGATCATGTATCAAGACCAGGGAAGCAAGTCTTGCAGCGAGCATTCTTAGCATTGGGTCCTGCTATTGCTGCATTCAAACACTGTCGACCAGTTATTTGCATAGATGGCACATTCCTAACAAGAAAATACAAGGGCACAATCCTTACAGTTGTGGCTGCAGATGACACAATCAGTTGTTGCCATTGGCAATTGCTTTTGCAGAGGGAGAGAATGGTGACAATTGGTATTGGTTTCTGGAGAGATTGAAGCAGATGGTGGTGGGAGATGTGTCAGACGTGTGTGATACACAATAGACACAAAGGTATTTTGCAAGCCATTAGTGACATCAAAGAAGGTAGTCAAGAGCGTTACAGAGCAGCACAATGGCCAGATGTGCATAGCAGGTGGTGCATGAGGCATATGAGACCAAACTTTCATAGCCAGTTCAAGAACAAAGAACTTACAAAATTGTTCAAGCGCCTATGTTGGACCAATTAGGAGAAGAAATATCAGATAAGTTGTCAGTCCAAATCACAAAAGGCCAATGGTGAAATAACAATACAGAAAATAGTTATTGGCAATCATACATGCTCATGCTCTTGCCAGAAGCCACAGCTCCTGCACTACCCCTGCTCACATGTGATCGTTGCATGCCTTGCAACAAAAAATCATCATTGGAGCCGCTACATGCCTAAATACTTTCTGAAGCAAACCGTTCTAGACACTTGGAACCACACTATGGAGGGTTACCTGCATCTTGAAACTTTCACTCAAGACCCCAAAGACAGTACGTTGTACATACCAAATCCAGATCCAGCCATGTGTCAAGGTGTCGGTCGACGCAAGAAGAAGAGGATTAGGAACAACATGGATGAGGCTGAAGCTGGACCTCAGGGACAGATATGCTCCAAGTGCAACAATCCTGGACACTCCTACAAGAAATGCACTGAAGCATCTTACTTTTCCACTGCCCACTTCTACACCACCTTCATCTAGTGCACGTGGATGTCGTTCCAACCGCTACAATGAAAGGAATGCAGTGACAGTACTTGTTTGTGCTACCGTGTTGTAATAATTGAACTACTTAGGCTGATTGTCGTCTTGTAATATTTGAACAATTTTATCTTGTAAGGTCTTGTAATATTTGAACTTATGCATGTTATTGGGTTGTAATAATTGAACTACCTTTTCATTTGCTTGCTGTTTTATTCTTGCTGTTGAATTTCTCATCATATTCGGTTATGTTTTGTTCTATAATTTCAAATGAAACAAGTAATGAATTATCATATTACTCATCTGTTTTGTAGGCTTTCAATGGCTTCAACGGGTCCTGAGTTGGATTTGGAGTTCCTCACCAGTAGGAAGGACAAGGTTGAGGTGCCAAAGGGGATCCACACTCCTATGTACTACTATGGTGACAACTGTAAGCTTGTCAAGTGCAACATTCTCGGGTACCGCTACGGGATGAGGTTCTTCATGTGCGAGAACTACGAGCATGACCCCCTCCCACCATGTCGCAATGTTAGACCAAAAGTAAGAACCAACTGAATTACTAAATAAATATTATGTCATTGTTATTTTATTATGTGCTAACTTGTCTTTGAAAAAAGACTCCACCTCCTCTCTGTGATTTTATGCAGTGGCTAGATTGTGAGCAGTCCGAACAAGACAAGCGATACATTGAGGAAACGGGTCGTTCAACACGTGAGAGGTGGCAAAGAATGGTTGAGGCAGAAAAACTAGAACAAAAAGATAAGGAGCAGCAGGAGGAAATTCGCATTCGGCGGGAGATCAAAGAACGTGAAGCGGCCGCGGCCCGTGAAGCAGATAGAGAGAGGAAGAGGGAGAGAGCTCGCCGGGCTAAGGAAGCTGGGCCGGATGCTATGAGGAAGGGGAAATACCCCCGTTGTACCCAGTAGGCGTAGAGTACTCGACGCCGAGTGCTGCTGTATCCATACAAAATTATGATTTCATTTCATCATTCTCTAGAGTCAGGTTGTATCTTTAAGAACTTGATTTAAGATGCATTTTAGATGCGAACAGTAAAACTCGTAGTAGGAAGTGTTTTCTGTGAATTGCTCCAAATATTGAACACATAGGGTGTGTTTTCTGTGAGTCACTGCACCAAACAGTGTATCTAGTACTAGGGTGTGTTTCCTCTGAGTCACTGGCTGTTTTCTTGCACCGGATTGAATGGCCCACCATCCAGTCTGCGCCTACATATATGTGAGCACTTTTCTCCAGTCTCAATTCACAACACAGCAAGCAACAATGAGTTCCTGGACTGGGGCTGATGATGATGACTTCCTCGGTCTAGCACTGTGGAGCCAGCAAGATCCAGAGTTCAACACCAACTTTCCAGTCTTAGACAAGAGAGATTTTAAATCCATGTGTGATGTTAGAAAGTACGCACCAAATCAAACGGTGAACTGGCCAAGGTGTGCACACTGTGAGTTCTGTGTGATGCAGGTTTATCAGGGATGGGACAACTCAGGTCGCCGCTTCTGGCATTGCTCACGAGCATGGGTAGGCAAAAATCCATGACCTCTGTCCTTCATCATTTTATTTATGATTTACTAATGTAATCACGGTTTCTGCAGTACTCCGAACAACCAGATAACTGCGGTTTCGTGCAATGGGTGGATCCCCCAGCTATTCACCCGTATCAAGAGTACATGAACTACCTCGAGGATGTTGTCATCTTCAACTTGAGGCAAGAACTCGCGTCGGCATTGGCTTCTCCAGATTCAACATCTACCAATGGCGACGACGGACCGGTGACCGGTCCAATGGTGGTGAAGACGAACACCGGCTGTGAGGACGAGTACTGCTGTTGTCCGTGCCACGAAAAGAAGAACAACACTCCACCAGCAACTCCACCCCCGCCACCATCTGATCCAACTCCACCCCCGACGGGGTACTACATGCCCTCCCAGCAGCCCGGCGGGTCTATGATGTCTGGGTTCTCTGGGTATTATTCGTACAATTAGATTACAATTGTTGTAATCGTTTATCTAAATTCCCTAAGGCACGTTAAGACTAGCAGCAACAACACAAAGTTAGGATAATTGTGTCGCGCGTGCCATTGCAAATGTATCGTTTATCTAAATTTGTCGTTAAGTATTAATGGTTGGTCGTTTTATCAATCATTCAACAATTTAAATTAAAAAAATTCCTATCGCCGCAGCCCACGGCGGCAAGGAATAGATACCGCCATGGGCCACAACGTTACCTCAGCGTCACGCTGACGCCAGGCGTTAGGCTCCTAACGCCGAGGGCCACGGCATCAGGGCCCTAACGCCATGGCGCTTGGCGTTAGGGCTAAGGGCCCACTCCTGGCGGCACCTAGCGTCGCGGCCCACGGCGTTATGTCCCTGACGCCGTGGGCCACGGCGCCAGATGTATATTTTGCAAAATTTGTGCCGGACCATATATTTTTGCAAAATCGTGATAAAATAAATATAAAAAATTTGGAGTCGTGTCGTGTGTGTTGCTAGTGAGCGTGATTCCTGTTACGTGGGCCGTAGTATGCAATGTGACGAAGGCCCACTATTTTTTTTCAGACAAATAAAAGAACAGATTTGATTGAGAGATGTGTAAGAACAAATAAAAAAAGGACAACAAGGCTATGAGGGTGTTTGGATCCTTTTAGTCACCTGACTAAAATTTAGTCAGACTAAAATCTTTTAGTAAGGCCCCCTTTGGAAGGTGACTAAAATTAGTCAACATTAAATCTCTCTTTCCCTTTCTCTCTCATCTCCTCTCCTCTCCAATCCCACCCTTTCTCCGCTCTCCTGCTCCGCCCGCCATACGCACGCACTGGAGGAGATCGTGCGGCGCCGGCTCCCCAAACGCCGCCGGCGGAGGTCGAATCTACGGACGAGCCCGTGGAGGCGGTGACCCCCGCGGCGTCGCGCTCGTCCTCGTCGTCCTCCACCACATCCTCCGCCTCGTCGACGTCGTCCTCGTCCTCCCGTGGCGGCTCGCGCCGCTGGGCCTCAAGGACCTCCTCCACCGAGCAAATCCGACGACGCCGGCGGAGGAAGGGAGCGCGTCGGGTGCGCACAACGCCATGGCGGAGGCGGTCCGATGGCGGCGGCGGCGGGTGATGCGACGTCCGCGGTGGCGGCGGGCGATGTGAAGTCCGCGACGGCGGGTGCGGACGCCAAGGCGTGGGGGGCGTCGGATCCGGGACGGGCGGCGCCACGAAGGTGGCGGCTCGCGGTGGAGGCGCCCCCGAGGAGCTGTCCACGCCCAACGCGCAGGGGAGGAGGGAGGCGACGCGGGGTTGGTCCAGGGAGAGAGAGGGGGTGGAAGGAGAAATAAATGCGGACAGAGGGGGGGGTTTAGTCACCTTTAGTTGGGTCACCCCTGACTAGAGACTAGACTATTTTTAGTCACCCTTTAGTCAGGGGTGTTTGGAGGTTTAGTCCCCTAAGGTGACTAAATTTAGTCAAGTAGTCTCTAGTCAGGTGGATCCAAACACCCCCTATGTACTCCGGCGCCGGAGTATGTGCTGTTGTACAAAAATAGGGACAACGGGCCACACACACACGTCACGGAATCATCAACTAAGACCTATCTCATTATCAAGAGGAAAAAAATGGACTTATCTTCAGCCTCTGTAATGTAATGTGAATCTAACAATGGCCCCGTTTGGATCCATAGGCTAGAGTTAGTTTCGGCTAGTTGGAGCTCAACTAGCCACAAAGTATCCAAACATGAGGGTTAGATTGAGCTAGTTTGCAACCCACCGCAAGAAACTATCGCACCCAAGAGGTACTTATTGGGGCTAGTTCATATTGGGTCCACCAAAAAGTGACTTTTCTCTCTCCCTCCACCCACACCTAATGATTGAAAAAATACATTTAATGTTATTCTAACCCTTTTATCCAAACAGCTCTAGAGTTAGAGTTAGTTTAGTGCTAGAGCTAGAGTTAGAAACTAGCTCTAACTCTAACCTTGATGGAGTATCCAAACGGGGCCAATGATGGATTTAATAAAATTGATTAAGGCCCGATTGCAGGAATTACAAAGGAAGTTTGGAGGAATCCATTCCTCTGCAAATGTTTTCATGTGATTGTGTCTGGAACGGAAGAAGTGCGAGCAGTAAAACAAAGGAAAGGCTCTCGCACCGGACGATTTCACAGGATTCAAAACATCCAGTCGGATCTGAAGTTTTCGTGGAAGCCCGAGGCAAAGCGCAAATTGAGAGAGGAAAGAAAAGCCGCTTGCTACTACACCATTGATGACTCCTAAGCTCGCTCCATCATGAATGGATTCGATGGGGTTGGAGCGAGGCCGCAGCGGCGAGGTAGAAAAGAACACTTGCTATATATATATATATATATATATATATATATATATATATATATATATATATATATATATATATATATATATATATATATATATATATATATATATATATATATATATATAGTCACACGATGTTGATCCAACGGGGCGCTCAGAGGAGCTGGGAGGAGTCATTTGCAAAATCACCTTTGCAAATCACGCCTCCCACCTCCCATGAATTTCGCAAATCACCCCTTCCACCTCCCATGAGTTCTCCATTGGATTAAGATCGTGTGACTCAGATTGAAGTTTCTATAGTTTGCATGAAGAGGTGGTTTCCACTAGATATGTTCATATATATATATATATATATATATATATATATATATATATATATATATATATATATATATATATATATATATATATATATATATATATATATATATTAGTGAGGATTTCCTCTCACCGGTGGTAGATGCCCTCCCCTGTGTGGTAGCTACCCGTGCAACCAGATGGGAACACGTGTACTGACGGTATTTGTACCTTTAATGAATGATGCGGTCTCCGTTACCGCCGAGTCACAGCGGGAGCGGGTTTCTGTCACTTTCACGGAGCCTCTAGTTCTGATGTCAATTCTTTTTGAGTAGTCATTCTTTTTTTACTACGCTACCCTCCTCGGCCTTATCCCATCCCCTAACCGAAAAATTACTATCGATTTATTCCTCACCACCAGAGCAGCTATTGTGCTAGGTGATTACCTTGAGCTAAATCGAGCGGCGACCACCGTTCTTTTGGGGCGCGAGCTCCCTTTCGGCGGCTAGACGCCACTCGCTGGAGCTCCAAGGGGACGGCGGACATTGCGAGATCGACCCCCGCGATGTCCTCTTCGGTGGAGCGGTGGCCACTTTTATGCTAACCAGATCCTTCCTGTGGCGGCCATGGCGAGCTTGCCGGCAGCGGAGAGCCCCTACAAGTCCGGCGTCGCGCTCCCCTGCAGTGGTGATGTAGCTGTCCAAGAAGGAACGGCAGCCCGATGTCCGGTCGTGCTTCATCTGCGTTGACCCGAACATGGTGAGCATCGTCGAAATCCCCATGGTTTTTTAGATCTTTTTTTATGACCCTACAGAAACGTAGCATTCCACCCTTCCCTCATTTTTTTCCTAAATATTTTCCTTGACCTTGTAAACGCAGGGTGTTTCTTCTCCGCCGGAATGACACGAGCGCCATTGAAGGAAAATCCTTGAGGTAAAGCATTGCCAAATCTTCAGCGGCCATTACCGTACAACCGAGGCTCGAGTTCCCATGGTGCGACTGGCATAGCGAGCTCCCCCCATCGCTTGGGATCCCTAGTAGCGAGATCCGCCAGCCCCCAGGTCTAGTATGGTGGGTCTGGGGAGGCGACCGAGGTGAAGCAGGCGGCACCGTAGGAGTAGGCGAGGCCCGTCGAGGTGGTGGGGGCGCCGGTGCGCACGTCCATCTAGTGCAGACGCCTCAGTCGGAGCTCGTCGGCGTCTGGGGAGGATCCGTCGAGCAAGCGCGCTGCCGGGCACTGGAGGTATGCCGAATCCGAGGCAAAGGCGGCGACGGCGGCTTGCGCAAATGAGGCGGTGAGGGGCCACGGTGTCAAGCCCCTCGCCACGCCGCCGAACGCCGGCAGGTGAGCCGGTCAACAGGGGCAGCGCGTGGACGGCTTCCCCACCACATGGAGCTCGACGACCTGGGCCGCGGTGTCCAGCCCCTCGCCACGCTGCCGAACGCCCGCGGGTGAGCCGGTCAACGGGGGCGGCGCGTAGACGGCTTCCCCACCACAGGGAGCTCGGCGACCTGACCATGGTGAGATTCGTCCTAAATCCCCATGTTATTCTGAGATCTTGTTCAGGGGTGCACTTTTTTAAAAAAAAATCGTGAGTTCCTGAGATTTGAGGGTATGGTCATTCGGCGCTTTTTTTGTGACAGTTTTTTTTGTGCTGATGGTCCTCTTAAATGGATGGATGAACTCAAGAACACAACTATCGGGTTTATGGATCACGGCCGATGTCATCCTGAAAAAACGTCTTTTCGTTTTTTGGTGTCATATTCTTGTAGCGGTTTCCATTTGGCAAAAAAAATTTCTTGGCCAAAAATGCATATGAATCAAACAACTTGAAGATCATTATGTTAAATGAATTCACCACATTTCTTTGCGCGGCATTATTTTTTTTACAGACTTTGGACGGGGGTTCACCCTTAGCCACAACTGAAAACTGATGGAAGGCTGCTCAAGCAAACCAATCACCATTCGACACGCTGACGACACCCATGTGAATGCGCGGTTGTTCGCCCAAAATAAGTCACCTGTGAAACCAAACAACCCTGACTTAAAGTGCTCCAACTTATAAATTGCATTAGTAGATCCACCCCTACTTAAAGTAACGTATTTCCACTTTTTCCTCTACCATTCTGTGTGGAGCCCACTGACTTATAAGTCACCGCAACGAAACATGACCGACTTAGAGTGATGTGACTTATAAGTCGGGTGACTTATAAGTCACACTACTTATGGGAACCAAACAGGGCCTAAGGCGTGTTAAGCATAGCCGAGTGTGTGCTTGAATTTGCCAAGGTTGGCAATACGATCAAAGTGGGTGCGCATATCGTTTACTCATCTGAGTACCTATTACCAGCTATCCTCGACCCAGAAACAAGTGCAAACCCTCCCGTGTATATAGCAAGTTCAGCGTCTAGAGAAAAATTTGCAATAAAAAACGATTGCGCCGCGGGTGTGTCCTTTTCTGCCTGTGCGTGTGTGTTGCTTGTTGCGGACCTGTGATCGATGGATGCAGCAAAAGGAGAATCTCTGAGATGCTTTTGATCATATAGTATGTGTGGTCCAACGATCAATGCCACGGCCTGTGTAACTGACGACGTTGACGGAAAAGATAACTACCATGAGCTTGTGAGTGGCCCGGATGGTAGCGCTGGATCAAGATCGAACGGGTGAATGTATATGGGGTAGCAGCCGCCAGTGGGTGGTTAGCTACCACCGGTGTTAGCAGGTTATTTCTGATATATATATATAAGTGCTATTTCATACCCTGGGTATGGAATACTTATTCCGTACCCGAGCCCACCAGATGTGCGCGCCCGGTTGTGTCAGGCGCGTCGGACAGACAGACGACGCACCCACCCGTTCCCACCTCCGGTTTTTTCGCGGCCCACCAACCTGGATCGCCCGCCCCCCGCTGGTTTTCCCACGTCCAGTTCTCCTGCATATTCCCCCATTCACTGATTCTGAGCGCCAGTTTCCTTTTTTTGGAAGTGTGGATAACAAGTCCAAATTTTTAAGACAAGTGTTGACGGAGGTTGTTTCCTCTGCGTCAAAATTAGAACAAGCTTCGGAGTACGTTTTAAAATGAAGAAACTGATGGCATGTAGTAGTTTACCAGTTTAGGCACATCAATTCTATCGTTCTCTTATTCCAAAAGAAAAAACTAATGTTCTCTTGCCATGCATCAATACTTCTCATAGTAAGCATTTAAGCTACCATACGACATCATAGTTTACTGGCACACTAAATTATGTAATCAAATAAAGATCAGTACTATGCCATATTAATGTTCGCTCCGTCCATTGTAAGATAGATTAACGAAACCAACAAAAGGTCATTTCTACCACTCTAAATTTAATCATCCAGCTATACATGCTCACTGATTGTGGCCGCTGGTCGGTAGGCCACCTGAGCTCTCCAGTAAGCAGCTCCACCCTGCTTTCTGGCAACCAAGCATACTCCATGAAGCAGCATCTAGTTTACTTGGCGATGATGTCTCACGACAGCGTCCTGGCCACATGCCCTAATGTGCCACTGCACACCTGCATTGAGGAGCCTGGTTGCAGTCCCATTGCAAATGAAAACACTCAATGTATGAGAATAGTACGGAAGACAACAAGAAATGCAAATGGCATGCAACGGGCATCAGTACATTGTTCAAATTAAATAATGAAATATACATACCCTTTACATTTGTGAGGATGAAAGGCGAGAAGATGACAGGAAGAACTTAATCGGAGACAAAAAATACAAGTCTTTTGCAACAATCATGTTGGAAACAGAGTATGAGGACAACAAATTAAATTAAACAAGGAATAAAGGAGGGATCTGCATATAAAATGGCATAGGTCAGGTGCATCCAAGACTAAACACAAAATTGTTTTAATTGAGATCTCAAGCACACAACAAAGTACATTGGAACCATATATATTAACTGATATCTGCTCCAGCAATATAGATGATACATCGAGAAGGTCTAGTCCACAATCTGAAGGCAAAATGACTCAAACAAGTGAGCAAGGTAACAATTTTATCTGTATAGCTAGAAGCTGTAGCCTTTAAATAATGTTGTACAGAAACCATCCAAGCATATTTACTCATGCATATTAGCAGCTATTTTATTCGTTAAGTGACTGGCTGTGACATTTGCTAGTATGACATTCACTTTGAATAAATGTGAGGTATATATAAATGGCATTGCCAATGATGTGTAGGGAGTTATATGCATCAAACAAAATCTGATTGTCAATAGTTCAGTACCCTTCAACCAGATCACTTATATTAAGTTGTCAAAAGTGATTGTCAATAGTTCAGTACCCTTCTACAGTCAAAAGTGAATGTTATTAGAGGCAGTAATCACAAACAAAAGCTGTAAACAATATGGTACAGAAGTAGGAATGGAATGGATTAATAAAAATACATAAACAATTTTTGTTCTACTAGGAAGATCTGAACTCAAACAAAGGTATCATGCTTGATCTCTTATATTAAGTTGTCAATTGAAAATGATAGCCAAGAAAAAAATTTGACAGAATATAATCAGTACAAACAGCATGCATGAGTGGAGCATGCAACATGTTTTGGGTATGTCAAGCTTGCAATCCCATTGCTCACAGTTGCCATTGCCAAATGTAACTAGGACATTGGATTTATATAAAAGAGTAAAATGCACAAGAGGTCCATCAACTTGTAAGAAGGTGTCACTTAGGTCCATCAACTTTGAAAATGTATTTTTAGGTCCATAAACTTGTTGAGTCGCTCACCGTAGATCCATAATGCTTCTACTGGTGACATGACATGATGACTTGGCTAGAAGAAGCATATCATGATTGAGACCTTTCATCGAGCGGCTTATAAGTGACACATGCTTGATATTTTCGGAGCTAAACGACAGCAGCCTACTCGTGTCATACACGCGAGGATGCTGCCATTATTCAACTCAAGGAATGTATAAATATATGTGTCGTCCATTGGTAACCTACTCAATGAAATGCCTCAGCTAGAAGATGCTTCTTGAGCTAAGTCGTCATGTCACTAATACAAGCATACCTGGATAGTTATGGACATGCGGTGAGTGACTCAACAAGTTCATGGACCTAGAAATGCATTTTGAGAGTTGATGGACCTAAGTGATACTTCCTTACAAGTTGATAGACCTCCGGTGTATTTTACTCTATATAAAACATAGTACAATGTATTTCAAATAACAAAAGTTAATTGACCATATGAATTAGGAATTATGTCTTGTTTTGGCAAGGTTGTGCTGCAAGGATATTAGAGAGGTATGTGTAGCTGCCTTGAGGCCATTTCATGTTAAATAAAATTTCAGTATAATATAGGAGGGGCAGATTGGCTATAGTGGGGAGTGCTTGCAACTGAATTCATCAGGAAACAAACATAGCAAATCCATGAGTTATTTGCACTATTGTAGGTGGATTTAATTATAGGAAGTTGATCTTTGGCTACTGATTTCGTGGACGGAAGGGCAAAATCAAAGGAACTGAGTAATCCGGAGCACGAGATCTATGATTTGCAGAGTATATGGGCAGCTAATTGGAAAATCTTGGATTCTTGGTCAATGTAAGATCGAGCTATGACAGAGAGGAACAAAGGAAAGGAGATGAGCAGTTCAGCTATCTCACCAATCAAAAGATGCCCGATGAGGAGATCGTAGTACAGACCTGCCCTCACCAGATCTGACCAGCTGACAGAGCATCACCGTGCGCGAGGGTAGGCTAACAGATCGGAGACTAACTAAAACACACTTCTATAAACACAGATTGTGAGACGAACGACTGGCAACCGCTTAGAGTTGGTAGGCGCCATCATAGATATCTTATTTTTTTACGAAGCCCTACCACGTGAAAGAATCTCAATTGCTATTTAGTAGCTATAGGTCAGCGTTACTCATCTGCTCGGAGCCACATGATTTCAGTTGAGAAACTAAAATTTAATCAATGGAAGTTCTTATCACTACAGGAAAAAAGCACCACATATTATTATATACTGAGAGGAAGAAGCATGTATCATTTTTATAAAGCTTTTTTCTCTGCATCTAACAACATATTTTTTAATCAGCATTACTAGTTAGGAATCACAAAAACTTATTAGCAATCCGGAATACATATGACTATATGAGAGGCACATGGAGGTAACACCCCTGGATGGATGTGAGGCGTGGTCTCCACCCCAATATGCACAAATCAGGAAATTAGGAGTAGATAGAACTAGAAAATTTCTTGTAGATTCATGAATCAGAAAAATAGTAGATGGAACTAGAAAATTACTTGTAGATTCAAATAATGGAAATACAGATGGGAAGGAAAAAACCTGTAGTCCTTCATCACGACGTCTCTGTGATTAGTCTAGCACAAGGATGATACGTCACTGATCCCTACCAGTAAGAACTGTCGGTGCGGAATGTAGTCCCGACACTAACTAGTAGTAAGCGCCAAGGTCTATCCCACAATGGTCGGTGCTAAGCAACTAAAGACACGGGGTTTATCCTGGTTCCGGCCGGGGCCGTACGTCCAGCAGGGGTGTGCTCGAGGCACTATATTGCTTTGCACCGGGGTGCCTGTAGTGGGGCGGCTACAAGCAAGGCGGGAGAGGAGGCGCGGCCTCCAAGTCCCTGGTGGAGTGGTCGAAGCGAGTTCTGATGTTGTGGGAGAATTGAGGAGCGTGTGTGTGTTGTTCTCTATTGTGTCGTGTCCCTTGCGGCGAGGGGGTTCACCTTCCTTTTATAGACCAAGGAGAGGGTGAATTACAGGCATGCCGCACTATTCAGCTACACGGGGAAGTATGGCGTGCAGCACCGCGGAGTTGGCGGTCGTCTTGACGGTCATTGCCACAATCTTGTCATCATGGCGTGTCCTGTACCCGAACAGTGGCGGCTTCGAGGGTAAGGGCGTAGTGGTTGGCTGTGGCGTCTTCAGACGGGCTCGAGGAAGCCGTTGACGGTGATCCGTACGGGACACAGTGGCAGGCGTGGCGTCGTCCCGTCCCCGTGCGCCCTACAGCGATGGAGTTGTTGAAGCAGTGCTCGGCGTTGTGCCGCAGGCACGGGGGCGGCCGCACAGGATCAATAGTGGCGGGGATGGCGTCCCGCCGGCCTAGCGTCATGGCTTGCCCCTGCAGATTCACGAGAAAGTGGTTCGAGGGTGCGGCCGGCCCCCTTTCGAGGGCGCGGCGCGTTAGCCGTACGGGAGTAGGCGGCACAGTGCCACGGAGCTGACACTGGCCATGTCGCACAGTCCCCCACAGTGGCGGGGATGGGTTCTCCCCTAGGGAGTTGGCAGAACAGCGCCGGGGCATGATTCCCAGGCGCATGATGGCACGGCTCTGCTGTGTCAGAGCATTAAATGTCTGTACCCGCGTGCGGGAGTGGGTGTCGGTGTTTTAGACCGGCAACCTACTACGGGGAGTACCCGAAGTAGATGATTGTGACTCGCCGAGATCGGTAACTCGAAGGAAGAGACACGTGGCACACAATTTAGACAGGTTCGGGCCGCGATGTGCGTAATACCCTACGTCCTGTATGCTGCGTAGCTCTGGGTTGATAGGGCACAATTACAAGATGGTGCAATAGTGCGCCGTGGGTTGTAGGGGATTAGATGAGGTGAGGTGATCCTGAGATCGGTCCCTGCCTCGCCTTATATAGTCCGGGAGGCAGGGTTACAAGTCGGAGTAGGGAGAGAGTACTAGTCGAGTATGTCTAGGAGTCCTCTATACAGTGCGGAACATGTACAGCTCCCTAACCGAGTACTACTCCTGTGTAGTCCTTGTGCTCCACGCCTTCAGGTGCCGTGTAGCGCAAGCCCGTAGTCCCGGGGGGCCCACCGAGTAGTCGGTCCTGGTACCCACCGAGGTAGTGGGCCCAGGGAGGTCCATACGACAAGCCCCCGAGTACTTTGTAGTCGAGAAGGATAGCTTCAAGTAGTCTTGACGGCCTTAACGAGTAGTCCTCAAGCGTCCCCGAGTGCTACAAGTCAAAAGTCCTCAAGAGTAGTCGAAGCATCCCGAGGCTGGAATGTACTCCAGCTGATGTTTGAGCAATCTTGAAGTCTTCTCGAGTAGTCCCAAGCGTCCTCGAAAACTGCCCTCGAAGGTCTTCAAACTGCCTGTATTGTCTTGAAGCCGAAGCTGGTATGGAGGTGCGACTTGCTAAACCGCACTCCACATGGAGTAGCCCCCGAGCCTTGAGCCGCGGGCTCTAGCTGAGGATCCATCTGAAATCTTGGCAAGAAAATCCCGAAAAATCCGGAGAGAAAAACCGAAGGACACGTGGCACGGAGCCCCCGAGCCTTGAGTCGAGTACTTCCTCTCGAATTGAAGGGTCTTCTTGGAGAATGTGTCCTGAGATGCTCTTGAGATTAGCCGCTTCCCAGGTAGTCGAGTAGAAGTAGCCGAGCCCCCGGGGTGAGGGCGCATCGACTAGTAGAATACGAAGAGTCACGCGCAGCCGCTGAGTCAGCCGCGCGTGGACTTATCCAGCCGCCCGTTGCGGAGTCGATTTGGCTTATAAATAGAAGCCAAAACCCTTAGGGTTTTTCACCCATTCGAGCCGCAGTCATTCCATTTGAATCTTGAAGCGAATCCACTCCCAGCGCCTACTGCCGCCGTAGTAGATCCAAGCGCGCCGCCACCCGAAGCCTTTAGGGTAGCCCCCGAGCGGATGCGAGTGAAGACGCCTTGCACTTGGAGGATGAAGCCGTCGCCGTCCAAGACGTCCAAGGCCGCCGGGAAGAAGAGGGGCCGCGAAGAGGCTGCCGCGGCTGCCACCGGAGCGGCGCCGCCCATGTCTCCACCGCGAGCTGATCCGAGCCACGAGTGGAAAAAATCCAAGGTTAAGACGGAGGACCTGCTGACCCTGCTGAACAGTGGGTTCATCAGGGAGAAGGAAGTCGACATGTGGAGATTCGCCGCTGGAGATCCATATCCAATGGAGAAAGCCGAAGACGAGATCCCGATGTTCTCGCGGTTCGTGGAGCGCGGTCTTGCGCTCCCAGCCAGCGACTTCTTCAAGGGGCTGCTCGGGTACTACGGCGTCGAGTACCTGAACCTGAACCCCAACGGCATCTTCCACACGTCAGTCTTCGTCCACTTCTGCGAAGCCTTCCTCGGAATCAAGCCGCACTGGGTGCTTTTCCGGAAGTTCTTCCGTGTAAAGCCGCAACCAAGTGCTACCAACCCCAGGGTAGTCGGAGGAGCCGGCATCCAGCTGAGGGAAGACGCCGCGGAGCAGTACTTGGCGTACAAGCTTGTCGACTCCAACGCGGATTGGAAAGCCAGGTGGTTCTACATCACGAACCACCATCCTGGCCTGCCGAAGACGAGCGGACGGCAGCCCAGGCACCGTGATTGGTGGAACACAGAGCCCACCATGCAAGAAGGAATTCAGCTCCCCGAGCTGCTAGCACGCATCAAAGTGCTCAGGGAGGCGGGACTGAGGGCCGAGCACGTGGCCTTCAGTTTCATGAAGCGCGAGGATCCGGCCGGCCGATGGCTCGGGGAGACCCTGGGCTTCGAGTACACCGGCGACGACGACGCGTCGCAGATGACGGGAGGCGAGCTGGACGACAACGACATCGTCGAGAGGTTGTCGCGGATCTTCAAGGACATGCCGCCGTACACGGCGTGCCCAGTCGAGGAGTACTCCGCCGCGCGCCCGCCCAAGGAGGTGAGTAGTCATACTCTCCTACTCGAGTAGTGATAACTTGTAGTAGGGTTGCTGACGTCTTGTGTCTTGCGCAGGATGATGTGAAGCGGTTCGTCTCCGAGCCGCAGCCGCCACCGAGCGGGATCGAGATCCCGGTGGAGGGGAAGGTGAAGGAGCGCCGCAAAGTCGGTGAAGGCGACGACACCGTCATCGTGGAAGATACCTCCGATGACGACGACGAAGACGAAGAGACGCTGCGGGATCGCTTCCAGCTGCGGTCGAGGTTTAGCCGCCCGGGCTTGCCTCATGTTCCACTGGTTCAAGACCCTCCGGCTAGCCTGGAGGCTAGCCTTGCTACGCCGCCACGGAAGCCGCGCAACCCCGCCAGGAAGCGGGTGACGAAGAAGCTAAAGGTCTCGGAGACCACGCCTCAGGAGGTAAGTCGTCTTGAGCAGAGTAGTTGAGTACCCGTTGTTCGAGTACGTTGCTGACGAGTAGTCTTCCTTTGCATGCAGGAGGTGCCGCCAGCGGAGCCCGTCGAAGAGGGCGACGAGGGCGTGTGGGATACGGTGGGGGGACCGGCTGGAAGTCGTAGTCCAGCCCCCACCGTTGAAGAACTCACGGCGCAAGCGGAGCGCCGGCCCCCGCTCCCGAGGAAGAGAGCACGGGACCCGTGGCCGCCGCCGTTGGAGAGGTGGTGGCCTTAGGAGCGCAGGAGACGTCTGCGCCGGCCGCCGCCGCCGTGGAGGAGGCGGATGGCCGCGGGGGGCGGAGGAGGAAGCGCCCGCCGAGGGTGGACTGGTTGATATTGCCAGCATCCTCGGTGCTCCGGCCGTGACCATTGTCCGGTCGAATTTGTAAGTACCATATCCTCACGAGTAGTACTTGCTGCAGTAATCGATCTTGTCTGACGATCCTTCGTGAATATTTCTGCAGAAAATCCACAGATCTGAGCTGGGATGGGGATGAGCCCTCATCAGCGGTGGCGGAAGAAGTCGCGCCGCCCGTAGAAGAGACCGCTCCCGATGCCCAAGCCGCGGCTGAGCCCCCGACCACCGAAGCGCCGCTGCAGGAGGCGAGTGTAGGAAGTGTTTGGAGGCGGTAGGAGCCCGGCCCGGTCACCTTAGCCACGGTGAAGGGGCCTTCCCAGGGGGAGCTGAGCTTGTGAAGTCCTTCCGTGTTCTGGATACGGCGGAGGACAAGATCTCCAACGTTGAAGGAGCGTTCCTTGACGTTGCGATCATGGTAGCGTCGGATACCCTCCGGTACCTTGCCGATTGGACGAGGGCGGCGCGGCGAGCTTCTTCGAGGCCGTCGATGTCAACTCGTCTCGTTGTCTTCCGAGACGCCTTCGTCGTAGTACTCCACCGCCGGCGAGTTCCATATGACGTCGGCGGGGAGGATGGCTTCGGAGCCGTAGACCGAGAAGTAGGGGGGATTGCCCCGTTGGCTTGGATGGTTGAGTCCGCAGCCCCCAGAGTGCGTTGGGTAGTTCCTTGATCCACTTGCCCCCTTCGGAGTTAGCAGCGTCGTGTAGCCACTTCTTGAGGGCGTCGAGCACCATCCCATTGGCGCGCTCGACTTGTCCGTTGGCCCGTGGATGGGCGACTGAGATGTACCGGACGTCTATTCCGCTGTTCTCGCAGTACTCCCAGAACTGGTGGTTGTTGAAGTTGGACCCCAGGTCTGTGATGATGCGGTGGGGTAGCCCGTAGCGGTGTACGAGTTCATCCGAGAAGTCGAGTACTCGTCGGCCTTGGGGCATGTGACCGGCTTGACCTTGATCCACTTGGTGAACTTGTCGATAGCCACCGGTGCCGGTTGAATCCTCCCGGCGCGGTTGGCGGCGGCCCAATCATGTCGAGCCCCCGGCGGGCAAAGGGCCGGGTTGGCGGTATGGTGACTAGCTTGTAGGCTGGGACGTGTTGCTGCTTGGCGAAGTACTGGCATCCTTGGCACCTTCTGACGAGTTCTTCGGCATCGCCCAGGGCTGTGGGCCAGTAGAATGCTCGTCGGAAGGCCTTGCTGACCAGCGTGCGTGAAGACGCGTGGTTGCCGCAGATGCCCTTGTGGATCTCCTCCAAGATGTCCTTGCCTTCTTCACGAGGGACGCACTTCATGAGTACTCCAGAAGATGCGCCCCGCTTGTAAAGCTTGTCTCCGACGAGGACGTAAGACTTGGCGCGGCGGACGAGTTGTTCGGCTGCGTTCTTGTCGGAGGGGACCTTCGCTCGCCCGAGGTAGTCGATGAAGGGTTGCCTCCGATCCATGTCGATCATCATGACCTCCTCGCCCGGTGGTGGATGGGCTGGGACAGTGGTCGGTGGCGCCGGCTCCGGGATGGATGGCGCGTGAAGCTCGTGGACGAAGACGCCCGCTGGTACTTGAGCGCGGGTGGATCCAAGCTTCGAGAGGACGTCCGCTGCAACGTTGTTGTCGCGGACGATGTGATGGAACTCGAGACCATAGAATTTGTTCTCGAGCTTGCGGACTTCTAGGCAGTAGGCATCCATGTTCTCCTTGTTGGTCCCAGGACTTGCTGACTTGGTTGATGACCACTGCGGAGTCGCCGTAGACTAGTAGCCGCTTGATGCCCAGTGAAGCCGCGAGGCGGAGCCCGTGTAGGAGAGCTTCGTACTCGGCTTCGTTGTTTGAGACCTTCCAGAAGATCTGTAGGACGTACTTGAGTTGTTCGCCTGTTGGAGAGATCAGGAGTACCCCTGCGCCTGCGCCCTCGAGGTTGAGTGAGCCATCAAAGTACATCACCCAATGCTCTGGTCGCACGGTGGGAGTAGGTAGCTGGTTCTCCCGCCACTCTGCCATGAAGTCGCGTAGCGATGCGAAGGTCTCTTCAAGGTCGTTGATGAGGGTACTGGAGTCCCTGGTTTTGACAACCACGTCATCCACGTAAGCCTCGACGTTCTTGTTGAGTTGCCGCTTGAAGCCGGTGCCCGGATGGCCCGTTGATAGGTAGCGCGGCGTTCTTCAACCCGAATGACATGGTCGTGTAGCGATGCGCGCCAAACGGGGTGATGAACGCGGTCTTTTCCGGTCTTCCTCCTTGATTGTGATCCGGTGGTACCGGAGTAGCGATCGAGGAAGCGAGAGCGTGTCGCGCGGCCGCCGTGGAGTCGATGACTTGATCAATCCGCGGCAACCCGAAGGGGTCCTTGGGGGCGATGCTTGTTGAGGTCGGTGTAGTCGACGCACATCCTCCACTCGTTCGAGTTCTTCTTGCGGACGAGGACGGGGTTGGCGAGCCACTCAGGATGGAAGACTTCTCCGATGAAGCCGGGCCGCGAGTAGCTTGGCAAGCTCCTTCTTGATGGCGTCCCGTCTGTCGTCGGCGAAACGTCGGAGGTGTTGTCGCTTAGGGGTGGCCTTTGGGTTGACGTTAAGGCAGTGCTCAATCAGCTCCCTGGGCACTCCTGGCATGTCCGTCGGCTTCCACGCGAAGATGTCGCGGTTAGCCCGAAGAAAGGCGATGAGCGCGTCTTCCTATTTGGGGTCGAGGCCGGCCCCGATGGTGGTGGTCTTGCTGGGGTCGCCTGTTCCGAGGTCGACCGTCTTGACGAGTACCTCCTCAGGTGGGCGAGGCTTGTTGGCGCTGTCAGACTTCTCTGGGATGTCGAGTTCGCTTGTAGCAAGCTTCTTCGACGCGGCGTAGACCTCCATCATCGCGTTGGGTACTTGGTTTGTGGAAGCGATCACCACGGCTTCTGTATCGCAGTCGTGGGAGATCTTCAAGTCCCCTTGGAGGGAGAGCACACCGGCCTGGACTTGGCATCTTGAGTACCAAGTAGGTGTAGTGGGGCACCGCCATGAACTTGGCGATGGCCGGTCCGCCGAGGATGGCGTGGTAAGAGGTCTCGAAATCCGCGACCTCGAACTTGATGTACTCGGTGCGGTAGTTGTCCCGAGACGCCCCGAAGGTAGCGGCGGTACCACCGAGCCCGGTGGGATAGCCGCGTTGCACGGGACGATGCCGTAGAAGGGCGTCTTGCTCTTGGTGAGCATGGGGGTGACGTCGAGCTTCATCTTCTTCAAGGTTTTGGTGAAGAGGACGTTGAGCCCGCTTCCACCGTCGATGAGCACCTTGTTGAGCTTGGAGCCCGCCACCGTTGGCTTCAGGACGAGGGGGAACCGTCCTGGTTCGGAGAAGCTGGTCCATTGGTCCGCGCGGGTGAAGGTGATGGGTACCTCCGACCACCTGAGAGGGGTCGGGACCGCTGGCTCAATGGACATCACTTCACGACGGGTAGCCTTCTGCTCCCTTCCGTTGGGCGATCCGCCGAAGAGGACGTTGACGGTCTTCTCGGGTTCTTGGAAGTCGTTGTTGTCGCCGTCCTTCTTCTTTCCCTTTTGGTCGTGAGGGTGCGGTGGCTCCGGCGTATCCTTGAGTGCATGCCTGAGCTGGTAGCACTGCTCGGTAGTGTGGTTGCCGTTTGGATGCCACGGGCACTTCTCCTTTAGCAGGTCTTTGAACCCGCCAGAGTTCTTCTTCGAGTTCCCTTTCGCAGGGGGCTGGATAGCCGCGACGGTGTTGTCTGGCTTGCGCTTGCGGTTGGGGCCCGAGTAGTTGCTATTGTTGTTGTTCTTGCGGCCGCCTTGGTTTGCATTGCTGCCGCTGCCGCCGCCCTGGTTCTTCTTGGACTTGCCGCGGTTGGCGTCGTATTTGGCGTTGGCCTTGTCCTCTTCATCCGCCCAGGACGTGATCATGTCCTTGAGGTGGGGGATGGACCTGGGGCGGCGACGATCGAAGTCCTCGAAGGTGCGGCGATGGTAGAGGCCCTCCTGGAA
The DNA here is from genome assembly GCA_947561735.1 of Cenchrus americanus. Classification (NCBI taxonomy): domain Eukaryota; kingdom Viridiplantae; phylum Streptophyta; class Magnoliopsida; order Poales; family Poaceae; genus Cenchrus; species Cenchrus americanus. Next base: position 100,491,701 of record OX387239.1, on the reverse strand, counting down.
GAGGTCGATGACCTCCTTGTCAGTGACATCGACGACGGTAGCGCGCTTGTCGAAAAAGCGGCGCATGTACTTGCGAAGGGTCTCGCCTTGTTCCTGCTTGATCATGGCCAGGTCCATGCGAGTACCCGAACGGCCCATGGCGCCCGCGAAGTTGCTCGTGAACTGCTCCTTGAGCTGGTCCCACTTGTCGATCGAGTGCTTGTCGAGCGACTCGAGCCATGTGAGTGGTGCTTGGTCCAGACAGAAGGGGAAGTAGAGGCACTTGGTGTCGCTGTTGCCGCCAGCGTTCTCGATGGAGAGGGCGTAGCATCGGAGCCACTGGATAGGATCCTGCTTCGCATCGTACTTGGTGATCCCCAAAGGCTTGAACTTGTCGGGGGAGGAGTAAGTTGCGAAGTCGAGGTGAGAAGGCGGGGAAGCCGTCGTCCTCAGCGGCAGTAGTCGACTTCTTCCGCCGCAGCTCCTCAATCTTCTGGCGAGCGTCGTACCCGCCGTGCGGGCGCCGGAGGTGTGGCTATTCGCGTGGCCTCGGCCGCCGCGACCGCCGCCGCCTCCCGGCTCTCTGTTGGCCCCGTGGTTGGAGGCCGCCGCCGTCGGCCGCCGCCGCCGTCGGGGGTCGTTGCCGCCGCCCCCGGCCGGAGCGCGGTGGGGAACGACTTCTCGGTTGCCTTGGTCTTCTTCGTGAAGGTCCGCCGGCGTTGGAGCGGCGGCGGTTTGGCTCGGGCCGGGGAGGTCGGCTCGAGTACGGTTGGGACCTGCGTTGGCGCTGCGACTAGTAGCTTCGTTGTCACGGGGTTTAGCTGGAGGAGGTTGGTTGACTCTGTTGTCGACCCGCATGAAGTAGGCTTCTTCAGCGAGCTTGGCGATGACCTCTCCAGCACGTATGCCCTGAGCCTAGCGTGCGATCGTTGTGATCGACATGAGGCACTGCTCAGGGGTGGTGTGTACTCTGCTCTCGACCGCCTCGAGAGCTTCCGCAAGGTTGCGGATGGGGAGGTTGTCTCTGAGCCGCCGGCGCCGTTCGCTGCGCTTCCTGTTACGTTCGCGTCGTGCGTCCCTGTTGGCGACGGTCTCATCTGCAGGTGCGTTGGCAGACAGCTCGTCTGCGGAGATGTCCTCCGGTGTACTGTCCTCGGCCGTGCTCGAAGGTCTCGGGGTGTCGCCGGCGGCCATGAAGACTTGGCGATCGGGGGTACCCAGCCGGACTCGAGAGGGTGCCACCTCGGTTGGTGTATTTGAGTCGGCCGGGTTAGAGGTGTTCCCTCCGGAACGGTAGCGAGTCGATGTAGGCGACGTAGCGTGAGTCTCCCTTTACCGGAGTCGGCGGGCTTGCGGTGCGGCCGGTAGACGTATCCGTCGGCCGGCGTTGATCTTATAACCGGCCCGAGGGCCGGCCACGACAAGGGAAGCTCAGTGGAGTCGTCTTCGGACTCGGGCTCCTCAGGGTTCGACCCGAAGTCGAACTCGTAGTCCGGGTTCGAGTAGAACTCGGAGAGGGGGCTGGAGTCCGAGACGCGGTCGGGGACGGCATCGGAGTCCGAGTTGCACTCGGGTACGGGCTCCTTACCGGCCCGGCGCGAAGTGGGAGCGCTCGTGCGGGCCCGGCTGAGGATGCGCGGGCCACGAGCGGAGTGCCCACGTGGTGAGGGGGGCACCTGTGATGGCTGAGGAGCCGGCTCGCATGCAATGGCCCATGGCGACGTCGGGTTCGAGTTGGAGACGGACTCGAGCTCGAAGTCAGCGTGGTGGTTGAAGAGCGAAATTTCGCCGAACTTGCCGGCGAGTTCGCCTGTGACAACTTCGGGGAAGCGTCACGAGGCTCTGTCCTCGCGTTGGGCCGCATGGTTGGCGGCGCGGAAGGAGGCCGCGCCGTCAGCAGTGCAGACCCGTGCGCCGAAGACGAAGGTGTCGCCGCGGTTGAAGGCGACAGTTGGCTTGAAGTGGACGGAAGCCGTCGAGTTCGCCATGTGATCTCGAGCGAGAGCCCCTACCTGGCGCGCCAGCTGTCGGTGTTTTAGACCGGCAACCTACTACGGGGAGTACCCGAAGTAGATGATTGTGACTCGCCAAGATCGGTAACTCGAAGGAAGAGACACGTGGCACACAATTTAGACAGGTTCGGGCCGCGATGTGCGTAATACCTTACGTCCTGTATGCTGCGTAGCTCTGGGTTGATAGGGCACAATTACAAGATGGTGCAATAGTGCGCCGTGGGTTGTAGGGGATTAGATGAGGTGAGGTGATCTTGAGATCGGTCCCTGCCTCGCCTTATATAGTCCGGGAGGCAGGGTTACAAGTCGGAGTAGGGAGAGAGTACTAGTCGAGTACGTCTAGGAGTCCTCTATACAGTGCGGAACATGTACAGCTCCCTAACCGAGTACTACTCCTGTGTAGTCCTTGTGCTCCACGCCTTCAGGTGCCGTGTAGCGCAAGCCCGGTAGTCCCAGGGGCCCACCGAGTAGTCGGTCCTGGTACCCACCGAGGTAGTGGGCCCAGGGAGGTCCATACGACAGTGGGTGTGCTTGTGAGGGGGCCTCGAGCGAGACGGAGATGAACCCTCGAGCGAGGCCGAACTCGCTCGAGGGAAGCATGAACCCTCGAGCGAGGCGGGGCCCGCTCGAGGGAGGCGTGAGCCCTCAAGCGAGGCGGAGCCTGCTCGAGGGAGACGTGAACCCTCGAGCGAGGCGGCGCCTACTCGAGGGAGCCCTTGACTGGGCCACTCCGGTGGGCCGTGGGGACCACCGCGGTGTGGGCCGTGCCTTGTGTGTGCGCTTAAGTGAGAGGTGTTTCGTTTTGGTTTTTTGCAGGTTTTAAGCAGGATTCCCCTGGTTGTTTTAGGGGACCCTCAGGGCTGTCCCCGACAGTAGCCCTCGAGCATATGCGGGTATGCCGGCCAGGCTCCCGCAGATGCTGAAGCCTACTGATAGGACATCCTTCCCCCCTGGTTGCTAACGCTTTCCGTGGGGCCGCGTCAACGGACCCGCGGGTCTAGCCCCCGAAGCCCTGCAGGAGCGTGAGTGCTCCTGTAGAGGTTTTACCGTGGAATCTGGTCAGTGAGCGTGGTACATATTCCAACCGGCGTCGGCAGTGTTCCAGCCGGCTTCGGTGACGCACGCGCAAGCGGCACTATGCGCTGGCGGGTGCAACCCGGGGAGGTGTAGCCGTGCGTCGAGCCCCCGAGCCTGGGCCCGTTCAAGGCGATCGGGGCGAGCTCTTTGTCTTATTTTAAACGCGCCCTCACCGTCCCTCCGCGGGGCGGAGGGTGAGGTTTCCGCAACCCCCATCGATCGGGTCGCGGATTGCGGATTCCTCATCGAGCTGTTAGTGGGTGATTCAAGTGGACGCCCATGCCCCGTTCGATATGGGTAGGCTGCGTGGTCCGGAGACTTGTCCATCAAAGCGCTCGCATGGGTTTGCTAGGTGGGGCTCGGTCCCATTCACTAGCAACCGAGGGCGCGAAAGCTCTCCCTCGGTGGGATCCCCCCGGCTAGCTGCCCTTGCTGGCTCTCGAACACGACATGTGGGGCACCCTCGAGCCGGTGGGCTCGAGGAAAGGCTCGAATGTGCGTGCCCTCGTCGTCCCTGACTCTGGTGATCTGGGGCGCCTGTTCGAACCCGTCGAGGGTCAGGCTTCGAACCTCTGATCAGTAGGGCCGTGCGGGGTAGCAGCTGGGTGCTCCCGTCTTTTGCATCTGCGTGTTTCGAGGGTCCCTGGCCGTGCCAGTTCTCGAGCCGCTGATCAGTAGTTTTTTGTGAATCGAGGGTACCTGTGGCGCCCGTTTATTTCAAACGGGCTTCGAGGCCACTGGTCGATGTTTGCACCCTTCGAGGGTCGTATTTATTTGAGCCAGGGGCTCGAGCCACTTCGAGGGTCTTCCTTACTTGGTAAGGGACAGGGCCATTTAATGCCCGCAGTCGCGGCTGTAGTCTCGCGCCGCGGGCGCGCCTTTTCAGGCGCCGCGTCCACGCGCGTAGTGGGCGGAGTGGGCAGGCGGACGTGGCCACCTGCCACGGCCCTCCGGTTACCGCGCCGTGATGATGGCGTGTGTGCGGTTGCGTGGCCGCCGCGGTCGTGGTGGGCCCCGTTCGTCAGCGAGAGAATATTTTCACCTGGAGTTAATGCGCGCGGAGCCTACGCTCCGGAGAGCACGCCTGCGGCCTATAAATCCGATGGGAGGGGAAGGGGCGGTTTTTACCTTTGCGCTTAGCATTCGTCGTTCTTGCTTCTTGCGCTCCAGCCCCCGAGTCACTCTCGCCATTGCGCCTCTGCTCTCAGAGCTTTCCTTGCTTTTTGCTCTCCGCTTCCCCGCTCGCTCGCATGGCTCCCCAGCAGCCTCTCATCATCATCGACCCGTTGGCGTGGGAGCGCTCGACGGCGACACCGCTGGCCCCGGGCCAGCTGGTGGCCCGCGGCCAGCTAGCAGCGAACGAGGACAGACAACCGGCCAAGTGGATCGGGCCGTCGGAAAGGGAGCGAGTGCCCAACCCTCCATACGGCTACGTGGTCAGCTTCATCCACTTCCATGAGCGCGGCTTCACGGCGCCGGCGAGCCGCTTCATGCGGGCCCTCTGCTACCACTACGGCGTGGAGCTTCACAACTTCGCGCCGAACGCGATCTCGCATGCGGCCACATTCGTTGGCGTCTGCGAGGGCTTCCTGGGGATCCCGGTGAACTGGGATCTCTGGGTTCACCTCTTCCGCGCGGAGCTTTACACGCTACCGACGTCGGAGCCGAGGACCCGCCGCGCGACGCGCGCCGGCGGCATGTCGCTCGCTGTGCGGACCCAGCGCAAGGATGACTACATCCCCAGCATGATGACGACCAACAACGCGGACTGGGAGCGAGGATGGTTCTACCTCCGCAACGCCGAGCCCGGCCTTCCCCCCTACACCGGCAAGGTGCTGCGGGAGAGGTCCCCTTCCTGGTACCACGGGGTGTCCCCGCCCCAGCACCAGGCGCAGCTGGATTCGCTCGTGGCTGCGCTGAAGGAGCTGGCGGGCCGCGGGCTGACTGCGGAAGTTGTTCTCCCCCACCTCCACCACCGGCGGGTCGTCCCCTTGATGGAGAGGCCGCTCCGCATCTATGAGATGACCGAGATCACGGACCCCGTCGCGTTGGCGAAATCGCGGCTGCTGCCGGGCCCCTTCCCGCGGGAGTACGCGGCCACCCGGGCGCGGCGCGCCATCGACCCCAAGTCCGGGCGCTACGATGACAAGGCCCTGTGGGAGCTTGAGATGCTGCCCACCAGCCCACTGGTGAGCGGAGTCCTTGATTTCATTTCCAGTTTCGCCAGTTTTCCGAGTTGTTGACGCATTTTAATGCTTTGCCTGCAGATGGTGAGTGTGAGCGCCGCGAAGTCCGAGCCGTCCACCCCCCGCTCCCGCGCACTCGCGCGCGCGCGCGGCGCGGCGGCCGAGAGCGGGAGCGGGTGGCCCGCGGGGGAGGGAGCGTGCGACGCGGCGGCCGGGAGCGTCGCGAGCGGAGGAGCGAGGAGTTCCGGCTGCGCGTGCAGCAGGGGCTCTCCTCGCCAGGGACCGAGGAGTACTCGTCATCAGACGAGGAGGAGGAAGAGGAGGAAGAGGTTAGGGGGCAGGTCCTCCCCGATAGGTGGGAGCCTGCACCCCCATCACCGGAGCCGGCTCCGGTGGTAGGAGTAGCATCGCCTGGGGCGGGCGCGGAGGCGCCGCCACCGGCGGGGCGTCGACGACGAGGCGGCGTGGGCCGCGGAGGGCGCCGGCGCGCGCCTTGGAGGTGTCCGCGCACACGGTGGAGATGGCCGGAGGTGTGGCGGCGGCCGCGCCAGCTGCACCCGCAACGTCAGCGGGGACCTCGAGAAAGAGGAAGCGCGCCTTCTCCTCCTCGAGGTAAGGGATTGTCTTTCGAGGGGTTGCGTGCCCGATAGGCGGGAATTTGACAGTTTGTTTCTGTTTCCGCAGGGCGGTGCCAACCGTGCCCCCCTCGCACCGGCCAAGGTGCTGAGGGCGGACGCGTCCATCCCAACCCGGCGGCGTTCGTCAAGGGCGCCGCGGGCGGGGGCAAGCGCGGTGGCAACGGCGGGCGCGAGCTCGCGGGGCGCGGGCGAGGCCTCGAGGCCACGGCCGGTGGTCTCGCCGCCGGGCCGCGGCCGGCGGTCGTTGAGGAGCGGCGGGCGCCGGTCGTGGCGGAGGCGCGGCGAGCGATGGCCGCGGCGGAGGCGAGGCGGGAGGCGGTGGTACGGCCGGCGGCGCCGGTTGTAGTGGCATTGTCGGCGGCGTCCGCCGTGGGGGGCCACCCGGCGCCCGCGGCCGCCGAGATGCGGCCGGAGGCGGTGGGCGCGGCACCGCGGCGGAGAGCCCGCGCTCACGGAGGCGCGGCGGGGAGATGGTGGTGGAAGCGCGGCCGAGCCCGCCCTCGGCGGCGGCTCCCGGGCGATGGCGGTGGAAATCCCGGACGATGACGTCCCCGCCGCCGGGTGGGGACCGGTGGGTGAACCGGCCCATGCCATCCCCCCCGAGCCCCGGTGCGGGGGCGCTCGTGAGACGGTGGGATGGCCACCCCGGTGGCGGGGGCCGAGGGCGCGGCGCCGTGGCTTCTTCCTCCCGCGTCGGCCCTTCCGCTTCGGGAGAGGGGCGCGTTGACGAGTCACCCGCCTTCGCCGACGCCCAGGAGGAGCAGCAAATGTGGGGGGAGCTCCGTGATCACGGCGCCGCGCTCAACTGGGCGCTGAACGAGGCGCTGCGGATCCACGGTGGCCCGGCGTGGCGCGTTTTCCAGGTGAGGCATTGTTGCCTTTTTTCTTTGATTTCGTCGTTTTCGTGTTTGTTTCTCGCGGCGCGATGCTTACTGGTTTCGGTCTGTTGGCGGCAGGAGCTCAAGCGCCTCGCCCGCGACAAGTATGGCGCCTTCGACCAGATGAGTGCCGAGCTCCGCCAGCTTCGGGAGCAACGTGACGCCTTTGACGAGCTCGCGGAGGCCTTGAGGACCCAAGACGGATGGCTGTCGTACCGGGTGGAGGCCCTGCGCGACCAGCTCTTGGAGCACGAGGGGCAGGCCGCGGCGCGTCCCCCCGCCCTTGAGCGGATTTGCACAGCCCTCATCGATCGGGATGAGGCGCTGCAGCAGGCGCGGGGGGATGTGGAGAAGGTGCGCACCGTGGCGTCGGACTGGGAGGCGGAGGTGGGGACCATCCGGTCTGAGAACCAGGAGCTCCGCACATGGCTCCAGGAGGCGCAGGCCCAGCAGAGTCGGGCCGAGGAGAGGGCGCGGGCAGCCGAGCAGAAGGCCAAGGAGGCCGACGAGCTAAAGGCCACCCTCAACGCCAAGGTCGCCGCGCTTGCCACGGCGGAGGACCAGCTCCGGCAAGAGCGTACCGCCCGCAAGGAGGCCGAGGGGCAGCTCCAGCAGGAGCGGCTCGCTCTTGCTGATGCTCGGTCGGCGCTCGAGCGGGAGCGCACCGCTCGCGAGACGGCGCAGAAGTCGCTGGCGGAGCGGGACGCCGACGTCTCGAGGCTCGATGGGGAGCTGATAGCCCTCAGCATCGCGAACGCAGATCAGGAGCTATCCCTCAAGGAGCAGGGCGCTACCGTCGTCAGCCTGCAGCAAGCGGTCGAGGCCGAGCGCCGCGCTCTCGAGGTGGAGAAGAAGCAGGTTGAAGGTGGCTCGCCGTTTCGTTTTTTGTTTTGCTGATCTTTCCTTCGAGGGTTCGTTCCCTTTCTGATTTCTTTCGCTGGTGATGTTCAGGCCTGCGCACCGCGCTGGGGCACGCGACCAAACGGGTCGAGACGCTGCAGGCCGCCCACAACTCCTCCGAGCGAGAGCTGGTGGAGCTGCATGTCGCGGCCCTCGAGACCTGCCAGGCCGTCGAAGAGGGCGACGCGCAAGCTGGAAGCTCGTTGGCCAGTCGCCTGCGCGCCCTCGGTGGGTATGTCTCTGGGCGCATGCGCCGCGCACTGCGCCTTGGCATCCAGAAGGCAGTCGGCGTGGTGCGGTCCCACTACGAGGTCAACTTCGAGGCCGTGGCGGAGGGCTACATCGTCCCGGAGGGCGTCGAGGATGAAGCGGCAATGGAGCACGTGGACGCGCTAGTCGCTGATGCTGCCGAGGCGCTCGCCGAGGCCTTCGAGGAGTTCCTATTTCCGGACGCCACTGACGCTGATGCTCCTCAAGCCTGAAGATCGCTGGGTGCCAGGCCCTTTTTTATTTGAATGTTAGTATATGGGCCACGTGTCCATGTAAATAAACAAACATTTTGTTTCAAACACTTGTGGAAGCAAATGGTGTTTGTTATTTTATCGCGCTATTTTATTTCTTCCTTTGCCTGAGTAAATTCGAGTTAGGGGAGTTCGATTTTCGCGAGCAGCCTGCTAGGCCGGAGGCAAGAGAGAAGGGTCGTATCCTCGTGGAGGCGTAGGCTATCTCTGGCTCGCGCATCCTTTCCGCTAGGCCATCCTCGCCCTGTCTGAATTTTGCTCGAGGCTAAGGTCGAGCCATACTTAGCGCGCGTGGGTTTTTTTCGAAAAAATGGGACCATTTTTTTGGGGGGGGATGCCCCCCGTAGTAGCCCCCGAGGGTGACTTGGGTTTCAGGGGAAAGCCGAGTTGCCCTTTATATTGAACCACTGCTATTTACGTTTTCGTTGCCAACTGGGGTGTTGGGCACGTAATTTACAACAAAAGACTTGGAAATCCTAGCTAGGGGTAGAAGCGACGTAGCTGCTGGATGTTCCAAGCGTTGGTGAGTTCTTCGCCGTCCTCGTTGGCTAGCTTGTACGTGCCGGGCTTGAGCACCTTCACCACGACGTAGGGTCCCTCCCACGGAGGTGATAGCTTGTGGCGTCCTCGGTTGTCTTGGCGTAGCCTTAGGACCAAATCCCCTTCGTTGAAGTCCCGTCGACGTACCTTCCGAGCCTGGTAGCACCTTAGGGACTGCTGGTATCTTGCGGAGTGCATCAGGGCCACGAGGTGCGCTTCATCCAACTAGTCCAACGAGTCCTCGCGGGCTCGCTGGTTGGTGTCTTCATCGTAGCCTCGTACTCTGGGTGACCCATATTCTAAATCCATGGGGAGGACGGCCTCCGCGCTATGGACTAGAAAGAACGGGGTGAACCCGGTGGCTCTGCTTGGGGTTGTCCTGAGGCTCCATACGACCGCAGGTAGCTCTTGGAGCCATTTTCGACCAGACTGGTTCAGCTGGTCGAAAATTCTGGGCCTGAGGCCTTGTAGAATCATGCTGTTGGCACGTTCTACCTGGCCGTTGGTCTGTGGGTGTGCCACGGCTGCCCAGTCTACACAGATGTGGAACTTGTCGCAAAACCCCAGGAATTTCCTGCCCGTGAACTGGGACCCATTGTCGGTGATGATGGAATTTGGCACTCCAAAGCGATGGACAATGTCCGTGAAAAACGTCACCGCCTGCTCCGCCCTGAGATTTGTAATGGGGCGCACCTCCACCCACTTGGAGAATTTGTCGATTGCGACTAACAGGTGGGTGAAGCCCCCGGGTGCCTTCCGTAAGGGCCCGACGATGTCCAGCCCCCACACGGCGAAAGGCCACGTGATGGGGATGGTCTGCAGGACGTGTGCAGGGAGATTGGTTTTGCGGGCGTAGAACTGGCACCCTTCGCAGGTGCGTACAATTTCTCTGGCGTCGGCGACCGTGGTGGGCCAATAGAAGCCTTGGCGGAACGCGTTGCCTACGAGGGTGCGGGGCGCGGCATGGTGGCCGCAGATGCCCGCGTGAATGTCCCGGAGGAGCTTGCGCCCCTCGGGGATGGGCACGCATCGCTGCAGGATGCCTGAGGCGGCGCGCTTGTACAGCTCGCCGTCGACAAGGACGAAGGATTTGTCCATCCTAGCGATGCGCCTGGCCTCGGACCGATCCGAGGGGAGTTCCCCTCGGCCCATCCAGGTGATGTATTTGTCGCGCCAGTCCACCCTGCTGGGGGCCGGCTCGACGTTCATGACTTCGGCCTCGGTGGCGCCGTACCCCTCGAGGAAGGAGAGCACGTACGCCTCGTTCAAGGGGTCCTCGTCCATGGGCTCTGCGCCCGCTGGATTCGAGGGAGCCCCCGAGGGATCCGCGTGGTTCGAGGGGTGCGGCTCAAGGGTGACGGACGGTTGGGCCATATCTCGGGCGAAGACGTTCGGGGGGACAGTGATCCGCCCCGACGCGATCTTGGCGAGTTCGTCCGCCTCCTCATTGTACCGGCGGGGCACGTGATTGAGCTCGATGCCATAGAACTTGTCCTCGAGAGCCCGTACGGCCTTGCAGTACGCCTCTATCTTGTCGTCACGGCAGCTCGCGTTCTTCATGACCTGGTCGATCACTAGCTGCGAGTCCCCCCGCATGTCGAGGCGTTTGACGCCTATTTCGATGGCGATCTTGAGGCCGCAAAGCAGGGCCTCGTACTCAGCCATGTTGTTCGACGCAGGGAAGTGAAGGCGCACAGCGTACCGCATGTGCTCCCCGAGGGGTGACACGAAGAGCAGGCCCGCGCCCGCCCCTGTCTTCATCACCGAGCCGTCGAAGTACAGAGTCCAGCATTCTGCTTGGATCTGTGGCAGCGACAATTGCGTATCCGTCCACTCGGCGACGAAATCTGCCAAAATCTGGGACTTGATGGCCTTGCGCGGTGCGTAGGCAAGCGTTTCGCCCATCAGCTCCACCGACCACTTGGTGATCCTGCCTGCTGCGTCCGGATTGCGGATGATCTCCCCCAATGGAAAGGAGGAAACCACCGTGACAGGGTGGGCCTCGAAGTAGTGGCGAAGCTTGCGCCGCGAGAGAACCACCGCATAAAGCAGCTTCTAGACTTGTGGGTAGCGCGTCTTGGTGTCGGACAAGACTTCGCTGATGTAGTACACCGGCCGCTGAACCGGCAAAGTGTGCCCTTCCTCCGTGCGCTCCACAACGATCACGGCGCTGACCACCTGGGTAGTCGCAGCCACATAGAGGTACAGAGGTTCGCTGTCTCGCAGCGGTGTAAGGATTGGGGCATGGGTCAGGGACGCCTTCAGCTTGTCAAGCGCCTCCTGGGCCTCGGCGGTCCAGGAGAAGCGATCGTGCTTCTTGAGGAGACGGTAGAGAGGCAAGCCTTTCTCACCGAGCCGCGAGATGAAGCGGCTCAAGGCGGCGAGGCACCCCAGCACCCTTTGCACCCCTTTGAGGTCCCGAATCGGACCCATTCGTTCGAGGGCCGCAACCTTTTCGGGGTTGGCCTCGATGCCTCGCTGGGAGACAATGTATCCGAGAAGCATGCCCCGCGGCACGCCAAAGACACATTTTTCGGGGTTCAATTTTACCCCATTGGCCCGTAGGTAGTCAAATGCGATGCTGAGGTCGCTAACCAGGTCGTCCACCTTCCTGGTTTTAACGACTATGTCGTCTACGTACGCCTCAACGGTTCGCCCGATGTGGTCTCCGAAAACGTGCTGCATGCACCACTGGTATGTTGCACCCGCGTTCCGGAGGCCGAACGGCATCGTGATGTAGCAGTACATCCCGAATGGCGTGATGAATGAAGTCGCGAGCTGGTCGGACTCCTTCATTTTTATTTGGTGGTACCCGGAATAGGCATCAAGGAAACAAAGTAGTTCACACCCGGCGGTCGAATCAACAATTTGATCAATACGTGGCAAAGGAAAAGGAACTTTTGGACATGCTTTATTAAGACTGGTGTAGTCTACACACATCTGCCACTTCCCATTCTTTTTCTTTACTAGTACAGGATTGGCCAGCCACGTAGGGTGGAACACTTCCTTGATGAACCCAGCCTTAAGGAGCTTCCGCAGCTCCGCTCCGATCGCCCGCCGCCGCTCCTCGTCGAAGCGGCGGAGCCGTTGCTGCACGACGCGGGAGTGAGGTAGGATGTCAAGGGAGTGCTCGGCGACCTCCCTCGGGATGCCTGGCATGTCCGAGGGGCTCCACGCGAAGATGTCGGCATTGGTGCGGAGGAAGTCGACGAGCACCACTTCCTATTTCGGGTCGAGGGTAGAACTGACACTCAACGCCTTGCCCTCGGGGGCAGCAGGGTCGAGGGGCACTTCCTTGGTCTGCTCAGCAGCCTCGAAGCTGCCGGCGTGCTTGGCGGTGGAGCTGAGGTCCTCGTTGACCATCTTCTCCATGTTGGCCACCAGCGCTTCGTCCAGCGCTAGTGTTTCTGCGTGCTCCACGCATTCGACGTCGCAGTCGAAGGTGTGCTCGATGGACGAGCCCACGGTGATGACGCCGTTGGGCCCCGGCATCTTCATCTTGAGGTAGGTGTAGTTGGGGACTGCCATGAACTTGGCATAGCAGGGCCGCCCGAGTATGGCGTGGTACGCGCCCCTAAACCCCACCACCTCGAAGGTGAGCATCTCCTTGCGGTAGTTGTTCGGCGTGCCGAACCAAACAGGCAGGTCGATCTGCCCGAGGGGCTGAACGCGCTTGCCCGGCGCGACGCCATGGAACGGCGTCGTGCTGGGCCGCAGCTGGTCCAACCCGATCCCCAACGAGCATGTGCGCGTAGAGGATATTGAGGCTGCTGCCTCCGTCCATCAGGACCTTCAAGAACCGCGCGTTCCCGATGACAGGGTCGACCACCAACGAGTACTAGCCCGGGTTGGGGATGCGGTTCGGGTGATCCTCGCGGCTGAAAGTGATGGCATCCTCCGACCAATCGAGGAAGGAAGGAGGCGCCTTCTCCGCGGCGAGAACCTCGTGCCGCTCCCGCTTGCGCTGGCGGCTCGACATGTCGACGGTCGCCCCCCCTGAAGATGAGGAAAACGTTTTCCACAGCGGGGAAGCCGCTAGCGTCGCCATCACCCCCATCCTTCTTGGCTTCGACGCCCTTCGCGGCGGCGTGGCTATAAAACCGCTTGAGCATGTCGCATTGCTCGAGGGTGTAGTTGACCGGTGTCTTGTGGTAGGGACATGGCTTCTTCAGCATGTCATCGAAAACTCCCGGACCTCGAGGGGCCGGTCGAGGGCCCCGTCGAGCCGGGTCAACAGCAAGGGCCTCGGCGTCGTCGCCGTCGCATCCCTGCTCACGCGCCTCGCGGCGCGGCTTCTTCCCCTTCTTGCCCTGCTTGTTCTTCTGGTGGAGCTCCTTAGACTTGCTGCCCTCCGCGGGCGCGTCATCCGTGCGCTTGCCCTTCTTGCCGTCGAAGATCGCCCCCACCGCCTCTTCGCCTGAGGCAAAGCTGGTGGCGATGTCGAACAGTTCGTTCGAGTCGACCGGCAGGCTGCGCCCCAACTCGCGCACGAGGAAGGCGTGCACGATTTCGGATTGCGCCACGCTCGAGAGCTCCGTACAGCGCTTGGAGAAGCGCCGTATGAAGTCCCGGAGCGACTCGCCGGGCCTCTGAGTGCAAGAGCACAAGTCCCAGGAGTTTCCTGGCCGCACGTACGTGCCCTGGAAGTTGCCAACGAATGTGCGGACCAGGTCGTCCCAGTTGTGGATCTGGCTGGCCGGCAGGTGCTCGAGCCATGTCCGCGCCGAGTCGGCGAGGTGCAGGGGGAGGTTGCGGATGATGACTTCGTCGCTGGTGGCTCCGCCCAGCTGGCACGCTAGTCGGTAGTCGTTAAGCCACACGTGGGGGCCCGTCTCCCCGTTGTACTTGACGATGGTTGTGGGCTTGCGGAAGCGCTGGGGAAAGGCCGCCGTGCCGATCTCCCGACTGAACACGCGGGTTCCCGGGGGTTCCGGCGTCGGCGAGCGATCCTCATCGCTGTCGTAGCGTCCACCCCGTCGGGGGTGGTAGCCTGCTGCTGCCCGCGCCTCCGCTTTGCTCGTCCGCCGAGCGTTGATGACGTTGCGGGCATTGCCATCCCGCGCCTGCCCGCGCGTGTTGAGGAGGCGCTCCTTGGCCGGCGTACGCCCCGGGTTGGCAGGTGGCTCGACCGTACCACCCGCGTGAACCGAGGGTTCGGCACCTTGCACGCCCCCGTCATTTCGTGCACTCCCCTGCTGGCGGATGCGAGACGCCGAGCTCTCGGCCTGCTGGACGACCGCTTGCTCGATGAGCGCCTGCGCCTCGCGGTGTAGGTTCCGCACCTCGGGTGTCGAGGGGGCGGGCATGGCCCGCAGCAGTGTCGCGGCGGCGATGAGCTTCTGGCTCGCTCGTGGGGGCGTGTCCGGGTTGTCGACGTTGAAGTCGGTGTTGATGCGGTCACGGGCTTGCCTGCCCAGTTCACGCGCGCATTCGCCGCGCGCGGAGGCTTCCCCCGCCATGGAGGCGCGGAGCAACCGCACGGTGCGGTACTCTTCCGCCAGCTTGGCCTCGAGCTCACGCGCTTGGGCCAGTTGTGCATTGATATCGGCCCTGGTCGGCGGTGAGGGAGGAGGGGCGCTCGGCCCTGCGGCCAGGCGCGACCCAGTCCCCAAGGCAGGAGGAAGCTCCCCGTCACCGACGCCCGTCGCACCGGTGGCGTTTGCTGGGTTGTTGGCGCGGGATCATAGCTCCCCGCGCTGGAGTCGTCGGAGTAGCCGAACCAGTAGTCCGTGGCATCGAGGAACCGCCTGAACATCACTGGGTCCGGCATGCCGGAGAAATCCCACTCCGCGTACCCATGCGAGGTGGCGGGTGGCAGCGCGTCGAGAGAGCCCAGGGAGGACTCGTCGCCCGCAGAGGCGCTGGGGTCCCTGGCAACCAAGACATGGCGGCCAGGGGGAACCCTGCGCATCGTCGTGTTGACGCTGACGTTGGCAGCGTAGGCCGTCGCCGCGCCGCGCGCACCGAGTGGGGAAGCGTGGTCCGAGACCGAGCGCTCCCCCGTCGGGGGCGGCCGTCGTCGTGCCGACGGGCGCGCTTCGTTGAGAGGCGACGCGCTCGGCATGCCGTCGCTTTGACCGCGCCCCGGCGCGAGCGCCGGCCGGAGCGGCGGCGGTGCCGTGGCGCCGATGGGCCCGCGCATCCGTGCTGGCGGGCGTTGGCGTCGCGGCGACGCGTGCAGCGGCGACCGGGGCGGACCCAGCTTGGCGCCGCGCACGGAGTTCCTCACGGTTGGTGAGGCGCATCAGGTAGCCGTTCCCCGTAGCCTGGAAGTTCAGGCCCCCGAACCGGATTTCGAACCCGGCGGGGAGGGGGTCCGAGCTGCCCATGGAGTAACGCGTTCCGCGGTACTCGGTGCGAATCACCATGGAGGGAGTTGACGTCGGGTTGACCTTCAGCGCTCGCGTGCCCCACGGTGGGCGCCAACTGTCGGTGCGGAATGTAGTCCCGACACTAACTAGTAGTAAGCGCCAAGGTCTATCCCTCAATGGTCGGTGCTAAGCAACTAAAGACACGGGGTTTATCCTGGTTCCGGCCGGGGCCGTACGTCCAGCAGGGGTGTGCTCGAGGCACTATATTGCTTTGCACCGGGGTGCCTGTAGTGGGGCGGCTACAAGCAAGGCGGGAGAGGAGGCGCAGCCTCCAAGTCCCTGGTGGAGTGGTTGAAGCGAGTTCTGATGTTGTGGGAGAATTGAGGAGCGTGTGTGTGTTGTTCTCTATTGTGTCGTGTCCCTTGCGGCGAGGGGGTTCACCTTCCTTTTATAGACCAAGGAGAGGGTGAATTACAGGCATGCCGCACTATTCAGCTACACGGGGAAATATGGCGTGCAGCACCGCGGAGTTGGCGGCCGTCTTGACGGTCCTTGACACGATCTTGTCATCATGGCGTGTACTGTACCCGAACAGTGGCGGCTTCGAGGGTAAGGGCGTAGTGGTTGGCTGTGGCGTCTTCAGACGGGCTCGAGGAAGCCGTTGACGGTGATCCGTACGGGACACAGTGGCAGGCGTGGCGGCGTCCCGTCCCCGTGCGCCCTACAGCGATGGAGTTGTTGAAGCAGTGCCCGCGCGTGGTGCCGCAGGAACGGGGGCGGCCGCACAGGATCAACAGTGGCGGGATGGCGTCCCGCCGGCCTAGCGTCATGGCTTGCCCCTGCAGATTCACGAGAAAGTGGTTCGAGGGTGCGGCCGGCCCCCTTTCGAGGGTGCGGCGCGTTAGCCGTACGGGAGTAGGCGGCACAATGCCACGGAGCTGACACTGGCCATGTCGCATAGTCCCCCACAGTGGCGGGGATGGGTTCTCCCCTAGGGAGTTGGCAGAACAGCGCTGGGGCGTGATTCCCAGGCGCCTGATGGCACGGCTCTGCTGTGTCAGAGCATTAAATGTCCGTACCCGCATGCGGGAGCGGGTGTGCTTGTGAGGGGGCCTCGAGCGAGGCGGAACTCGCTCGAGGGAAGCGTGAACCCTCGAGCGAGGCGGGGCCCGCTCGAGGGAGGCGTGAGCCCTGGAGCGAGGCGGAGCCTGCTCGAGGGAGACGTGAAGCCCTCGAGCGAGGCGGAGCCTACTCGAGGGAGCCCTTGACTGGGCCACTCCGGTGGGCCGTGGGGACCACCGCGCGTGTGGGCCGTGCCTTGTGTGTGCGCTTAAGCGAGAGATGTTTCGTTTTGGTTTTTTGCAGGTTTTAAGCAGGATTCCCCTGGTTGTTTTAGGGGACCCTCAGGGCTGTCCCCGACAAGAACATTAGGTGTGCCCCTGCTCAATTTAATTATTTAACCTAATCATTATCACAAAATCGTTGCCACTAACGTGGGCAATCAAACAAGAGCGGCGGGATGAATGAAATTGAGAAAAGTGGTGGATCTCTGATCCGCATGCAGGAGAAGACAAAAAATGTAATAGTAAGAAACAATTGAAACTGAAAATTGGATAACAAAGCAATTTCTGCACATCTTGATTTCCAATCATAATCTGACCATGCACATACTAGTCCAATCCATTAAGATGCAAAAACTAAGATGCCTCGACCAAAGAAATGCATGTATATATATAATTTCTATATTACTGGGAGATTTCATTAATAGAGCAATCTATATTTATAGAGCTGATTTAAGCTAAGAAATGAAGGATTTTGTTGGATTTATATGAGAAGACTATGAAATTCATACAATGACTATTGAGAAGAAATGATTACCAGCACCGATTAGGAATGAAGCCTTTCTTGCCCTCTGGTAGCCCTACTTCTGATTAGTGCATCGAATTTGGAATTGAGAAGAATGGTTGACAATCGTGAAGACACATCAACAGGGGCATGGGTATCACCTCCCCTAAATCCACAGGATTAGTGCACTATCATCAACACCATCTACTGTATGATCTCTGCAAGGAACCACAATTACATTTATGAAACAGAAAATGGGAGGAATGGATGAAATTAACATACTCTACCTGATGATGTTCACTAGAGCTCAAGTGCAAATACCTGGCGTGAGGTTGGAGTCGAACTCTGAGGGTTGACCAGGGCCGATGAACTGGATGCGGGTTCATGCACCGTAGGAGGCACAGTCCGAGCTGGTGGGGGCGGAGGCGGGCGGTGACGGTCGTGGGGTCGGAAGCGGCAGCCACAGAATGGGGCACAGGCGAGCGGAGGACTGGGGCAGCGGCGTCGCAACGGGTCGCAAGCGGGCGGGATCCGGGCCGGCGACGAGGAGACGGGGCAGCAGGCGAGTGGGGCGTGGGCGGCGGAGGAGGACGAGAGGCGTGCGCGCCGGCGTTGGAGGAACGGAGTGGCGAGCGGGGCGTGGGCGGCGGCGAAACGACGCGCAGGAAGACGGAGGCCGTGGGCGGCGGCGGGCCGAGGGAAGGATTCAGATCGACAAAACTGACGCCGGATTTCTGTGATGCACGATGTGCAGGGATGTGCGTGGGTGGACTGGTGGAAAAAACTGGTTGAGAGAAAACGGACGGATGCACGGCAGCGTGGTTGGCGCGTGGGTGGCTGGGTGCGAAGGTGGCTCGGGTATGGAATACTATTCCATACCCAAGGGGTGTGTGTGTCTATATATATATATATGGCTATTTTTGAAATTGTAAAGAAAATATTTGGTCAAGAGGTTTAGACTGTGAGCTTTGCGGAATTTCTTCTTGTCTTACTATACATTGAGTTAGTCAAGTGCTATTTGTTTTAATAAGGATTATATACCATTTATTCAAGATGCTATTGCTAAAGATAATGTTGAGGTATACAAGATAATATTCGTGACTATCTCGTTGAAACGATGACTAACCATGTTGCTACATCAAGTTTAAGTTATGCTCAATCGTGGTTGATGTTAAAGTTTAAGCCCAAATGACTTTTGATGTTAGTGATTTTATTATTGAACTGAGTACATTGATGGCACTTCATTTGTTGCGATATGGAATTTATCTCAAGTTGTAGTTTGTTGGATATGATTCAAATTATAGCGTGAGTTTGTGAGGACACCTGAAGGGTGCACGATTTGGTTATATAATTAGCGGATATGTTTTGGTATCTGGCAACTTTTACATCAATTTAGCCCACCCTAATCATTTGTCAGTTTGCTTCCGGTTATTTCCAGTTGTCGGATCAGAACCTTTGGTCTGCGCTCGACTTGTCACACACAATGATCAGATCGGGTTCGAGTTTTTCTATGTAATTCTTGGATTGTGTCCCTTTTTTCGAGTTTTGGGTTAAAAATTGTTGGTCCGCGCCTGACTCGTCACATGGTCGGTCACACGATTGGCAACTCATCATCAGGTGGGCCCCATTTAGTTTCCAAAAAATTTACCAACTACCCATCACATCTATCTTCGAACACTAATCAGGAGTATTAAATGTGAACTAATGACAAAATCCATACCATAACATCTACCTTAATTTGGAGACAAATCTAACGAGTCTAATTATGATATGATTAGTAGTTAACAATCTTTAATGATAGATTAATTAGGTTTAATGGATTCATCTCACCATTTCCGGTCTATTTGTGTATTTTTTTAACTGGTCTACGTTCGATACTCCTAATGTGTCAAACTGTTTTCACATTATTTGCTAACAGATTGGCAGGCTTGTTCAACAATTCCGCACAAAAGAAACATTTTCTTTCCGGTTCTAAAGGAAAACAAACCAACATTCCAAAAAAAACCTTGCTTTTACAAAGACCTCAGAATCGTCAAATCCAGTCGTGTGTTTTTTTTTTGAGTCACTCAAATCCAGTCGTGTGAAAGGGAAGGGAAAGGGACTCAACGCCTACAGAGCCCAATCTGAGAACCAACCCTCCTGAGCCTGAGCCCAGAGACACCCCTCTCTCTCGCGAGTCCCGATCCGACCAGGCCGACCCCTACCCATGGCCGCGCCGCTCGCACGAGCCCCGCTCCCGCGAACCCCGAATCGCCCCGCTCCCGCCGTCCGGTTAGTCCCGCGCGGTCGTCTCCGGGCGACGGCGGCCAGTGGTGGGGGCGCGGCTGGGCTTGTGCTCCGCACCTGCAAGAACTGCAAGCAGCAGTACGACCCGGCGGCGAACCACCCCTCCGCCTGCTGCTACCACACCGCCCACTTCGGAGGTGAGATAGGCCTCGTCGCTCCGTCCAGTAATCCCCGTGTGCCTGATTTTGCTAGAGCAATCATTTGAGTTATATGTATATGTGTAGTTTGGGGGCCAAATGTGCTGAATTGGCTTAGTTGGGGTGTCAAAAAAGTTACCATTTGAAGAAATACGTTAGCTCTTTCGTGGGAAGGTTGTTCAGATTCAGTTAGCTTTTCGTTAGAGTTATCCCCCATGGATCAAGATAGGGGCAATTCATTGTTCGAAAATGAAAGATCATTTGCTCACTTGGTGCGCAATCCATTTGTGGCCACACAAGTTCTGTGCCAGGGGTTGTCCATCATGAGCTGGTTGTGTGCATTCTGAAGTCCAAGTTCCAAACTCTCACCACCTCACAATGTTAACCCTTGGAAGTAATGTCCTTCCTCCAAACTATTCATAACCTCATCACATTTCATCGAAACATTTTGACTAATTACATTGTCTGAAAGTATTAATCCATATCTAAATGGTCTTTTTCTGCCATGCCAGGTGAAACAAAGAGAAAATTCGAAAGTGTTTACGCTGGCGGGACCATGGATACTCCAGATTCAGGCAAAGTGTTCCAGTATTGGCATTGCTGTGGGTCGGAAGATCCATTTGATGCGGGCTGTACTGCTTCCCCTCACTGTTCATACGATGAATGATGCCCCATGGTTGATTTTGTTCATGTAATATAATTGTGTTGTTCCACGTGAGTACTGGTTCACTGGTTGTTAGCACCTTACATGTATGCATGAAACACTTTTGAAATATAGTCGCTTGTTTAGCTTCAACCTTCTTACCAAATGTTCTCTATGGGTCACTTAATTGATTTGTTCTTGAATACCTCACATATTTGCACCACTTTGTTGTGATTGTTCTTATGTTCTATGGTTTTACATGGGATCCAGGTTTACATATTCTTTCCTAATGTTTTTCTCACATGGACAATGAATGGATGCTTTGAATACAGTTGGATTTTGTTTCTTGTTTAGCTTTTTATTATTTGGAAGTTGACTGTCCCTGTGGATCTACATAGCCAGTCTGCTGCTCTCAGCTACAAAATTATGCCAGTTGTGTCTTTTCTTTGTTCCGATTTCTGTTTATTCCCTTAATATATTTGGCATACGGTATTTCTTTGTTCCGATTTCTGTTTATTCCCTTAATATATTTGGCATACGGTATCCTACATGTCAGTGCATATACAAACTTCAATTTGTCGTAATGGCTGGTATGGTTTAGGTTAGTAGATTTGCATAGGGTTAAACAAACATAGGATGCATGTGATGCATCCACTGTTGTGTTCTATATAATGATTTCATAAGTTTTTACCAGCAAGTGAAGTGAATTCCTAAGTGTGTGTGTGTGTCTATATATATATATAGGGTCAATTCCTGCTGTGATGTCAGAACAACAATTCCCATGAGTGATTCATGTTATTATTCTCTTTTTTGTTGCATTGTTGATCATAACCTGCCATTTTATAGCTTGATGCTTTCATGTACAATAGATATGAAACTTTTACATTACGAAGGCAATCTTGTTACGTGTTTTTTTAAACAAATGTAGGCAAGAGGATCACCAGTCTCTTATCATCTCATTATCTCAAGCCCTTTTTATGTGGTGAATTTGTACTCCAATATTATATTATACGATCTGTTATAGACATGTTCTGTCCCTTCAAATGTTCACAAAGATGATATCGGGTGAATGTTTTTATTTGATGTGCTCAAACTAAACCTAACAAACCCAAACTGACCCGCCCGAAAAAATCCAACCCAACAGGTGCACCGGGCAGGCATAGGTCATTGTTTTTTTGATCTGGCCGGAAATTCGGAGTTATCTTCCAAAACTATGGAAGTTTGATATGTCTCCAAGATTGGTACCATGAGAAGGTAAATGCAATTGTGAATTTGTGATAAAATCTAATTGCATGTTTCACATATTTTGCACTTCTCCACTAACAATTTCTATTTTTGTTGTAGCATCTGTTGCTAGTCCACAAGAAGCACCTGAAACTACTATTGAGGAGGAGGAAGAAATGCCTCAAGAAGAGTTGTGGCAGTATGCCCATAACATCATTTCTATCATTATCTTAAGAGTGTCTTGTATGTTGTTATGTACTTCTTACTTTGAGTTAATTATGTTGAGTACTTGAGTGTATGGATTATTTGCAACTCGGGAGACTTATTAGTTGCAGGTTGTGCCTGCTGAGTGGTGACTTGCAGCCTGTTCGTTTGGCTGGTGGCTGGTGCTGATTTGTTCTGAGAGAAAATTACTGCTGACTGATTGCTGGTGGCTGGTTTGTTCTGAGAGAAAAGTACTGCTGGTTGGTGGCTGATAAGCCGAACGAACAAGCTAATGCACTGAGGTTGTATTGACTAATGACTAGTATTATATAGTACTTGAGAATTAATGTGAGTGAAAGTTGCATTGTTGCATTGTTTGTGTGATACAAACAAGTACATGTTATTAAAGCATCCAAAATGCTGATGTGTTTTCATATGTCCGAATCATTTTTTTTGTGTGCATGTGGCTCTGAAGAAAAACTAATGAATAAATTTGGAAGGAAGCCTAGAGGCAGGTCGAAGACCCCGACCGTAGAGGATCTGATTCCACTTTCCAACCAGTGAGTCTTTGCGCGCGCGGTGCATTTTTTCTTAAGGCTTCGTTTGGATGTAGATATTAGAGGCCATAGAATTGAATTGAGTCCAATACCAAATCAGTCATGGTATTGAAATGAGATGCAATTTGAATTCTATTGTTTGGATGTCATAGCATTGGTGTTTGGAATCTTAAACAAAAAATCAATTCAATATTGTGTTTGGGTGTATATTGCATAGAATTGGTATTGTTCTGGTTCTTCCACATGCCGAATGCAACGACTCAAGCGTAGGTGCTTCAACCGTCACCGCCGGACACAGGCTTCTCCGGCCCGCCGACCGCCGCCCACCTCCAGCACGTGAGTAGCACCCATGGAGAGGAGAGCGCCGCCGCCTGAGGAGCAAGAGGGGTGAGGCAATGGAGGACGGCGTTGCTCCCGGATACACGGCATCGGAGGAGGGGCGCGGAGTTCGCCGTGGAGGGCGACAGAGAAGGGGTGCGGGGCTGACTGCGGAGGGAGGCAGGGAAGGGGCGCGCAGCTCCTCGCTTGCCCCGTGCCCTTCGCCTCCACCCGCGACGCCGGATTTGGGGATGTAAGGAAGCGGCGCTGGCGAAGAGAAGCGACACCGGAGTCGACGGAGGAGGGGCGGAGCGCCGTGGATCCGGCGGAGGGGCACCAGCTCACCAGCGTAGGGGCACCAGCTCGTCGTCGGGGATGAAGACGGCAGAGGGCCGCCAGAGGAGAGTGATGGAGGGGCGGTGCTGCTCCTCGTTCGCCCCACAGTCTTCTTCTCTTGCTCCGGCGCGTCTGCGGAGGGGCAGCCGGAGAGGAAGATAGAGAGGGGCCGCCGGGTGCTGGAAGACAGGGGCCACCGGGCTAGAAGATGGAGGAGGGCCGCCGGCTGAGGAAGCTGGAGCGGCCGGTGGATGGTGCTGGAACGACTGGCGAAGGGTGCTGGAGGGCCGGCCTGGAGGGAGATGGGCGTCACGGGCGAAGCGAGCTCGAATGCCAGCGAATATGGAGGGGGAACGTTCTGTATTGAGAGAGCGCGATGGAGGGCCGGTTGAGTACCGCTTGGCATTGCAGTTGATTTCGAATTCTGAATTCCTGGGATATCCAAACAGCTGGCATTGAGAGTTTTCGATACTAATTCCCAATGCCAAGGCTCAATGCATACATCCAAACGCTACTTAAGAGAACACAAGTAAAAAAAAATCAACAGTTCATTTATATGGTTAAGGGATAAATATATGACAGGTCGCAATATTTCATAGGAGGTTATTCAACGAGTTACACACAAATACAAATTTGTTTTCGTTGAACCTAGAAGGCTAGAAACTCCCATCCTTATACTCTACGTTTGGCTTTTTTCAAAAGTCAAATCTTTCAAACATTGACCAATCTCTAAAAATAGTTCATCCAAAATAGAAAAAATTGCATATTATAATAGATGATTTGATTATAAATCTATTAATACTATCTCCGTGTTATGGTTCTCTATGATTATTTATGTATATGCATTGTGAAAACTGAAAAGATTTGACTTTAAAAAGTCTAAACTTAGATATATTTTGGGACTGATGACCTTGTGATATAAATTATAATTACATAGAAAGTCCAGCATGGACCCTTTATTTATCCGCAAAAAAAATCACATAGAACATGCAGCAAATTACCGGAGTTGGCAAAGCATGCTGCTGTACAGTCATCACGAAGATCCTCTGCCACGTCACTGATCCGCGCCACCACCCTCTCACGCCATTGCTCCCCTCCGATCGAAATCCAACGATCCAGCACCACCCTCCCACGGATCCATCCCGAAAACCACCTGTCCACCTCCCCTGCGCGCCTCCACCCTCCCCCAAAATTTCGCGTTCCCTCCCAAACCCAAACCCACACCGATAAATCCCCCCTCCTCCCCCAAATCACCATCACCAATCCTCTCCCTCGCTTCCTTCCTCCTCCAGATTCCAACTCCTCAGAGTCCGAGCGGTTGCTGCGGCGAGCCAAGAAGCCTTCCCAGTTCCGGTGATGTCGGGGCGCGGCAAGGGCGGCAAGGGGCTGGGCAAGGGCGGCGCCAAGCGCCACCGGAAGGTGCTCCGCGACAACATCCAGGGCATCACCAAGCCGGCGATCCGCAGGCTGGCGAGGAGGGGCGGCGTGAAGCGCATCTCGGGGCTCATCTACGAGGAGACCCGCGGCGTGCTCAAGATCTTCCTCGAGAACGTCATCCGCGACGCCGTCACCTACACCGAGCACGCCCGCCGCAAGACCGTCACCGCCATGGACGTCGTCTACGCGCTCAAGCGCCAGGGCCGCACCCTCTACGGCTTCGGCGGCTAGATCGGCTCCTATTTTCCGTCTGGTGGCGAACAACGTGAGGTGGTGGTGTGTTCTGGTCTAGCGGAATCAGTGGCTCAGTGCGTTCTGTATCGATGTTGTGTTCTGTGGTGCTTGTTTAGTAATCGTCATGTTATGAACTGATGAGTTTACAAACGGAGGAAATTCGTCTGTGTTCAGTCTAAACCATCATCAAAAGAAACAAATCTTTTCTTGGAATCTGTTTGGTCTTCGCCAGTATCAAAACAAGTGTATTTTAAATCAATTAGTGAGAATCAATTGACTCATTTCTGAAAAACTGTATGATTCACTGTTTTTCAGAAATGAGTCAATTGATTCTTTGCTTATAGTCTCCATCAGTATAAAAGAATAAGGATATTATGCTTTCTGAGAAAAAATGAATCCTCTGCTTTTAGCCTCCATTTTTGTACTCATGGAACCCAAAAAGTCCTCAAGATCAGCTATAGCATTGTACATGTCCAGAGTCAAATGAATTGCCATCTTGTTCTCCAATAGGTGTTGGGAAAAAATTAGTACATTGGGAAACCTCTAGAGTTTGCTGAAAATGTGCAGTAAATTAACTGAATGTAGGGCATTGATCTCATTTCTTTGTAGTAGCAGCACCGGTAAGTTTGAATTTGGTATATCTGTAATAATACATCAATACACATGCTGGACCATGCTTATTAGATGGTTTCTTTTTCCTCAAAAATGGATTCCAGAGTACAAATTTATATCAGCACACACACAAACACAGCACTACTGCACTAGTCAAACATGGTACATATATGATAGTATATCAACATGGAGAAGCCCAATAACACTGAATCATAACACTATACCAAATCATAATAACTAAATTTTAGTATTCATAGTCTATGATACTAAAGTAGATAACATTGATATTATAGGAATGCTCTGCACAACACTTATAATATAGAGTAGCAAAAATCTAAAGTTATCAAATACAAACTGAACAATTAAGACTAGTGTACTACTTAAGCAGATGTGAAGTTGTGAACACTCTACCATGACAGTACAAAATTGAAATGACCGAACCATAATACATCAACACATGCCATTGAGTGAGAACGCCCAAGGAGGGAGATTATAAAACACATTCACCTGTGCGCTGCTCCTCCAAGACCACCGTAATGGTCGCACTAAATCTCCTCTCACTATTTCAATAAAACTGCATGAATCTTGAAACAGTCATTCTGCAGGTTTATTGGGATCATCCGAGAAATAGACCACGTAATCATCTGAGAAATATTTAGAAATTCCAAAGAAATAGACAACATGAATACCTAATTAAAACTTTGAAATTGAATTATTTGAAACAGACGGCGTATGTTTTTGTTTATTGGGGTTGGGCTGTTAGTTAGGCTTCAAAGAGCAAGTCTGGGCTTTTATGTTAGTTAAAGGGTGTGCTCTTTGGAAAGCCTGTGTTGTTTTGGGCTTGCTTAGGTACATTATTTATGTTTGGGTGGGCCAAACTTAGGCAGTACATACCTTT
This sequence comes from Cenchrus americanus, assembly GCA_947561735.1. NCBI lineage: Eukaryota > Viridiplantae > Streptophyta > Magnoliopsida > Poales > Poaceae > Cenchrus > Cenchrus americanus. The sequence goes on along the minus strand of OX387239.1, from coordinate 100,465,928 downwards.
TTCATCTTAAAACCTAGAACGAGAAGCACTGGAACAAGAACAACATATAAATGGGATAACAGAATTTCGGTGCGTTCAACATACTTTTTTTCTGGACGAACAGTAGGGTCCTTTTCTATTTAAACCCTCAATTAGATCCTACAATATGAATAGCACGTGCCTATTTAAGCTCTTATAGAAAAAAAAGTACAATAAACTTGGATTGTGCTGGCAACTTGGCCAGTCTTTATTTGACACGGAACTTCAGCTTGCATAGTTGCATGTGTGCACTTAGTGGGTGTCTGGATTTGTTTTATTATTACAACAAAAAATGGGAGAGTAAATAGGAGTTTCATGATGCGTATACTCAGCAGCTTTATGATTACGTCTTGGTCAAAGGTCGAAGGGAGTATTATAGACGTATTATTCTAGCCGTTCTATTGTTTAAAGTTGCTCTTGGATAAGGATCATTCTTATACCACAATGGCACGTGTTGAGGATCTTAAGTTGGTAGCATGGCGGCCCGATCTGGCGTTGTTTTCCCGACGAGCATGGCGAACATCCTCACCGACCCTGTGGAGATCTGCTTCAGCTCCTTCACCGCGACTTCGACCACGCTGGTGGTGGCAACCTCACCAACGGCCTCCGTGAAGGTCTCCGCGACGTCTGGCGTCGCCTCCAGCTCCAACCGAAAGTCAAAGACCCACCCACCCAAACCCTATGACCTTGTCCAGGGGATGGAGCATGTCATCGACATGATGGAGGAAACACTCCAGATCTGCGAACGAGCTCAGCGCTCAACGGAGGATGCGTCGCACCGCAAGACCTTCCCGTTCGGTCTGCGGCCTCCCAGCGACGTATACCAGCACCAAGCGATAAAGTCGATCTAGATCCAATCTGGACGACAGCAACCAACTACCGACATCAAGGTCGAACCTCGCGCACGTCGTGACCGTCTTGACGTACCGTGCATCTACCACAAGGGTGCACAACACACGCTCCGTGGCTGTCGTCTGCAGAGGAAGATCGATCAGGTGCGCGACGTCGCGCGTGCCACACAAGCTCCCACGTTTCCGTACGGTGGTGAGTTCCAGAAGGCCCGGGTTTGCATCTACCCCAACAACCAGAGATCTATCCGGCGGTGTGTCCTGGTGGTCTCAACGAATGACCCACCGCGAGTCGGCGCGACCGATTCCGAGAACGCACGTCGGATCCAGGCCAACGCAAACCGCGCCCAGCGACGAGCAGAGGAGCAGTGCCAGGCGGTACCCCCGTGTGCCCACGACCCGCGTCTCGAGTTTGAAGAGGTGGGTTTGCTGACGTTCAACAGCCCCCAGGCCAACCTGGGCGCAGCGTTGGCACGTCTTCAGCAGGCCAATCCTTCGCCTGAGGTCGAAGCAGCCATGGCGCACGTCCGGATCGCCACTGCTCTGGTGGAGGAGAAGAGCGCGGTGTCCAAGTCGGCTGCATCTACGTCGAGCCGGCACTCGCGCATCCGATCTAATCAGCATGCGCATTGTAGGCTCCCCACGATCCAGGAGGAGGTCAACCAGCCCGGAGCGAGAGCCGCACCAGCCGTCAATCTACACGCCAACCTCGACAAGAACCGGCGCGATCACGATGCCCGCGGCTACATCGACCAACGTCATCGCGAGCGCGATGAGCGAGAGCTGCGACGTCACCTCGACTACAACCGCGAGTACGGTCCTCCAGGCGGCGTCCACCGGATCATGGAGCGCGAGGAGCGCGAGCGCCATGACGTCGAGAACCGGCGACGTGCCCAGTACGAGAAAGACTACGGTCACCCTGAGGGTCCGGTCCGTAACCCGGCGCGGCAGCCTAGATCCGAGGTTGTGGCTGCGGCGCAGGATGATGATGCGGCTCAGGTCGGCGACAGCGGTGACGACATGACACTCACCGCCTTCCCTGCGCTGGCGCCACGTCTCCGGTCGGTTGCATACCCTGACAACTTTAAGCCCAACATCCAGAAGTACGACGGTCGCTCTGACCCCAACATCTGGCTCTCGACCTACTACGTCGCGGTGAAGGCGGCCAGTGGCAAGTTTGACCACATGGCGGCTTACTTCCCGCTGGTGATGGGCAACACACCGTCGTTCTGGCCCAACAACCTCCCGACAGGTAGCATCACGTCGTGGGCCGACTTGTCCTAGACCTTCATGTCGAACTTCCAGATGACGTACAATCGCCCCGGCAACGCCTTCAACCTCGAGAGGGTGACCATGAAGCCTGGCGAGCGGCGCGGGATGACACCAACCGGTTCTTCGAGAACCGCAACACCTGTGTCGGTGTTCGGGACGACCAGGTCGTCGACAGCTACAAGAAAAGTCTTAGGGACCGCAAGGTCTTTGAGAAGATCCACGAGTCTGGCGCCACGACGGTCGCACCGCTCATGGATGTCGTCAACAAGCTAATTGACACGGAGGAGGCCTTGGTCAACCAGTTTGACTACGAAGGGAAGTAAGACGCTGGCACCCCTAGCGCTGCTGGGGACGTCGGCTCAAAGTTCCGCAAGCGATCCTCAGAGGTACTCGCGGTGGACGGGCGCCGGCCTTCGACGTTCAACGTCGAGGAGTTCAACGCAGTGCTGGACGGCTCCTATACATTCCACGAAGGGGGTACTCACACGGTCCGCAAGTGCCAGCAGTTCAAGAGGGCGTTCTGCGCGCTCGAGGATCCCAAGTGACCTAGAGGCAATGGAGATAGGTCATCCTCACGTTGCTACAGCAACAGCCGCTGCGACGACCGACGTGGCCGCCAAGACAACGAGCGCCGCGACGACCGGCGATGTGACAACAACCCACCGGAGGATCGTCGCGAGGAGCGTGACCTGCCTCCCCCGCCAGAGACAGGCAACCCAACGGTCCGTTCCAGCATGCCAAGAGGTCGATCAACATGATCGTCGGCGTCCTGAAGAGCAGCACGAGCAGAAGAAGGTACCTGAAGGACAGCCGCGAGGTCCAGCTCATCCACACCAAGCCATCACAACCCCTGCGTTGGTCAGAGCAGCCCATCACCTTCTCCAGAGCTGATCACTGGGTCCACATCCCGGATCCCGGGTCATACCCGCTGGTCGTTGAGCCCAACATCGAGGGCGCTCTACTCGCTCAAACCCTCATCGACGGCGGGAGTGGGCTTAACGTCATCTTCGTCGACACCCTCAAGAAGATGGACTTTGACTTCAAGAGGCTCATGGAGTGCGACGAGCCTTTCTTCAGCATCGTGCCTGGCAAGGCGGCCTACCCCATGGGTCGGGTCTCCCTCCCGGTCACGTTCGACACGGAGGAAAACTTTCGCACAGAGTACCTCAGCTTCGAGGTCGCTGACTTCAAGTCATCCTACCATGCCATTCTAGGTCGTCCCATGCTGTCCAGGTTCATGGCCGTCCCACACTACACCTACCTAGTGCTGAAGATGCCGGCTCCCAATAGAGTCCTTACAGTCTACAGCGACTTGCTCATCTCGTTCAAGTGCGACAACGCCACCCTGGAGATCGCCACAACGCACGCTTGCTTCGGTGCCTCGACCGTCATGGTGGCTGAAGCAAAGAAGGTTGACCAGTCCAACTTGACCGTCCAGGAGCAGAGGCGCATCGAGAGTGCCCTCGACGCCACGCCATCGACAAAGAAGATCTGTCTCGGCCTTGCCGACCCAACCAAGATGGTCGTCATCGGTGACGACCTCGGGGAGAAATAGGAACTCGCGTTCACCAGCTTCCTCCGGGAAAATGCTGACATATTCGCATGGACCCCATCGGATATGCCAGGTGTCCCCATGGAACTGGCTGAGCACTCCTTGGATGTAAGAAAGACGGCCAAACCTGTCAAGCAGAAGCTGTGCTGCTTTGTGAAGGATCGCAAGGAGGTCATTAGGTAGAGGTTTTGAAGCTCTTAGCTGCCGGATTCATCTGTGAATGTAAAAACCCGGTTTGGCTCGCCAACCCGGTGCTTGTACCCAAGAAAACCGGCCAATGGAGAATGTGTATCGACTACACCGACCTCAATCACCACTGCCCTAAAGATCGACCAGGTCGTCGACTCTACCGCGGGGAGCACCCTGTTGTGCTTCCTCGACTGCTACGGGGGCTACCATTAGATAGCCTTGAAGGTTTCTGACCAGGACAAGACGACATTCATAACACCACACGGCATCTACTGCTACACGACCATGACTTTCGGCCTCAAGAATGCTGGAGCGACCTACCAGAAGGCCATCCAGAAGTGCTTGGGGTCTCAGATCGGCAAGAATGTCAAGGTTTATGTCGACGACGTAATTGTCAAGACTACCATCAAAGATAACCTCATCACCAACCTCGCCGAGAACTTCGCTAACCTCCGAGTCAACCGCTGGAAGCTCAACCCAGAGAAGTGCGTCTTCGGTGTTCCTTCTGGCAAGCTTCTAGGCTGCATGGTCAGCCACCGCGACATCGAGGCAAACCCCACCAAGGTCGACGCCATCCACAGGATGAACCGACCTACCAGAAATAAAGACGTCATGAAGCTTACCGGAATGATGGCGGCCCTAGGTCGCTTTATCAGCAAACTTGGAGAGAAAGGCCTGCCCTTCTTCAAGCTCCTAAAAAAGTCTGACAAGTTCCAATGGACAGAAGAGGCGGACCTGGCGCTCGAGGAGCTGAAGACCCTCCTCACGTCGCCCCCGGTCATGGTACCCCCGGCACCCAAGGAGACCTTGCTGCTCTACATCTCCGCGTCCACCCAGGTGGTAAGCGCGATGTTGGTAGCCGAGCGACCTGAAGAGGGCCACCAGTACCCCATCTAGCGACCTGTCTACTACGTCAGCGAGGTCTTATCCGACAGCAAGGTAAGGTACTCGCAACCTCAAAAGCTGTTATACGCTATTCTTGTCACGTCGCGCAAGCCACGACATTACTTCCAGTCGCACAAGATCAAGGTCGTCTCCAGCTTACCCCTCGGAGAGATCCTACGAAGTCGTGACACCGTGGGGCATATCGTCAAGTGGTCAGTCGAGCTGGGCGAATTCGACCTCGAGTTCTGCCCACGACAGGCCATCAAGTCCCAGATCCTCGCCGATTTCGTCTCTGAGTGGACGGAGACCCAGCAGCCTCCACCGGCGGAGAAGTCGGAGCACTGAAAGATGTACTTCGATGGTTCCCTGAACCTCGAAGGTGCAGGCGCAGGCGTCTTCTTCATCTCACCCTAGGGCGATCACCTGAAGTACGTTCTACAGATCCACTACAAGGCGTCCAATAACGGCATCGAGTACGAGGCCCTGATCCACGGGCTGCGTATCGCTGTTTCCCTCGGAATCAAGCGACTTATTGCGTACGGTGACTCCAAGGTCGTCATCGATCAGTTCAAAAAGGCATGCACTGTCAAGAAGGAGACAATGAACGCCTACTGCACTGAGGTGCGCAAGCTTGAGGACCACTTCGAGGGCCTAGAGTTCCACCACGTCTCCCGTGACAACAACGTGGCGGCCGACGTACTCTCCAAGCTAGAGTCCAAGTGCGCTGGTTCCGGCCGGCGTATTCATTCAAGACCTGCGCAAGCCATCCATCAGACTGCTCAACGACCCTGAGACGTCACCCAGTGACGTACTGAGTGGCCGTGACGTCCTCATGGCGGAGGCTGAAGTCGACTGGCGTCTTGACTTCATCACCTACATCGTGGAGAAGCACGTAGACAAGGTCGAGCGAGAAAAGATCATTAGACGTGCAGCCAACTACGTTGTCATCGGCACGGAGCTGTATCGGAGGTCCGCCTAGTACTAATGAAGTGCATCCTCCGATCCGAAGGTCTCGAGCTCCTGCAGGAAATCCACGACGAGGAATGCGGTAACCACGCAGCCTCTGCAAACCTGGTGGGGAAAGCCTACAGATCGGGCTTTTACTAGCCTACCACCATGGCCGACGCTCAACACCTGGTTCGGCGGTGCAAGGGCTGCCAGTTCTTCACCAAGCAGCATCACGTCCCGGCTCAAGTCCTGAGGACAATTCCACCATCCTGGCCCTTTGCCATTTGGGGCCTTGACTCGGTGGGACCATTCAAGACGGCTCCTGGCGGCTACAAGCACATCCTGGTGGTGGTGGACAAATTCGCCAAGTGGATCGAGGTCCACGCCGTCGCTACGGTCACGTCAAAAGAGGTCACGAAGTTCATCGAGGACATCACCCATCGGTTCGGGGTACCCAACAAGATCGTCACCGACCTGGGCAAGGCCTTTACAGGGTCGGACTTCTGGGAGTTTTGCCAGGACAGCCTCATCGACGTCTACTGCTCCTCGGTGGCCCACCCATGGTGCAACAGCCAGGTTGAGCGGGCAAACGACATGGTGCTTCAAGCTTTCAAAGACCGCATCTTCGACGACGCTTCGCATTACGCGACTAGGTGGCATGCAGAGCTGCCTCACGTCATCTGGGGTCTCCGAACCCAGGTCAGCTCAGTCACGAGATATTCGTCGTTCTTCCTGGTGTACGGATCAGAGGCGGTCCTCCCAACCGACGTAGCCTTCGGTGCCCCGCGCATCCAACACTACGAGGAAGGAACGGCCGAGGAAACCCGCAAGGTCGACCTCAACATTATTGAAGAACATCGCGTAGCCGCGCTGATGCGACATAAGTGGTATGAGCAGCAGCTGCAACATTATCACGACTGCAACGTGCAAGAAAGATCTTTCAACGTGGGAGACCTGGTCCTACGTCGTATCCAAAGCACCAAGGGGATGCACAAGCTATCTGCCCCTTGGGAAGGCCCCTTCATTGTGATGGAAGTTGTCAGCCCATCGACCTACCGCCTCTAGTGGGCCGACGGCCAAGGCATTCCTAACGTCTGGAACATTGAACATTTACGTCGCTTCTATCCTTAGAAGATCTGTACCAAAAAAAGAAAAGCTATGCACTCTCCTCACTTGTAATTTCAATTTAATAAAGAAAGAGATTACCTGTTCGACAACCCCCTTTGTCGACATGTGTTTCGATTTCCTTTTTTACTTTAAGTTATTTTCCCTTCCCCCTCGAAGGGCTCGGGGGCTTGGTCTGGGCTTGGCTTCGCCAACCTAAGGGTCTTGCGACCTGAAGGGATTTCCGTTTATGTTTTACGCTCTCAAGCCCATACTGTTTAGTTAGCTTTTGCTTCTGTTATAAACGTTCCTAAGTCTCTAGTTCAAAATACCTAGGGTCCACGACCCCCTCCGTGCACCGGTCGTGCCTAAGTCCCCACGCTAGGCCGCCCGATCGGTAAGCCATTCCTCCACTGAGTTGGGTGAGCGGAGGGTTTATCTTGCGACCTAGTTACTTTCGACGTGCATAATAAAAGCATCCTGCCATCACGTGCATGCATCTCTTAATAGGCAAAAGCTTTTTCATATCGCAAGTTTATTTACACCATTTATCAACCTTACCCACGTCTACAAAGCTCCTTTCAGCACCGCCTCAATCAGTGTCGAAGTCGAACTTCTTGACGACCTCGCCCACAGCTGCCATGATGTCTGAACGCCTGATGTGGCCCAACAGGTCCACGTCTTCCGAGACCTTTTGCAGGTAGAACAACGGGTCGTGGTGCTTGACGGTGGACAACGCCGCAACCGCCGCAAGGTTGGCGGTGTCTAGGAGTAGGACCTTGATGCGACCTTCAGCCTCGTCCAGCTGGTCGATCAACGGCTTGGGTTCGGCTCCTTCATCTTGAGGGACGTAAAGGTCGATGACGTACTGGGCAGTGTCCTTGAGCTCGCCCAGCTCCTTCTCAAGACCTGCATTACAAGAAAGCGGAAATCAGAACCACGGCCTACTGCGACACATTGTCCAACTCCCAGACATCATGCAGGATGCTAACCTCGCCGGGTCTCCGTGGACTTCTCCTTGATGAGCGTCAACTGGCTCTTGATCGCGGCCAGCTCCTTCTTGAGGGCCTCCTCGGTCTCTCGAGCACCTACAGTGATCCAAGGTCGAAGAGTTGTAACCAAGACCTTACCAAAAACACATGGAGTTAGCCCAGAGCAGTGGCGAGAACGTACCCTCTACAATGGCCTGGAGGTCGGAGGCCGCGTCATTGGCTTTTCGCTCGGCGTCCTCCAACTTCTTCTTTAGGTTGTCCGCATCCTTGCGCGCCTGGCGCGCCATGGCTTCCTTGACGCTGGATCTCGTGCGCCGCTGCGACCTTGACCTGCAACTTCACCTCTCGAGCCATGGCGGCCTCTGTGTGTGCATTGGCCGCCTTGCGCAGCAGACCTATCCGCGCTTGTGCCTGCTCAGCAAGAGACTGCACGACGAGCAACATAAGTCGTTAGAACCTGACGACATTCCAGTAACTGAAGCAAGAACCAAAGGAACTTAGCAAGGACCCTTACCAGCAGCATGGTGCCGATTGTGTGCGCCGCCTCCTTGAACTTCTCGAGATCGCGGCGGTCGGTAACGACCTCCGCCTCCCATGGGGTGCCGACGTACAGACACCGGTCTTCATCGTCCACCGCCTGCATGCCCTCAGCAAAGATGCCTCCTGACGGTGGCTCTTCCTACGGGCAAGAGGTGCCGCAGCCACCACCCTCACCTTCGGTGGCGGGAGGCACACTAGTCCCGGCCTTGTCCGTCTCGGGTGCTGCTGTCGTCCCAACTCCAGCGGCCGCACTCGTCATGTTGGTCGCTGAAGCCGCTGGCGACTCCACAACGGGCGCCTCTGGTGCCTTAGTCCCAAACGCCTCCTGGCCTGAGGCGTTCTTCCCGCTCTCCGACATCGTCAGAGGAACCCTGCTCACAAAAAGGCGACCTAAGCAAACAGCCAGCACACAGGGGAAAAACGAAGTTACGTTGTGTGTAGGACAGCTGACTTACTTGGTTGCGGACCTAAGGCCGTTCTTGCAAGGTTTGGACGGGGCCTTCTTAAACATCTTGTTTGACCCTGCGTCATTCACTGGGCCAGTGCTTGACGTGGACAACCCCTGCGCCCCAGGCGCTGGGTGGGGCGTCTCCGCCGCCCGCCTTCCCAGCGACGTAGACGTTGTTGCCCTCGCGACTGCACGTCAACCTCGTCTTCTTCAACGTCGACGGTTTCGACGTCGGAACTTTTCGTGGTGGTGTCCAATGACATCGTGGACCTAGTCTGCTCCCCCTCCTCTTCTTCAGCTCTGTGAGCTGGGTCGCCGCTTGGGAGGCATGAATCTTCCCCGCGGTCTGCCGCGTGCGTCGCGCCGCGGCGACCCTGGACGGAGACCTGCGCGATGTGGTGGGAGCTTCACTGTCGTTCCCCTCCGTCGAGTCAGAGATGTACTCGTCGACGGGAGGAGGTGGTGTCTTCTGCACGTCCTCCGCGTCGTGGACCTTGTAGCTGTGCTGGCCCTCGTCGCGCAGCGGCGCTGGGTAGCACTATAGGCCTTCACGGTGCTATACAATAAAACATAAACACTCATCAGAGCCAAGATGTACAAAACCAAATCAAAGGAAGACTAAGGTCGAAGACTCACTGGGTCGGTAGGGCTGTATATCCCTAGCGCCTTGGGGCACTCCTTGTTGCGGATCCGCCCATCGAAGATGTTCTTCGCACAGGCTATCATCTCCGCCTTGGAGACCTTGCGCTGTGCGACCCGGGTTGGGTCAGACTGCCCCCAATACTCGAAGGCCGGATGGGCCCAGTCCTAGAGAGGCTGGATGAGACGGCGGCAGAAGATGATGGCCACCGCGGCGCCAGTCAGCCCCTCCGCTTTCAGCTGCTCCAGGTCGTCCAGCAAGGGCTTGAGCTCTTGGGTGTCTAGTGTCGTCAGCTGGTTGGTCCATTCTAGGCCCACGACTGGAATCCGCCCTGTCCTTGACCTCAACGCCAGCGCGAGGTTGTCGAGGTAGAACCACCCTTGCTTCCAGCCAGTGGTGTTGTCGGGGAGCGCCATGTCGATGTACTCCAACTTCATGTTACAACGTAACATGAAGCTGACGCTACCGACGACCACACCCTTCCCCGTCTTCTTCAGCTCGAAGAAGTGGCGCCAGAGGTGGAAGTGCGTGGTGATGCCGAGGTAGGCCTCACAGAGGTGGATGAAGGTCGCGATGATTCTGATCGAGTTGGGTGCCAGATGCACCAACTCAATCCGGTAGAACTGCAGCAGCCCGCGCAGGAAGTCACATGCGGGGACGCTGAATCCACGCTCGATGTGCGCGATGAAGACGACCATCTCACCGGTGCCCTCGGTTGGGAACGCCTCTCCTGCCACCGGCCTCCACCCGACTTGCGTATTGGGCCGCATTAGCCCGCGGTCGACCAGTGACTGGATCTGCTCCTCGGTCACCGTCGATGTCTTCCAGACGGTGCTTGGATCCGAAATCGCCGGCTTCTCCATCTTGCCTTCTTCGAACCCGACGCTCTTGGATCTAAAGGTCACTAGTGACTTCACTCGCATGCGAGGGCGCAGTGGTGGCGGATCTAAGCTCGGCGGCGCTCTTACTTTTTCTGAGCACAGCACGACAGCAGCAACCCTAGCTCTGAGCGGAAATGGAAGCAAGTGGAGGCCCCTGGGCCGCGAGGCGGCCTTATATAATCGGGACCCAACGCTGCAATGGGTGGCTGGGCCCTTGAGGTCTATCCGGCGCAGTTTTCGGTGACTCAACGGTCTTGCGCCCTCAACGGATCTTTCGCCCAACGGCTCTCTTCGGCCTAACGGCTACTCAGCAGTAACGGCTACTCAGTAGTAACGGCTAGTTTCGTGCGAGAATTTGCGTTTGCCAGCCTTCGCATGAGGTTTCGTCTGACGTGGACTCGCTATGCCCCATTTTAGGCCCCCCACTATAAGAAATTCATCTTTGCATCCAAGGTTGCCAGTGACCTACAGTCGACCTGCTCCAGGTCGCTCAGACTCCAGTAGTCCCAAGGTCGTCCCGACCTCTTCACGCAAGGGTGTACTTCGGATCCCTGAGGCCCGGTTGCCTACATGCCTTCTGGGTCTCTATGACGTACAATGACTTCTATATCAACGGCCCCGTGCTTAATGGCTCTACTGCCCGTTGATGACCTCCGTGGTCCTATTTACAGCGCTTCGCTGAGGCCTTTGGGCCTGTCAGGTCGATTTCGACCCTCTTACCCCAGGGTTGATGCCCCTACGCTGCGCCACTGCACAAGAGGCCGTGACGATTCAGGTCGTCACGAGCATTCACGTACAATGATGTGACCTTCCTAAGGTCGGCGCAACGCCATGGCAGCACCGAGACCTTGGCCATGCCAATGCTATCTCGGGTGCCCCATTCACAAAAATAGGCAGAGATTAACTACTACTCGGTGCTCATGCCTAGCACCTTTCAAAGCTATAAAAGACCTTGGCCCAAGGCCAAGTTACAAGATACAAACGTGTTAAAGGTCCCGGTGTACCTTACATGGTGCATGTGGTGCAACCTACACTGATGAAGCGCGTGTCGTATGGACCTCCCTGGGCCCACTACATCGGTGGGTACCAGGACCGACTACTCGGTGGGCCCCTGGGACTACCCGGCTTGCGCTGCACGGCACCTGAAGGCGTGGAGCACAAGGACTACACAGGAGTAGTACTCGGTTAGGGATCTGTACATGTTCCGCACTGTATGGAGGTCTCCTAGACGTACTCGACTAGTACTCTTTCCCTACTCCGACTTGTAACCCTGCCCCCCGGACTATATAAGGCGAGGCAGGGACCGATCTCAGGATCACCTCATACAATCCCCTACAACCCACAGCACACTATTGCACCATCTTGTAATCGTGCCCTATCAATCCAGAGCTACGCAGCATACAGGACGTAGGGTATTACGCACCTCGCGGCCCGAACCTGTCTAAATTGTGTGCCACGTGTCTCTTCCTTCGAGTTACCGATCTCGGCGAGTCACGATCATCTACTTCGGGTACTCCCCGTAGTAGGTTGCCGGTCTAAAACACCGACAGCTGGCGCGCCAGGTAGGGGGCTACCCTAAACCCTTCGGGTGGCGATGCGCTCAAATCTACTACAGCGGCAGCGGGCTGCTGGGGGTGGATTTGCCTCTAGATTCAAACGGAAATGACTGCGGCTCACTTGGGTGAAAAACCCTAAGGGTTTTGGCTTCTATTTATAAGCCAAATCGCCTCCGCAACGGGCGGCTGGATAAGTCCACGCGCGGCTGACTCAGCGGCTGCGCGTGCCTCTTCGTATTCTACTAGTCGACGCGCCTCACCTCGGGGGCTCGGCTACTTCTACTCGACTACCTGGGAAGCGGCTAGTATCAAGAGCATCTCAGGACACATTCTCCAAGAAGACCCTTCAATTCGAGAGGAAGTACTCGACTCAAGGCTCGGGGGCTCCGTGCCACGTGTCCTTCGGTTTTTTCTCTCCGGATTTTTCGGGATTTTCTTGCCAAGATTTCAGATGAACCCTCAGCCAGAGCCCGCGGCTCGGGGCTCGGGGGCTACTCCATGTGGATTGCGGTTCTGCAAATCGCATCTCCATAACGGCTCCGGCTTCAAGACAAGACAGGCATTTCTTGAAGACCTTCAAAGGCAGATTTCGAGGATGCTTGGGACTACTCGAGAAGACTTCAAGATTGCTCAAACATCAGCTGGAGTACATTCCAGCCTCGGGATGCTTCGACTACTCTTGAGGACTTTTGACCTGTAGCACTCAGGGACGCTTGAGGACTACTCATTAAGGCCGTCAAGAATACTTGAAGCTATCCTTCTCGACTACAAAGTACTCGGGGGCTTGTCGTATGGACCTCCCTGGGCCCACTACATCGGTGGGTACCAGGACCGACTACTCGGTGGGCCCCCGGGGACTACCGGCTTGCGCTGCACGGCACCTGAAGGCGTGGAGCACAAGGACTACACAGGAGTAGTACTCGGTTAGGGATCTGTACATGTTCCGCACTGTATGGAGGTCTCCTAGATGTACTCGACTAGTACTCTTTCCCTACTCCGACTTGTAACCCTGCCCCCCGGACTATATAAGGCGAGGCAGGGACCGATCTCAGGATCACCTCATACAATCCCCTACAACCCACGGCGCACTATTGCACCATCTTGTAATCGTGCCCTATCAATCCAGAGCTACGCAGCATACAGGACGTAGGGTATTACGCACCTCGCGACCCGAACCTGTCTAAATTGTGTGCCACGTGTCTCTTCCTTCGAGTTACCGATCTCGGCGAGTCACGATCATCTACTTCAGGTACTCCCCGTAGTAGGTTGCCGGTCTAAAACACGGACAGCGCGCCGCAAGCTTTCTTCTAGCTTTAGGACCTCTTTGGGGTCCTCCACCGCCGACAAGGTCGTGGCTGTCACGTAGCCACCTGTACTCTAGCCCTCGCAGGTTTCCTGTGGAGTCCCATCTTTTGCTAGGGTGCTCTCACAAGATCCCAAATGGAGCCAGCTCCACCTTCGACCTCTCCCGGTGCAGCACGGCGACCTCCAACACCATATTAGGCCTATCCTTGCAAGGCCCGTTGTGGCGTGTCCTGCCCCATGCTGCACCTAGATTTTTCGCTGGGTGTGGGTATACAGGTCGGTGGAGTTATCCTAACTTCGCAAGCATTCTTCTAGCTTCAAGTGATGATACCTCCGCTCTACACTCGGGTGGATGCACACAAATCCAAGGCGAGATTGTATTATCAACTAAAGTTTCCATGGTGCCTTCTCCGGATTTGGCTAACTGAAGGTTCTTGGGAACCTATTTATAGCAGAGGAGCTCAGCACTGGTGGCTATCCACTGCATTGGTGATGCGGCGGTCTTATCAGGATACTGTTGGCACATGGATGGCGAGGTCTTTGTCCGCTACCGGAAGCTCTTGAACGTCTGCAGCAGTCCTGATGACACCTTTTCAGACTTTGTCTTCTAGCGGTGGCGGCAGCATCTCTATACAGGGACAGACTCTGTACCTACACAGTACGCCCGTGGGTCAGCAGGTGACAACAACCTGAGTAACTCGGTGTTTCTGTGTGGAGATTCCCGTTGTTTTGTCGGTTTCCAAGTGAAGAGCATCTGTTTCCTCAACAAAAGGCCGTAGGTCGTAGATTCTTTCTTCGAGCATCAACCCGACCTTTCAGGTCGCCTTACTGCTCGGGGGCTACTCTACGAGTGCGTCTGTGTGACACCCTTTCTCTTTCACGTCGCCTCGACCTACTGGAAGTACGCTTCTGGTACATCTCCGCTTGACCTCCCGTTGGTCGGCGTTTTCAACCTTCCTTGAAGGTGCGGTGGCTTTGCCTGATTCTGTTCAGGTCAAGGGTTCTTCTGGCAGTCAGGGCGCCTTGTCTTCACTTCAAGCCCCTGGACTTACTTTCCTGAGACTTGATGTTCGTCTTCGTCTGCGCCGAGGTGGATTTTCTTCTTTGGATCCCTGTGCACCCTACGTGACTTCATTGCCGTCACGTCTTCGCTCTACTTCGACGTGACTTCGTTTCTACCTCTTCGCCTACAGGTCGATCGGGGACTTGTGAGACATGGGTACCCATGGGTCCCCACCGACCAGGGTCCTGGAGATCCCTGACAAGTGGACCCGACCTGCCAGAAGCTTAGCCGACCTGGAGACCTTATCCGTAGTCCCGACGACCTTGGAAGACCTCGGACGACCTTATCCAGATCGCGGGTGACCTGCCAGGCTTGCGGGGCAAGCCTTCCCCTAGATCACGGCGGCACTGCCGCTAGTAGACCCGAGGATCGCGGGATCCTTTCTGTAAATTGCGGAAGGCGACCTTCCTAAATCTGTAACCGACCCCAATGAGGGTCCACCAACCTTGAATGGAAACCCTAGTCCGCCGGCCATATAAGGCGGCTTAGAGCTCCATTCGAGGGGAGATCACTTTCCACATAATCCCACCACACTAGATGTAGGGTTTTACTCTCCGGATGCCTGAACCAGTCTAAATTCCCCTGTGTTCTTGCCATACTCGCCGAGTCCCGAGTTCATCCTAGAACTACCGCTTACGCTCTTAGGTCCTGATCCCCCCATCAATCCACCTACAACCGCTTGGGTAGCCCCCTTGCGGATCTGTGTAGGTCACACGCGGTGACACATACTTCCAAACTCTATAAAACTTCTTCAGAGATATTTCCATTAATAAGCATTCACACGAAAAAATGTACGGAACTCAATAATTTTATACGATAGTCTCCACATGTATCATTTGTATTTTTAGAATTTTAAAATAATTTTTGGACACACGTCATGGTCGTGTTTTATGGTCAAGATGTTCAAAGTTTCTTTTGATTTGTGAAAAAGGTCTTAAATTGGGAAATAATATGAATATCATTTTCCTATTATTGTATTCTATTATTTGAATCACTTCCAGTTCAAATTTGATTTGATTTAAAAAATTACTTGAAATTTAATTAATTAGTTAAATACATCAAACTATAAGAAAGGTGTTCCATATTTTACATAGAGTACCACATGTTGTATGTGGAGTGTAGAAAAATTTAGAACATAGAAGATAAATATAGGTACGAGTTGTTTCACAAGTGTCCTTTATATATTCAATCGAAAAAAGAAAACACATATTTAGTTTGATGTTTTGGAAAAACCCCCTTACTAAAATGTGTATATGTTTTTGAGATGTGCAATTGTGATATAAAGTTTTGTTCATCTGAAGTTGTATAGAAAAGTTATGAAAACATTTAAGGTGTCAAGAGGGTTTTTGCTGTGCGCCGGATACAAAATGCACAACAAAGTTTATTTTGCCGTGCGTCAGATGCAAAACGCACGACAAAGGATTCACTTTTTCGTGCACCTTTTGTTGGCGTACAACAAAGCCTAACCCTACTGCCCTTGCTAATGGTCACGTGAGGAAAGAGAAAAAATATACTTTGCCGTGCATAAAAAAACGCATGGCAAAGATCTTGTTTGCCTTGCGCCAAAGAAAAGGGCACGACAAAGCGTGGATTTGCCGTTTGTGTTTTTGCTGTGCGCCCGATAAAATGTGTACGACAAACTTTGGGACACACGACGAAGAACAATTTCTCGTAGCGAGCATGAGTTCAATAGCAAAGTTTTTTTAAAAATAATAATCCAGCTTATGTATACATTTAATTGTTCATTACTACACAGAACCAAAATCTAAGTCAAAACATCTTTCGGCGGTTGCAGTTGATACTAGAAGAATTAATAATGATTTGATTGAGGTGTTAATAATGATCTAATTGAGCTAAATTAAGAGTAACTTATTATATCATATACATATTAGGGGTATATTAGAGAAATTAGTAGAGCATTGGGGTGCCAGCTTTCCCCCTCCCTCTGCCTCTAAACCAGACCATCTGTGCAAACTTAGAAACTATGAATCAAGACCACATGATTCTCATTTGCTGACTCCTTTTAGAAGTGGATTCATTTTTCACTTAACCTCCTCCACAATTAGCAAATCTACAAAAGTAATCATAGTTTTGCAAACCGTTCTAGCGTCAGATTTGGAGGGGGTTGCAAAACTATGATTACCTTTGCTAATAGTGGAGGGTTTAAGTGCAAAATGAACCCACTTCTAAAGGGAGCTATCAGATGAGAATCATGTGGTTTCGATTCATAGCTTCTAAGTTTGCACAGATGGTCTGGTTTAGAGGCAGAGGGAGGGAGGGGGGCTAGCACCCCAATGCTCTACTAATTTCTCTAATATACCCCTAATATGTATATATGATATAATTAGTTACTCTTAATTTAACTCAATTAGATCATTATTAACTCCTCAATCAGATCATTATTAACTCTTCTTGTATCAACTGCAATCGACGAAAGATGTTTTTGAGCTAAAACTGGCGAATACATGTCTTAAAATTTATAATGGAAGTTGAATTCTTGCGAGATTGTTTAGAACTTTTTATTGAGAAGGAATTGTCTGCATCAATTACTACTAATGAAATTATTGAAGCCTACGATTTTGCTACTAGTCCCAGAGAAAATTTTAAGTTGATACATATGTAATTTTGTGTTGATTAAAACTTGTGAAACATGCCACTATTATATGGCATATATATGAGTAAAACCATGTAGCGTGACCGTTAATTCTACCTTCTTTTGTTTATGGCCCTCCCTATTCTTAATTCCTGGCTCCGCCCCTGGTCTGGTTTCCACCTTATATGCTCCCGTCAAAGAAAAGCTACTTTAATAGACATTATCACACATCCAAAACAATTAGATCAAAAAGATTGTATTCTACTGTTAACATACCAGTCATTTGAAATAATAAAACTCCATCACTGCTATCACACGTAACACAAGATCCCCAGATTTTTCTCCTTACTGGTAGAGCAACACCCAAAAGTGACACTAATATGTTCCTGCATAGATGAAAAAGCTCGTGCCTTGTTAAAAACTTCATCATTACAACTTAGCCAAATAGTCTAACACATAGCACACGCTCCAACCAATCATTAAGCATATGGTTAACGCTTAGTGAATGAGGTACATTTAAAGGATTAATGTAACAATCTCTAAACAAACCTAGCCTTCTAGCAATCAAAGAAGAGGTGTGTTGTATTGTCTCATTCAAGTTACAAAAATAACATTTGAAGCTTCCATTCCACTGCTTCCTTGCTAAATTTTCGTTGGTTAAAGTAACTCTTGGCAAAAATGCTTACACATGGGACCTGTCGGTGCGGAAAGTAGTCCCGACACTAACTAGTAAGAGCGCTGAGATCAGTCTCTCGATGGCCAGTGTTAAGCAACACAATGACACGGGGTTTATCCTGGCTCCGGCTGTGGGCCGTACGTCCAGCAGGGGTGCGCTCGTGGTGCTGTATTGCAGTGCACCGTGGTGCTCGTAGAGCGGAGCTACAAGCAAGACGGGAGATGAGGAGGAGCCTCCAGGTCCCTGAGGGTTGATTGAAGCAAAGTGACAATATCCTAGGTGAAGGCGGAAATGTGAATGGGTTGCTCTATATCGTCCCCCCCGCGGCCAGGGGACCGCCTCCTCCTTTTATAGGCCAAGGGGAGGCGGTTTAAAGTCACGCCGCGCAGGTATAAGTGCTACATGCGGCAGTATGCGTGCAATGTCGTGGAATTGACAGTTGTCCCGGTGAATCTTGCCTCTGGCGGGTGTCGGGGTGGTTCCTGCCCGTCCGGGGGTGGCTTCGAGGGTAGTGGTGCTAGAGTCCTTACTTGGTCGCTATCCATACGTCGATTTGAGGGCTCAGCTGATGGGAGGTCGGAGATCGCACAACAGTGGGCATGGTGATGTCCTGTTGTCCTGGGTTCCCGCAGTGCTGGGGATGACGCTGCAGTGCCTGGGATGGCAGCACAACGGCGGGGATGGCCGTGCAAGGTCAGAGGTGACTGAGGAGACCCGCCCCACCGACCTTACGTCACGGCGTTGTCCCCGACGGGTTCAGAGTAGGTGGCCGTACCCCTTCTGAGGGTGTTGCTGTCCTCTTTCAAGGGGGGCGGCATGGAGGAGGTACGAGAGTGGGCGGCACAGTGTCAAGGAATGACACCGGCCTTCCCGCACAGCACCCACACAGCGCCGGGGATGGCCGCACAATGCGGGTTGGTCGAACAATGCCGAAATATGATTTGCATGCGGTGTCAGAGGGCCAGCGTGGCGGGGATTCGCATTTTACCTGTGTGCCCGTGACGTCGTGGGTTTAGGGCGGCCTCGAGCGAGGCAGAGACTCGCCCGAGGGGGCGTCAAGCCCTCGAGCAAGGCGGAGATTCACCCAAGGGGGCGCCAAGCCCTCGAGCGAGGCAGAGATTGCGTGGCGCGGCGCCTGGCCCTCGAGCGAGGTGAAAACTCGCCTGAGGGGTACCATAGACGGCTGCTTGAGGGGCCGCTACGGCTTTTTGGGCCGTGGGCCCTTCTCTGATTTGGGATGCAACCACATGAGGTGCGTTTTGTGGATTGTGGGTTTGTTTGATTATCTTGTATTATTTTTAGAAAAGGGTGTTTTCCCCCGTTATTAGGGGACCCTTATGGCTGTCCCCGACAGCAGCCCCCGAGCCTTTGCAGCGGTATCCGTTAGGAACCCGCAAAGGTTTGTGCTTTCTGACAGGACTTTCTTCCCTCCTGGATGCTGTGATGTTCCGTGGGGGCGCACTAGCGCACCCGCGGGTGTAGCCCCTGAATCCTTGGAGGAGTGTGAATACTCATGCAAGGTTTTTCCACAGCATGTTTCAAGTGTGCGAGGTGTTTGTTTCAGCTGGCCTCGGCAATATTTCAGCCGGCCTCGGCGGTGCCATGCACACATTTCGGCATTTGCCTGCGTTCGGTGCATGTCCAGGAGGTGTAGCCGTGCGTCGAGCCCCCGAGCCTGGGCCCACTCAAGGCGATCGGGGTGAGCTCTCTGGCTTGTCAGTACGCCCCTTCGCCACTCTTTCGCAGGGCGGAGGGGTGAGGTGTCCACGACTCCCATTGAGCGGGTTGCGAATTGTGGATCCCTCGTTGAGCTGCTAACGGGTGGTTCAAGTTGACATCCGTGCCACATTCGATAAGGGTCGGCTCGTGGTCCGGAGACACATCCATAAAAGCGCTTTACGCTGGTGTGCTAGGCAGGCTCGGTCCCGTTGGGACCGAGGGCGTGGAAGCTCTCCCTCAGTGGAATCCCTCGACTAGCTGCCCTCGTTGGCCATGAACACGAACTATGGGGCGCCCTCGAGCTCGTGAGCTCGAGGTCAGGCTCAAATGCGCGCGCCTTGGTCGTCCCTGACTCTGTCAATCTGAGGCGCCTGTTCGAACCCTTCGAGGGTCAGGCTCCGTACCCCTAATTAGTAGGGCCTTTGCAGGGTGGCAATGAGGTGCTCCCATCTTGGTTTGATCTGTGGAGTTTGCGGGGTGGTGGTCGAATCAACCCTTGGGCCACTAATCAGTAACTCCTACGCGAGGGGCATCTGCGGTGCCCACCCTCAACGGGTGGGACTTGAGCGTTGATCAGTAAATGCGACATTCGAGGGGCATCTGCAGTGCCCGTCGTCGACGGGCGGGACTTGAGACCGCTGATCAGTAAACGCGACATTCGAGGAGCCAACCCTCGAGTTCATCGAGTGAGGCTCGGCTCCGCCCGTTTTAGATCGGGGCGTTGATCGTACCCTTAGAGGGTCGGTTCTTCGTGCTCTGGGCTCTGGTTGCATGGGGAGGTTATACTTACTCTATAAGGAACCCGACCATTTAATGACCGTGGTCGTGGCCGCAGTCATGCGTAGTGGGTGCACATTTTCAAGCAGCGCTTCGCAGGCGCCGTGGGTGACGTGGGTGGCGGACGTGACAGGGCGCCACGCCCCTTCGGTTGCCGTGCCGTAATGATAGCGCGCCCGTGCACGCACAGTTGTTTCAGCGCGGCTGGGCCCATTGGTCAGCGATGTAAGCCGCCACCCGCATTAATTGGCGCTGCATGCGGAGTTTTCGGGGGGGGGGGTGTTGCTCCCCTGTATCTATAAACCACAGGGGAGGGCAGAGGTGAGTTCTTACCTTGCCACTTGCATCCATCGTCCCCGCAGCTCACTTTCCTTTCGGCCGTGTGCTCCGCCGTCCTTGGATTTGCTCGCGCTCCTTGCGTTTCCGCCGCTGTCGTAGCGACCACCCCGCCGAGGGTGGTAGCCTACTGTCGTTCGCACCTCTGCGTTGCCCCTTTGCCTGGAGTTTATGATGTTTCAGGCATCACCGTCCAGAGCTTGTCCGCCTGCGTCAAGAATCCGCTCCCTGACCGGTGTCCTGCCCTGGTTGGCCGTCTGCCCCGTTGCGCTGCCCGCATGGACGAATGCCTCTTGGCCCTGAGCACCGCCGTCGTCCCGCGTGCTGGGCTGATGGCATATGCGGGACGCTGAGCTTTCGGCCTGCTGCACGGCCGCCTACTCAATGAGGTCCTGCGCCTCGCAGTGCAGGTTGCGTGCCTCGGGTGTCGAAGGTGCGGGCATGGCTCGGAGCAGTGTCACCGCTGTGATGAGCTTCTAGCTTGCTCGCAGTGGTGTGTGCGGGTCATCGACGTTGAAGTCAGTGTCGATGCGTTTGCGGGCCTACTTGCCCAGCTCACGTGCGCGTTCGCCGCGCGCCGAGGCTTCCTCCGCGATGGTGGCGCGCAGGAGGCGCACCTACCGGTACTCTTCCGCGAGCTTGGCCTCAAGCTCGCGCGCTTGAGCCAGCTGCGCGTTGATGCCGATGCCCCTCCTCGGCGAGGTGGGGGGCACGCTTGGCCCCGGGTTTTGGGGTGCGTCCCCGTCGTCTGCCCTTATTCCGTTCGCGCCGTCGGCATGATCGTCGGCAAACGACCACATAGGATCGTAGCTTCTATTGTTGCAATCATCGGAGCAAACGAACCAGTAGTCTGCAGCGTCGAGGAACCATTGAAACATCACTGGGTCTGGCACGCCGGAGAAGTCCCACTCGGCATACCCATGCGGGGTTGTGGGCGGCAGTTCACTGGCCGAGCCATGATATGACTCGTCATTGGTGGTGGCGATGAGGTTCCGGACTGCAAGCAGGTGGTGGCCCAGAAGGTCCTCGTACGCTGCCACATTAGTGTTGACGGATGACGCGTATGTTGCCGTAATGTTGCGCATCTCGTAGGGAACTGCGGCCCCACGGGCGCCGTTGCCCCATTGGTGGGCGCGTCGTCTCGTGCCGAGGCGCGCGCGGCCGGCGCCGCTCCATACGTTCCTAGCACGAGCGCTGGCCTGAGCGCTGGCGGTGTCGAGGTGCTCGCAGCGGCCGCCTAGGCGGGTGTCGGAGCGTCAGTAGCAGGCGTGGCGGCAGACATTGGGCCCAACCCAGTCGACCGCCACAGGTGGAGTTCGTCACGGTTGGTGATGCGCATGAGGTAGCCATTCCTCGTGGCCCGAAAGTTCAGGCACCCGAACCGGATTTCGAACCCAGCTGGGAGGGGGTCTGAGCGGCCCATGGAGTACCTCTGGGACCTGTACTCGGTGCAGATTACCATCGATACTGTTGGTGGGAAGCTGATCTCAGCGCAGTTCCCCTACCTGGCGCACCAACTGTCGCTGCGGAAAGTAGTCCCGACACTAACTAGTACGAGCGTTGAGATCGGTCTCTCGCTGGCCGGTGCTAAGCAACACAATGACACGGGGTTTATCCTGGTTTCGGCCGTGGGTCGTACATCCAGCAGGGGTGCGGTCGTGGCGCTGTATTGCGGTGCACCGTGGTGCTCGTAGAGGGGAGCTACAAGCAAGACGGGAGAGGAGGAGGAGCCTCCAGGTCCCTGAGGGTTGATTGAGGCAAAGTGCCAATATCGTAGGTAAAGGCAGAAATGTGAATGGGTTGCTCTCTGTCGTTCCCCCCGCGGCCAGGGGACCGCCTCCTTTTATAGGCTAAGGGGAGGTGGTTTACAGTCACGCCGCGCAGGTATAATTGCTACATGCGGCGGTATGGCGCGCAGTGTCGTGGAATTGACCGTTGCCCCGACAAATCTTGCCTCTGGCGGGCGTCGTGGTGGTTCCTGTGCCCATCCGGGGGCGGCTTCGAGGGTAGTGGTGCTAGAGTTCTTGCTTGGTCGCTATTCGTACGTCGATTCGAGGGCTCGACTGACGGGAGGTCGGAGATCGCACAGCGGCGGGCATGGCAATGTCCCGTCGTCTTGGGTTTCCACAGTGCTGGGGATGACGCTGTAGTGCCTGGGATGGCGGCATAGCGGCTGGGATGGCCGTGCAGGGTCGGAGGTGACTGAGGAGACCCGCCCCGTCGGCCTTACGTCACGGCCTTGTCCCCGGTGGGTGCAGAGTAGGTGACCGTACCCCTTTCGAGGGTGCCGCCGTCCTCTTTTGAGGGGGGGGGGGGCGTGGAGGAGGTACGAGAGTGGGCAGCACGGTGTCATGGAATGACACCGACCTTCCCGCACAACGCCGGGGATGGCCGCACAGTGCGGGTTGGTCGAACAGCACCGGGATATGATTCCCAGGTGGTGTCAGAGGGCCGGCGTGGCGGGGATTCGCCCCGGGTGCCCATGACGTACCAGAGCATTTAATGCTCCAGTCGAGGGAGTTGGTGCGGCATCGTGGGTTTAGGGCGGCCTCGAGCGAGGCGGAGACTCGCTTGGGGGTTCGGATCCCTCGAGCGAGGCGGAGACTCGCCCGAGGGGGCGTCAAGCCCTCGAGCAAGGCGGAGATTCGCCCGAGGGGGCACCAAGCCCTCGAGCGAGGCAGAGATTGCATGGCGCGGCGCCTGGCCCTCGAGCGAGGCGGAAACTCGCTCGAGGGGTACCGCGGTTGGCTGCTCGAGGGGCCGCTACTGCTTTTTGGGCCGTGGGCCCTTCTCTGATTTGGGCTGCAACCACACGAGGTGCATTTTGTGGATTGTGGGTTTGTTTGTTTACCTTTTATTATTTTTAGAAAAGGGTGTTTTCCCCGTTATTAGGGGACCCTTGTGGTTGTACCCAACAGGACCCTGAAAAATTTTATGATGACTTGAAACACTCTATTTTGAAAAAAATGCTTACATGTGGGACCCAATTGAATTTTATGACGGCTTGGAACACTCTATTTTTTAAAATAATACTTATGTGTGGGATTATGACGCTATTGCGGAGCTTGTAGCGTCACAAAATAAGCATGGAACAGGGAACGCTCGGCTACAGTAACAACCGTTACGACGAAAGTTTTTTTTGTTACTAAATTTGCTCGGAAGTGAAATATTATGACGAGATCAGCTAGGAATATCATAAATCAATAACATTAAAATGTGGTTGCGTCACTCAATAACATTAAAATGTGGTTGCGTCACTGATCAATGATTTTCTTGTAGTGTCTGCTGCTAGCCCTAGAGCTAATGTTAAGTTGATACATATGTATTTTTGTTTTGATTAAGACTTGTGAAACATGCCACTATTACATATGACATATGAGACCCATTCTTAAATCCTGGCTCCGCCCCTTGTCAACCTTATATGCCCCCGTCAAAGAAAAGGTACTTTAATAGACGACATCACACATCCATCACAATTAGATAAAAAAGAATGTATTCTATTGTTAACATACCAGTCAATTAAAGCAAACAACTCCATCACTGCTATCACAAGTAACACAAGATCCCCAGATCTTTCTCCTTACTGCTACAGCAACACCCAAAAGTGACACTAATATGTGCCTGTATAGATGAAAAAGCTCGTGCCTTGTTAAAAACTTCATCATTGTGACTTAGTCAAATAGTCTAACACATAGCACACGCTCCAACCAATCATTAAGCACATGGTTAACGCTTAGTGGATGGGGTAAATTAAAAGGAACTTGTAATAATCTCCAAACAAACCTAGCCTTCTAGCAATCAAAGAGAGGCGTGATGTATTGTCTCATTCAAGTTACAAAAATAACATTTAAAGCTTCCATTCCACCGCTTCCTTGCTAAATTTTCGTTGGTTAAAGTAACTCCTTTCAGCATGTACCACATAAATATCTTAATCTTTAGCAGGATTTTCAGCTTCTGGTACATAAATGCCAATACCGTTGTGATATATAATATTTCCTTGATATCCCACCTCTGAAAGTATTACATCCATTCAGAATATAAGTTTCGAAACGAGGACCTTCTTTTTTTGGGTCTGAAGACTACTGGACTAACCCTTGTTTTTGCTGATGAAACCCTTGTTCCCACCTTATAAATAATTGCCGGTGCAGGTTTGCAACGCCAAATTGAGCCAGGCTCTAAACCCTGATTCCCACTAGCGATCTCTCATCGAGTTTGAGTAGATATCACGTACACATCGATGCAGACGGTTCAATAATGTGGACAGAGCCCCCACAAAAGGCTGCTTGCTTTCAGTTAAATCCAACTCATCACCACGTACTCAATCACAAAGAGTAGTGCTATTCCATTTCCACAGGAACTGGATCCAAGCGACCCAATCACCGCCGGCAAACCATTCTATTCCAATCATGCATCGGTCGGCTGCGGCTGCTGACTTTTTCCTGTTTGGCAGCAGCATCATATAAAAGGAGGCCTGCCGATATATAGATTGGAGTGTGAACTGCCCAAAACGGCTGGGTGCTAGCCTTTTCCCGTTCTGCCACTTTCGTTTTCACAACCATCTGTATCTTCTGCGTGTTTTCTGAGCTTAGAAGTACAGTAGTGATCAGGGTGGCTGGAATCGGTATATTGTAACTATTTTTTACGTATCCTAACAGGGCTCTCGTTTTAGACTATCGTGAGAGCCCTTTCAATTAGGATAGTCAATACAGGTGTGAGAGCGTTTTAATGTATGCGAATTCGATTTTCAACATTATCCCTATTCGACATTACCCGATATTATCCGACAAAAATCCGACATTATTCGTATCTGCAAAGAATAAAGTACCCACATAAGCCATCTAGAATTTATTTATATTACTAAATACTAATTACAAATGATGCTAATTTTAATATTGCTAATAAAATAATTATTTTCACCATTCTAACTATTAAAAAATATCTATATGACAACTAACTAATAATCTTAACCTTATATTCTTAGATTATATAATGATATTATTAATTAATTTTAATGTGGCTAATAGTAGTAATTTTAGATACATTATATTGTTTAGTAAATACATAAATTATATTTAAATGTTGCTATGTAATTATTTTTACTATTAAGAGAAGTTTGTATATTTAAAAATAATTATTTTATATTTATTGTAATATTTATTTATTTATTTATAGATATGTTATTTGCAATAAGATATCTATTATGTACAATCATCATAATTTACTCTCTACTTGTTACATGATTTGATCAATTATAAAACCATCAACAAATGAAATTGATACTCGTTATGATTATATGCTATAAATCGAGTAAGGATTTTGAATGCGAATCCAAATTCGAAATATCCGTTTTGTATTCGTATTCAAATTCAAATTTGAGGACCATGTGTGGTTCGAGGACCGGTGGATGGTCGCTTCCTTGTGTGATGAGTGATTGACAACGTTGTGTGGACTGATTCTTGGCTAAGTATTGCGGAGTGCGAGGTTGCGGCTTGACTCGTGTTGGTGCAGGTGAAGAACAAGCGCGAAAGGTCGTTGCCGGTGAGGCCTCCAGGTGTGGAGAAGACAAGTAGGCTTCGTTCGAGGGACCCGGTGGCCAGTGGGGTCAAGTGCGGACCGCATGGTGGCATGAACAGCAAGATGAAGTCGTGGACGATTTCTTGGTAGAGCCTCAAAACCAAGGTCGAGCCGGGACTACATGGGAGCCGAGTCATGAGTGAAGATTGGCGGAGGCTACACCGAGTTCGCGGGGTTTGCAGTGGTTCACCAGAAAACCACTGGGTTACTCGGTTGAGCCACAAAACCGAGGCCGAAGACTCGACGAGGAGGTGCGGCCGCCCAGGCCGGTTCAACCGCCCAGGAGGGGCGGCCAGACCGCCCGGGGCCGGTCGGATTGCCCGGCCGGCCTAACCGCCTGTGGGGGGCGGTCTAACCGCCCTGGCCGCCGGCGCCAAGATGCTTCGAAGCGGAGGACACGCGTTGGGATCGCAAGGCTTGCGTCGAGGCTAAGCGGGTTGCGGTCGCCGGGCATCCGTCCGACGAAGAAATTCCGAAGACTTCCAAATCCGCCCTTGAGGGGCTTGTATCCCTAGTTATTAGGTGAGGGTAGTTTAGTCTTTTGGGTGCCTCCATATATACTCATGAGTGGATGGATGGCAGCCAGCTCTTAGAACCCTAGCTCATTTGTTTTTCCATTTTCGTTCTCCTTTTTCCCTAGTTTTTCCTAGGACTAGCTTGAGAGCTTCATGTGAGATATAGAGAGAGGGATGGATGTATGGGTGGCAAGCTAGACCTTGTACGAACCTTTCATGGTATGTATAGATGGTTCGGCGTTGTTCCTCAAGGTGGTTTTCCCGTCCTTCTTTGTGTTGATTTTCGGAGCTCTTTGTTGGTGGTGTTTTGAGGACGATTTCATGGGGTCTTTGGTGAGTGTCACGTATGAGGATCTTGTGCCTCTTTGGCTGGTGACTTTGCCCCCAAATCTCTCTTGAATCGGACTTGATTTGGTGGTTTTTCGTGTTGGGCGAGTTCTTGACCTAGAGAAGCGATTTCTTCGATTCCTCTTGATTGTGAGCATTTCGGGTCGATTCCTTTGAGGTAGAGGTTGCCCAGGAGGTAACCCAACTAATCCCGAAGTTTCGCTGCAATCCGTGGAGTGATTCGGGAGATCGGGCGCGAGGAAGTTTGGGTTTGACCCGCGGGCTATTTTTCTGGGAGAGGCGGTCTAACCGCCCGGAGGGGGCGGTCTAACCGCCCTGGGGTTTCCAGGTCAAAGTTTTGTTGCACCGGATTTTCCTCTGTGAGTTTGTTCGCCTTGATCAGAGGAGCGTCTGGGTGAAATTTCGAGTCGTTCTCGTGCCGTTTGCTAGGTATTCTTGGCTGGAGTTCGTTGCTGGGTACAGGAGGTTAGACCGCCCCTGGTAGCCGGTCTAACCGCCCCTAGGCCCCTGGGTGGAGTTTTGGTTTTCGCCAAGATTTTCTAGTAGCTAGCATGACCCTGACCAGAGATCTCTGTTGGTGAAACCGTGGTGCATTTTGGTGCTCGGAAGAGGTGTTTCGGAGGATTTCTTGGTTGCCTGGTGGAGGCGGTCTAACCGCCCCCTATACCCGTTCTAACCGCCCCCTCTGGTTAGCCGGCTTTCGAGTTGTTTCCCTGTCGTGGGTGCGTGTGTGTTGAGGTTGTTGGTAGAGTTTGTTCCTAGGACCAGTAGCACTCTAGTGGCTACGTGGTTTTGGCAAACGGAAGGTAGAAGTGAGAAGCGTGTGATTTTGGGGGTCCGACCGAGCGAGTTCATCTTGTCGGAGTTTCAATCTCCCTTGAGAAGAATTTTTATCGGCTCCCATTCACTCCCCCCTCTCTGGTCGCCTAATCGGTCCTTCAAGTGGTATCAGAGCCGGTTCAGGTCTTTGTTAACTCTAACCAGTCTAAGATCCAAGGATGGCATACCAGGAACGGGGTTTGGGTCCTCCACACTTCGATGGCAAGAACCACCAGATGTGGAGTAAGCGGATGGGTGCGTTCCTCCGCGGAAAGGGTCAGATCCTTTGGGATGTCACGGTGGACACAGGCTATGTCCAGCCGATGGACTTCCTCGCTCCAAGATCGAGGGACAGATTCGACGCCAACAATAAGGCAGTCGACTACTTGTTTCGTGCTTTGTGTCAGCCTGAGTTCGATCGGGTGCACACCGAGCACTTGGCTTGTAGAATTTGGACGGTGCTGAAGGAGGCTCATGTTGGGAATGCCCAGGTTCAGGCACGGATGTATGCGACCAACCAGAGAGAGTACGAGAACTTCACTGATCTCCCCGGTGAGTCCATCGATGCCCTGTTTCAGAGGTTCACAGTGGTTGTGAACAACATGAGGGCCAATGTGGACGTGCTCCCGTACGATGATCATGATAGAGCGGTCAAGCTCTTACACTCTTTGGATCGTACAATATGGGGCGGAAAGTTCGAGGCCATTGTGGAGTCAGAGAAGTATGACACTCTGACGGTGAACGAGCTGTTCTCGAAGCTCAAGTCGGCTGAGGTGGATAGGGGCATGACTGCCAAGCTCGAGGGACCGACTGACTCCCATAGTCTTGCCCTCGTTGGTGGTTCGAAAGGAAAGGCTAACACTAACCCATCCACCAGTATGTTCTCTTTTTCCTCTTTGATGTCTATGCCAGATGAGGAGTTCGATGTTCTTGGAGAGGACGAGCTGGCGCTCCTGACGAGGCGGTTCGAGAGGCTGCACGAGAACCGAGTGAACATGAGGCGGAACACGAGGACATGCTTCCAGTGCATCAAGCCAGAACACTTCGTCGCCGACTGCCCGGAGAAGGTGGAGAACAAGGACAGCTACAAGCACAAGCTGAGGAACAATGGCAAGTACCGGTTGAGGCGCGACCACAAGAGCAAGTACAAGAACAAGCACAAGGACAAGCGACGATCGAGGAAGGAGAGCCGAGGCAAGGCCAGAGCGATGGTTGGTGCGAGCGACGTCGACTCCAGTTCCATGTACTCCACCTCGAGCTCAAGTAGCAGTGAAGACGAAGGTGATCGTCGCAAGGGCAAGAAGGCGTCCAAGAACCTGAGCGGGCTGAGCTGCTTTGCTAGAGACGGCTTCTGCACCATGGCGCTGAGCTCCGGCAGCAAGAAGAGCACACAGAGCGACTCGGACTCTGAGTCCGACGACGAGGTGCATGATGAGCTTCCCTTCTTGCGCCAGGAGAATGAACGACTTGGTACTTTGCTTGATAATCGTGATGACATGCTTAGAGAGGCAAAGAAAATGAAAAAAGAGCTTAGGGCTTCACTCGAGGATGCTAGGACTTGAGTGGCTGAGCTAGAAACACAGGTGCTTGATAGCAAGCTTGAGATTGATTCCCTTAAGGCTAGCCCTGTTGTTTCAGATGAGGTTGATTGTGCTGATTGCTCCATCTTTCTTGCTGATCTTGCTTTGTTTAAGGAAAAGCATGCCTCCAAGTGTGAGGAACTAGATGTGCTTAGGGTTGAAGTGGCTAAGCTTAAATCTAGATCTGCTTTGCTAGGTGCTTGCACTTCTTGCCCTGTTTTGCATGCTAAGATTGATGAGATGCATGCTTACACTGGTTCTCTTGAGGCTAAATTGAAGGAACCCATGCCTACATCATGCTCTAGCTGTGAAATGCATGCTTTGAAAAATTTGGAACTTGCACATTATGTTGATCGTTTGCAGGATGAGAATGATGAGCTGAGAAAGTTGATGGGTTGGTTGTCTGGTCATGAGCCTCAGTTGAGGATGATGATCGAGGCATTTAAGAGGCAGGATGGTGAGGGACTTGGGGCAAACAAGGTTGGTGAGGGAAGTGGAGAGAATATCCCAGAGCCACCAAAAACCCACCACAAAAATGATTTCCCTCCTAAACCCAACCATCTAAGCAACCGACTAGACACAACCTCAGCTCCACCCGTGTTTCCTACACCCACAAATGATCTCCAAAAGCCTATCAAGTTTGTGAGCACTTCCGGGAAAGTGTTCTTTGGGAAAGTGAGCGAGAAGGCTAGTGAGGAGAAACCGGTGGAGGAGTTGAGTGGAGAGAAACCAAGTGAACAGCCCCAATCCAAGCCTAAGCCTAAGCTTGTGAGGTTCCATTGTGGCTATTGTGGGAAAGAGGGCCACAAGGATGAGTTTTGCTTCAAGAGGAAGCGGGAAGAGAGGATGGCAAAGGAGTGGGCGAACAAGGATAGGTACAACCCTCCCCATGGTGTACCTAAGCCTCGT
The DNA here is from genome assembly GCA_947561735.1 of Cenchrus americanus. Lineage (NCBI taxonomy): Eukaryota > Viridiplantae > Streptophyta > Magnoliopsida > Poales > Poaceae > Cenchrus > Cenchrus americanus. Next base: position 100,435,841 of record OX387239.1, on the reverse strand, counting down.
ATGCCACTGCCCAGGGGTAAAGCTATGGTGAGAAGTGTTCCGGCATGGGGAGATGCGAGTTCCCGCAGCCGAGGAGCAGTTCTGGAGGGGGCGGTCAGACCGGCCTGGCTAGGTGGTCAGACCGGCCTTGCCCAGAGGGGGGCGGTTAGACCGGCCTGGCTGGGCAGTTCAACCGCCCCCAGAATTTTGGGCGGAGTGGTTTTCGAGGTGGTGAGTCGAGAGGTTTCAGTTCTGGAGGTGGTGTTGCTGGTGGTTGGTCTAGAGAGTCAGCAGGTGGTCAGTTTGCTAGGCATTCTGCCCCTCGAGTTCAATACGGGGATGGGAGGAGTCGTAGTTTTGAGAAGGAGAGGAGGGATGGTCCACAGGTTGTCTTCCGTGGTTTTGGTCCTCCTCCAGGCAGCGAGGGGTGGTTTCCTCGGAGTGGTTACCGAGGTGGTGTTCGTGGTGGTAGCTATGGTAGGAAAGATGGTTTGATGTGTGCTAACCCCACTTTCGAGCAAATGGCTCGGCACTGGTTTTACTCTTTTGGTACTAACCCCAGTGCTGAGTCGTTTGTTCGCCCACGTGCTCGTTTTTGAATTTCAGGTGGGAGACTTGAAGAACATTTGGTTGATTGACTCCGGTTGCTCGAGGCATATGACCGGAGACAGTGGGTGGTTCTCAAGTCTCGTCCCGGTGGTGACGAAGAGGTACATCACTTTTGGGGACAATGGGCATGGGCGTGTGCTTTCGTAAGGTGAGATCAAAGTGAGTGACAAGATCACTCGAGGCGTGTTGCTCTTGTTCAATCGCCGGGGTACAATCGCTTTCGTGTCCCGGCTTGTTGGATGAGGGCTTTGAGGTGTTGTTTCGGCCAGGTGGTTCTCGGATTTTGGACTCTCGAGGGGACCTTGTTTGTATGGTCGTTCCCGAGGGTCAGTGTTTCGTGCTGATTTTTCTCAGTCTTCGGGTGTGGAGCGTTGTTTATTGGCTGGTTCTTCGACTGAGTTGTGGAAGTGGCATAGGAAGTTGGGTCACTTGAGCTTTGACGTTTTGTCTCGCTTGAGTAAACTCAATTTGGTCTGAGGATTGCCACGGTTGAGGCTTGAGAAAGAGTTGGTTTGTGCGCCGTGTAGGCATGCCAATATGGTAGCCTCTTCTCACCCGCCTCTCACCGATGTGATGACTGAGCGTCCATGCGAGCTGCTCCATATGGACCTTGTTGGCCCAGCTCGTGTGCGATCTGCGGGTGGGAAGTGGTATGTCCTTGTTGTGGTGGACGACTATTCTCAGTATGCGTGGGTGTTCTTTCTTGAGGATAAGGGGGAGACGTTTGGTTTTGTTCGAGATCTAGTCTTGAGGTTGAGGAACGAGAGGCACGGAGATGCCATACGAGCTATCCGCAGTGATAATGGCTCGGAATTCAAAACTTCTTGTTTTGAAACCTTTTGCCATGACTTGGGTCTTGAGCACCAGTTTTCGAGTCCGTATACGCCTCCCCAGAATGGTGTTGTGGAAAGGAAGAACATGACTTTGTGCGAGATGGCTCGGACGATGCTTGATGAGCATAGGACTCCGAGGAGGTATTGGGCTGAGGCGGTGAATACCGCGTGCTATGTGTCAAACAGGATCTACCTCAGAGTGCACAAGAAGAAGACATGCTATGAGTTGATGCATGGTCGCACACCCAAGGTGAGTCACTTCCATGTCTTTGGTTGCAAGTGTTTCATTCTGAAGAAAGGCAGGAAGTTGGATAAGTTTGAGGCTAGATTTGTCGATGGTATTTTCTTTGGTTATGCATCTCATTCTAGAGCATATCGAGTGCTCAATCTTGAAACTAACCAAATTGTGGAGACTAGCGAGGTAACCTTCGATGAGACAGAGCCACGTAGTCAGCTTGTCTTTGAGTGTGCAGGTGATGATGAGCTTGGCGAGGAGATCTTTCAGGAGGAGGAGCATGAACATGGAGACAATGAAGATGGTGGTGCGGTGCCCCCGGCTGAACATGTACCCACTACTTCGACTACGGTGATGGAAGGACCTTCTACTACACCTACGACGACAAATCAAGAACGAGGAGAAGCTGATGTTGAGGGGGAGGTAGCATCGAGGCGAGAACCTCCCCGGCGAGTACAGGTGGATCACCCAGCTTCGAGGATCATCGGCGACGTGAATGAACGCACTACACGGTCAAGGGTTCGAAACAACTCCCATTTTGCTCATGCTGCATTTGTTGCTACTTTTGAGCCCAAAGACATTGGACACGCACTATCTGATCACAATTGGGTTAATTCGATGCATGAGGAGTTGGAGAACTTTGAGAGGAATCAGGTTGGGAGTTGGTTGACCCTCCCCCAGGGTGTAAGCCGATTGGTACAAAGTGGGTGTGGAAGAACAAAGAGGGAGAGAAAGGTGAGGTTGTGAGGAACAAGTCGAGACTTGTTGCTCAAGAGTTCAGTCAGAAGGAGGGGATCGACTACGAGGAGACTTTTGCTCCCGTAGCCCGTTTGGAGGCGATTAGGATCCTTCTAGCCTTTTCCGTGGCCAAAGGGTTCAAGTTGCACCAAATGGATGTGAAGAGTGACTTTCTGAATGGTGTGTTGGAGGAAGAAGTGTATGTGAGGCAACCTCCGGGGTTTGAGAGTGAGAAGTACCCCACCGGGTGTAGAAGTTGAGGAAGGCGCTGTATGGGTTGAAGCAGGCGCTTAGAGCTTGGTATGGTAGGTTGAGGGGGTTCTTGTTTGAGAGAGGTTTTGAGATGGGAAAGGTCGATCAGACCTTGTTTTTGCTGAGGCAGGACAGAGATATCCTGATTGTACAGGTGTACGTGGATGATATTGTCTTTGGTGGCTCGTCAAACTCTCTTGTTGCAAGGTTTGTAGAGGATATGAGCAGAGAATTTGAGATGAGCATGATGGGCGAGTTGCAGTTCTTCCTTGGACTACAAATCAAACAATCTAAGGAAGGAACATTTTTGCACCAAGCCAAGTACACCAAGGACATTGTGCGGAAGTTCAAGATGGAGGATTCCAAGGCTATGACGACGCCGATGAGTACGACTACAACTCTTGATGCGGATGAGGAAGGTGAACACGTGGACCAGAAGGAGTACCGGAGCATGATCGGGTCACTCCTCTACTTGACGGCAACGAGGCCGGACATACAGTTCTCGGTGTGTCTGTGCGCTCGTTTTCAAGCGTCTCCGATGACTTCGCATCGGCAAGCGGTGAAGCGAATTTTCAGGTACTTGCGTCACACTCCTGACTTCGGCCTTTGGTACTCCACGTCCTCTTCTTTGGCTCTTCATGGTTTTTCAGACGCGGATTTTGCCGGGTGTCGGTTGGATAGGAAGTCCACTTCTGGGACTTGCCAATTTTTGGGTTCTTCTTTGGTGTCTTGGTCTTCCCGCAAACAATCGAGTGTTGCTCAATCCAGTACCGAGGCAGAGTATGTTGCCGCCGCTAGTTGTTGCTCTCAGCTCCTTTGGATTTCATACACCATGAGTGACTTTGGTGAGGAGTATACCCATGTCCCACTTCAATGTGATAGCACCAGTGCCATAAGCGTTGCAAAGAACCCAGTGCTCCATTCCAAAACCAAGCACATAGAAGTGAGGTATCATTTTCTGAGAGACAACGTAGAGAAAGGAAAGATAGCTTTGATCCATGTACCCACACATGACCAACTAGCCGATATTTTCACCAAACCCCTAGATCAAGCAACTTTCACTCGTTTGCGGGGGGAACTTGGTGTGTGTTTGATTTCTTGAGTTGGGTGTGTAGGAGCTCTCTTTGTAGCATATGTATAGTTTCCTTTGTGCATTTCTTGCATTTGGCATGGCATATGTAACATGATGTATAGGCATCCTTGTATCTTAGATTGCACGCATTTTGTATCATATGCATTAGATAGGAAAAGCTTCTCCTATATACATTGTTCACCATGGGATGCTATATATGTATTTGTGAGCTTGTTTGGTATGCTATGGTTAGTTTGGATTAGCTCTTGATGATCTTGATGAATGATCCATGGTTGATGGCTATATTTTTGAAAAATGTCACATATATGCTCTCTCATGTGTAAATGCCTTTATATGATCTTGACATGTTTTAGTGGCTTTGCTATGCTTAATTTGTGGTTGGATAGCTAGTTTATTGATCATATGGGGCCAAAGGCTCATTTTCCATCATGAATGTTTAGCCCTCTTGCTTCATCTTGTTGAGGGGCATAAGTTCCTTTTTGTCGCAAAGACATTTCATGTACCATTCATAAATCTGAAAATGAAATGTAAAATGCTTGGAAAATATGCTCACATGTCATATGTGCTGAAATTAATTTGCTTTGGGTGCTAAACCGTTGCATGATGCCTACCAATGAGAAATCTCATACATAGAAGTAGGCACATGGCTCGGTGGCTTTGACATGACATGAGGTGTTTGTGGGTGTTTGTGATGGTCTTATGATTGGAATGGCTGTCCTAGCATGAAGTTTGTGTGGCTTTGCCATTTTGACATGTTTTGCTCATGTTTAGGTATTTGCTTATGAGAGAGTGACTTTTCGCAAAATTACTCAAATCCTTTTTAGCCTTGTCCAATGGTTGTGAAACTTGGTGATCATGTAGTTAAGGTCATTACGAACCTGTAGAGTATCTAACTTCCTCATTTGGACTTGTGTAGCGCCTTGTGATGAATTTTGTATATTTGAGAAGCTATATGTTGAAACTTTTCGCATTTTGCCTTGATTCATGCATTGTCAATAAGGGGGAGAAGTTTGTGCATGCTTTGGGCCCCTGGGAGTGTTTGGAAGGTGTTCCAATTGGTTCGGGCATATTTTGAGCAGTTTGGTGCAGGGCCGGTCACATGGGGCGGTCTAACCGCCCCCAGGCGGTCAGTTGTGTGGTAGGCGGTCTAACCGCCTGGGGTACGCGGTCTAACCGCCCTGGGCAGAGTGAGCAGTCTTTTGCTCTTTGATGCATTCCCGTGTTGCATTGCTGCATTTGTTCAGGGGGAGTGTGCTTTGGCTCAGGGGGAGCTTGCATATGTGCAGGGGGAGCTCTTTGTGGTGTTCGTGCTTTGGTTCGGTGGTTTGCGCTTTTTGCTTGAGCATGGTTTTGTCTCGGATGTGTCGAGCCGTTGCCCTTGCCTAAGGGGTCCGAGACTTGTCTTCTTCAAGTGATCTTGCTCTTTGCCTTTCTTTGGCTTTCGATCGTTTGTTGAGGTTTCTTTTTATTTGTTTCTTTTCTTTTTCCTTTTCTCTTGTGTTACTTCATGTGGGTGTTGTCAATGCACTCATCAAGGGGGAGATTGAGGACCATGTGTGGTTCGAGGACCGGTGGATGGTCGCTTCCTTGTGTGATGAGTGATTGACAACGTTGTGTGGACTGATTCTTGACTAAGTATTGCAGGTGCAGGTTGCGGCTTGACTCGTGTTGGTGCAGGTGAAGAACAAACGCGAAAGGTCGTTGCCGGTGAGGCCTCCAGGTGTGGAGAAGACAAGTAGGCTTCGTTCGAGGGACCCGGTGGCCAGTGGGTCAAGTGCGGACTGCATGGTGGCATGAATAGCAAGATGAAGTCGTGGACGGTTTCTTGGTAGAGCCTCAAAACCAAGGTCGAGCCGGGACTACGTGGGAGCCGAGTCATGCAACCACTTAATGAAAACAGAGCAGCTGCATCAGCTCAGCTTGACCGGTCAGACCGGTCGCCACCACCGGTCAGACCGGTACGCAACATGTGAAGAGGGCCAGCACTCTGACCAGTCAGACCGGTGACCACGACCGGTCAGACCGGTGACACACAGAGCCCAAAAATGGCTCGAAACCACCTGAAAACCTTCCAAATGCATTCAGTAGGCCAAAACATGCCCAAACTTCTCCCTCTTGTTGACAATGCATGAAGCAAGCCCAAAATGCAAAAAATGCAACCTAGAGATTCTCAAATAGAGAAAATTCAACATAGGTTGCTACACATGTCCAAATGAGCAAGTTAGATACTCTATAGCTTCGTATTGACATCAACTACATGATCATCAAGTTTCACAACCATTGGACGAAGCTAAGATAGAAGTGAGCAATTTTGCGAAAATTTTCTCTCTCATGAGCAAAGTCCTAAACATGAGCAAAACATGTCAAAATGGCAAAACCACACAAACTTCATGCTAGGACGACCATTCTAATCATAGGACTATCACAAACACCCACAAGCACCTCATGTCATGTCAAAGACACCGAGCCATGTGCCTACTTCTATAGATGAGACTTCTCATTGGTAGGCATCATGCAACGGTTTAGCACCCAAAGCAAAGTAAATTAGCACATATGACATGTGAGCACATTTTCCAAGCAATTTACATTTCATTTTCAGTTTCATATTTGGTGCATGAAATGTCTTTGCGACAAAAAGGAACTTATGCCCCTCCACAAGATAAGCATGGGGGCTAAACATTCATGATGGCAAATAAGCCTTTGGCTCCATATGATCAAAATAAGCTATCCAACCACAAATTAAGCATAGCCAAGCCACTAAAACATGTCAAGATCATATAAAGGCATTTACTCACAAGAGAGCATACATATGACATTTTTCAAAAACATAGCCATCAACCGTGGATATAAACCAAGATTATCAAGAGCTAAGCCAAACTAACCATATCATACCAAACAAGTTCACAAAGACATAAATATCAATCCATTGTGAACAATGTATATAGGAGAAGCTTTTCCTAACCAATGCATATGATACAAAATGCATGCAATCTAAGATACAAGGATGCTGAAGGACCGATTAGGTGACTAGAGAGGGGGGAGTGAATGGGAGCCGATAAAAATTCTTCTCGAAGGAGATTGAAACTCCGACAAAATGAACTCGCTCGGTCGGACCCCTAAAATCACACACTCTGCACTTCTACCTTCCGTTTGCCAAAACCACGTAGCCACTGGAGTGCTACTGGTCCTAGGAACAAACTCTACCAGCAACCTCAACACACACGCACCCACGACAGCGGAAACAACTCGAAAGCCGGCTGTCCAGAGGGGGGCGATTAGACCGGGTATAGGGGGCGGTTAGACCGCCTCCACTAGGTAACCAAGAAATCCTCCGAAACACCTCTTCCAAGCACCAAAACGCACCACGGTTTCACCAACAGAGATCTCTGGTCATGGCCATGCTAGCTACCAGAAAAACTTGGCGAAAACCAAAACTCCACCCAGGGGCCTAGGGGCGGTTAGACTGGCTACCAGGGGCGGTCTAACCTCCTGTACCCAGCAACGAACTCCAACCAAGAACACCTAGCAAACGGCACGAGAACGACCCGAAATTTCACCCAGACGCTCCTCTGATCAAGGCGAACAAACTCACAGAGGAAAATCCGGCGAAACAAAACTTTGACCTGGAAGACCCAGGGAGGTTAGACCGCCCCCTCCAGGCGGTTTGACCGCCCCTTCCAGAAAATGAACCCGCGGGTCAAACCCCAACTTCCTCGCGCCCGATCTCCCGAATCACTCCACGGATTGCAGCAAAACTTCAGAAATAGCTGGGTTACCTCCTGGGCAACCTCGACCTCAAAGGAATTGACCCGAATAGCTCACAATCAAGAGGAATTGAAGAAATCGCTTCTCTAGGTCAAGAACTCGCCTAACTCGAAAAACCACCAAATCGAGCCCGATTCAAGAGAGATTTGGGGGCAAAGTCACCAGCCAAAGAGGCACAAGATCCTCATACGTGACACCCACCAAAAACCCCAAGAAATCGTCCTCAAAACACCGCCAACAAAGAGCTCGTAAAATGAACACAAAGAAGGACGGGAAAACCACCTTGAGGAACAACGCCGAACCATCTATACATACCATGAAGGTTCGTACAAGGTCTAGCTTGCCACCCAAACATCCATCCCTCTCTCTAGATCTCACATGAAGCTCTCAAGCTAGTCCTAGAAAAATCTAGGGAAAAAGGAGAACGAAAATGGAAAAACAAATGATCTAGGGTTCCAAGAGTTGGCTGCCATCCATCCACTCAATGAGTATATATGGAGGCACCCAAAAGACTAAACTACCCTCACCTAATAACTAGGGATACAAGCCCCTCAAGGGCGGATTTGGAAGTCTTCGGAATTTCTTCATCAGACGGATGCCCGGCGACCGCAACCTGCTTAGCCTCGACGCAAGCCTTGCAATCCCGACGCGTGTCCTCCGCTTCGAAGCATCTCGGCGCCAGCGACCAGAGCGGTCAGACCGCCCCCTGGGCGGTTAGACCGGCCCGGGCAATCTGACCGGCACAGGCGGTCTGACCGCCCCTCCTGGGCGGTTGAACCGGCCTGGGTGGCCGCACGTCCTCGTCGAGTCTTCGGCCTCGGTTTTGTGGCTCAACCGAGTAACCCAGTGGTTTTCTGGTGAACCACTGCAAATCCCGCGAACTCGGTGTAGCCTTCGCCAATCTCCACTCATGACTCGGCTCCCACGTAGTCCCGGCTCGACCTTGGTTTTGAGGCTCTACCAAGAAACCGTCCACGACTTCATCTTGTTGTTCATGCCACCATGCGGCCCGCACTTGACTCCACTGGCCACCGGGTCCCTCGAACGAAGCCTACTTGTCTTCTCCACACCTGGAGGCCTCACCGGCAATGACCTTTCGCGCTTGTTCTTCACTGCACCAACACGAGTCAAGCCGCAACCTGCACCTGCAATACTTAGCAAAGAATCAGTCCACACAACATTGTCAATCACTCATCACACAAGGAAGCGACCATCCACCGGTCCTCGAACCACACCTGGTCCTCAGATGCCTATACATCATGTTACATATGCCATGCCAAATGCAAGAAATGCATAAAGGAAAGCTATACATATGTTACAAAGGAGCTCCCACACACCCAACTCAAGAAATCAAGCAAACACCAAGCTACCCCCACAAACGAGTGAAAGTTGCTTGATCTAGGGGTTTGGTGAATATATAGGCTAGTTGGTCATGTGTGGATACATGGATCATAGCTATCTTCCCTTTCTCTACATTGTCTCTCAGAAAATGATACCTCACTTCTATGTTCTTGGTTTTGGAATGGAGCAGTGGGTTCTTTGCAACACTTATGGCAATAGTGTTATCACATTGAAGTGGGACATGGGTATACTCCTCATCAAAGTCACTCATGGTGTATGTGATCCAAAAGAGCTGAGAGCAACAACTAGCTGCAGCAACGTACTCTGCCTCGGGAGTGGATTGAGCAACACTCGGCTATTTGCGGGAAGACCAAGACACGAAAGAAGATCCCAAAAACTGGCAAGTCCCAGAAGTGGACTTCCTATCCAACCGACACCCGGCAAAATCCGCGTCTGAAAAACCATGAAGCGCCAAAGAAGAAGACGCGGAGTACCAAAGGCCAAAGTCGAGAGTGTGACACAAGTACCTTAATATACGCTTGACCGCTTGCCGATGCGAAGTCCTTGGAGACGCTTGAAAACGAGTGCACAGACATACCGAGAACTGGATGTCCGGCCTCGTCGCCGTCAAGTAGAGGAGTGACCCGATCATGCTTCGGTACTCCTTCTGATCCACGTGTTCACCTTCCTCATCCGCATCGAGAGCTGTAGTCGTACTCATGGGTGTCGCTATGGCCTTGGAGTCCTCCATCTTGAACTTTCTCACAATGTCCTTGGTGTACTTAGCTTGGTGCACAAATGTTTCTTCCTTTGATTGCTTGATTTGTAGCCCGAGGAAGAACTGCAACTCACCCATTATGCTCATCTCAAATTTCCTGCTCATATCCTCTGCAAACCTTGCAACAAGAAACTTAGACGAGCCACCAAAGACAATATCATCCACATACACCTGCACAATCAGGATATCTCTGCCCTGCCTGAGAAGAAACAAGGTCTGATCGACCTTCCCTATCTTGAACCCTCTCTCAAACAGGAACCCCCTCAACCTACCATACCAAGCTCTAGGCGCCTGCTTCAACCCATACAACGCCTTCCTGAACTTGTACACCTGGTGGGGGTACTTCTCACTCTCAAACCCCGGTGGCTGCCTCACATACACTTTTTCCTCTAACACACTATTCAAGAAAGCACTCATCACATCCATGTGGTGTAACTTGAACCCTTTAGCCACGGAAAAAGCTAGAAGGATCCTGATCGCCTCCAAACAAGCTATGGGAGCAAAGGTCTCCTCATAGTCGATCCCCTCTTTCTGACTGAACCTCTGATCAACAAGCCTTGACTTGTTTCTCACAACTTCACCTTTCTCTCCCTCTTTGTTCTTCCACACCCATTTTGTCCCAATCGGCTTACACCCTGGAGGAGGGTCAACCAATTCCCAAACTTGGTTCCTGTTGACGGTCAATAGTTGTATCAAAGCTCGTTTAGACTTACAAGCGGACAAGTCTCCCGTCGTAGTCAAGGGACCCTTCCTCCCTCGAGTGGTGAACCCAAGGTATCGAATCCGTGGAACAAATGTGTGACGCAAAAGATGATCTAGTAAAGCCAAGTAACTTCAATCTTTGGTAAAGTGAAACCCTAATGCATCTAGATAAAGAACACAAAACGAATCTAATCTACTAAAGACCAGAGGTAACAAAGATAGATAGGGTAGATAAACCGATCTAGAGAGATCGGGTTAAGCCTTTTGTTGAAGTTCCAAGCAAAAGAAGAAGTAGCAAATCGAATCTCATTAGAAGCCTCTTTAAATCATGGTTTCCCGTCCGACTCCGAAAAAGCCCGCCTTTCAGAGCCCCCATTCTGTCACAACGTACTCCTATTCATGCGGGTAGTCTAGGGCGAGTCCAAGGACAAGTCGAGTTCTTTCGGAAGATCCGGCGTGCACCTCTAGCCACTGCGGCTACAAGAACACCCTATGTGATCTATCTCGAGAATAGATCTAGAATAAGCAAAGTCGATCGAAAAACGAAGACATCGAAGAAACACTTGATCGCTAGAAATCAGATTCAACTTGATAATTCAACTAGTACAATGATATATAAACAAGATCACCACAGGGATCCTACCTTGATCTTGCTTCTAGCTCCGGGAACTCCGACGTGGTCTTCCTTGCAAGGTTCCCACGTCGGCTAGGGTAACCCTAGTCAACTAGCTCGACCCTCTTCTCTCCGGGATGGTGTCCCTCTCTTCTCTACTCCTCGGCGGCCGATGACGAATTGATTCCTTCGTGGCTCTCGACCCCGGGGCTATACATAGCCCGAATAGCGGCTAGGTCAAAGGAGGGGGCAAATGGGCCTTGGACTGGGCTGGGCCGGCCGACCTGGGCCGACCGATCTAGGCCCATCCAGGCCCAGTTCCCGGCCTCCTTCACATGGCATCGGTTCCCGAGTCTTCTAGATCCTTCCCCCTTCTGCATGTGGGCCCTTGTCGTCAGTTTCTCTCCGAGTTGGACGTAGCTCCTTGTCCCGCAAGATTCGGCACTTTTCTGGGTAGGTCCTCGGAGTTTGTCATCTTCTCGGGTTAGGTCCCTGGGCTTCTTGGAGTCAAGTTTGCTTCATTGCATGACTTGTACGGGGCTTCAAGGTCTTGTCACAAGGTGCTTGATGAACTTATCCCGGAAGTCTTGCTTTCAACGCTAAAACCCTGCATAAACACTAAACTCCAAAACCGACATGCACAAGTGAACTTGTTATACCACGGGGGTTAGTACCAATGGATAAGGTATAAAACTTATGCCAACGCCGAAGGTAAACTCATGAGTAGGTTGACGGATTTTCACCATCAACAGTTCCTCTCAAAGTTCTCCAACTCATGCATCGAATTTACCCAATTATGATCAGATAGTGCGTGTCCAATGTCTTCGGGCTCAAAGGTGGCAACAAAAGTAGCATGAGCGAAATGAGAATTGTTCCGAACCCTTGACCGTGTAGTATGTTCATTCATGTCGCCGATGATCCTTGAAGCTGGGTGATCCACTTGTACTCACCGGGGAGGTTCTGGCCTTGACGCTACCTCCCCCTCAATAGTAGCTTCTCCTCGTACTTGGTTTGTCATTGTAGGTGTGGGGAGGGGCCGTCCATCACCATAGTCGAAGTAGTAGGTACATGCTCCGCCGCGGGCACCACACCGTCATCTTCATCATCTCCATGTTCATGCTCCTCCTCCTGAAAGATCTCCTCGCCAAGTTCATCATCACCTGCACACTCAAAGACAAGCTGACTACGTGGCTGTGTCTCGTCGAAGGTTACCTCGCAAGTCTCCACGATTTGGTTAGTTTCAAGATTGAGCACACGATATGCTCTAGAGTGAGATGCATAACCAAAGAAAATACCATCGACCGACCTAGCCTCAAACTTGTCCAACTTCTTCCCTTTCTTAAGGATAAAGCACTTGCAACCAAAGACATAGAAGTGACTCACCTTGGGTGTGCGACTGTGCATCAACTTGTAACAGGTTTTCTTCTTATGCACTCTGAGGTAGATCCCAAACATAGCATGCGGTATTCATCACCTCAGCCCAGAACCTCCTCGGAGTCCTATGCTCATCAAGCATCGTCCGAGCTATCTCACACAGGGTTCTGTTTTTCCTTTCCACAACACCATTCTGGGGAGGCGTATACGGACTCGAAAACTGATGTTCAAGACCCAAGTCATGGCAAAAGGTTTCGAAGTGAGAGTTTCTGAATTCCGAGCCATTGTCACCGCCAATTGCTCGTATAGCATCTCCGTGCCTCTCGTTTCTCAACCTCAAGACAAGATCTCAAACAAAACCAAACTTCTCCCCTTTCTCCTCGAGAAAGAACACCCACACATACCGAGAGTAGTCGTCCACCACAACAAGGACGTACCACTTCCCACCCACAGATCGCACACGAGCTGGGCGAACAAGGTCCATATGGAGTAGCTCGCATGGACGCTCAGTCATCACATCGGTGAGAGGCAGGTGAGAAGAGGCTACCATCTTGGCATGCCTACACGGCGCACAAACCAACTCTTTCTCAAACTTCAACCGTGGCAATCCTCGGACCAAATTGAGTTTACTCAAGCGAGACAAAAGATCAAAGCTCAAGTGACCCAACTTCCTATGCCACTTCCACAACTCACTCGAAGAGCTAGGTAAGAAACAACGCTCAACACCAGAAGACTGAGAAAAGTCATCTTGAAACACTTGACCCTTGGGAGAGACCATACATACAAGGTCCCCTCGAGAATCCAAAATTCGAGAACCACCAGGCCGAAACAACACCTTAAAACCCTCATCCAATAGCTGGGACATGGAAAGCAAATTGTATCCAAGCGATTGAACAAGAGCAACACGCCTGAGAGTGATCTTGTCACTCACCTTAATCTCACCTTTTGACAGCACACGCCCTCGCCCATTGTCCCCAAAGGTGATGTACCTCTTTGTCACCACCGGGATGAGACTTGAGAACCACCCCTTATCTCCGGTCATATGCCTCAAGCAACCGAAGTCAATCAACTCAAATGTTCTTCAAGTCTCCCACCTGAAATTCAAAAATGAGCACATAAGCGAACAAACAACTCAGCACTGGGGTTAGTACCAAAAGAGTAAAACCAGTGCCGAGCCATTTGCTCCAAAGTGGGGTTAGCACAATCCAAAACATCTCTCCTACCAAAGCTACCTCCACGAACACCACCATGGTAACCACTACGAGGGAACCAACCCTCTCTAGCTGGAGAAGGACCAAAACCACGAAAGGAAGAGTGTGGACCGTTCCTCCTCTCCATCTCAAAGCTACAACTCCTCCCATCCCCGTATTGATCACGAGGGGAAGAACACATAGCAAAATGACCACCTGCAAACTCTCCAGACCAACCACTAGTAGCACGACCTCCAGAACCAAACCTAGCATCTGTACGAGCACGAAACCCAAAATGCTGTCTATCCAGACCTGCACCGGTCTGACCGGTGCGGCGCACCGGTCTGACCGCTGTAGCCCGGCCAGCAGCACCTCCTGCAGCCTTTCGCTCTCCCCAAGCTGAAATTGTCCTCACACTCGCCTTGGCCCTGGGCATCTGCACACGAGACTCAAGTACACCATTGGAAGGGTGGTACTTGTCCTTGTTAGCCCACTCCTTCGCCATTCTCTCCTCACGCCTCCTCTTGAAGCAAAGCTCATCTTTGTGACCATCTCTCCCACAATAGCCACAATGAAACTTTATGGGCTTAGGCTTAGGATGGAGCTGTTCATTTGGTTTCTCTCCACTCGGCTTTTCAAAAGGTTTCTCCTCACTTGGCTTCTCAACCGGTTTCGCCTCACTTGGCTTCTCACTCTCTTTCCCAAAGAACACTTTTCCCGAAGTGCTCATGAACTTGATGGGTTTTTGGAAATCGTCGGTTTGTAGGGGAAACACGGGTGGAGCTGGGGTTGTGTCTAGTCGGTTCCTAAGATGGTTCGATTTGGGGACAAAAGCATTTTTGTGGTGGGTTTTTTGTGGCTCTAGGATATTCTCACAACTTCCCTAACCAACCTTGTTTGCCCCAAGCCCCTCACCATCCTATCGCTTATATGTCTCGATCATTATCCTCAATTGAGGCTCATGACCAGACAACCAACCCATCAACTTTCTCAACTCATCATTCTCATCCTGCAAACGATCAACATAATGTGCAAGTTCTAGATTCTTCAAAGCATGCAATTCACAGGTAGAGCAAGAAGTGGGAATCGGTTCTTTCAGCTTAGCCTCAAGAGAAACAATATAAGCATGCATCTCATCAATTTTTCCATGCAAAACAGGGTAAGAAGTGCAAGCACCTAGCAAAGCAGGTCTAGACTTAAGCTCAGCCACTTCAACCCTAAGCACATCTAGTTCCTAACACTTGGAGGCATGCTTTTCCTTAAACAAAGCAAGATCAGCTAGGAAAATAGGACAATCAACACATTCAACTTCATCATAAACAACAGGTAAAGCCTTAAGCGAGTCAAATTCAAGTTTAGCATCCAAGTTCTGTGTTTCTAACTCAGCCACTCTAGTCCTAGCATCCTCAAGCGAAGCCCTAAGCTCTTTCCTCATCTTCTTTGCCTCTCGAAGCATATCATCACGATTATGAAGTAACAAGGCAAGCCGTTCATTTTCCTGACGCAAGAAGGGAAGTTCGTCATGTACCTTGTCATCGGAGTTGGAGTCTGAGTCACTCTGGTTGCTCTTCTTATTGCCAGAGCTAAGCGCCATGGTGCAGAAGCCGTCTCTAGTGAAGCAGCTCCACCCGCTCAGGTTCTTGGACGACTTCCTACCCTTGCGCCGATCACCTTCATCTTCACTGCTACTCGAGCTCGAGGTGGAGTACGCGGAACTGGAGTCGACGTCGCTCGCTCCAACCATCGCTCGGGCCTTGCCTCGGCTCTCCTTCCTCGATCGTCGCTCGTCCTTGTGCTTGCTCTTGTGCTTGTGTTTGTGCTTGTGATCGCGCCTTGATCGGTACTTGCCATCTGTCTTCGACTTGTGCTTGTACCTATCCTTGTTCTCGACCTTCTCAAGGGAGTATGAACCTTTCAAAGATGCAACCACTAAGCCAAGTGAGTGAGAGAGGAGTAGGAGAGCTCTACAAGGGAGTATGAACCTTTAAAAGTGCCAAGAGAGAGCCTCCCAACCCAAGCTTGGAGTATTTATACTCCCCCTTCCCGTTACTAGCTGTTATGTCAAAAACGCGTACCTCGCGGACTGTCCGCGATGCCCTCACGGACTGTTTGCATTCGAATTCCAACGGTAAAAACGCGAAGACGGCTGTCAGAGGTGCCCGTTGGGCCGGGCGGACTGTCGGCGAGGACCTTGCAGACTGTCCTCCAGGGTCCCGCTGACTGTCCGCGGGCAGGCCGCGGACCGTCCGTCCTGTCCACCTGAGCTGCACACCATTCTGTCTAGTTTCGAGGTTAATAATAGACTATCCGCCATAGACCCGCGGACTGTCAGCCCAGAATCAATTTTTCTTGAAAAACTTTGCCAAAAACCTTAGATATTAAATAAACCTCAACAGCCAACGGACCGTCCGTCCCAAGGGCCCGGACTGTCTGCCCCACAACAGAAAACTGACTTTTCTAAAGATTTTCAACGAAACCTTTCTAACAAAATAAATCGCCACTCATCTAAATGCAATGCATGGAAATTCTTGATCAAAGTGGCACTATGGAAAGTCAGGCCAATGAAATGGATCCCTCTTGATAGTACGACTATCTGTCCTATCAATCCGGTCATTTATCGTCCTCTAATCACCTTATGACCGGAAAAAATAAAAACCCTAGCTTTTACCTTTGCCTTTAGCTCCTTTCCATCACATGACATACAAGCCATCCTTGTGCATATCTCATGAGCTCATCATTCACCAAACTAACCTATTCTTATATGAAGGACCGAAACGGCGAACCAGAGAGGGGGGAGTGAATGGGAGCCGATAAAAATTCTTCTCGAAAGAGATAGCGGGTCCAACAAGATGAACGCGACTTCCAACACACGTCTCCGACTCATCTACCCAAGTTGTTCAAGACCACGTAGCAATGGAGTGCTACTGATCCTAGGAACCAACAAACAACCTTTCGAGCCAAAACTCACCAACACGCATAGTGGAAACTTCCACGGCTTGTTGCCTGTGCTACACCGGTCAAATCGATGGCCTGCGCCGGTCAGACCGATGGCTACATGATGGACCAAATAGGCGACCAGAGAGGGGGGAGTGAATGGGAGCCGATAAAAATTCTTCTCGAAGGAGATTGAAACTCCGACAAGATGAACTCGCTCGGTCGGACCCCCAAAATCACATGCTCCGCACTTCTACCTTACGTTTGCCAAAACCACGTAGCCACTGAAGTGCTACTGGTCCTAGGAACAAACACTACCAACAACCTCAACACACATGCACCCACGACAGCGGAAACAACTCGAAAGCCGGCTGTCCATAGGGGGCCAGTTAGACTGGGTATGGGGGGCGGTTAGACCGCCTTCACCAGGCAACCAAGAAATCCTCCGAAACACCTCTTCCGAGCACCAAAATGCACCACGGTTTCACCAACAGAGATCTCTGGTCAGGGCCATGCTAGCTACCAGAAAAACTTGGCGAAAACCAAAACTCCACCCAGGGGCCTAGGGGCGGTTAGGGCGGCTACCGGGGGGCGGTCTAACCTCCGTACCCAAAGCAACGAACTCCAACCAAGAACACCTAGCAAACGGCACGAGAACGACCCGAAATTTCACCCAGACGCTCCTCTGATCAAGGCGAACAAACTCACAGAGGAAAATCCGGCGAAACAAAACTTTGACCTAGAAGACCCAGGGAGGTTAGACCGCCCCCTCCAGGCGGTTAGACCGCCCCTTCCAGAAAACGAACCCGCGGGTCAAACCCCAACTTCCTCGCGCCCGATCTCCCGAATCACTCCACGGATTGCAGCAAAACTTCAGAAATAGCTGGGTTACCTCCTGGGCAACCTCGACCTCAAAGGAATTGACCCGAATCGCTCACAATCAAGAGGAATTGAAGAAATCGCTTCTCTAGGTCAAGAACTCGCCTAACTCGAAAAACCACCAAATCGAGTCCGATTCAAGAGAGATTTGGGGGCAAAGTCACCAGCCAAAGAGGCACAAGATCCTCATAAGTGACACCCACCAAAAACCCCAAGAAATCGTTCTCAAAACACCACCAACAAAGAGCTCCGAAAATCAACACAAAAGAGGACGGGAAAACCACCTTGAGAAACAATGCCGAACCATCTATACATACCATGAAGGTTTGTACAAGGTCTAGCTTGCCACCCAAACATCCTTCCCTCTCTCTAGATCTCACATTAAGCTCTCAGGCTAGTCCTAGGAAAAACTAGGGAAAATGAAGAACGAAAATGGAAAAACAAATGAGCTAGGGTTCCAAGAGTTGGCTACCATCCATCCACTCAATGAGTATATATGGAGGCACCCAAAAGACTAAACTACCCTCACCTAATAACTAGGGATACAAGCCCCTCAAGGGCGGATTTGGAAGTCTTCGGAATTTCTTCATCGGACGGATGCCCGGCGACCGCAACCTTCTTAGCCTTGACGCAAGCCTTGCGATCCCGACGCGTGTCCTCCGCTTCGAAGCATCTCGGCGCCAGCGACCAGAGCGGTCAGACCGCCCCCCTGGGCGGTTAGACCGGCCCGGGCAATCTGACCGGCCCAGGCGGTCTGACCGTCCCTCCTGGGCGGTTGAACCCGCCTGGGTGGCCACAACTCCTCGTCGAGTCTTCGGCCTCGGTTTTGTGGCTCAACCGAGTAACCCAGTGGTTTTCTGGTGAATCACTGCAAACCCCGCGAACTCGGTGTAGCCTCCGCCAATCTCCACTCATGACTTGGCTCCCACGTAGTCCCGGCTCGACCTTGGATTTGAGGCTCTACCAAGAAACCGTCCACGTCTTCATCTTGCTGTTCATGCCACCATGCGGCCCGCACTTGACCCCACTGGCCACCGGGTCCCTCGAACGAAGCCTACTTGTCCTCTCCACACCTGGAGGCCTCACCGGCAACGACCTTTCACGCTTTTTCTTCACCTGCACCAACACGAGTCAAGCCGCAACCTGCACCGGCAATACTTAGCCAAGAATCAGTCCACACAACGTTGTCAATCACTCATCACACAAGGAAGCGACCATCCACCGGTCCTCGAACCACACATGGTCCTCACTACAGTAGCCGCACAACAATTGTTCCAGAGAGCCTCAGTGACTTCTCTAGGCCCTGGAACAGAAACACTCCCAAAACACAACCTGCACGGAAGAAGAACCCTACACAAAGCCAACCAAAACACCTCCAAAACTGCCAAGAACTAACCAGCACCAACACAACCCAAAGACACACGGATTAAGCAACTCACCCGAGGCAAATCCCACAAAGGGCTCACACCGGTCAGACCGGTCAAGAGCACCGGTCAGACCGGTGTAACTTGGGCAGCTCGGGATGAACAGAACCCGCGGGTCCACTCCTCCAAATCCAACTCCCGATCTCCCGATTCGCTCCACGGATCCGAACAAAACTTTGGGGATAGTAGGAACACCTCATTATCACTCCATAGCCAATTTATGGTCCACCAAAACTCGTTGAATCAAGAGGATTCGAAGGATTTCCCCTAAGAACACACCAAGCCCCAGGATAATGAAAACCGCCAAAATCAAGCCCCTTTTCTCATGGATTTGGGAGGGGAATCAAAGGGAAAAGAACCACGAAGGGTTCATGCATACATCCCCCAACAAATTCTTAAGAAAACGACCTCAAAATCTCTCCAAGAAAATCGTCAAGAAAAGGCTCCGAAAATCACCAAAAAAGGAAAACCGAGAAGAACTCAAACAAGCATTGAGGAACCACGCCGAATCATCTATACATACCGTGAAGGTTCATACAAGGTCTAGTTTCCGCCCGATCATACTACCCTCTCACAAGATCTCACCATTAAGCTCTCAAGGTAGTCCTAGAAATTCCAAGGGAAAAGGAAGAGGAAAATAGCAAAACTAAATGACTAAGTTCTAAGAGATGGCTGCCATCCTCTCACCCCTTGGGTTATGTGGAGGCAACCTGAAAGACTAAATTACCCTTAAGGCCTAAAGTAGATAGGATACGAACCCACCAAGGGCACTTTGGGAAATTGTCTTCGTAACACCATCGGACGGATGCCCAGCGACCGCAAACATGCTTAGCCTCGACGCAAGCCTTGCGATCCGATGCGTGTCCTCCGCTTCGAAGTCTCCAGACTGCATCGTCGCATACCGGTCAGACCGGTGCTCCTCACTGGTCAGACCGGTACCCACCGGTCAGACCGGTCAGACCCACCGGTTAGACCGGTCTGGAGCTGCTGCACCTCCGTCTTCGGTTTTTTAGTCTTGGCTTTGTGGATCAACCAAGGAACCTAGTGGTTTTCTGGTGAACCACTGGAAACCCGCAAACTCGGTGTAGCCTCCACCAATCGCCACTCATGACTCGACTCCCACGTAGTCCCGGCTCGACCTTGGTTTTGAGGCTCAACCAAGAAACCGTCCATGACTTCATCTTGTCGTTCTTGCCACCATGCGGCCCGCACTTGACTCCGTTGGACACTGGGTCCCTCGAACGAAGCCTACTTGTCTTCTCCACACCTGGAGGCCTCACCGGCAACGACCTTTCGCACTTGTTCTTCCCTTGCACCAACACTAGTCAAGCCTCAACCTGCAACTGCAATACTTAGCCAAGAATCAGTCCACACAACGTTGTCAATCACTCATCACACCAGGAAGTGACCATCCACCGGTCCTCGAACCACACATGGTCCTCATTATATCTCAAATAAAAATGTTAGTCCACAATGATTGTCACTAATTACCAAAACACGAATTAGGGGCCTAGATGCCTTCAATCTCCCCCTTTTTGGTAATTGATGACAACCATGTAAAGGAGTGATATAAGAAAGGTTTTGTGTTTTGGAATCACTTACTCTTCTCAAAGAAGTTCAATAAAAGATTAGAGTGAATGTCTCCAAAACAAGGAAATAGAGAGAACTCCCCCTACATATGTACATACAATTTTCATTTGATTTCTATACATATGCATAGATATAGTAATTTTAACAGAGTTTACCCTACAAAATAGAGATCAAGGGCAACAACCATATATATATATATCCAAGAAAATTAAGCAAATGGTTAGCCTCAAAACTCTACAAGAACTAGAACAAGCCATAAGATAAGCAAATTAAAATCACATAGTTCATCACATAAGTAACCACAAGTTCCCGTTCTCAACCACATCACAAGCTACAAAGTCTCATAAATTATTACAAGCCAACCAAAGTTCATGCATGACTGAAATTAAACATGTAAGTGCAATGCAAGAGTTCCAAATGCATGCAAAGAAGTGAGCTCCCCCTAAAGATCACACAGAAGTGAGCTCCCCCTAAAGATCACACATCACTCCTCCAAATTTCTCCCCCTTAGGCATCAAATACCAAAAGGTCTAGTCATCCTGAGGCGGCGGCGGAGGAGGATAGAATGGCGGATGGGAACAGAACTGTGGTGGTGGAGCTGGAGCTGGGTAGCAATGATAAAAATGATGTCTAAAAAAACCTCCAAAAGTTGTGTTCAAGGTATTGAAGCTGTTCTGAAGCCGAGTCTATTGATCATAGATTTGCTGTTACTGCTCTGAAGTGGACATATGAGAGAATCTATCATTCAAAACACTGACGTCATTCTGAAGGTCTGTTTGCATATCATCCAACCTTTTCATCATGGGCTCATGCATAGTGTTATAGACATGATGAACAAAAGTGTTCAAACTAGTGTCAATTTGCTACTGAAAATCATGCTGCATAGTCCAAAATGTATCATTCATCTGTTGCCCATATGCCTCAAAATGAGAGTTGAACCCGGATTGCATCTGCTGAAATTGGTTATTCATTGACTGCTGAATATTAGAGAAATAAGAATCAAAGTATCCAGCATGAGGCTCCCACTGTGGCTGCATGGGATGAACTGGAGGAGGAGGAGGTGGCATAGCATAAGCATCCTCATCTGTCACACCCAGTTTTAAAGGCAAAACCGAATGCATAGATCACGTGTGTGCCAGGATCAAGTTACACACACGCTTAGACATTGTGAATACCAAAATTAGTGCCACATGAATAAAGAGTTATTACATGACCAAAGTCTTAAACGAAACATAAACAACGAGTTCTCGCAGCGGATAAAGAGCCTCCATAGGCAGCTGACTGAAGACACGCACACCTAGAACTCTTGGAAATCTCCGGGGAAATCTTCAAAGTTCTCCCAGTCTGAGCAGCAATCTGAGTGTTGCAGATGCAAGAAAGTAACAAGCGTGAGCACATGACGTACTCAGCAAGAGGAAAAAACATAACATGCAAGGCCATATGTTGGATGGCTAAGGTTCAAGCAGTTTAGCATTTTAGTGAGTGAAGTTTTATTAGCAACATAATTACTAAGAGAGTGTAAGTTCATACCAACCCAATTAATAAGGTATAAGCATCATAAATAAAGAATAAAATAGCAATTAAACAGTAAAATTCCATAATTTAATCATGTGAGGGTCCAGGCCGCTCTTGACCGTGAATTTAAATGCATGTTATGTAGGACAAGTGGGCATGCATTAAGGAAGACTTGCCTTCAACAGAACTCGGCTGCTTAAACTCTGGCGCGTCTTAATATTCAAATCCTTTGAACGCTTCACTCTCTACGTTCCACAATCATCACATACAAGCAAACAACAAGAATAAATAAGAAACAGTCACCAAACAGTACTAACAGAACAAAACAGTGGCATAAAACTAAACTACGCTTCGAGAGGATCGCGTGGACATAAAGAACACTAAAAACGGAGCTAAAACGACCAAGATACGCCCTATAGAAGTTGCAATGACTAATCTGTAAAGATTTGAAAAGAATCTGGGCTAAAACAAAGAAAAAGGACTAAACTGTAAGAACTTTATCACTGTGGGAGGGTATTTTTGTGAATTCCAGAAAGTAAAGGGGGGTTTCTGCAAAAACGCGGGATCTGACCGGGTTGACCGGTATTGACCCGGGTCGGCTCGATCTAGATCCATTGGATTTAGATCCAACGGCTGCGAAGGTGCGCGAGCTAAGCAGCGGCGACGGAAGGATCCAGATCGTTGGATCTAGATCCGGCAGTGGCGGACGCACGCGTGTGCTTGGCGGCGGCGAGCGGCGGCGGTTGGCGGTGAGCGGCGGCGCTCTCGCCGGCGAGACCCGATCTAGGGTTCCAGGGCACGATTGAGCACGCGGTTCGCACCTATGCGCAGCTGGTGATGCGATGAACCTATCTAGGACGGCGCGACCGGCTAGGATGCGAAGGCGACGGCGCGACGCAGCGCGGCTGCGACGCTCCGGTGGGCTTCCACGGACGACACGGTGCACGGGGACAACAAGTGGCTCGGGTGGCCTCCTCACCTCCTTGCGCGTCTCCAGGGCAGCTCCTCGACGGCGAAACGGAGACGACGTCGGGAAGCAACGGCGGCGCTAGTGTTAGGGTTCCAGCGGCGGCACGGGTTGACAGGGTGGCGGCTAGGGTTCGGATAAGGGGTCCAAGGGTGTGGCGGCGCCTTAAATAGCCCGGGAAAGATCCCTTGGCGTGCGGGCCACGCACGGGAACGCGTGCCAGAGGCGGACTCGGGCGGCGGCGCATCGGGCTCAGTCGAGTCCGGCCAAAACACGGGCGCGGGGAAGGGGATGACAGGTGGGGACCACCTATCATCGGCTGCGGCGTGGGAGGAGGCGGAGTTGGGCCGGCGGCGGCGAGTTGGGCCACCGGGTGGGCCGTTGTCGGGCCGACGGCGGTGGCCTGCTGCGGCGCGAGCGAACTGGGGCGGAAACCCAGAGGGGCGCTGGCAGACTTCCGACTGCAGGGCCGCAAACCAAAGATGGGCCAGAAAGGGAATGGTTGAGAAAGAAAAGAATAAAAGTTTTGAATAATTTTTGAAAAGAGGACTAGCAAATGAATTCAAACTTGAATTTGAATTCCAACAACCAAAAGCAATGCACCAGCATGAATGCAACAAATAAATCCTATGGTTCATTAATTTTATTTTAGAAAAATTTTAAATGCCGAAAAGAAAATAAAACAACCTTAAATTCCTTAGGAGCAATTAAGGGTTTCTAGCCAATTTTAATAAAAGCCAAAATTAGCAAAATTAGGGTGTTACAAATCCTACCCCCTTAAGAAGAATCTCGTCCTCGAGATTCGCATAGATTGGGAAAAAGATCTGGAAACTCTGCTCTAAGCTCATCTTCTCTTTCCCATGTTGCCTCATCCTCTACATGATTACTCCACTGTACTTTGCACATCTTGATCACACTATTCCTGGTGACCCGTGTCATAGTTTCCAATATCCGGATAGGGTGTTCAACAACAGTGATATCCTCTTTAACGTTTAGGTCATCCAAGGGTAACGGCTCCTTGTCATGAGGACCAAAACCCTTCTTCAACTGAGAGATATGGAACACATCATGCACATCAGCTAACTGGACTGGCAACTCCAACATGTAAGCCACTTCTCCCACTCTCTCAAGGATCTTAAAAGGTCTGATAATCCAAGGTGACAACTTCCCTTTGACTTTGAATCGACGCGACCCTCTGATAGGTGACACCTTTAGGTAGACATAATCACCTTCTTGAAAACCCACATCTCTCCTTTTTCCGTCTGCATAACTCTTCTGTCTAGACTGAGCAATCCTCAAGTTTTCCCTGATAATCTGAACCTGATTCTCTGCCTCTCTGATGATGTCAGCCCCGAACAACTTCCTTTCACCTGTCTCACTCCAGTACAATGGAGTTCTACACTTTCTTCCATACAAAGCCTCAAAGGGTGCCATCTTGAGACTAGCCTGGTAGTTGTTGTTATAAGAGAACTCATCATACGGCAAACTCTTGTCCCAACTACCACCATGCTTAAGTGCACATGCTCTCAGAATGTCCTCCAAGATCTTATTGGTCCTCTCTGTCTGTCCATCTGTCTGTGGGTGATAAGCTGAGCTGAAATTCAACTTGGTATCCATAGACTCATGCAACCTTCCCCAGAAACGAGAAGTGAACTGGGTACCTCTGTCTGACACTATCTTCTTTGGTACACCATGCAAACACACGATTCTGGACATGTACAACTCTGCCAACTTAGCCCCTGTATAAGTGGTTTTCACCAGAATGAAGTGAGCAACCTTGGTCAAACGATGCATAATGACCCAAATCGAATCATAACCATCTCGGGTTCGGGGTAAACCCACAATGAAATCCATTCCGATCTCTTCCCACTTCCACTCAGGCACTTTTAGCGGTTGCAGCAAACCAGCGGACCTCTGATGTTCAGCCTTAACCCGATGGAATGTGTCGCACAAAGCCACATGTGCGGCCACATCCCTCTTCATACCGTACCACCAATACCTCTGCTTGAGATCCTGGTACATCTTAGTACTGCCTGGATGGATAGAGTAAGCAGAATCGTAAGCTTCTCTCAAGATAGTCTCTCTGAGGTCTCCTGTTTCTGGCACACATAACCGGTTCTTAAACCACACAGTTCCTTGTTCATCCTCTGTGAAATCTGGGGCTTCTCCCTGTTTCATACTGTGACGCCCCAGGTTTTTAATTACCGTCATTAACGCTAATGACCGGATTAGCCAGTCAAATGGTCAACCCTAGGTCAACCTGGGCCCTCACCCAGGAAAACTCCCTAACACACCCCTAGTGACCCTTAATGAATAGTAAACACACTTGTGGGCCAACCCATGGTCAAAGGGTGGGTCAAACCCCCTTGCCATCCCAGTGTCCACAGGTGTCTGCCGGAACTTTTGCCGCATTCTCCAAAATTCACCTAAACACTTAAAATTCTACCTTTAGGAAGGTTGTAGGTCTTGTTGAGGGACACAACTTTCATGTAGAGTGGCATTTCAAATTTGGAGAGGAAAATTGTGAAAAACCCCTTGCAAGACAGGATTCACTGTTCCCAGACACAGGCTGACATTCAAAGTTGGCATTCAAATAGATTCAAATCTAGGGAGAAAAACCCTATACAGCCTTTCTGAAAGTTGTAGCTGGTACTTAGATCTGCAACTTTGGTATTCATTGCTTGGTCAAGTTTTATTCAAAATTTTAGAGAAAAAGTTGATCAAACAGTGCCCCAGCAACACTGTCAGGGCCAGAGCGCGCCGCACGCGACGTCGTGCGCGCCCGTGCGCCGCCGCCGGCCACGCCCCGGCATCCGTGCCCGCGCCGCCCGAGGCCTCGCCACTCGCGCCACGCCCCGTCCCGAGGTCACGCGCCCCCAACGCGCGCCCGCCCGAGGCGCCCGCCGGCGGCGCGCGCGCGCACGCGCGCGCACGCCGCGGACCGCCGGTCCGTCGGCCGTGTCGCCGCCGTACGCGCGTCGCCCAAGCGCCGTAGCACGGCCCGGCATCTCCGCCGTCATCATCCGTCACCCCTAGATGCGGCCGCGCGGCGTATAAAAGCCTTCCCCTCCTCCCCCGGCGCGCCATCCCGAGCCGCTCGCCGCCATCGTCGCCGCCGCCGGTGCTAGAGCCCATCGCTCGCGCTCGCCGCCGTCCAAGCCCGTAGTTAGCTTCCTTAGCACCCAGGCAAGTTCACACGTGCGCTTGTTTGCCCCAATTTGGCCTCCACACCGCAGCACCCCGAGCCGCCGTGAGCGCCGCCACCGGCCACCGCCGTGCGCCGTCGCCGGAGCACGCTTCGACCCCGCCACCACCGCCAAACGAGCCGTGGTGAGCTCAATTTCACTCCTGTGCTGCTTGTTGCCGTGGACGGGCCCCACATCGCCGCCGGCGAGCCCTCCTGCCGCCGCCGAGGGCATGGTTGTGAACTCGAGGGCTTAGTTGCAAGGAAACTTAACTAAGTTTTATTACATCTCAGTCCAGTGACTTGTAAAATCTCTAGAAATTCACAGAAAAATCAGAAAAATCCCAAACCAATTTTGTAGGTTTCAGGATGCTAAACCCCATCTCTTTGTTGTATACTCATGGCTATATTCAAAAGAGTTTTGGCAGGAAAATACAAATGTGTTATACATGGATCTGTCCTAATTTGAAAAATATAACTCCTATGTAGCTGAGCTTTGGATATGTTGTGTGTTAGGATATGACTAGATGTTGTGCCAAAATTTTCACAAAGTTATGTAGTAGATTTTGCTAGACAAATTCTTTTCCATTCCTGCAGTAACTGCCTAGATGATTTTTCCTGTTAAATATATTTACGTTCTTGAGCCCAACTTGTGCACACTGTCTTGTAATGCCAAAAGACACATCCTGTGAATTAATCATGAATTTTGGATTAACAGAAATAATTATTCTTGATTTATGCATGTTTTACTTTGTAAATTAATAAACCAAGGTCAGTAGAGGTTCCATGTGAACATGCTGGTTCTTTAGGCTTGTTTAGGTCCAGAGAGCATGCCCAAGAAAATTTGGATCATTTCGATGCTTATTTACTTTTATATGCATTTAAGATTGAATCACTAGCTAGCTTTGTTATTTTCCATAATATTTATTTTCCTAGCATCCAACATTTACATGTGGGTCCAATGGACCAGGATAGGTGCTAGTAGGCTTAAGAAACACTCATTTAATTTTTGGTAATTTAATTGATTAATAAAAGGCTTAAATGCCCTTTTAATATTAAAGGGAAATTAAATAAAGAAAAAGCCTTAATCAAATCTTTTCCTTTTTGAAAGTATTATTTAATATAAATAAAAGAAATTTAATTATCATCACTGATAAGGAATTAATTCATAAATATAAATATTAATTACACCTTGTTGGTAAAGATAAAAGGGAATGAAGCTTTCACATGGAATGATAAGGCTTAATAAAAACCTTTAATCAAATGTGGAATAAAAGAGTAACCCATGTACAACCAATGACTTCCTAAAATAGAAACCTTAGATGAATGCTTGTTAAGGTGAATATGACCAACTAGAGTTGGATAAGACAACAAACTATCACATCACCTAAAGTGCATTGCATTCCGTGTAGATCTTCCGGACGGAGATTACTCCCTGGTCCCGGAAACCGAGGAAGGCGGAGCGGAAGGTTCTCTGCAGTACGTGGACGTACTCGACACCGAGGGTGCCCAAGCTAACCTAGTCGACGAAGGCAAGTTCCGGTGCATCTAACCTAGTTTTAAAGTTCTTTATGCAATTATCTATGAATGATTGTGCATTTAGGTTCAGAAGTTGAATGAAACCCTAGATGCATGATCCAAAGGTACCTTTGGTCTCTACTAGTATAATAGGTCGGTAGCTGCTAAGCTATAGGACCGCTACAAGTCGGGTGATGACCTCACTCGCGAGAATAGGTTCCTAGATAGGAATCATACTATATCCTTAAATGGATTGCTCACGTGGTAAGAGCATGGGATCTGGGCTCCGGTCCAGTGGTTATGTGGGTTAAGTTTTTGAACGTACTAAGCACATGCCGGTTATGGGGCCGGTAAGCCTAGTACCATAATGAGGCGGCGAGGGATCCTACTATTACTACTCTTGGGATTCGCTCTCACGGCTAGCTACCGGTGGTGTATGGTGACTCCGGGTATCTCGCGGGGTATGCCGGATAGCCCGCACCAAAGACCGTAAGATTCGATCCCAACCCGAGGATTTATGGGGACGGCTTGGGGAGTTGTCCTCGCGGGGGCAGCCGACCGTGTGTTTGGGTCTACCTTGCAAGGTTTAAATCAATCGATTGTCGGCCTCTCACCGTTACCCGAGACTACTTACTCCACTAGTCATGTGATCCCTAATGATGGAAGTTGATGAAGATGATGCTTGATTAATTGTATTGTACAACTATGTTTGTACTAGTTGGCTAATGTAGTAAAGATTAAACTACTAGAACTTGTGCTAAAATCTTGAAAGTAAGGACCTACTCTTTGTTACTTTTTAGCAAAAGCAACCCAGTAGCGAAAAAGCCTTTCATGGTCTAGAATTGGTGAAGTAGATATCACCGACAGGTAAGACTTGCTGAGTATTAGTATACTCAGCCTTGCTATAATGTGTTGATCCAGGTAATACCTTCAGTGATGTGTGGCCCGGTGAGATCCCGCCCGGCTGGGAGCTGGAGTGGGTGGAGGACGACTACTGAAAGCATCATGGATGGCCTCCCGTGGTGTCTTCGCTTCCGCTAGTTTATTTCCGCTGCTTTTCAAAACTCTGAACTATTTCGTCATGACAAAAACTATGGTTTGTAATAATTAAACCCTTCGGGGTACGAATTTGGATTTGAATGTTGTTGTATCTCTGGACTCGCCTTCGAGCGAGTTTTAATGCATATATTCGATCCTTGTGCTCTCAAGTGATTTACCGGGCGTTAACCCGGCGACTTACGACAGGATGGTACTTTATTATTGCTTAAGGACCAAAGTGGATCGGTCTTAGGCGATAGTACGGTACTTTCCTGGGCGGGTTGTCACAGTTGGTATCAGAGCTTATATGCACCAGAGATTAATTAATAAACCTTAATCACTGATTTTTGAATAAAATATGCCAAGATTTTCTGATTTTCCAAAAACACGTTGGTCCGCTAAGGATAAACTAGACCGAGAGGCCCTAGAGGAAATTTTGGGTTCTTTCAGGTGGCTTATTAACCTATGGTTTATTTTGCTAACTCCCAGCACATTACTTTATGTCAAACTTACTTTCTTGCACAACCATACTAGTTCATCACGTTTTTCCATACATGGTGGTACCACAGGGAAGTCCTGTGAGGGACTAGTGGGACCTATTTCAATGGGTGTCACGTCGCGTCTGAGTCTCGTCACGTTTTGCCATACGTGATGGTACCACGGGAAAGTCCGTGAGGGATGAGTGAGGCCTATTCCAATGGGCACTCACGTCGTGTCAAAGTCTTAAATAGGACGCTGTCCATGCAGCGGCTTAACGCATGGATACCGTTTCTATAGTGAACGGTAATGAATGTGGACGCTTTCGTGACGTGCTGGCACGAAAGGTTCGTTTTCTGCAGGTACATAACAGCGCTTCGTTAGTTGTTAAGTAGTACCGTATAGCTCTCGACTAGATATTATAGGGAGAGACGAATATGAGCCTTGCCACCAGCACTAACTTCGAATTTTGGCTTGATTGCCATGTGAGGTCAAATAGGACGTCTTGCATGCATATTAAAAATCGAAATAACTAAAATGGACCCAAAAATCGGAATTCCATATGTTCTCTAAGGAAGTATGCTAGTGTGTGCTTTTTATAAACTAGAGTACCTTCCATACCTAGCCGTCATGCTGCCGAAATTTTACAAAAAAATTGTTTACCATGAGATAGGTTGAATAAACCAAATTGTTGAATATAATGGCTCCTCAACCAGCTGTCTAGTAATAAGCAAATCCCAATCTTAGTTCGATGGGTTGGTTCACTTTTTCCCTAGGCACTTTAGGTTAAGAACCTTTCATCTTGTCTCCTTAATCGATGTTCAACTTTAAAAGGGGCTGATTTCATTTAAAAACTTGGGGAAATTTTTGAGGTTTCTGGATTTTTGGTTATGAATTTTATTCACAGCTGCCAGAACTTCACCATTTGACATGCCGTTCTCTTTGAGATCTGACATGAGTTACATATGTGTACAGATGGATTTCCCCGTGTTCCACCAGTTCGACGCTGACGGTACGATCCGTACCAACGGGTTGCACTGGGAGGGTTTTCCGCGCTTGGCATAGGAAGCACTCAGTGCCGCAGGCTACCTTACCCCACCGACGTACGAGGTGAAGGAGTTTGAGCGCTTTGGCGTTCCCCGCTGCAGGGTGATCGTTACTGTGCTGCCGCACCCAGACCACGCCGACTGGTTTGACCTGAGCTTTATTTACTGGGGATTTATCACGCACGAGTCCGTGGAGTCAGCCGCCCTCAGAGTGCTGACAGACTTTTGTGACCACAACCCTACTGTGGTAGCTCTTTCCCCGTTTGGACTGTTTCCGGCTGTGAGTCCTCACGACCCAGCTTGGTTGGACCGTATGGACCATCTACGGGAGCTACTGACCCTAGCAGAGCCGTTGGATGTTACCCAGACACTTGCCCGTTGTCTGAACGTGGTCTTCACACTCCAGGGGCTGCGTTTTAACACCGCAGCAATCATTGCACAGCGCTTGGAGGCATCTAGGCGCGATTGGGAGCAGCTTTCAGCAGCACACCAGCAGCTGAACTTCACGCTTACCCATGTGCGGCGGGAGAGAACGACAGTCGCGTGCTAGGAGGTTCCGGTGGAGCTTGAGAGAGGTGACCGCCTCCCGCAGGATCGTGGACCTAGAGGCGGAGAACCATGCACCGGAGGAGGATGCCGACGCACACAAGATAGAGAGGCCGACACCGCCGCAGAACATTGCCGAGATGCGAGAGCACGTGCGAGGAGGCCGACGTACGGGGTGGCCGCCTTACGGGCTATAGTGGCCTTACGCCCACCGCCCCCCGATGTGCACACCCGGAGGAGCGAGCGGCAGGCCGTGTCCGGTCCGGATCGACGAGCCGAGCGAGACCACCGCTACCGACTCCCCCCGGCTTCGCCTTCGTACAGTGGTGCTTCAGTGGGCAACTAGGTTGCCGACAGCAGGGAGCAGCAGGATGTCGATCCTATCGAGTTGTCTTTGAGATGTTAGAGTAGTTGGCTTGACAGCACGTCTTCGTGCCAAGCAACTATTGTATCGTGTATTGTCATGATGTTTCGAAATCGAGTTGTAATGACGTTGAACCTTGTTTAGTCATGTTGTAATAAGAATGCTTAAGCTTGTATGCTTTAAGTGAATTTCATTGTCTTTCAAATTAAAATTTTCTTGTGTTGAATACCATATCCTTGGATAATTCGTTGCGAATGATCACGCTTGTCAAAGATTGCACTGTTTTTCTCCTAAAAACGTAGGTAAAACAAAACACCTTTGCAAACATCACTCGCTGCCAACAACTAAGTGCTCATTCGCATACCACCTTCTTTGGTATCCGGAATGACGACGATCGTTCGAAAGTGATTATGAGCCGCGCAATTGAGTAATCGTCGTCCTAACCATGTTGAGAAGAACGATTCTATGAATCCTGGTGGCTATAGAATACTGTTGCTTGTTGCTGTCCTCATTATTTAATTACTAATGAGATGTGATAATGCATGATCGTGCTTGTCATCATTTGGAGTAAGCTTTTGGTTATCTCACTAATAACGCTCACTTTTCAGATGGTGGGAACCACGCGCAGCTCTCCCAACGGTTTTGGAGCGAGTGGTAGTGGTGACTTGCCACCACCCCCGCCCATGACACCGACGGAGGCCTTCATGGCCACCCAAACCGAGGTGCTGCGCCAGATCCTGCAGACGCAGCAGCAGATCGCCCAGCAGATGAACCGAGGGCCGCCACATGGGGCCAACCACGAGGGACCCAACCAGGTCACCACGTACGCCCAGTTCATCGCCATGAAGCCGCCAACCTTCGCTAAAGCAGAAGACCCTCTGGAAGCTGAGGCTTGGGTCAAGGCCATAGATGCGAAATTCTCTGCCTTTGTGCTGCCTTGCTCGGAGGAGAACAAAGCGAACTTCGCAGCACTGCAACTGCGAGGGGAAGCTTTGATGTGGTGGGACCACTTCAAGTCCATGCAGCGAGGCCACGCTGTGACTTGGGAAGAGCTCAAGCAGGCTTTCAAGAGCCACCACATTCCCAAGGGTCTGATGGACAGGAAGATGAGGGAGCTGTTAGTCCTCCGTCAAGGATCTGACTCCGTGTACTGCTATGCTTAGAAATTCAATAGCTTATGCCAGTACGGTGGGCATCATGTTGATACTGATGCCAAGAAGATGGAGAGGTTCCGCGACGGGCTTGATGGACAGCTGTATGAGCGCCTGAATCTGCTCGAGCCCGCGAACTTCCATGAGCTCGTGAATAAATCTATCTCGCAAGAGGATGCTATGAAGAAAGCCCATGGGGACAACAAGAGGATGTCCGGTTTCACCCCAGGCAGCGGGACAAACAAGAAGTTTCGCTTTGTGAAGAAGGAAGCTCCAGGCCCATCCCAGCAATCTTCAACTGGACGCTGGACGATGAAGCCGTTCCAGGGCAAACCTGCCGGGAACTTCCAGTTCCGTCGTGCCCAGCAGCAGGCTCCGAAGCCTATTGCACCCCCTCGCGATGTTGGAGATCGTCGTTGCTACAACTGTGGCCAGCCAGGGCACTACATTAATGAGTGTCCCAAGCCCGAGGGCAGCATCAAGCCCAACCCGCGAGAATCGAGTACGGGAAACAAGCCCGCCACTCCGGCCAAGAAGCCTGTGGTGCAAGTGCGCCGGGGCAAGCCGAACTTCACTACCACGAGTGACATTCCCGCGCAGAGCTCCGGTACTCACGGGTACATTCTCTATCAATAACACTCCCGTTAAGGTCTTATTTGATTCGGGAGCCACCCATAGTTTCATAACCGAGAGTTTACTAGACAAATTGGGTCTAAGAGGAGTACCAACCAAATCTGCTTATAAAATTACCACACCCGGTGGAAACATCACATCTCAGTTAGTGACTTTTGGAGTTCCTCTAAGACTAGGAAGTCGGGTTATTCAATCTAATCTGATAGTCATCAAATTAGGAAGCATGGATGTTATTTTGGGTATGGAATGGATGAATCAACATAAGGTGGTTCTAGATATATCAGATAGGGTCGTAGAGATCAACTCTCCTACGGTCGGGCACACTACCTTGTACCTACCTTTTCGGGACGTGCATCGACTCTTGTGCCTATGTGACCATTATTTCCTCCCTTGATGAAATTCCGTAGTGTGTGAGTACCCGGATGTATTTCCTGACGAGTTGCCTGGTATGCCACCAGACAGAGATGTCGAGTTTGTGATCGAACTCCAGCCCGATACCGCACCCATTTCCAAAAGACCTTATCGCATGCCACCCAAAGAGTTAGCTGAACTAAAAACCCAACTCCAAGAATTGTTAGATAAGGGTTACATTCGCCCGAGCTCTTCTCCTTGGGGTTGCCCTGCTCTCTTTGTCAAAAAGAAAGATGGTAGCTTGAGAATGTGCGTAGATTACCGACCACTCAATGCAGTCACCATCAAAAACAAATACCCGCTTCCTCGAATTGATGTTCTGTTTGATCAATTGGCTGGTGCCAAAGTCTTCTCTAAGATCGATCTTCGTTCTGGCTACCACCAAATCAAGATTCGACCATGCGACATTCCTAAAACCGCTTTCTCCACTCGTTATGGTCTTTACGAGTTCTTGGTCATGTCTTTCGGACTCACTAACGCACCTGCCTACTTCATGTACCTCATGAACTCCATATTCATGACGAAGCTCGATAAATTTGTCGTGGTCTTTATCGATGATATCCTCATCTATTCTAAGAGCGAAGAAGAGCACGCCATACATCTCCGAGTTGTCCTTCAGCGTTTGCGAGATCACAAGCTTTATGCTAAGTTCTCCAAATGTGAATTCTGGTTGAAAAGTGTCAAATTCTTAGGGCACACCATTTCCCACGATGGTATCTCCGTAGATCCTAGCAAAGTTCAAGAGGTGATGGATTGGAAACCACCCAAATCCGTACATCAAATCCGCAGTTTCCTAGGGTTGGCGGGATATTACCGTCGATTCATTCCTGACTTTTCTAGAATCACAAAACCCATGACCGAATTGCTCAAGAAGGGAGTGAAATTCGTGTGGAGTGAAGCATGTGAGAAAGCTTTCCACACCCTCAGACAACCTCTAACTTCAGCCCCAGTGCTAGCTCAACCCGATAATTCCAAACCATTCGAAGTCTTCTGTGACGCATCAGGTACCGGTCTTGGCTGTGTCCTTATGAAAGAGGGCCGAGTCATCGCCTATGCTTCACGGGCCCTTCGACCCCATGAGCTCAACTATCCTACCCATGATCTTGAGTTAGCTGCCGTAGTTCATGCCCTCAAGATATGGAGACATTATCTAATGGGCAATCATTGCAATATCTTCACTGATCACAAGAGCCTAAAATATATCTTCACCCAGCCAGAATTGAATATGAGGCAGAGAAGATGGCTTGAGTTGATCAAGGATTATGATTTAGAAGTGCACTATCATCCCGGCAAAGCAAATGTTGTTGCGGATGCTCTTAGCCGCAAAGATCATTGCAACCACCTAGAGTTAGAGCCAGTCAGTGAACCCTTATGTGAAGAGATGAGAAGGCTCAACTTAGAAGTGGTACCGCAGGGAATTCTTTATGCCTTGATGGCAGAGTCAAGCCTTTATGACAGGATTGTCACTGCCCAGCGCAATGATGCAGATATTCAAACCATCAGGCAGAAACTATTGGAAGGAGACCCAAAGTACACTTGTTTCCAGAAGGATCACCAAGATGTGGTCTGGTTTGGAAAATGTCTAGTGGTCCCCGTTGACCCAGAAATCAAGAAAATCATTCTAGATGAAGCTCACAAGTCCAAGTTCTCTATTCATCCCGGTAGTACCAAGATGTACCAAGATCTAAAGCAAGAACTTTTGGTGGTCTAATATGAAGGTGGATGTAGCCAAGTATGTAGCCGAGTGCGATACTTGCCACCGGATGAAAGCAAGTCATTTGAAATCGGCAGGAGTACTCCAACCCCTGTCGATACCTATGTGGAAATGGGACGACATTAGTATGGATTTTATTGTGGGTTTACCCCTGACCCCTAGAAAGAAGGACTCTATTTGGGTAATTGTGGATAGACTCACCAAGACCGCTCACTTCATTGCCGTGCATACCACTTACTCCGTACAACAATATGCAGAGTTGTATGTAGACCACATAGTTCGTCTGCATGGGATCCCAAGGACTATAATCTCTGATAGAGGGACTCAGTTTGTGGCCCGTTTTTGGGAGCAATTGCACGAGTGTTTGGGAACTCAGCTACTCCGTAGTTCCAGTTATCATCCGCAGACCGATGGTCGACGGAGAGGATAAATCGATTCTAGAGGACATGTTGAGAGCAAGCATCTTGCACTTTGACAAGAGTTGGGACAAGTGTTTGTCTTTGGCAGAGTTCTCTTACAATAACAGCTATCAGGCCAGCTTGAAAATGGCACCGTTCGATGCTCTATACGGACGCAGATGCCGCACCCCACTGAACTGGTCGGAGACCGGAGAAAGAACACTCTTTGGACCAGAGTTAGTTAAAGAGGCCGAAGAAAAGGTGCAAGTGATAAGAGAGAATTTGAAGATGGCCCAGATGAGACAAAAGAGTTACCATGATAAGGGAACCGCACCTCGACACTTTGAAGTAATAGAAGTATGTGGACCTGTGGCTTACCGTATCCAATTGCCAGAACGGTTTTCCGCAGTTCACAATGTGTTCCATGTAACTCAGTTGAAGAAGGGAATGCCTGTTCCGGAGAATGAAATCATCACAGAGGCTAATGCTTGGACCGAGCCGGATTTCTCGCTCGTCGAGCATCCATTGAAGGTACTAGACCAAAAAGAGCGAAAGACT
Source organism: Cenchrus americanus (assembly GCA_947561735.1). Taxonomy (NCBI): domain Eukaryota; kingdom Viridiplantae; phylum Streptophyta; class Magnoliopsida; order Poales; family Poaceae; genus Cenchrus; species Cenchrus americanus. The sequence goes on along the minus strand of OX387239.1, from coordinate 100,399,992 downwards.
CGAAGGCAGACCGTGCGAATGTACAAGATCCAATGGAGCCATCACACGGAAGAAGAAGCCACGTGGGAGACGGAGGATTATCTTAACACCAAGTATCCGGGCTTCCTCCAATCCCGAAACAGTGAGTCTTTTTCCCCATCTCTTCGTTGTCAAATCGAATCTCGGGACGAGATTCTGTTAAGGGGGGTAGGCTGTGACGCCCCAGGTTTTTAATTACCGTCATTAACGCTAATGACCGGATTAGTCGGTCAAATGGTCAACCCTAGGTCAACCTGGGCCCTCACCCAGGAAAACTCCCTAACACACCCCTAGTGACCCTTAATGAATAGTAAACACACTTGTGGGCCAACCCATGGTCAAAGGGTGGGTCAAACCCCCTTGCCATCCCAGTGTCCACAGGTGTCTGCCGGAACTTTTGCCGCGTTCTCCAAAATTCACCTAAACACTTAAAATTCTACCTTTAGGAAGGTTGTATGTCTTGTTGAGGGACACAACTTTCATGTAGAGTGTCATTTCAAATTTGGAGAGGAAAATTGTGAAAAACCCCTTGCAAGACAGGATTCACTGTTCCCAGACACAGGCTGACATTCAAAGTTGGCATTCAAATAGATTCAAATCTAGGGAGAAAACCCTATACAGCCTTTGTGAAAGTTGTAGATGGTACTTAGATCTGCAACTTTGGTATTCATTGCTTGGTCAAGTTTTATTCAAAATTTTAGAGAAAAAGTTGATCAAACAGTGCCCCAGCAACACTGTCAGGGCCAGAGCGCGCCGCGCGCGACGTCGTGCGCGCCCGTGCGCCGCCGCCGCCCGCCACCGGCCACGCCCCGCATCCATGCCCGCGCCGCCCGAGGCCTCGCCACTCACGCCACGCCCCGTCCCGAGGTCACGCGCCCCAACGCGCGCCCGCCCGAGGCGCCCGGCGTCGCCGCCGCGCGTACGCGCGCGCACGCGCGCGGACCGCCGGTCCGTCGGCCGTGTCGCCGCCGTACGCGCGCCGCCCGAGCACCGTAGCACGGCCGCAGCATCTCCGCCGTCATCATCCGTCACCCCTAGGTGCGCTGCGCGGCGTATAAAAGCCTTCCCCTCCTCCCCGGCGCGCCATCCCGAGCCGCCCGCCGCCATCGTCGCCGCCGCCGGTGCTAGAGCCCATCGCTCGCGCTCGCCGCCGTCCAAGCCCGTAGTTAGCTTCCTTAGCACCCGGGCTAGCTCACGCGTGCGCTTGTTTGCCCCAATTTGGCCTCCACACCGCAGCACCCCGAGCCGCCGTGAGCGCCGCCGCCGGCCACCGCCGTGCGCGCGTCGCCGGAGCACGCCTCGACCCCGCCACCACCGCCAAACGACCCGTGGTGAGCTCAATTTCACTCCTGTGCCGCTTGTTGCCGTGGCCGGGCCCCACATCACCGCCGGCGAGCCCTCCCGCCGCCGCCAAGGGCATGGTTGTGAACTCGAGGGCTTAGTTGCAAGGAAACTTAACTAAGTTTTATTACATCTCAGTCCAGTGACTTGTAAAATCTTTAGAAATTCACAGAAAAATCAGAAAAATCCCAAACAAATTTTGTAGGTTTCAGGATGCTAAACCCCACCTCTTTGTTGTATACTCATGGCTAGATTCAGAATAGTTTTGGCAGGAAAAATACAAATGTGTTATACATGGATCTGTCCTAATTTGAAAAATATAACTCCTCTGTAGCTGAGCTTTGGATATGTTGTGTGTTAGGATATGACTAGATGCTGTGCCAAAATTTTCACAAAGTTATGCAGTAGATTTTTCTAGACAAATTCTTTTCCATTCCTGCAGTAACTGCCTAGATGATTTTTCCTGTTAAATATATTTATGTTCTTGAGCCCAACTTGTGCACACTGTCTTGTAATGCCCAAAGACACATCCTGTGAATTAATCATGAATTTTGGATGAACAGAAATAATTATTCTTGATTTATGCATGTTTTCCTTTGTAAATTAATAAACCAAGTTCAGTAGAGGTTCCATGTGAACATGCTGGTTCTTTAGGCTTGTTTAGGTCCAGAGAGCATGCCCAAGAAAATTTGGATCATTTCGATGCTTATTTATTTTTATATGCATTTAAGATTGAATCACTAGCTAGCTTTGTTATTTTCCATAATATTTATTTTCCTAGCATCCAACATTTACATGTGGGTCCAATGGACAAGATAGGTGCTAGTAGGCTTAAGAAACACTCATTTAATTTTTGGTTATTTAATTGATTAATAAAAGGCTTAAATTCCCTTTTAATATTAAAGGGAAATTAAATAAAGAAAAAGCCTTAATCAAATCTTTTCCTTTTTGAAAGTATTATTTAATATAAATAAAAGAAATTTAATTATCATCACTGATAAGGAATTAATTCATAAATATAAATATTAATTACACCTTGTTGGTAAAGATAAAAGGGAATGAAGCTTTCACATGGAATGATAAGGCTTAATAAAAACCTTTAATCAAATGTGGAATAAAAAGAGTAACCCATGTACAACCAATGACTTCCTAAAATAGAAACCTTAGATGAATGCTTGTTAAGGTGAATATGACCAACTAGAGTTGGATAAGACAACAAACTATCACATCACCACGAAGTGCATTGCATTCCGTGTAGATCTTCCGGACGGAGATTACTCCCCGGTCCCGAAACCGAGGAAGGCGGAGCGGAAGGTTCTGCGCAAGACGTGGACGTACTCGACACCGAGGGTGCCCAAGCTAACCTAGTCGACGAAGGCAAGCTCCGGTGCATCTAACCTAGTTTTAAAGTTCTTTATGCAATTATCTATGAATGATTGTGCATTTACGTTCAGGAGTTGAATGAAACCCTAGATGCATGATCCATAGGTACCTTTGGTCTCTACTAGTATAATAGGTCGGTAGCTGCTAAGCTATAGGACCGTTACAAGTCGGGCGATGACCTCACTCGCGAGAATAGGTTCCTAGGTAGGAATCATACTATATCCTTAAATGGATTGCTCACGTAGTAAGAGCATGGGATCTGGGCTCTGGTCCAGTGGTTATGTGGGTTAAGTTTTTGGACGTACTAAGCACATGCCGGTTATGGGGCCGGTAAGCCTAGTACCATAATGAGGCGGCGAGGGATCCTACTATTACTACTCTTGGGATTCGCTCTCACGGCTAGCTACCGGTGGTGTATGGTGACTCCGGGTATCTCGCGGGGTATGCCGGATAGCCTGCACCAAAGACTGTAAGATTCGATCCCAACCCGAGGATTTATGGGGACGGCCTGGGGAGTTGTCCTCGCGGGGGCAGCCGACCGTGTGTTTGGGTCTACCTTGCAAGGTTTAAATCAATCGATTGTCGGCCTCTCACCGTTACCCGAGACTACTTACTCCACTAGTCATGTGATCCCTAATGATGGAAGTTGATGAAGATGATGCTTGATTAATTGTATTGTACAACTATGTTTGTACTAGTTGGCTAATGTAGTAAAGATTAAACTACTAGAACTTGTGCTAAAATCTTGAAAGTAAGGACCTACTCTTTGTTACTTTTTAGCAAAAGCAACCCAGTAGCCAAAAAGCCTTTCATGGTCTAGAATTGGTGAAGTAGATATCACCGACAGGTAAGACTTGCTGAGTATTAGTATACTCAGCCTTGCTATAATGTGTTGATCCAGGTAATGCCTTCAGTGATGTGTGGCCCGGTGAGATCCCGCCCGGCTGGGAGCTGGAGTGGGTGGAGGACGACTACTGAAAGCATCATGGATGGCCTCCCGTGGTGTCTTCGCTTCCGCTAGTTTATTTCCGCTGCTTTTCAAAACTCTGAACTATTTCGTCATGACAAAAACTATGGTTTGTAATAATTAAACCCTTCGGGGTACGAATTTGGATTTGAATGTTGTTGTATCTCTGGACTCGCCTTCGAGTGAGTTTTAATGCATATATTCGATCCTTGTGCTCTCAAGTGATTTACCAAGCGTTAACCCGGCGACTTACGACAGGATGGTACTTTATTATTGCTTAAGGACCAAAGTGGATCGGTCTTAGGCGATAGTACGGTACTTTCCTGGGCGGGTTGTCACACATACTCTCCTTGATTTTCTGAATCCCAACATCATCTAACTGCCCTTTGCGTATCTCCTGCTCCAGAGTGGACTGCACTTCCAAAGTCACTCCCTCTGCATGTGCAACAACCTCCAGATTGAGCCTTTCAAACTCTTTTACCAACTCATCAGGAAGTTGGAAAACCATAGCCATGTTAGAATGACCCTTCCGACTCAAGGCATCAGTGACCAAATTTGCTTTACCAGGATGATAGTGAATCTCCATATCATAGTCCTTGATCAACTCTAACCAACGGCGTTGTCTCAGATTGAGATCCTTCTGAGTGAAGATGTACTTCAAGCTCTTGTGATCGGTGTAGATCTGGCACTTAGTTCCCATAACGTAGTGCCTCCAAATCTTTAATGCATGAACCACTGCTGCTAGCTCAAGATCGTGTGTAGGATAGTTCAACTCATGCTTCCTCAACTATCGAGATGCATAGGCTATAACGTGACCCTCCTGCATCAACACACAAGCCAGACCCTATCGAGATGCATCACAATAGATGTCAAAGCTCTTCTGCAGATCTGGCATCACTAGAATTGGTGCTGTAGTCAACCGCTTCTTCAACTCTTCAAAACTGGACTGACATGCACTGGTCCACTTGAACTCTCTATCCTTCTCTAGCAGTGTGGTGAGAGGCTTCACTATTTTTGAGAATCCCTCAATGAACCGACGATAGTAACCAGCGAGTCCTAGGAAACTCCTGATCTCAGACACAGTACGAGGGGGTTCCCACTTCAACACATCACTGACCTTGCTCAGATCTACTGCAATACCTCTGTTGGTGGTGATATGACTCAGAAAAGCCACTTCCTTGAGCCAGAACTCGCACTTGCTGAACTTTGCATATAACTCATGCTCTCTCCGCTTCTGCAACACAAGCCTCAAATGCTCCTCATGCTCTTCGTCATTCTTGGAGTAGATCAGGATATCATCAATGAACACTACGATGAACTTATCCAGATACTCCATAAAGATCTTGTTCATTAGGTACATGAAGTAGGCAAGTGCATTGGTCAACCCAAAAGACATGACCGTGTACTCATAAAGTCCATACCTGGTGGTAAACGCTGTCTTAGGCATATTTGAAGGCCTGATCTTCATCTGATGATAACCGGATCGTAGATCAATCTTAGAAACACCCTTGGCACCCCTCATCTGATCAAACAAGTCCTCAATAAGCGGTAGGGGATACTTGTTCTTGATGGTAACATCATTAAGAGACCTGTAATCAACACATATCCTCTGTGTGCCATCCTTCTTACCCACAAAGATAACTGGTGCCCCCGAAGGTGATGAACTAGCACGAATGAACCCTTTACCCATTAACTCTTTAATCTGTGCTTTAAGTTCTTGTAACTGATCACTAGACATTCTATATGGGCGCTTAGCGATGAGAGCAGTACTAGGCAAAAGATCAATAACGAACTAAACATCTCGGTCAGGGGGCATACCTGGCAATTTCTCAGGAAACACATCAGGGTAGCCGCACACCACTTTTATGTCTTCTAAGGCCGTTCCATCGAGCTTATTCACAGCACTGGCTGTTGATGGTGCTAGATCTGCTGCAAACTCAAACCTTTCACCAGCTGAACTAGTAAGAAGGACTGGTCTCTTAGCACACTGTATCACCGCATCACACGCGGTCAACCATCTCATTCCCAGAATCACATCAATCCCCTTTGAATCCAAGATTATCAGGTTGGCACGGAAATCTCTGCCCAAAATCTTGAGACTGACGTTGTCACACTTATATATGGCTTTTAATTCCCCCCTGGTGAGCTAACTAGCATGTAGCGAGGCATGGGACTGATGGGCATATTATGTTGAGCTATGAACTGGGATGTAATGAAAGAATGGGATGCTCCAGAATCAAATAAAACTGAGGCAGGAGTGGAGTTGACTAGAAACATACCGAGCACTACTCTTGGGTTCTCCTGAGCGACTTTAGCATCAACGTGCATCGCCTTGCCTCGTGCGTAGCTCTGCTGTCCCTTGTTGGTCTGCGGGGTCTGATTCTCGTTCCTCATCTGCTGCATCTACTGGTTCTGCACTGGTGTGTGTGGAGGGTTCCTTTTCGGGCACACGTTGGCATAGTGGCCAAGCTCTCCACATTTGAAGCAAGTAGTGGTTGCGAGATTAGGAGGTGCCACGGACCTCACCGGTTTGCCAACTTGAGCTCTCTGCTGACCCTGCTGGGAAACTAGGCGTGGAGTCTGAGGGATAGAACACTGAAACTGTAGAGCAGACTGCTGGAACTGCTGAGTAGGGCACTGGGACTGTTGCTGCCCGAAGTTTCCACCCGGTCCCCCAAAGCGGAACGGGGTGTTCTGCTGTGGGTTGAAGCGCGGGTGAGACGCACTCCCGAACTGTCCAGAGCTGGTGGCCTTCCTCTTCTTCTCCCCGAGCTCCTTGCGCTTGTGTTCCAAGCGGATGGCGGCATCAACTAACTGCTGAAAGTTGGGAAAAGGATAAGACATCAACTGGTACTGCAGCGAACCAGCTAACCCATCCAGGAACAGCTCTTGCTTCTTCCTGTCTTCTGCAACCTCCTCAGTTGCATAGCGAGACAACTCAGTGAACTTGTCTCTGTACTCAGCCACTGACATTCCTCTCTGCTTAAGAGAAAGGAACTCCTTCTTCTTGATCTTCATGACTCCAGAGGGTATGTGGTGGCTCCTGAAGTTGGTGGTGAACTCGTCCCAGGTGATAGTGTCTGGGGCGGCATGAGCAGCGGTATACGCGTCCCACCAAGCGGATGTGGACCCCTGAAGTCGTCCTGCAACATACAGGACCTACTCTCTATCATCACACTGACAGGTAGTGAGCATCTTCAGCACTGTCTTCAGCTAGTCCTCAGCTTCAAGCGGACCAGCGGCATGAGTGAACACGGGGGGATGGTGACTCATGAACTCCCGGTGCTTATTGCGAGGCGCCGGATGCTGCACCGGTGGATTGTTGACTTGGGCTTGCAGATTCGTCACAGTGTTGGTCAGGTTCTGGAGGAGCTGAGTCTGCGCCTCCAGGAATTGCTGCATGGAGGGATCCATCTGTGCTTGTCGGGGTGCTCTTCCGGGACAATTCACTGCTGGTTGATCGACTCCTGATCCTGACCTGGTGTTCACCATATGAGTGTTAGGGACATTACTTTAGATGCTTGCACCAAGAGTTAAACCCAGAAAGATAAGGTAGCAAAGATGTTCAACTAAGACAGATTCTGTTGACCCTAAACAATCAGGCATAACTCTCAGCGTGGGTAACAAAAAATTATGATCTTTGAACTGGTAATAGGTAATAAAATTATGGAACTACTCCAACTAGAATCACCTCAATTTGAGTTATGTAACTCTGGTTATAAAATAAACAAGTCAGGTAGGTCAGCAGTGTTTAACAGATTCATGAGACTACAATGTTTCGGTCATAACTTTCTGTCTATCCACCAAAATATTCTGAATTTTGCATAGAAAATCAGTCACGAAATTTCTGAACTTCTCCAATTGGATTTACTGCAATCAGAGTTCTGTAGCCTGAGATAAAATTAAAACAGTGAAGCTGACTCAGAAAGCTGCGCAAACAGATTTAGAGCTCTTGGATTTGCATTAAGGAAAAGCTTAAAGGGACACAAAGATTAAGATAGATAAATTGATTGAGAGAAAAAGTTGACCCCCCACAAACTTACTACTAAACCAATGTCATTGTGGTTATCACTCCACAACACATTGCGCTCAAACAAAATCCAGCTCAAACATTTAGCACAAAACCAAGCATTCAACCACACTTCTAAACTAAGCACACTTTAACCGATCGTCTACTAGCGATTACAAAAAGATCCTAATCTTAACTTAAGCCTAAGAACTATCTTTTGACATGGCATCCGTGCGGGCGTCAGGGGAGTCGTAGCGTGGCCTCTTGGGTGATGGGGAGGTGCAGGGTTCCATGGCATCATGAACCACTGGCTGCTCTCTGTTCTGCAGTGCAGCTTCCAAGGCGCGCTTCTGCAACTCCAGAGTGAAGATCTGCTGTTGTGCCACGTGCAGAGTGTTGTTGGTGTCGTCCAAAGTGGTATTGACAGCAGCAAGTAGACTCCGAACATTATTCAGCATTCCTTCATAGAATCATAGGCTGGCGCCGGAGCGATGTAGGTCTTGGCTTCCCCACTGGCTCTGAAGGGTGTGTACCGGCAGTAGGTATCCTCCAACCTGCTACGCTCCTTGTGAGAGAGCACATAAAGCGCCCTCCGAGCTGCTTCTGCTATGCCAGCGTCCATAGGGGTCCTGTGGGCCACATCCGGGTGCTTGGAGAACTCCCTTACTCCACGGAATGGAACGTACTCCTCCAGGATGGCGGCAACCTCCCAATGGGGCTCGACCAACGGGTGAGTCCACCACTCACAATGGTAAACAGGGGCCTTGTCATAGCCCAAGCGGAGTACCATAGCTCGCATGTGGTCAGCCAAGGGAATGCCCACTCCATCAACCCTGTGGTGCTCCACTTCCCAGATCACTTCCTCAGCTGCTTCATCTTGCTCTTGCTCTTCCTCCTCCTCTGGACCATGGTGACCTTCTAGATCTTCTCCTGGCGCCTTCTCCTCTTGGTTTGGCTGATCAGCTAGCTCTTCTTCTCCTGGGTTCACCTCTTCTGGAGCCTCCTCATCATCAGACACCAAGATGGGGTCAGGGACGGCTACTGGTGCAGGCTCCATCACGATCTCTTCATCCGTGTCTCCGTCATGGAAGTCGTGGTACTGTTCCTGCGGAGCATACTGGTGGGCAGCACCAGCGTGAGAAGTCTTCAAACGGCGAACCATCTGTAAGTGTAGTGTAGAATGAGATAGATGGTTAGACAAAAAGGGGTGAGAGCTAAAGCAAGCACAAGACATAGAATCCAGATTAACTCAAGGGTGAGGCAAAAGCAAGAGTATAAGATTAGTAGCAATAAAGCAAGCATGTGAGAAAAGCTTCTATGACTATAAAATCCTTAGTTCCGACCATTTTTATCTAGGCTAACGTTCCTACAGTCAACACGGCTCTGGTACGATGTTGTCACACCCAGTTTTAAAGGCAAAACCGAATGCATAGATCACATGTGCGCCAGGATCAAGTTACACACACGCTTAGACATTGTGAATACCAAAATCAGTGCCACACGAATAAAGAGTTATTACATGACTAAAGTCTTAAACGAAACATAAATAACGAGTTCTCGTAGCGGATAAAGTGCCTCCACAGGCATCTGACTAAAGACACGCACACCTAGAACTCCTGGAAATCTCCGGGGAAATCTTCAAAGTTCTCCCAGTCTGAGCAGCAATCTGAGTGTTGTAGATGCAAGAAAGAAACAAGCGTGAGCACATGATGTACTAAGCAAGAGGAAACAACATAACATGCAAGGCCATATGGTGGATGGCTAAGGTTCAAGCAGTTTAGCATTTTAGTGAGTCAAGTTTTATTAGCAACATAATTACTAAGAGAGTGTAAGATCATACCAACCCAATTAATAAGGTATAAGCATCATAAATAAAGAATAAAACAGCAATTAAACATTTAAATTCCATAATTTAATCATGTGAGGGTCCAGGCCGCTCTTGACCGTGAGCACGGCTAACTAGTTAGTTTGACACTCTGCAGAGGTTGTACACTTTCACCACAAGCAGCGTAAAAGCTCCGAAGAACTTTGAACCCAACCATGCGGTGTTTGCAAGGCACCATACCACACTACCGAGGTGTGGTTGCATAGGGACGCTACATGGCCTTTACAAAGGTTCCCTAGCAAGTTATGACCCACAAGGTCCGGATCAGTTAGCAAGGTATAAAGTCCCCTAGCAGGTCGATACCCCACCATAAAAGAATAACTCACCCAGCCCCCTGCTAGAGCGAGTCTATACCCCACAGTACCGCCGATCCCTTGTCCTTACCAGGTAAGACCATCCCAAGCTAAAGATCCTAATTATTCAGCCAAGACCATTGCCCGTTAGTTCTTGTGGTTGTACTGTTTTCCTGGGAGGTTCTCCATGTTCCGATTAACATAACAAAGTGATCTTGTGAAGTAAAGAACATAAAGCGGAACATAGAATGTAAAAGTGTCCAAGTTGATTAATTCCATCCCAGTTAAGCATGCTAAGCCATAGCTACCATCAAAATTAATTTGATTAACCTGATTACAAGGTAAAGGTTGTAAAAGACTAGGTATGATCCTTAATAGGTTCCCGTCAAAGTTAATGCAAGCAAGAAAAGTAAATACAGCGAATTTAAATGCATGTTATGTAGGACAAGTGGGCATGCATCAAGGAAGACTTGCCTTCAACAGAACTCGGCTGCTCAAACTCTGGCATGTCTTGATCTTCAAATCCTTCGAACGCTTCACTCTCTACGTTCCACAATCATCACACACAAGAAAACAACAAGAATAAATAAGAAACACTCACCAAACAGTACTAACAGAACAAAACAATGGCATAAAACTAAGCTACGCTTCGAGACAATCGCGTGGACATAAAGAACAATAAAAACGGAGCTAAAACGACCAAGATACGCCCTATAGAAGTTGCAAGGACTAATCTGTAAAGATTTGAAAAGAATCTGGGCTAAAACAAAGAAAAAGGACTAAACCGTAAGAACTTTATCACCGCGGGAGGGTATTTTTGTGAATTCCAGAAAGTAAAGGGGGTTTTCTGCAAAAACGCGGGATCTGACCGGGTTGACCGGTATTGACCCGGGTTGGCTCGATCTAGATCCAACGGATCTAGATCCAACGGCTACGAACGTGCGTGAGCTAAGCAGCGGCGACGGAAGGATCCAGATCGCTGGATCTAGATCCGGCGGTGGTGGACGCGCGTGTGTGCTTGGCCGGTGGCGAGCGGCGGCGGTCGGCGGCGAGCGGTGGCGCTCTCGCCGGAGAGACCCGATCCGGGGTTCCGGGGCACGATTGAGCACGCGGTTCGCACCTATGCGCACGGCGGCGATGCGGCGAACCTATCTAGGGCGGCGCGACCGGCTAGGGACGCGAAGACGACGGCGCACGATGCGGCGGTGCGCGCGCGGCGGCGAAGCTCCGGCGAGCTTCCACGGATGACACGGCGCACGGGGACAACAACAAGTGGCTCGGGTGGCCTCCTCACCTCCTTGCGCGTCTCTGAGGCAGCTCCTTGATGGCGAAACGGCGGCGACGTCGGGAAGCAACGGCGGCGCTAGGGTTAGGGTTCCGGCGGGCACGGGTTGATGCGGTGGCGGCGCCTTAAATAGCCCAAGAAAGATCCCTTGGCGTGTGGGCCACGCACGGGAACGCGTGCCGGAGGCGGACTCGGGCGGCGGTGCATCGGGCTCAGCCGAGTCCGGCGGAACACGGGCGCGGGGAAGGGGATGACGGGTGGGGATCACTGTCATCGGGCTGCGGCGCGGGAGGAGGCGGAGTTAGGCTGGCGGCGGCGAGTTGGGCCAGCTGGTGGGCCGCCCGGGCCGACGACGGTGGGCTGCTGCGGTGCGAGCAAACTAGGGCGGAAACTAGGAGGCGCGCCGGGAGACTTCCGGCTGCAGGGCCGCAAACAAAAGATGGGCCAGAAAGGGAATGGTTGAGAAAGAAAAGAATAAAAGGTTTGAATAATTTTTGAAAAGAGGACTAGCAAATGAATTCAAACTTGAATTTGAATTCCAACAACCAAAAGCAATGCACCAGCATGAATGCAACAAATAAATCCTATGGTTCATTAATTTTATTTTAGAAAGATTTTTAAATGCCTAAAAGAAAATAAAACAACCTTAAATTCCTTAGGAGCAATTAAGGGTTTCTAGCCAATTTTAATAAAAGCCAAAATTAGCAAAATTAGGGTGTTACATCATGAACATTGACATTAGCATTGTCATCACCACTATTATGTTCCTCAACATTTTGAGCCTCGGCAGCTTGCCCATATGGTGTCAATGGCCTGCTGATAAAAGCTTTGGCATCGTAGAAAGGTCGATAAACTTCATGCTTCTCATCACATGGACCATTGAACCCAGTTTTGGTCTTGATCAAAGCCATAATATAAGGAGCAAAATAAATGCTATCTCTGACAAGACGCTTTTTGGTAATCATCTGATCAAAATAAGCTTCACAACATCAAACCTAGTCTCATTCATTATGTGGTTTGTCACATTCCAATAATGCTCACGACCTTCTCCTTTTTTCCACTTTTAGGCATGAATGTGTGTCTTATGATGTTATTGATAACAGCCAGATGATGTCTAAGCCCTGCTGCTAGCCAGTTCATTATAATTGCATTTGAAGTACCAGGCTCATAAAAGACAGCAGTGCCCTCAAGAATATCTTCTTCATAGACATCGACACCATTACTAAAGTATTCATAATCAAGATAATTTGCTACTGCAAACTCTGCAAAAGTGGCTTCATATTCACTTTTCCAGTCATCCACTTGATGTTCTTGGCATCAAAATCCATTTCATATGTGGCATAAAATTGTCTAATTATGGTGTCGTTCCAATCACATCTATGCTCAAGGAATGGTTTCAAGCCTAAATTCTCAAGTTTAGTGGCCACACCAGCTAAAATAGGTTTAGACTCAAGATATGCAAAATCAACTCTCTGATGAGCAAAGACTGTGCAATCCATTAAACTACTGAAGAAAGTTTGCTCTTGCATAGTGGTACGAAAATATAAGTTATATGTGTCACGAGGTTGATCATAGGCATATGCATTCCTAGCAATAGCAAATTTTCTTTGGGTCCACTACCTCCTAGTGACCGTGTAATTAAGCACATCAATGATATCAACATTGTTACCTCCCCCTTGATTGATCTCCTCCTCCTCTACCATGAATGAGGCACTAGCACTTTCATCAGCCGGATCAAAATCACTGTCATTTGGATTATCAGGCTCTTCTTCCTCAGAAGTATCATCTTTTCGATGTCTCTTAGATGTGCCCACATCCTTACTTTTCTTCTTTGAAGTAGCCTTTTTAGTGACCTTCTTGGTGATCAATGCAATAGTCTTGCGAGCACTGTCATTAACCATGTATTTGAATGAGTATCAACAATATGGAACAATTATTAGTAGAATTGAAACCCAAACCATAAAGCCAGTAGTCACATATGTTGCCGCCAGGGCCGCGCGGACCGTCCGCGCAGAGGCGATGGACAGTCCGCCCAGTCCGGACCGGTGAACACCTGTGAACAGTAGCATCCAATCTTCCGATCCTTATAACTCCAAAAATACCAAGTATTGATCCACCAAATTTTTGCCATAGCACCACATGAGTATCCCAAACACATTTCCCAAGCCAAAAACTTGAATCTATGGAAAAATTTTAGATCACATCATCAAACTCTAATCACCTTCTTGCTCAAAATCCAAGAGAGAGAGTGAGTTATTTGAAAAAAAATACCCAGATGACATGGTGGAGAACCTCGCGGAGAGTCTGGGGATGTGCTCGGACGGTCCGAGGAGTGCCCTGATCAAAGTCCCCAAGAGGGGGGTTCTTTCTTGAGAGAGAGCAAGAGAGAGGGAAAGAGATGGGGTTCTTTTCAGTTTGGAGAAGAAGGAGTCATGTCTGCTTGATTTACAGGTCGTGAGCCCGGCCCCACCTGCGCGCGACACGCACGAACAGTCTGCGAGGCGTGCGGACGGTCTGGCACCCCGACACGGATGGTCCGTTATTATATCCAGAACCTTCGGTACTGCCCCGGGCTCCTTCGAATCGCGCGGACGGTCCATGCCGCACCGGCGGACGGTCCGCCAGGTACAACCGGACAGTCTGGCCCACTGTCGCGGACAGTCCGTCCAGCTTTTTTCTTTTTAGCTTGATATATTTCGAGATAAAGATTTGAATATGAATCTTTTGGGATCATTGCTCATGAATCATGAAGGAAATTTTCCATATGAGGCAATGTACCTAGCATGCTAGAATATTATGCGAAAAGTAAGCTTCACAAAGATTAGAGAATGAAAACATAAGGTAGGTAAGAAATAATTAAGAGAGATAAACACAAAGACAAATGCATATGAATAAACACATGTGCTAGCTCTCAAGCCACATTTGAGAAGTCAATGACATTTAGCTCATTCCTCAATTTGCAAAACTGAGATTCATCCAAAGGCTTGGTAAATACATCCGCCAATTTATCATTCGTGCTCACTCCATCAATCTTGATATCCCATTTGCTCACATGATCTCTAAGAAAATGATGCCGGATATCAATATGCTTGGTTCTAGAATGTTGAACCGGATCGTCGGCAATCTTGATGGCACTTTCATTGTCACATAAGAGAGGAATTCCATTCAATTTCACACCATAGTCAAGAAGTGTTTGCTTCATCCATAATAATTGAACACAACAACTTCCCACCGAGATATATTCCGCTTCGGCGGTAGAAAGAGCCACTGAATTTTGTTTCTTAGACGACCAAGATAGAAGAGAACATCCAAGCAATTGACAACCACCAGAAGTGCTTTACCTATCAACCTTGCAACCGACATAATCTGAGTTATAAAAACCTACTAACTCAAATTGAGCACCCTTTGGATACCAAAGACCAATGTTAGGAGAATACTTCAAATATCTCATTATGCACTTTACGGTGGTCAAATGACACTCTTTAGGTGTGACTTGAAATCTAGCACACATGCACACACTAAACATGATATCAGGCCTAGATGCGGTAAGATAAAGTAAACTACCAATCATAGACCTATAAAGCTTAAGATCAACCAGTTTACCTCCCTCATCAAGATCAAGATGTCCATTAGTAGCCATAGGAGTCTTGATGGGTTTTGCATTTCTATGCCAAATTTCTTCAAGATGTCCTTCATATATTTAGATTGGCAAACAAATGTGCCCTCCTTCAATTGTTTGATTTGAAGACCAAGGAAGAAGCTCAATTCACCAATCATAGACATTTCAAATTCCCTAGACATCATTTCTCAAAATTCTTTACAAAAATCTTCATTTGTTGAGCCAAAAACAATATCATCAACATAAATTTGACAAATAAAGATATCATTTCCAATATTCTTGGTGAACAATGTAGTATCAACCTTTCTAGTTTTGAAGCCCTTTGAAAGAAGAAAATCTCTAAGTTTTTCATACCAAGCGCGAGGAGCTTGTTTCAACCCATACAAAGCCTTAGAGAGCTTGTACACATAATTAGGCTTTGTAGGATTGTTGACGGTGTATTTTGGTGCACCTAGCATGTTCATTACACTTTGGTTTGGATTTGATTATGGAACTAACCCGCCACTAGGTACACTAATCATATAACAAGTTCATCTTTGTGCATGCATTTGGAAGTGTTGTGTTTATGTAGGAAAACATGGATATAAAGGACGGATTCGCAACAAGTTCAAAGGAGCATTTACGGAGTCTTGTTCGTGTTCATGAGCTTGCTGAAATCACTTCCAATGGTGGCGAGGACCGAAGTGCTACGAGGAACACCCCCGGGGATTCAAGCGTAAAAGATCAAACTTCATGCAAAGAGAGCCTCCATCTTGGACGCGAGGATAACAGCATCAAAATCATGCAAGTGGAGGGGGCAAAGTACATAAGTGCACGAGGACCCACGGAGCAAAAGGGGCAACCGAACTGGGCCGAATTGAGCCTGGGCCGGCCGGCCCAGGCCGGCCGGCCCAGCCCACTTCCGGCACCGGTTCGGTCCCGTCTTCCTTGCCCTCGAAGGATCTTCAACCCTAAAACCCCCAAGGCGCCGCCAACACCGGGAGAGGAGTCATTCGCACCAGAAGGCCATCCACAAGCTAGAGAGAGAGGAGGAGGATCTCCGGCGGGAGATCAACCACCTCGAAGGAAGCACCCTCTCGTGGAGAAGAAGGAAGACACCGCAGAGGGGAAACCATGATCAACAGTGCCATGATCAGCACGTTGATGGGGTAATCTTCTCATTCGTCCATGGTTTGTAATCGATCTTGAGATGTAATCACACTTTGTCGGATTATCTATCTATCATCTTGTGTTGAATATACTTTCATGCTTAAGGTTCGCTACCATACCGTAAAGGAAGTAAGGCCTCAATGCTTCCTTGGATCCATTCAATACGCCGTGTCCATCAAAGGTCTAGTCATGAATACCTTCGCGTAGGGACAGTACGAGAGGAGGGAAAGGGCGAAACCGTGGTCACAACCCCGATAGATTAGATTGGTTTTTCATGTCTGTAAGCGATTGCATGCTCTAGTATCGTAGACCCGTGGGCGAGTGTCTTCTACCTTGATCGTTTATCATTCTCTCTAGTGTAGTTTAGTGTTTTGTAGTATAATTGTAGTTAGGGTTTTAGTAGCTAGTGTGTCGTTGTTAATCGAACGCTTGTAATCCCCTTGCTCCGCGGATTGACAAGAACCTTGGGAATCCCATGGTGAAAAAGGTGTGGGGTCCGTACGCTTGCGGATCGTAGAGGGATACGTCTTTTATCCGTCAACAAGCCCCTTTTTCTGGCGCCGTTGCCGGGGAGCAAGTTAGTTTACATCGTTTGATTTGCGTCTAACTTAGTTTTATATTTAGTTTATCTTTTGTTTGCTTTATCTAACATTTATCATCTAGAAAACACTTGTTTTGTTTTTGTTTTTGTTTTTATCTTATTGTCTAGATGGAGTTCGTTAATCAACCCGTGGAAGAACCGGAGAAATCATTAAGGGATTACGCTAGCCCTCGATGTGAAGACATAAAAGTACAAGAGTCGGATTCGAAGCTCGAAGCGACCAAGTACGAAATTAAATCCAAGATCATCAAGATGGTGGCGGAAAACCCATTTGAAGGGATGGTTACGGAGAACCCATATAGACACATAAGGGATTTCACGACAATATGCAACACGGTGCGTCAAGAAGGAGTTCCCGATGAATGGTTCAAATGGAATCTCTTTCCCTACTCACTTGCCGGCAAAGCAAAGACATGGTATTCGGTTGCGTCCTTTGAAGTTGAAGGCAATTGGAACAAGTTGACAAAGAAGTTTTGCGAGAAGTTCTTTCCAATTAGCA
The DNA here is from genome assembly GCA_947561735.1 of Cenchrus americanus. Taxonomy (NCBI): domain Eukaryota; kingdom Viridiplantae; phylum Streptophyta; class Magnoliopsida; order Poales; family Poaceae; genus Cenchrus; species Cenchrus americanus. Next base: position 100,382,943 of record OX387239.1, on the reverse strand, counting down.
AGGTTCAACATCTAAGGAGGCAAGTGATCACTTTCATGCAAGGAGAAGAGGAAGGGATAGACCAAGCCCGGGATAGGTTTAATGAATTAATCGAACAAGGACCAAAACTCGGCTTCACCGGTGACGTACTCTTGCATACATTTTTCTTTTCCCTAACCCCTAGTTGCATGCGACACGTCGAAATGTGTGCAGGTGGGGATCTCATGGAGAAAACACTCACGGAAGCCGCCCAACTTCTACAAAAAGTTAGTAAAGTGGCTGCCATGTGAAGAGATTGGGAAACAAGACTTGCGGAAGAGCCGGAATTCAATTCAAGGAAGAAGAAGCTTGCTGATTTTTCTAAAGAGGCAACCCCGGAAGTCACGAAAGAGGAGCCAATCATGGAAAAGCTTGAACAAGAACACATCAAGTCAAGAACTACACCAAGCGTCGACTTCGCCACACCAAATGAGACGAACAAGAGAAGCATGTCAAGCGCGAAGCCACTAAGGGAGTTCGAACCAATGGATTGGGTTCCTATTGATTACGGAGAAGTATTCGACAAGAGAAGACCGTTCCCTAATCAAAAGGGAATGGCAAGAGCATTGGAAGTGGATTTCCCACCGGAGAAGAAAGCTGAAAATTCATACGACCTCGAAACCACCGGTGAGATTTTTGAAAAGCTCTTTGGAGATGACGTGGTGGATCCGGAACATATTGCCGAGGTGAAGAGAATCATGGGGATCAAGCCCGAAGCATCACCATACGCTCACCTCGCTGAAATTTACTCGATAGGATCCGAAGAAGAAGAGAAGATGACGCCGCACTTGAGTTGCGAGATCAACGGAGTTCAATGCAAAGCTTTATGCGACATCGGAGCCCAAGTAAGTGTTCTATCTTCTAAAATTTACGATAAAGTTCAATACCACAACCTAGACTTAGCTCCAACATCAACGAAATTAATTATGGGAGATGGTAGAACTATCAAACCTCTAGGTATTGCTTGCAACATGAAAGTAAAAATCTCTAGAAACTATATACCAACCGATTTCTTTGTTATTGATGCTTACCATAGTAATTCTGATCATATAATCTTAGGTAGGCCTTTTCTTAAGTTGGTTGATGCCGTGTTAGATGCCGGAGAAGGCAAAGTAACAATGAACCTTAACGGAACAAAGTACACATATAACTTTCTTCGTGCTTCTAAACACCTTACACCTTTTCCTCCCGAAGATGAAAAAGTAGAAGAGATAGATAGTCTTTGTTTTGTTGAAACCCTTAGAGACCCGCTGCAAAGAGCGATGGAAAATCAAATTAGTAATCAACAAGATGAAGAACTAGAGGAAGCAACAAAAGGCTTAGAGCCGCATGATGGTAGTGTGGAGGAAGAGAAATTTGAAGACATAGGAGAAATCAAACCCGAGGAGCCACAAGTGCCCGAGGTAGACCTTAAACCTTTGCCCAAGGGATTAAAATATGAATTTTTGGGCCCCGACAAAACTTATCCAGTCATTGTGAGCGACGAGTTGAGTCCCGAAGAAAATGAAGCGTTGCTGATTTTATTAAAAAAACATAGGAAGGTGATTGGATATTCGATTAATGATCTCAAAGGTATTAGCCCAGCCTTTTGCACTCATCGTATACCAATGGAAGACCAATGTAAGCCCGTAGTGGACCACCAAAGGAGGCTAACCCATGCCATGCAAGAGGTAGTAAAGAAAGAGGTTATCAAGTTACTTGATGCCGGAATCATCTACCCGGTTCCGCATAGCGAATGGGTGAGCCCGGTACATTGTGTACCGAAGAAGGGAGGTTTGACCGTGGTGAAGAATGAGAAGAACGAGTTGATACCGCAAAGTATCGTGACCGGGTGGCGGATGTGTATCGATTACCGTAAGCTTAACAAAGCAACGAAGAAAGATCACTTCCCCCTACCGTTCATAGACGAGATGCTCGAGAGGTTAGCAAACCACGCTTATTTTTGCTTTCTCGATGGATACTCGGGGTTCATGCAAATTCCCATTCACCGGAAGATCAACATAAGACAACGTTTACGTGTCCTTACGGAACGTTTGCATATAGGAGGATGCCCTTCGGCCTATGCAACGCTCCGGCCTCTTTTCAACGTTGCATGATGGCCGTGTTTTCGGAATTCATCGAAGAAATTGTTGAAGTGTTTATGGATGATTTTTCCGTTTACGGGAAGACGTTCATGAATTGCTTAGCAAACTTAGAAAAGGTCCTTACAAGGTGTGCGGAGGTAGATTTGGTTTTAAATTGGGAAAAGTGCCACTTCATGGTTAAGCAAGGCATAGTGCTCGGACATGTTATATCCGAGAGAGAAATTGAAGTGGACAAGGCTAAGGTAGAGACGGTTGAGCAACTCCCACCTCCTACGGATGTTAAGTCCTTAAGGAGCTTTCTAGGCCATGCCGGATTCTATAGAAGATTTATAAAGGACTTCTCGAAGATCACTAAGCCTTTAACGCACCTTCTTCAAAAGGATGTGGCTTTCGACTTTGACGAGAAGTGCCTAGCGGCATTCGGACCTTGAAAAATGCGTTGGTGAGCGCTCCCATCATCCAACCTCCGGATTGGAGCCAACCTTTCGAGATCATGTGTGACGCAAGTGACTACGCCGTAGGCGCGGTCTTGGGTCAAAGAAAGGAAGGCCGAGTTCACGCCGTTTACTACGCTAGCAAAACTCTTAGTGGGGCACAATTAAATTACGCCACTACGGAAAAAGAGTTGCTAGCGGTGGTATTCGCCTTCGAAAAATTCAGATCTTACATCGTGAACTCGAAGGTCATTGTTTACACCGATCACGCAGCCATCAAGTATCTCTTGGCTAAGAAGGAAGCTAAACCACGTTTGATTCGTTGGATCCTTCTTCTCCAAGAGTTTGATGTTGAAATTCGTGATAAAAAGGGGGTGGAAAATGTTGTGGCCGATCATTTGTCTAGGATGAATCGTGGACAAGATGATAAAGAGCCCATAGAAGATAAGATGAGAGATGGCCACCTCTATAGAGTGCTCGATAAAGATACTTGGATGATCGACATCATTTGAGCAATTCGGAAGATGCCCCTCGATCATTTAGATAAAAACACTCAAAGGAAGATAATCTCCGAAAGTAAGAAATATTTTTGGGATGCACCATACCTCTTCAAGCTTGGCAATGATGGAGTGATGAGAAGATGTGTGCCAAGAGAAGAGAGGGTTGAGATTCTAAGGAAGTGCCACTCGGCGGAGTACGGTGGACACTATAGCCATTTTCGAACCGAAGCAAAAGTATGGTCGAGCGGATTCTATTGGCGGAGATGCATGAAGATACTAAAAGATATGTTGCGTCATGCCCCGAATGCCAAAGAACCGAAACATCTCTCAAAGAAATTCTATGCCTTTGAAATACAACTTGCAAATCGACATATTCGATGTATGGGGCATAGACTTCATGGGGCCTTTTAAAAACTCATTTGGATTCGAGTATATCCTTGTTATGGTTGATTATGTATCCAAGTGGGTAGAGGCTATACCATGTCGTAAAGCTTCCACGGAGGAGTCCATCACTATGATCAAGAACGTGATTTTTCCCCGTTTCGGTACACCGAGAATCTTGATAAGTGATGGAGGAACTCATTTCACCGGGAAGAACTTCAAAAAGTGCTTGTCCAAGTTGGGAATTGAGCATAGGGTCTCCACGGCCTATCACCCACAAACCAACGGACAAGCGGAGACGTCAAATAGGCAATTAAAAAGCATACTTAACAAGACCATAGAGAAGGGAGGCAAGGATTGGTCAAAGAAATTAGACGGAGCTTTATGGGCTTATCGAACGGCGTTTAAAACACCGATAGGTATGACCCCTTATCAATTCGTCTATGGAAAAGCTTGCCACCTTCCGGTTGAGTTGGAACATAAAGCCTATTGGGCGATTAAAGAGATGAACCTTGATCTCGATGCCGCGGTGGTGAAACGAAGAATTCAAATAAGCGAGCTAGAGGAGTTGAGGTTGAAACCATATGAAAACGCAAGCATATACAAGGAGAGAATCAAAAGGTTGTATGATAAAAGATTAAAGAAAAAAGAATTTAAAGAAGGAGATAAGGTCCTCCTCTACAATTCGAGGTTTAAAACCTTCGGAAAGGGGAAATTGCAAAGCAAGTGGGACGGACCTTATGTTGTGCATTCGGTGCTCTCCAACGGAGCGGTAACCATTATGGATATAAACGGCGATCAATTTGTGGTGAATGGACAGCGGCTTAAGGTTTACTACGAACCCGATGTCGTGCCCCTTCACCATGTTGACGTCTTCACCATGGAGGAAGAGCCCGAACGTCCCGCCTAGGACGAAAAACAAGGCATCAACTTCGTAAATAATTTTTCTTTTAGTTTTCCGGAGTTTTTCGCGAAGATTTACTTCGGGCCAACTTTTTCCCATGGGCTAAGGAAGAAAAAAATAGGGCGGTGTGCAAAAACCCGGACCGGCCCGGCCCCCGAGGCGGGGGTGGGCCGGCCGGCCCGAGCGGACCGGCCCGGAGAGGGGCCCGACGCCCGATGACGCCGAATTTCGCCCGAATTGCTCCTTTTTGACTTCCTTGTTTGGTCGAAAATTTTAAGGGAAGTGTAAAAAAGGAAAATAAGGTTCCCGGTGGCTTTTCTCTCGGGACTATTTATTTGGCCGAATTGGGAGCTCGAGAATCAAACCTTTCTAGCAATGTGTTGCACCCTTGTAGCGACCATTGTGCCTCCAAGGAGCTTAGAGTTGAAGCTAGAAGCCAAGAAGCCATCGATGGAGGAAGCGATGCGATGCGAGCTCAAGCTACCCGTCAAGAGGACCGCACGCATCCGCTGCGGAGGACGTGTCCCGACCGGAGCTCTTGCATCTCGCAACCCTGTCGAAGGAGAGAAGGTCCCTACACCCGTCCGAAGGTCGGCACGCCTCCAAGGCATCAAGCGCAAAGATTACAAGGAGGTGTCGCCAGAGCCTAAGGATTATGGGGATAGCGACTACTCCGACGATTGTAGCCCGAGCTCGTGGGCGGCCGCCGGTAGAGATGATGATGATTGGGATGAGCAGCCCAAGGAAAGGACTCCCGAAGGCCCCAACGGCGACGGTAATGACAGCAACGAAGGCAACGACAATGGAGGTGGCAACGACGGTGGTGACAACGGTGGAGATTATGGCGACGACGACCCCTTCGGATTGCATCCGATTTGTTGTCGAGTTTGCCGTCAATCCATCGCGGATCTCTACACGTCGGTCGACGAATGTCTCCAAGCCATGGAAGCGATGAAGCAGCGTATGGAGGACTTGGAGCGTGTAGTTGAAGATGACTACAAGTTCCTTAACCGCAGCGTGCGCAAACTTTTCGGCATGGTTGGAAACATGAGAGGCAAGTGGTGCAAAACTTGCTTCAAGTACCACTAGATCTAGTTTTCCCCTTAGGATTTTGTAAGTTACGACGAGAACGTCGTATGTTTTAAGTGTGGGGGAGAGCTAGCTCGCTAGCCTTAGCTTTTGAACTTCAAGTTTAGGTTCGATTTAATCTTCGTGTGAGAGTCTTAGTGTTTTAATGAGTCTTTAGTTTTTGAGTCTGTTTTAAAACTTCTGCAAGTGTCTTAAATTAGTGTTGAGTCAAGAAAACCAAATAAAAAGAGTCTTTATATATATTTTTGTGTTTTATGTATTGCTTATCTTTATTTACTTGTTTGTTTAATCTTCGATTCTTGATATATGAACACAAGTATGTGGTTTGAAAAATGTTTACCGTGGTGCTTAGTGGAATTGCTACTACTTAAAGTACCCATACCGCACTTCGATCTTGAGCTTCACATGTTAGTTGTGCTATGTTCGATGCTAAAAATTGGAGGATTTCATTTCTGAAAATTATCTTAAAACCCTTGTAATAAAGGTTAGCAAAACCTCTTTTTCCAAGTTGAGAGTAAGAAAAAAAATTCCTATCCAAAGCCAAGTTTATTTTTTTCACTCCACCATAAGTGTGATTAGCATGATGAGTTAGGCTAGGACCCTTCTCTCTTGGTGAGTTTTAATTTCAAACAATGATGATGTCCTTGTGCTTATCTTTTGTTGCTAGCCTCGTCATATATTCGGTACATGACTTTCACAACGAAAGTCATGACCATCGCCGGATTCCATACCCAACCCTATACATCTCTTTTGTACATCGTATTCCTTGAACACAACCTATTTTAAAAGTTTCGTCTCGTCTCTAGCATGATTTATTTAAAATTTCAGATTGTATGCATGCGAGGAAAGAGAGAATTGAAAGCTTTGAAAAGTTGTCAAGAGAGAGAAAAATAAAGAGAAAAAGTATGTGTATGGAAAAGAAAGAAAGAAAGAAAGAAAGAAAAATCATATGTGAATGAAAGAAGAAAAAGAAAAAGAGAAAAAGATGAGGTAGCAATGAAGATATGAGAGGGATGGATCAAGTGAAAGAAAAGAAGAAGAATAAAGTGTAAGGAAGGATGTCACGTTGTTTGTGAGACGAAACTTTTACTCTCACTACAAGAAATCCTGTGATCTATGACGAAATTGTCATGACGAAATCAGAAATCGTCACGGATCAACGAATGGCCCATTCATGCTCAAACTGGGCCTGATTTCTGTGACGGAAATTTTGTGTTCGTCATAGATTGAAAAATGAACCCGATTTTTGTGACGAAAATTTTTTGTCCATCATAGATTGAAAAATGAACCTGATTTCTGTGACAAACTTTTTGTCCGTCATAGATTAAAAATTGAAAACGTCATGGAGTTGAAGCTAATAAAATAAATGTGTCACTTGAAGTAACTAAGATGTGTCACATATGAACTCTGATTTTCACGATTCTTTTTTCTATTTCTTTTTAAAATCACACCCTTTCACTTTATAATTTTTTATAATTTACTATGATTTTCTAAATATTCAGCCGAATTAAATTAAAAAAGAAAAATACAAAACTATTTTTAAAACCACGCATAACTAGACTATAGACGTAATCTAGACGATTTCGAAGGTTGAAGGATATACTTGTAGTTACGAAGTTTAGGGATGAAAATCAGACCTTCGCAAAAATTGAGGGGCCTAAAGAGGAGTCAAAGTAACCTAGGCTTGCTAACCAAAGTCAAAGTCTGCTGGTGGCCCTCTAACTCCTAACGCAGACCAAGAAACCACCCCGAGATCCCGAAGTGGCCCACGCAGCCCAACAAGCAGGCCTAGCTGCGCAGCCCAACAGGCCGGCCCAACTCTGCGAAAATGGAGGGCCACCGGTAGACTTGTTGACATACATGTAGTTTAAATTTTAATTATTTTCAATAAATCTGCAGAAATTCATTTAAATGATAGAAAATTTGTTCAAAAAATCTTGAAATTTATAGAAGAAAAATTAAATGTGATCTTTTACATGTTAAAAATGTGTTTGGTGTATATAAGATAATTATTTTTTGAGTTAACGCATAAAGGTGTCTTAATTAGGTATTTTAAAATAGAAGAATATTTTTCTCAATAAATGGCAATGTGACTCTCCATGTGTTAATAGAAGAGTAAATGTAAGATTATGTGTAGATTTGAGCTGTACATGGCCAAGAAAATACTTTAAGGCATACAAACTTCAAAGTTCAAATTGAGAGAGACTAGCTAGTTATTGAACAATGTATACTCCAACTTTCGTAAAATCTTATGAAATTTTTATTTCAAGCTTGTACATCTATAAAATGAATCTACGCCAATTTAGTTAATTTTTATGATGTTTTGAGTATTATTATTATTATTTTGTAACAAAGTGACTAATAGAAGTTTGAGTTTTCCTTATTAGTTAATTGAATTTTTCATCAATATCTTAGATGTGGGCTACAATGGAACATATAAGTTTAAATATATTTTTTTGAATTTTTAAAAATCTTATTGGAGGCACACATAGTTCAATTTGGAATTACTTTCCGTAAACACATAGTAATTCATTTAAATGATAGAAAATAGTAAATCTACTTCAAAATTTTTGAAACTCTTACATGACAACTTATATGTTGTCCGTTACGTATGAAAAATATATTTGGAGCATATAATATAACAATTTTGCAACTTCACAAGGGTGTACACATTAGTGGTTTAAAAAAATAAAAAAATATTTTTTTTGCACAACAAGTGGTAATGAAAACTCACAAATGTTTATAAGAGTGTAAATTTGAGATTGTGTATGAATTTCAGGTGTATATCAGCTATACAAGACTTTAATTATTTCAAATTTCAAAGTTTAAGTTGAGTTGTATGAAATAATGTGAGAGACCTATATAGTTTGTGAACATGTATACTTCAATTTTCGTAAAATATTATGAAACTCTTTTGTCAAGCTTGTACATCCATAAAATGAGTCTATGCCAATTTACATAATTTTTGGAGATGTTTTGGGTATTATTATGATTATTTTATAAAAAGGTGGCTAGTAGAACTTTGAATTTTTCCTATATTACAGTTGATTTTTTTTGTCAATCTCTAATATGCGGGCTAAAATGGATCATTAGCTCCTAACTATAGTTTTTGAAATTTTTTGAATCTTATTAGAGGTATGTATAGGTCAATTTAGAATTACTTTCGGTAAACATGCGGAAATTCATTTAAATGATAGAAAATAGTAAATAGTTTCTAAAATTATTGAAACTTCTTCAGTGTAACTTATTCGCATTCTATTGCGTATAAAAATATATTTGTATGTATAAGATAATTAGTTTTTAGTGTTACTTAACAATAGTGCAATAAAAAGGAAAAGGAAAAAGAAAAAGAAAAAGAAAAAACATAAACAGAGAAGCCCATGTCGGCCCAAATAGCCCAACTATTTACGGCCGTCGATCGTCGATCCGATGGTTCTCATCGTGTTTCGTTGGTATATAATGCTGCATCGAACCCTAACCTTAATCCCAGCTCCCTCCCCCCGTAGTCCCTCCTCCCCTAGTCCCCCTGCTCTCCTCCCGCTACTAGATCCCGTCCCCTCCCTCAAATCGGCCTCACCCATCCCCCTCCTTCAGATCCGCCGCCCCTGCTCCCACTCTCCCCCGCAGATCCACCTGCAGCTGCCCACCTCGTCTCCCTCTTCCGCTCCGCAGTAGAACCCGGCGGTAACGCACCGCCGCAAGCATCCCACCGCGCCGCGCGACGCGACACGTAGCGTAGGCACCCGGTCCACGCGCATCTGACCGCGCGGTCTCCTATCCCGTCCCCTCCCTCGCAGCACGCCGCCGAGCCTCTGATCCCGCCGGAGCCTGATCTGCCCGCCCCGCATCGGTCTGGCATGTACCGGTGGCGCAAGTTCGAGTTCTTCGAGGAGAAGGCGGCCGGCCACGGCGGCGGCGGCGGGGGGTCGTCCTCCACCGCCGTCGTGCCGGCCGAGATCGCGGGCCGCGTCACTGCCGCTCGGGCGGCCGCGGTCGCGTCGCGTTGGGGTGCGACGACGGCACTGTGGGCCTCCTTGACCGTGGATTCCGCCTCTCCTACGGCTTCCAGGCCCACGCCTCCTCCGTCCTCTTCCTCCAGCAGCTCAAGGTACGGGCGCTCGGACTCGATCTGGCACAACGGAATTCTTCTCCTCTTCGGAGAGTCATTGAATTTGTCGATACGTTTCTTGAAATTAGGGTGCATTAATGGCAAAAAAAGGAAAAAATGGCATGTTTCTTCGATGCATGGAGTGCTGCAGGAGGTCAAGAACATATGCTCAACTCTGGTGCATAAGAAGGCAAGCACATCTTCTTCCATTATTGTCATCCGACTACCTCAATTTAAGTGCTACTACCTCTAGTTTGACATTCAAATCACCTCTGATCAAGCTCATTTCCTGTGCGCCTCTATTTTTTGCAGTTAGTTTATAATAGGAGCGATGAGGTTGGTATTGTCCTCTTTGGAACTGAAGGTTAGTTATCTATAGTAGGATCAATTGTTCTATTTATACTTGAAATCTTATGTGTTGGTCATCCTCAATATAGCAATTGCATTCTGTTATGAGGTTCCAACTGGTTGCTTCTTTTAAGTACTTTATAACCATCGGTATGAATCTAGATACAAATTTTACATTCTCTGATCGGGAGCCCTCCGTTTTCAGTACAAACAGAAGGCGATGCATATTCTCTTGGACATGAATACTTCTGTTTTCTTAAATTGTCTTATGTTATGAATTGTTTCATAGCTACATATAATTGTATGAATCAACTCAAATATGTTATTGTGTAGGACATAACTTTCATTGGGCATTGAATTGGCATTGCTTCATGACATGATGATATAGTACTTAATTATGTTACACATTTACACATTTACATGTACTGTCTTTAATATTGTTCAGAATAAAATTTACAGTTATGTTACACATTTACATGTACTGTCTTAAATACTTAGTTATAGTTTGCACTTGTGCTCATGTGTAAAAATAACATGTGAGATGATGGATATGCTAGTATTTAAGTGCTAGTTATTGATTGACCCGTTAGTGTTGATTTCTGTTTATCTGCAATGTGAAATGTCTTTTTCAATCTACAGTGATGCATCAATGTTTCCTATTCTGTGATAATTAGCTAATGATTGAAATGTTAGGTCAATGGTAATTATTTGCCTGTAATTTGTTCACTGATGCTTCCAAAGCTCATACACTCATGTCATTTGCTCACTCAATTTTTGTGTTGAGTTTAGATCCTTCTCTGGATTGACAAGCTTTGGTTAGTTTATTGACTGGAAAACAGTGGTGTGGCTTTGCCAAGCACCGTTGTAGTGAGCCAGCCCATGAAGTTCAAATGTATATTAGAAACCATAGGTGATAAATGATATATTTCAGTCGCTGCACACTTGTACAATTTGTAAGTTTTTTCCTTTAACAACAACGTATCCAATGGGATTTACATCATAATGGACAACAATGGTTTTTGCAACAGATAAAGCTCTACCTTACTTAGATCTCTACCTTATACTTCTGCTAGAGCTATGGAGAAATCTTTACTGGATAAAATGGTGATGCAGGGATGCAATTGCTTGTATTGCATCTGTATTTCTATGATAGGTCGATCTTTCTTTTTGATAGGTTGCTATGGCCTGGCATGAAACCTCTTTAGTGATATGTTTTTATGCTTCAGATTATTTATTAGCAGGACATGCTGGTACTAGTAGTGGCCCAACTTATGTGTAATGTATATAGTCATGAAAGGATAGTTTCACTGCACTAGTCCTATTCAGACCAATAATCAAGGGTGAAATTGCATACAGTCCTGTTCAGATATCTTGAAACAATTGCCATTGAAAATCCATAGAGCCTTATTGTTTAGTTTCAAAATTGATACTTCTTATGGAACTGTGAGCTATCGTCTTGTCTAATTGTGCAAATCCCATCTCACTTTGTGAACTCAAGCGGAGTTGATTATGTCCGAAACTTGACTTCTCGGATATTATTTGTGCGGTTGCGCTACTCTTCCCCGTTTTCCTGCTTGTTGGCTGTTACAAACTCATCTGAAAAATGAAATGTTCTTGCAAGTGATTCAGTGAAGTTGATCAAGTTGCTGACTTGGTTCTTACAAGGCAGTAGATAAGTAGGTCCAAATTCCAAAATATGGTTGAATTGTTTTATTTCAGCCCTAAGATATTCTCCACAATGTACCCATGATATTTTTAAATTCAAGGTTAATAATAATGTTAGTCTATGAATGTTACCTCATTTAACTTGTGCTCAATTTTCTTGGCATATTTTCCTTTTTCCTCTAAAGCGAAGGTGTGGTCCTTTATTTCCATACAGTGGGAATCTCCCTTACCACTGATACAGCAGATTCTTTTCCTTTCCACTCTAAAGGAATTTGTGCTATATACCTCATTATGCAAACCATAAAATGGAAAAATTTCTTTTGTACTTCGGCTGGAATGTTTAGCTTACAATTATATCAGACATTCAGAGAGTCGATTGTCATTTATACACATAAATACTGCTTGAATAACATTCTTCTCAAACTGAACTGCAGGTTTTGGCACTTGATAAGCGTTATCTTGATCAACGCCGTTGAAGGAATCCCAGACAACAAGCATCTAGACCTTAATCTAATTATATAGATAGTCTTGTCTTTGGACGACAGTGTAATATTCATTTCTATGCTCTTTGTATGAGCAATTTTTTAATTGCAGTTGCTTAGCCTGCTCACCTCCCTTTGTGTTGCTGCAGAAGCTGCACTTGAAACTTGTGTTGTATTCTTTGGTGCTTGCTTGACTTGACTTGTTCCATTTGTTATTCTATATCAATTGCCCACTGACAAGTGTTTGGCAATGTTCTATTTTCAGGTTGAGGATTGGATGCATCAAGAAGCAAGTCGTTATAAGTGATTGGATCAGCAAGCAAATGACCTGATACTGCTAGCGATGCTACAAGAATATGTTTGATCTGTCTGTTGTTTCCATGTCATGTTATGGTGTTCTTGTCCGGATTTTTGTGCTTTTCCTGCAGTTTGATAAGTCTAGTTGAAAACTAGGCCTGTTGGATTGAATAAATATGGGCTGCGTATTTGTTGTGGAATTACTTTGGTTTAAATTTGATCTTGTTGGGCTGAATTTTATATGGGCTTGGTGTATATTTCTGAATGACATGAATTGTGAAATGGGCTGTGTTGGGCCAGAATCTTATGGGCCATGTAGATCTAGGTCATTATATTAAATTTGGCCACGTCATCATCCATGTAGGCTGCCACATCAGCGCCACGTGGCTGCCACGTCGTCGCCATGTTTTTAAAATATCATTGCCACGTCATTTGCCACATAATCACCACGTCATCTGCCACGTAATCGCCACTTCATCTGCCACATCATCTCTACAAGTGATGTGGCAAGTTAATCCATGACGATCACTTTCGTCACAGATTTTGGGCTTCGGGCTGGGTTCACTGGGCTTTACACCAATCTATGACGACTTGAGAACGTCATGGATCACGCTAATCTATGACGAAAATTTAAGGACGTCACGAGAAGGGATCCGTGACGCTCAATACATGACGTTCTCAAATTTCGTCATAGATGTCATTTTATGACGAAATTTTGATGATCCGTGACGAAAATTGACCGTCATAGACCACGAGATTTTTTGTAGTGTCTATTTCCAACCATGTGCAATCCGACAACGAGGACATCATTGGTGCCTTGTAGTCACAATTTTCTTTTGCCCTTGCACATGTCCACCATTCTAAATCTTCTCATCCTTGATATCCTTACATATGGTTAATTCTTATGATCATTGGCTTTGAAAGGTAGACAACCATTAGAGGAAGTTCTTAGTTTGACAATACTTGTGTTGATTGCGCTAGCCCTACCTATAGCTCCACTTTACATGATATATGAGAGATTAATGGGAGGTGAGAGTTTTATAAAATTTGGTTAGGATAGCCACTTCATATGAGTGACTTGAGAGAGCTTGGAGAAAGGTTTTTGTCTAATACTTGTCGCAGGAATTTTTGTTTTGAAAATCATAAAAACCCTCCGATAGAAGCAAAGGAGTAAGCATGGCTGAAATTGAAGACTTCGAGTGAAGAGTTTGAGTTGTGGGGTAAAACTTGACGTGGTAAAAGTTCTAAATGCCCATGTTTATGTTTGATTATCATTACTTTGTGTTTATGTATTAAAGATGAAAGGATTGACTAACTTGTGAAGGAGGATTAATGATACACGATTACACACCTTGGACGAAATTCTTTTACGAGTACTTGCTCGAGGACGAGCAAGAGCTAAGTGTGGGGGAGATGTTGACGGTGTATTTTGGTGCACCTAGCATGTTCATTACACTTTGGTTTGGATTTGATTATGGAACTAACCCGCCACTAGGTACACTAATCATATAACAAGTTCATCTTTGTGCATGCATTTGGAAGTGTTGTGTTTACGTAGGAAAACATGGACATAAAGGACGGATTCGCAACAAGTTCAAAGGAGCATTTACGGAGTCTTGTTCGTGTTCATGAGCTTGCTGAAATCACTTCCAATGGTGGCGAGGACCGAAGTGCTACGAGGAACACCCCCGGAGATTGAAGCGTAAAAGATCAAACTTCATGCAAAGAGAGCCTCCATCTTGGACGCGAGGATAACATCTTCAAAATCATGCAAGTGGAGGGGGCAAAGTACATAAGTGCACGAGGACCCACGGAGCAAAAGGGGCGACCGAACTGGGCCGAATTGGGCCTGGGCCGGCCGGCCCAGGCCGGCCGGCCCAGCCCACTTCCGGCACTTGTTCGGTCCCGTCTTCCTTGCCCTCGAAGGATCTTCAACCCTAAAACCCCCGAGGCGCCGCCAACACCGGGAGAGGAGTCATTCGCACCAGAAGGCCATCCACAAGCTAGAGAGAGAGGAGGATCTCCGGCGGGAGATCAACCACCTCGAAGGAAGCACCCTCTCATGGAGAAGAAGGAAGACACCGGCGGAGGGGAAACCATGATCAATGGTGCCATGATCAGCACCTTGATGGGGTAATCTTCTCATTCGTCCATGGGTTGTAATCGATCTTGAGATGTAATCGCACTTTGTCGGATTATCTATCTATCATCTTGTGTTGAATATACTTTCATGCTTAAGGTTCGCTACCATACCGTAAAGGAAGTAAGGCCTCAATGCTTCCTTGGATCCATTCAATACGCCGTGTCCATCAAAGGTCTAGTCATGAATACCTTCGCGTAGTGACGGACGAGAGGAGGGAAAGGGCGAAACCGTGGTCACAACCCCGATAGATTAGATTGGTTTTTCATGTCTTTAAGCGATTGCATGCTCTAGTATCGTAGACCCGTGGGCGAGTGTCTTCTACCTTGATCGTTTATCATTCTCTCTAGTGTAGTTTAGTGTTTTCTAGTATAATTGTAGTTAGGGTTTTAGTAGCTAGTGTGTCGTTGTTAATCGAACGCTTGTAATCCCCTTGCTCCGCGGATTGACAAGAACCTTGGGAATCCCGTGGTGAAAAAAGGTGTGGGGTCCGTACGCTTGCGGATCGTAGAGGGATACGTCTTTTATCCGTCAACAAGGATCTTCAAAACTGGGAGGTTGCTCAACATATACTAGTTCACTAATTTTTCCATTAAAGAAAGCACTTTTGACATCCATTTGATATAACTTGATATTGCGAGAATAAGCATAAGCAAGCAAGATGCTTATAGCTTCAAGTCTAGCTACGGAAGCAAAAGTTTCATCAAAATCCAAGCCCTCCACTTGAGTGTAGCCTTGAGCAACCAATCTAGACTTGTTCTTCACCACAATACCATCTTCATTTTCTTTGTTCCGATAGACCCATTTAGTACCAATTACATTGTGATTCTTTGGTCTTTCAACAAACTCCCAACCTTGATTTCTAGTAAAATTATTTAATTCTTCTTGCATGGAAATCACCCAATCTGGATCATCAAGTGCTTCATCTACATGCTTAGGTTCATGAAAAGATACAAAAGAATAATGTTGACAAAATGAAGCAACACGAGATCGAGTTTGAACACCCTTACTAATATCACCCATAATTTGGTCAATGGGGTGATCTTTGGTGACTTGATGATGAATTCTAGCTTGATCAACCGGTTCTTGAGTTGATGTAGAAGGTGTAGTCATAGAGGCCATTTATCATCTTCCTGAGGTGAGTCATTGTTGATTGAGTTACCCTCTTGTTGATTTTGATCATTTGTTGTGGAAGTAGATGGATTCGCTTGAATATAAATTGCTAGATCTTCATCATCATCTTCTTCTCTAGGCATGATATCCTCGATAGCCATAGTCTTCACTGCTTTACTCAATTCCTCACCTCTCACATCATCTAAATTTTCTTTTTCATATTGAGAGCCCATTGTTTCATCAAATTGCACACCATATGCTTCCTCAACAAATCCCTTGGACTTGTTGTATACTCTATAAGCTTTGGAATTTGAAGAATATCCAAGAAGAAATCCCTCATCACACTTGCTTTGAAATTAAGATAACCGAGAGCCTTTCCTCAAAATATAGTACTTGCAACCAAAAATCTGAAAATAGGAAATATTTGGCTTATTTCCATTGAGAAGTTCATATGGTGTCTTGTTGAAGAATCTATGACAATATAGCCTATTCGAGGCATGGCAAGCGGTATTGATAGCTTCGGCCCAAAAAGAATCCAAAACTTTGTACTCATCTAGCATTGATATTGTCATCTCAATTAAGGTCCTATTTTTCCTCTCAACTACACCATTTTGCTCCGGTGTATATGTAGTTGAGAACTCATGCTTGATCCCTTTATCATCATAAAACTCTTCAACATTTGTGTTCTTGAATTCACTACCATTGTCACTTCTCACTTTCTTCAATTTTTGTTCAAATTCGTTTTCGGCTCTTCTCACAAAAGTCTTGAAAATGTCACAGGCATGAGATTTGTCATGAAGAAAGAATACCCATGTGTATCTTGAATAATCATCCACAATCACAAGACAATAGGTATTTCCACCAATACTTCTATAGGTAGTGGGACCAAATAAATCCATATGTAATAATTCCAATGGTTTTGTGGTTGACATAATGCTCTTGTTAGGATGTGGGTTGGAAACTTGCTTTCCGGCTTGACAAGCACTACACAATTTATCTTTCTCAAACTTAACATCTTTCAAGCCAAGAACTAATTCATGCTTCACTAATCGGTTGAGTTGTTTCATGCCAACATGACCAAGTCTTCTATGCCATAACCAACCCATAGAGGCCTTTGAGAATAAGCAGGTAGTCAAACTAGCCTTCTTAGATGAGAAATCCACTAGATATAAGCTCTCATGATGAAAACCCTAAAAAATAGAATCTTTCCCATCAAGTGAGGTGACCTCAAAATTATTGCTAGTGAATGTGCATTTATAACCATTGTCACAAAGTTGAGCAATAGATAGCAAATTGAGATTTAGAGAATCAACTAGCAAGACATTAGAGAGATTATAATACTTAGAGATAGGTACTTCACCAATGCCTTTTACACCTCCCTTGCTGTCATCTCCAAAAGTGATGTTGTCAAAATCGGAAATATCTTTATCAATATGAGAGAATATTTTTCTTTCGCTGGTCATGTGGTTTGTACAACCACTATAAATAACCCAATGTCTTCCTCCGTCTTTATAGTTCACCTACAAAAGAAATTACTTTGTTTTAGATACCCAAATTTTCTTGGGTCCTTCAATGT
Organism: Cenchrus americanus; assembly: GCA_947561735.1. NCBI lineage: Eukaryota > Viridiplantae > Streptophyta > Magnoliopsida > Poales > Poaceae > Cenchrus > Cenchrus americanus. The sequence goes on along the minus strand of OX387239.1, from coordinate 100,365,804 downwards.
TAGTGACCAAAATTTTTGGCACCCAAATGGATTTATTTTTATTACAACCAAGAGAGCGACCAACAAATTTAGCACAAACAACACCCTTAGGATCTTTCTTAAGAATATAGGAAGGATCCAAGGATACAGTCTTCTTACTCTTGCATTGGTGATTCACATCAACTTTTGCCTTGCACTTGTGACACATCTTGACTTCTTCTTCTTCTTCTTCTTCTTCTTCTTCTTCTTCTTCTTCTTCATATGTCACATTTGAAGTCACAAAAATTCTCTCTTTAGAAATGAAAGCCTCTTTCCCTTTCTTGGGTAAATAGCCAAGCCCATTTTTCTCTAAGGTAGATTTTTGATTTGTCCAAATATGATTAAACCAGACATGACTTCCAAAATACCGTGCAAGATCTTTTGACAAACATTCAATCTCCTTTAAAGATTCATTTTCCAATAATAGAGAATCACAAGATATATCCTCACTAATGCAAGAGCTAGTACTTGTGCTACAAGATGAGTTAGTTGCACATAGAGAAATATTCAATATATTAAACTCAACACTCATGCTCATTTTTCCTTTGACCTCTTGTGCAAGGAGAGAGTTGTAAGCTTCCTTAAGATCCTCATGCTTCTCTTTAAGAGTTCCCCACGAAGTGTTAAGTGTTTCATGAGAAATCTTAAGATTTTAATGAGCAGTCTTTAGCTCCTCAAAAGAATTTTGAAGTGAAACATTTTTCACCTCCAAATCACTCAACTTTGATCTCTCCATGCGCAGTTTGTCATCGGACTTAATGACCATGGTAACAAGATCATCATAAGATAAAGCATTATTATCATTATCACTATCACAATCATCATCATCTTCCTTGCCATGAGACAATATGGCTTGCAGAAGAGTGAAGGAGCTTCGTTGATAGCGACCCCGGCAAGACCCCTTGACGGCTTGTCATCATCATCTTCATCGGAGCTTGCATCGGAATCCCACTCAACAAAGTAGGCTTGGCCATTCTTCTTCTTCTTGTAACATTTCTTCCTCTTATACACACTCTTCTTGTCTTTCTACTTGCCATATTTGTCTTCTTTCTTGTTTGGACAATTAATTGAGATATGTCCAATTTCACCATAATTGAAGCAATCTTTTCCCTCAAAAGGATTCTTCTTTGATGATTGTCCCCGTCTTGCCAAACTTATTCTTTTTCATAATTGTTTTAAGCCGTCTTACAATAAGAGCCATTTCCTCATCGGAGTTAACCTCTTGGTTCTCATCATCATTTTCTTCTTGAGTAGCCTTGGCCTTGAGAGCAATATTTTTCGTCTCTTCACTAATTTATTGACCTTGGACTTCCTTTTGTGATTGCTTGAACAAGTCATGAGTTTACACTTCACCAAGCACTTCCGTAGGAGTCATGTTATTCAAATCGGTCCTCACAAGCAAAGTCACAATTGTCTCATATTTTCGGGAAGGCATCTAAGGAACTTATGAGAGAAGTGTTTGTTTGTGACATTGAAATCAAGACACCTAAGTTCATTCACAATATCATTCAACGGGTTGAACATGGTTGAAACATCTTCATCCTTCTTCATAGTGAACTCATTGAACTTTCCCTTGTACACATAGAGCTTTGCTTCTTTCACGGTGGATGTTCCCTCATAGATATCCATAAGCTTCTCCCATATCTCGTTTGCCTTTTCAAGTCCCTTCACTCTATTGAATTCACTAAGAGCAAGAGCATTGCAGAGTACACTCAAAGCTCTATCATTGAGTTTTTCATTTTTATCATCATCTTCTGTCTTCTTCTTAGGGTCCAAAATGACATATCCTTCCATTATAATTCTCCACAAATCTCTTCCCAAGGCCTTGAAGTGAAACCTCCATTCTTTTCTTCCAATAATCATAATTGTTCCCATCAAAGACCAGTGGCTTCCCAACATGAAACTTATCTTCCTCAGCCATTTATCTTACTCCGAGATGGTTAAATCTCTCAAATAAGGAGTCCTTCGCTCTGATACCACTTGTAGGATCTAGGATACTGACTAGAGGGGGGTGAATAGGCGGTTTAAAATCTAAAAGCACAACACTAGAGAAATTTAATTAGAACCACAAGGAGGATTAATTCTCTAGCTATTCTATTCCTATGTTGGGGGTTTGCAACCTAGGGTGGCAAGATACAATTCAATCTCTAGAAAATAAATGCTCAAAGTAAAGTACTTGAAAGGAAATTGAGCAAAGAAATAACCGAGCACAAGAGACGAATTATATGCCGTGGTATCGATGACTTGCCGGTCACCCCTAATCCACATTGAGGTGGATTCAATGTTCAACCGCTCCTCTATCAAGGCACCGCTTGATCTTGAGCCGGCTAGAACCAAAGAACCACTCCACACCTCGGTTTCACTAGAGTTGCTCTTCACCGCTCCGGTGAGGTGAGCACAAGACCTCTCACAACAAGAGATCCGGAGCCACACACAATCTTCTTGCGAGCTTCAACAGATTCTTTCACCACCAAGCCGTCTAGGAAGCGACAACTTCCAAGAGTAACAAATCAACCACTTGCTTGGTGATTCTCTAGTGCCACAAAGATCAAAACCTTGATGCAATGCACTACATGCTCTAAATCTCACAAAAGATGCAACCACTAAGCCAAGTGAGTGAGAGAGGAGTGGGAGAGCTCTACAAGGGAGTATGAACCTTTCAAAGTGCCAAGAGAGAGCCTCCCAACCCAAGCTCGGAGTATTTATACTCTCCCTTCCTGTTACTAGCCGTTATGTCAAAAACGCGTACCTCACGGACTGTCCGCGATGCCCTCCGGACTGTCCGCGTTTGAATTCCAACGGTAAAAATGCGAAGTCCATGGCTGTCAGAGGTGCCCGTTGGGCCGGGCGGACTGTCCCCGAGGACCCTGCGGACTGTCCGTGGGCAGGCCGCGGACCGTCCGCCCGGTCCACCCGAGCTGCACACCGTTCTGTCTAGTTTCGAGGTTAATAACAGACTGTCTGCCATAGACCCGTGGACTATCCGTCCGGAAGTGATTTTTTAAAAAAACTTTGCCAAAAACCTTAGATATTAAATAAACCTCAACCGCCCGCGGACCGTCCGCCCCAAGGGCATGGACTGTCTGCCCCACAACAGAAAACTAACTTTTCTCAAGATTTTCAACGAAACCTTTCTAACAAAAGAAATCGCCACTCATATAAATGCAATGCATGCAAATTCTTGATCAAAGTGGAACTATGGAAAGTTAGGCCAATGAAATTGATCCCTCTTGATAGTACGGCTATCTATCCTATCAATCCGGTCATTTATCGTCCTCTAATCACCTTATGACCCGAAAAAATAAAAACCCTAGCTTTTACCTTTGCCTTTAGCTCCTTTCCATCACATGACATACAAGCCATCCTTGTGCATATCTCATGAGCTCATCATTTCACCGGACTAACCTATTCTTATATCTCAAATAAAAATATTAGTCCACAATGATTGTCATTAATCACTAAAACACGAATTAGGGGCCTAGATGCCTTCAAAATGGAGGTGGTTCTTCATGAAGTGGCCTTCTATTTTTTATTATTCTTATGGAGAATAGGGTGGCATGGCACATACCAATAAGAGGAAATCAATTGTGGAATGTGGAATGCATTTGTTAGGGCAGCCCTAATGGTGGAAAGTATACACAATGTCTAATATGATCACATCAACAAAAAATCATTTATAGAAACTAACTCACGTAATGGTAGAGTCTGTGTCATGAATATCATATTGTTTTTTCTCCCACTTAAACATGGACATCCACATGGTGCATACAAACTACCGGTTTATTCCCGATGTCAAAATATTTTTTTCTTGTTGCCTTGTTGCCAGGAAAGACATGGTTTCTCTCATAAAAAATGATTTCTTGTGTTTTTCTCCTCTTTCCACGTTAATTAAGTTGTCACATCATCATTTTTCTTAGTTGTCAAGTCATTTACCATTAATACTTCATTAGGTGTGCCCCTTAGGGCACTCCCAACCCAGACTCTACCCATGGAGTCTATACGTCGAAGACTCTATCACACGAAACTAAATTCTCCAATGCAGATTTTCTACCATGGAGTCTATCTAATATTCCTCTCGGATCTTTTACTCCCGCTTTATCAAATAAGAGGACACATCGCGCACGTAGGCAGCCACACGGGATCTGTACGAGCTTAGTTTTGCTTGTAGACTTGGAGTCTAACTTAGTCCAGTCTCAATGGAGGAGGTCATCACACAGTTATCAAGACTGGAACCTTAAGAACCATGACAGTGGAGGGTGATGACCCTCATCTCTCATTCCATGACATTCCTCATTCTCTCTCCTCATAAATTTGCTGATGTGGCCGGAAATTTAATGCTCATGACCCTCTCATGACCCTTCCCACTGAGACTAGCCTTAGACTTGGTTTCTAAGTTTTCACCCCTCTCTCATCATTAAATTACTTGCCACATCAGCAATTTGCCTAGGTGACAGTGTAATTAATGACTCTGGACTCTACCATAGAGTCTGGGTTGGGAGTGCCCTTAGGGCAGTCCCAATGCACAATTTCTAACACAGTATCCAAAGAAGATAAATTTAATTTTAAACTCATTATCTCCAATGCATAGTTTCTTATATCACTTTCTATGAGTAATAAAATTTAATGAGCATCAACATCTATTATGAACTGAACACGATCAGTTGCGGCAAGTAACTATGCACCCTCATGTGTCTGGTATCTCTCTCCTCATGTAGTCCACGCCGCACCACCCCTCGCACTCTCATTTCGTTCACTCTTCTTCCTCAATGGTGCAGTAAGAACAGAAAGAAACAGAGGAACAAATCTTCTTCTTTCCCTCTCAAATCTTACCTCCAAATCCAAAAATCAGACTATGCATGTCACACCACCGCGTTCTTCATCTTGAGAGATTTCCATTCTTCTATGGAACTCTTGCTAGCGTGGAGTATACGCGGAGATCGAACAAGGTCACCCTCCATGGCCACCCTGCCCCCCACGACCTCCATGGCCGTCTTGCTCTCATCTCTGCATCAGTAGCATTTCTGCAACGCCAGGGACGCGACCAAGCTGCATCAACAAAAAGCACTATCGGCGTGGTGCAGACAAGGCGCTAGCAGGCGAGCGAGGTCACTGCTCTAGCGGACGCACACAACGCCATCGACGAGCGACCACGATGGCTCCAACGAGTGTACGCGGCGGCTCCGGCAGGCGAGCGCAAGGCTCCGAGGAGTGCACACGGAGGCGATTTGATGGCAAGAAAGGAGCAGTTGGCTCCACGGGCCGGCGGGAGCACACCGGATCCGCAGGCTCGGTGATGGAAACGGGTAGTTTCTCCCCAACGCAATTTCGCTAGTTTCTTCCTGCTTCGGTACTAGCGAGGACGTCGTTCCTCGACAAAGAAACGATTTCTTCTCTCTCTCTACTCTCTCTCTTCACTAACTCAGCTGCCACATCATCAAATTGCTGAGTTGTCAAATGTAATTAAGAGGGATAGAAACTACCATCAATGCCCTTTGGGACTGCCCTTAGGCCAGTCTCAGTGCACAGTTTCATTGCACGGGTACCTAGACTGGGAACTAGGTAACTGTGCCACAAGAGTTTCATGATGATGAAACTCCTCTCACATATGATGAAACTCTCCCTTCTCTCTCATCATAAATACCTTGCCACATAAGCAAAATTGGTGATGTGTCATGATAATTAATACTCATGAAATCCTTCATGAAACTCCCACTGAGAATGGCCTTAGTGGTGCATAACACTCCATGCCATAAAAACAAAATTTACCCCTGGAAGTCAAACACTTATGTTGGCACGCATCAAGTCCTTCATTCTTTTTTTCTTGCCTACTGCCACTAGTCACTGTACCACACGAGTCAAAACTTGAGTGACTGGTCAGGAAGTTTCGTGGGTTTTGAGTTCATACACTGCAATCTTTTGCCCCCATTGTGTTCACACGCTCAAGGGTATCCCAAGATTATACAACCACACAAATTTTTACTATGTCCATTAAGGAAATACGCTCCAAATGTTGGATTTTTTTTGGAAGAACCCATGCATCGCTCTTTTTTTGATTTCTTTGAAGTTACAAAATCTAGCCATGTTAGGTCAGTCTCAGGGGTGTTTCATCAATATTAATTTCTATGCCACATTAATAATTTTGCTGACTTAGCAAGATATTTATGAGAAGAGAAATGATTGAGTTTAATAAACTGAGAGGGGAGTTTCATCCCATGAAAACCAGCATGCACAGTTACCGAGTATGTAGTCTTGGTAACATTGCATAGTGCAATGAAAATGTACATTAAGCCTGAAATTACACCACCAATCCCCTTCTAAAAACAACATTGTTAACAGCCTAAAACTAAGGATGGATTCAGACCGGATACGAACAGATTCAAATTCAGATGTCACAACTTACCACATTTAATATTCGAATATGAACACGAATCTTATCGAATATCCAGGCATATGAATCTTATCGGATATGAATACTAAACAGATAGATTTACTTTTTATCGATGAAGTAAAAAAATGTTACTACCGGTGAGTAAATTTATTTATCTATCTTACAATATAATATTTTGAAATTAATGTGAATAGCCATATTAAAATTAATTGGATTTTATTGTTTTACTCCCTCTGTCCTGAAATATAAGGCATTCTAGGATTTTTAGGACAAATTAAAAGAGGTGGGGAATGTCACATATACCCTTAGCTAATGATAATGAAAGATAAGTTTTCGAGTTAACATGTGCAATATTTGGTAAGTCTATAATTGAGTTGATTGAGTACTTACCAAATACTCCTAGGATGCCTTATATTTGGGGACAAATTTTGAACCCTTAAATGACTTATATTTCAGGACGGAGGGAGTATGTCACTAGTTAGACTAACATGACTATTTATTAATTATTTTTTATAGTTTAGATGATGTACATCATTTTTAGGTGACATTATTAAATTAACATCATTTTGTAATTATTAATTAATCTCTCCGTCCCAAAAACAGTGCCACCGTGGGTTTTCGTGCCACAAGTTTGACCGGATTTGTAGAAAATACGTGCAACATTTGTGTCTCAAAATAAATTTCATAAAAAACTAGATTCAAACATCTATCTAACAATGTTAATTTTGTACCATAAATATTAATATATATTTTTATATATTTAGTCAAAGTTGTTTCGTGGGAAGCGAAAATGACACTCTTTTGGGGATGGAGGGAGTAGCCATAAAAAAAATTTAGATGGTGCTCAACACAGATATGAATAGTGTCGAAAGGTGTTAGATAGTCAGCAATTTTGTCAAATACGAATATGAAACTAGATAGAAAAATATGGAAAATTGAATACAAATACGTCCATTTAAAATTCTCATTAAAAATGAATACAAATAAGGATACCCATATTGGTGTTTTTACTGGATACGATTCGGATATCCTGACTTCCGAATCCATCCTTACCTAAAACGGCTGTGAGTTTTTTTTTGGCTCATCCACTTTCATTTTCAAAGCCATATATATATCTTCCATCTCCCTTTCTGTCTTCTTTGTTTTGCATGTACTGGAGATTACATACCTTTTGTTAACTAGGTGACACCCCGTGCGTTGTTGTGGGATATTTTGGTGAAATTTGAAAATATAAATACTAAGGTGATTGCATGATAACATTTTTTTGATTTGAAAGTAGAAACACTAAGATGATTGCTTGATAACATTCTTTTGCAAATGACTTTATACAAGAAAACACATTTAGTTTGTTTATAGAGAATGACTTTTAACTGATCGCTTCTTCATGTATTTTTACTATGGAAATTTTGTACTGTGGTACTCTAAAAAACTAATAAATTATATACATAGATTTAGTCACAGAAAATTGATGGGAGTCATAAATACATGATTCTAATGGATTGTAATGTGGCATGTGATGTTGTAGGTTCTTAGATGAGCTGATGAGGTGAGGTGTTTACTGAAGTGGGATGTTCCTATATAGATTCAAACAATATAACATTGTGCCTTGTACTAGTTGGGGTCGGGCCTATAAAAATCATTGCCTTGTAGTGGCATCGTGCCTTGTGGACTGTTCACATAGATAACTTGCCATGCATGGAGTGGCTATGGATGGAAACAAAATGAATTCACATAACACATTTTACCACATTTTTACTCCAATATGAATAAGATTCAAATGTTCTCATATACAAATACAAAACAAATGTCTTGAATTGGGATACACATTAAGATATTTACTCGATTTGGAAGACAACATTTACTAATATTCACTATTTTTTGTGTGTACCTATTTTTTATTGATAATTACAATTACAAAATCATGTAAAGACTAAATTATTAGTACATAACAAGTATAGACAGAGATAGCTAATTAAGAATATCACATACATTCATACTTATTTTAGTAATTAATCATATAACAAATACAACTATTAATAAAGATATATTTCTAATATATATATACATTTATCAAATAAATAATAAAATATACATGAAAATATTTTCATCAATACATAGATAAACTAGAGTAATTAAAATTAAAATTTATATTAATTTATTTTTATTATTAAAATTAATTATATTGGTCATTAAATTTAAATATAACTTTAAATTATTTTATGGATGCAATATTTTTAATCTTAAAATTAATGTCATAATCATTAGTTATGGATATAATTTTTTTCAATTATTCACTATCATTATTATTATTCTATTGAACATAATTTTCCATTAGTTATAGAGATAACAAACAATTTTATATAGTCGAATACGGATAGTGTCGGATATTGCCGAATACGGATGTGGAATCAGATAGAGAAAATCGACAAAATGAATTCGGATGTATACACTTTACTACCACATTTGAATTCGAATATGGATACATATATCCATACTTATATTTTAGCGAATACGGGTATCAGACGATTTGATTTCAATTTTCATATTTTCATCCATGTCCATGGCCATGAGGCTATGACACAACTTTTCTATCTTATTACATGAACATGACAGAAGAAAAACCAGCATCAGCATCAGCATTAGCAATGTGGCCATGGCCTATGAAGCTTGTTAGACGAACAGAGTATGTCGCCCTGTTTGTCTGGCTTATCAGCCACCAGACAACAATATTTTTTCTCTAAGAACAAACCAGCACCAGACACCAACTACCAACCGGTCAATGGTATTTTTCTCTCAGAATAAATCAGCGTCAACCATTAGCCGAACGGGATAGGCTAGAAAATGTAGGTTGGGTATGCACTCGCATCCGTGTGGCACTTTTATTTGTAGCGTTTGAGATCGTGTCCGAAAGGCGGCTACACAGCTCCACTGCCCAAATGCTAAGAACTGCCCGATTCAAGTGTTGCGCAAATGAACCAATCCATGAAAATATATATGTATTGGCGACACCTTTAACGTGTCAATTTGGAATTAGGAGTATACTAGTGCCTACACGAAAGCAGGGACAACTCAGCTGTTTGGTGAAAGGGAAATGTAAATCCTACATTTTTACCTTCTTTCTTTTTGCCTAGCTGTCGGTTGGGGAATATGGCCTTCGGAAGCTATGCCACGACCAGCCTGGTTGCCAACTTCGGGCCGCGGACGAAAAAGGGGTTTGCCGAGTATGTAGTAAGGATTTAGTGATAACACTCATGCTTCTCGGATTATGTGAGTGTTGTTTTGGAGGCGTGTTTCCCACCACGGCGATCCCGAAGGATGCAGACCTTCGGAGCCGAAGGTGCGATGGGCCGGAAGCGTCACGCGTCGGGTACGCTCCGGTACAGGGAGGAAGGAGGATCATGGTGGACGCCTCGAAGGCCTGATGTGGTCGGGGCGGTCCCGTGGACTGGTTCGGTGCCGAAGGTGCAGTGCGGACAGCAGCCTTGGCTCTTTGGGGGGGGGGGGGCGCGACACGTGGCTGCGCCGGACGTGTAAAGAGGCGTCGTACGAAGCAGAGACAGGAGGCGTCGCGTGGAAAGGTGGCTTGGCCGTGCGAAGACACGCTGGAGGCCTGTAAGAAGCGGCGAGTTACTGTTATACCCTTGTAAAGCGTGTAAAGCCGTCTGTCAGGGACAGGAAAGGTGTATTGGGGATATGATCATACCCAAGGGCCTCCTATAAATAGTGGTTCCCTTGTAACTGAACGGACACACATTAATGAGAAGAGAGCTCCGAAGGCTCTAGCTTAATCCTTAGCTTTCGGTTTCTGAGCGCTTCGTTTCTCTTTCAGAGTATTAGTTAACAGTTATCGTAGGAGTAGAGGTAGAAGTAACTAGAAGGTAGTGGTAGCCTACTTAGCGAAGGTATCAGGAGCAATAGAGCATTCCGCTCGTCTCCGAGGGGACCCTCGGCCGTGTCCCCTTCGAAGGAGGGTAGAGCTTTCAGGAGGCTGTTGTGTCGGCATCCACCTTCGGGCCCGATTTCCACCTACACTGTCACACATTAATTCATACTGCCAAGTACTATGTTTCACTAGTCGCGCTGTGTACTACAGTAGAGTAAAAAATAGAGTGACTGGTCAGTTTTTAAATGTTTTGAGTTCATCTACTGCGACTGTTGCCTCTGTTGTTATACAACTGTATTGCCCATGTATACATTTTGCTCTCTGAATCAAGGAACTTTACTTCATAAATATTTGCGAAACAAAAAAAAACTCTTGAATTTTAAAATCTTGGCTTGTTACTTTCTCCATCCCCTTCCATTAATTGAAAAGGTACAATTGCTTTTAAGACATTGTTTCCTCTATCTTTTTTTATGTTATAAATAAAAATCCATGTCATAAATAAACTTTTAAAATCTTGGGCATTAATATGTTTCAAACTACCGTTGTTGCTTGTAAAAAATCTGGAATAGATGTTCTCAAAAGTGCTTTCACCAAAATATTATATTACTAGTAAATATACCCACATAACCTCACGAAAGATTATTGGTCCAACTTGCACTTCTCCCTTTGCACTTTGCAGCTGGACAGGGGCGAATCTAGTAGTGGGGTGGGTGGGGCTCAAGCCCCCTACTGCTAGAAACTTTATGCAGCCCCCTTATCCCCTCCTACAATTTCTGATCTAGTAAAGAAGAGAAGGAAGAAAAAAGAGAAGAGGAAGAAGATAGGTGCATGCCTTCTCCCAACCAGGCTTCGCCACTGCAGCTGAACTGGCTGCCAAAAGATATAGCTAGCTGACGAAGCAGTCATGTATATCAATCTAGTTCTGATGCATAAGTGTGTCATTTACTATGACCGCTTCTGGACGTAAGTTAGCGCAGTGCTGAAAACCTTGAGCCGAGTGTTCACATAGTGAAAGCTACTGACAGGCAAGCTCCGATGACCTAGAGCTTATTATATGGTACCCTTGATTCCATCTCAAGAAAATAGCTGCCATCACAAGAAAGTGAAGTTGATGTAATAAGCAGGTTCTCCGATTGTTCTTCTTTGCCTGTTATCAAGTACGTGTCCACAAGACCTTGCATGCTTAATGAATGCTTCAAAGAAAACGTACCAACAAATCTTGATTTTCTTTTCGGCCAGTGCTAAGAAAATCTTTGCAATGACACAAGTTCGTTTCACACTAGGAGAACTTGGATACGGCATTTTTGTTTGTATATGTGATCCTCCTTTGTTAGGATTTAATAAGATGGCAGAGGACAGGTATGTGCACATCAACTATTTGTATATTGGAAAAACACAATGCTTGGTTGTCTTAGTTGTGATTTGGAACTCCTATGCACATGATTGATTTGGATATCAGTGTGTTCGTTCACACCGAAGAGGGTTTACAGGAGATCTTTGCTCAGTTGGCCTCTCATTTTTTTATATTTATTTGAACCAAGTTGAAATTTAGAAACACTAGTCGTAGCATGTATCCCTAAAATTTTATTCTATAACTTGCCAAATTACTTTACTGCAATATAACACCTTATTGGCGCCGATTCAATTCTCTAAGCTCTTGCATGCACCAATCAGAAGTTGACATAACTCAACTTGAAATCTTTGATCTAGTTGATACCATATCGAGTATACCAACTAATTGTACCTAAAAATTTAAGCTGATAGCAAAATAAGAGCAACACACTTCAACATGCTCTGCTAATTTTTGAGCAAGCATTGTATCTTTTTTTAACGGATGGTGGAAGCTTAAGCTTCCCCGAAATTTTATTAGAAGAAGAGAGTTGACCCAGTTTATAAGGAAAACCGGGCCCGAAAACCATACAACTCTGGTCGATCGGCCGCACAACTAGGGGAGCAGAACCCCGAACGACTCCGGTCCACAGACCATACAACTAAGGCCTCCGGTGGGTTGGATTGGGACCTCAACGCGCACCACTTAAATCAACAACTCATCGGTCGGATTGGGACATCGACACGATCAACTCAAACAACTTCACAAGGATCGGTCCGGTCGGATTGGGACATCGATCCAGGTTTCCACAACTCAGTTCTGCCGTCGACACAAGCCATCACACATAGCCACGAACCACAACCTCTCTTCTCCCCCGTTCAAAGGAGAAACTACTAACTACTAAGAAAGTACTCTTTTTCTCTTTTTTTCTTTTTTTTTCTTTTTCTACTTTTTTCACAAAAGGAAAAAAAGGAAAAGAAAAGCGTTCTCACATAGCGTCCCGCGAAGCACCATGTCGACGCCGCTGCCGCCGGCCCTAGGCGGAGTCTGGGTAGGCAACCAAGATGCCCAATGTCGCCTCCAAGAAGGGAATGACGTCGCCGCGCCAACGACACCGTCCCCTGACCAAGTCAAGAGGAAAGGGTTTTCACCTGCATCGTTGTCGCCGAGCAGCAAAACACGATCGACGCCACCGCACGACCACCGCCATGGGCACCACCATGGTGCCACATGCACGAGTTCGCACAGGGAGGCCGTGGCCGACCGTGCCACCAAGGCACCGCCAGCACATCACTGCACACCACCCAGACCGGAACCACGCGCCGCGGCCTCCGGGGCGATAGCCACAGCCACCGCAGTCGCCACCTCGGGTGCCCGCACGAAGGCCACCAGGGCACAGCTCCGGCCAACCACAGGGCGGAACCGGACCCGGCCGACCGGAAGCAGGCGCCACCTCCACGGATGGAGACCCACCGTCGGCCACAAGTGTCGTCGAGAACACCTACGTCCGCCAGGTCATAGGTGCCGGTGACAGACGACCCGCTAGGCTGCAGGTGGGCCCCACCACCGCCGCTGGTGACGGGCGACCGCAACCCGCCATGGCCCCCGGGGGGGCGATCCGGGCCCTAGAGGCGCGGATCCGGCTACCCCAAGAGCAACCGGGCGCGGCCGGCAGGGGCACGCCGCCACCACCAAGGAGCACGAGGCCGCCGGACCGGCGACCCGCCGCGGCCCCCAGGGAGCAGATCTGGGGCCCATGGGCGCGAATCCGGCCATCCCCAGGGTAGAACCAGGCGCGGACGACCGAATCTCGCCGCCGCCACCATGCAGCATGAGGAGTCCCCATGAGAGCCGCAGGGGGCGGGGAAGGGGAGGGAAGGGGAAGTGGAGGGAGGAGGGGCCTCGCCGCCGCCTTCCTTGCGGTCGCACGGCTCACCGGCGGCCCACTCGGGCGGCGGCGAGGGGGGGGGGGGTGGCGGCGCGCGAGGAGCGGCGGCGCGGGGCGCTTGGGTTCCGCCCGAGCCGCTCCTAGGGGAGCGACGCGGGGGCTCGGTCAGAAAAGAAAGTTACTTTTTCTAATGGCATGGATAGCAAGCATTGTATTCAAAGCCAGTTTGTCAGATAGAAATAATAACCTAACTTCTGTCCAAAGAGCCCACCGCTGTTAACTAAACAAAACATCTAGTCACAGCAGTAAGCTTTAAACTATCAAGGAAAAGGTATGTGCAACTAGAATGATCGATTCAATTTTGCATAAGAACTATAGGCAAATCAGTGTTGCTCTCTTTATTTGACTGCACGAACTTGAAAGCTGTTGGAGACAAGCATAGAAGTGGGATGTTGTGGTATGAACAGTGTCTACCCGGAAGGAGGAAGAGCAGCAGCCGTACTAGCCGTAACCGGTTGGCGGGTTGGCAAGCTCAGCTGGACAAACTAGCGACAACTAACCAACAAATACAGGCCTGTTTACACTAGAAACTAAGTAATCCATCCGTTTCAAGTAGTAGATCATTCTGTCATATCTAAATGCATAGTTTCTTCATATATCTGGCTAGATATATCATATACCTAGGTGTGTAACAAAAGATATGAATCTACAAAATTAAAATGATCTACTACCTCCGTTTTTTAACATATGGCACTGGTCATTGAAAATATAATCTAATTAACACTACAAAAGTTGCCTGAAACATCATCTAAATAAAAATGAAGGGTAATACTATTCAGAATTCGAATGGAGGAAGCATTACACAAACTGAGGGGTTGCTTTATTACCAGGCACTCTCCCACTATTTCTCCATTTTCTTATTACATCCACCTGCAAGGTAAGAGAAAACGATGTAAAGAATAGAATAATCCCCCGTGCCCCTAGCTAGGTGCACATCCGAACATCTTTAATTAATTCAATTATTTTTACTACATCTTCTAGATTTTGAAGAAGCAGTACAAATAATTAAACTAAAGAGGTTCGGAAGTACACCACATTATAATTAATTTGCACCCCAAATCACATATGTGTCGGGTACAGATGCCAGAGACCTGCTGCTTGTCTTCACGAGAATGGCGTTCACATGGCTTCCATATGTCCTCACCTTGTGACAGACCATCGACGACACTACGGGAGGCAGGTTCTTCCCCGGGTGCCAATTGCACTCGGGGAAGGCTTCCCCGAGTGCAACTCTCGGGGAAGAGGGTCCGGGGAAGACGCTCACGGCCTCACGGGGAAGCCGCCTTCCCCGAGTGCCAAAAACTGCACACTCGGGGAAGGCTTCACCGAGAGGCGAAGCAGCACTCGGGGAAGAATTGTGGATTTTTTTAAAAAAAATGCAAAAGGCATTGTGGCCCCCTCGTTCCCGCCCGCCGCCGCTCCCGCCGCCGAGCCCGCCGCCGCCGCGCCCGCCGCTCCGCCGCCGCTCCGGCCGCCGCGCCGCCGCCGCTCCCGCCGCCGAGCCCCCCACCGCGCCCGCCGCCGCTCCCGCCGCGCGCGCCCGCCGCCGCTCCCCGCCGCCGCGCCGGGAGGGAGGGCGGGGCCGCCGCCGCTCCCGCCGCCGAGCCCCACGCCGCGCCCGCCGCCGCTCCGCCCGCCGTGCCCGCCGCCGCTCCGCCCGCCCGCCGCCGCTCCGCCCGCCGCTCCCGCGCCGCTCCCCGCCGCCGCGCCGGGAGGGAGGCGGGGCCGCCGCCGAGCCCCACGCCGCGCCCGCCGCCGCTCCGCCCGCCGCGCCCGCCGCCGCTCCGCCCGCCGCTCCGTACGCCGCGCCCGGGGAGCCGAGGGCCGCCGCGCGGTGGCGGCGGATCCGAGGGGGGCGCGCGCGTGGGGGGGGGGTGTGCGGGTGGGGCCGGGGGGGGGTTTATAGGGTTAGGGTTTTATGTTGGGCCGGTTGGGCCTCTAATAATTTGTTTGGGCCGGTTGGCCTTCCCCGAGTGCCTATGTGCCTGGCACTCGGGGAAGGGTCTCTTCCCCGAGTGCTAGGGTGAGGCACTCGGGGAAGAATTTTTTGTTTTTTTTGTTTTTTTGCCTCATTTTTTTTGTGAAGCCATCCCACATTATTTTAAAATCCTTGCTCAAATTTGGGGTTATTTTGATTTTTTTTGGTATATTTCATTAGTTTTTTTTCATTTTGTTGAATTTTTTAGCATAATTCAAATTTGAACTGCAGGTGCATGAAGTAATGAAATTTCTTAATTCAAAAAATGATATTCATTATATTTGGTGTATTTTGAGGCCATATCTAGGAAGCCATATGAAATTTCGAACATCTTTTTTTCCGTAACATGACGAACAACTAGCAGGAAAAGTGTTTGTAAATTATATAAAATCCAAACGAAGTCCGAAAATCATGAAACTTGTCGGGTGTCATGTTATGGCGTGTAGAGGGTGTATGCAAGAATTGAGAAGATTTCGAGCAAGTTGGGACGTCGGATGCCTCAAACCCGGACATCTCCACACATGATCAAGTGATATCATGCGTGGAGATGTCCGGGGTTTGAGGCATCCGACGTCCCAACTTGCTCGAAATCTTCTCAATTCTTGCATACAGCCTCTACATGCCATAACATGACACCCAGACAAGTTTCATGATTTTCGGACTTCGTTTGGATTTTATATAATTTACAAACACTTTTCCTGCTAGTTGTTCGTCATGTTACGGAAAAAAGATGTTCAAAATTTCATGTGGCTTCCTAGATATGGCCTCAACATACAGCAAATATAATGAATATCATTTTTTGAATTAAGAAATTTCATTACTTCATGCACCTGCAGTTCAAATTTGAAGTATGCTAAAAAAATTCAACAAAATGAAAAAAACTAATGAAATATACCAAAAAAATTAAAAATAACCCCAAATTTGAGCAAGGAGTTTAAAATAATGTGGGATGGCTTCACAAAAAAATGAGGCAAAAAAAACAAAAAATTCTTCCCCGAGTGCCTCACCCTAGCACTCGGGGAAGAGACCCTTCCCCGAGTGCTAGGATGAGGCACTCGGGGAAGAGGATGGCTTCCCCGAGTGCTAAAAAAATGCACTCGGGGAAGGGGGTCTTCCCCGAGTGCCTCTCTTCCCCGAGTGCCCGATATTTGGCACTCGGGGAAGCCCGAGGCACTCGGGGAATTTCCATTCTCCCGTAGTGCGATTTCTCTCACCACATGACTTGGCATCGATGGTGTTCACCAGGATTTGATGGCGAGGCCCGCCAAAGTGGTTTATTCTGAAGTGCTTATGTATGAACAGTTACTGAACGATTTTTTTGGGGGGGACATGTTACTGAACGATTAATAAAGGGGAAAAAGAACAAAAGAAGAAGAGCAGGGCCAGTACCTACTACCCATAACTGGTTTGGCACGTAAATAACTCAGCTGGACCGATATGGTTTGGCTCCAACTTAACTTGCAAACAACCAACGGAGACAAACAAATAAGTCCGTTCATACTACACACACCGGCGATATAAGAGCAAGATGACTTTCAACATATGCCCACATCTTTTGGAGCCTTGCTTTCAAACTCGTTCGTCCCTCCAAAATTCACGAAAGATCCACACAACAATGATGTTTTTCCGGTTGGCAGATTAATTACATGTTAACCCTTAATTTGAATTCGTTTATCAGTACAGAAACATGGAATGCTATTTTACTTGATCTCAACGATTTTTTTTTGGGTCATCTAGTGATTTTGGGATTAGATCTAAATATATATCTTTGGAACATATTATTTTATAACTTAAAATAGTTCTAGTCAAATATATCTCGAACTAGAAAAGAAATCTTCGAACATATATTTAGATTTATAGTGGCACTATAGTTTTGCGCACAACCCAAATGTGGGAAGTACAATGGCTTCGAACCGTGAGATCTAAGCTTCCACGCCGAGGAAAAAAATCTTTGTAGTTTATTTTTTCATAAATGGGAGTTGAGTTTTTTTACCAATTAATATATTAATTTTTAAAAATATTTTACACATGGAAGATAATTAAAGAAAACAAAAAAGATAGAAAAAGAAGAAAAGAGCTATTGCATACTTGTCGAGCCCACCCTCTAATTAGTTGGGAAAAGTGACTTTCCCTTGAAGAAAAGGACTTACAAGTTAAATTGGACCAGTGATAAAAAAAAATCAGCCAAAATTTCGTGAAATTTTGGTGTTTTCGGTGGCGTCCGCAATTACTGTTCACCATTAACTCTGCACATATTTCGTGAATTTGCATGATTCGCTTTTCCAATTCTTGCCATCCGGTGCATGCTGCTTCCATTTCTTTGGATTGCACGAACTTTGGATTGTACTCGTGCTCCCTCTCGCCGCCCGCAACATCCCACCGCCACTGCACTGTGGGGCCGTTCCCCGCGAACAAATCCAAGTCCGGTGGAGTCGCACGCACGTCCGATCGGGCGGCCTAATCGCGAGAGACGACGATGCCTGCTGTGGCCTGCCGCGACAAACCCCCGCGTTCACACTGGACACATGCAGCGCGCGAGCTCTGTCTGGGCGGAGGCGGCGGTGGGGACCACCCCGCATCGCATCGCATCGCGCCCACACACACACCACACATGCAGCGCCAGTACGCAACCACCTGGGCCCACCACCCGCGAGGGGCGTTCACACCTCTTGTCTCCACGCACGCACCCACAGCTTCCGGTCGACGCGATGATCCCTCTCCCTCCCTCCCTCCCGCTCGCGCGCCGCGGGTATTTAAACGCCGGCAGGGGCAGGGGCGACGACCACCACCACCATCGCCTCCGTTGTTCATTTGCTCTACAGCACGGCTGGCGCAGCAATTCTTTCGTCCGTACACACACACACACCCCCCATATCCTCCACGACGCCATGTCTGCAGCTACAGCTTGCATGCCCCTGGTCCCTCCTCCACCTCCGTCGTCTTCTCCTCTCCATGGATCGACCGGGCAGCCGGCGGCAATAACGACGCCCGCCGAGAGGCTTCAGCCCGGTATCATGGAAGCTGCTGCGATGACCAAGAGGTAAGCGCACGGATACCTAGCTTTCTTCTCGATCGATACAACCGGCTCCTCATCACTGCAGCCGTCCGGCCGGCAGCCTGGTGGTCATATAAACACACTTACACGACCGAACGTATGTAACGGCCGGCTTGCCGCCGGCGAGCTCCTCGATCCTGCGCCTTGTTCTTTTTATATCGCTTTGGCAGTGAATCATCTTCGCCGCGTGCTGCGTTTTCTACATGAGCTGATCATGCTGATGCGACCTTATCCATTGTACATGTCCGATCAGCCATGGCAGCGAGGAGCTGCGGCGTCGTCCCGAGGGTAGCGACGACGGCGACGTCATGAGCGAGCCGCGGGCGGTGGTCCGGACATTGACGTGCGAGCGCAAACCCTACATCGAGGGCTTCGCGCTCTGGAGGAGCATCGGCAGGTGACGGTCAATACAATATGTTCCTCGGTCGACTTCATTTGCGACGATAATAATAATCCTGATGCATATATTTAACCACTAATTAATTGTTTCTTGCTGCAGATCCGAGCTGCCGGAGTTGGACCCTATCCTGTCCTTCGACGAGTTCGAGTGTACGTTAATGAACATCCCACAATTATCCCCCGCTGATGATGCTTATTACTTATATGCTGTTATGCAGTCAAGATCATGCTATATTTTTTCTGTTTATACGTCAACGAGATATTAACATACACTGGCTATCTCTGTTCGTGTTCACAAAGCAAAAATGGCAACTGATAAAGTGGCTTTTAATTTAGCCTGTCCTGATATGGACCAACCAAACTTAGTTAAGTCTAGCTAGCCATTTTTTTAGTAATTGGAAAATAAATACCCCCTTGAACTTGAAGGGAAACACACAACAAGTCTTGAGTGCTGTCATTGATAAATTTAAATACTTTGAATTATATATAGTTAATACTAAAATTCATTCACACCTTTCCTTTCTTTGTTTGTTTTTTCAGTTTCTGCACCAGCTGGCTTTACTGATCACCCCCACAGAGGTTAATATGTCCCTCCGACTTTATAAACATTTTTTTTGAGAAAATACTTCATTGGTACAGTAGATACGTATGTTATAATAATTCACCGAAATAATCATTTCCGAACTGAGTTTTTGTTTTTTTCCTTTTCTGCTTCTTGCTGTATCTCAGGATTTGAGAACGTCACCTATATGCTCGAGGTACGAGTTCATACGGCTTTCTTTATGATCCTTATTAATTACGAACCGTACTTAAGATGTTGTGAGGTTGATTTGTAAATTGCCCTGACAAAACGTTTCCCCACACCTGTTGCTTTCAGGGAGGTGTCAGTTACCATGACTTTTCGGGACACAAGGGCACCATCAGTACCGGAGGCGTTCAGGTTAGGTCTCTCGTCACAGCAGCATGCAACACACAGGTTTAGAACAAGCAAGTTATAGTTCAAAAACGAACTAATTTAATTGTCCTAAACGTCATATATTAAGAACGGATGGTGTACATATTAAGAGAAATTTCTAAATTATATCCATGTAGAAGGAGATATCAGATATAATTCCCCTGCTCCAAATTACTTGTCGTTTGGTTTTTCTAAATCCATTCTTTTTATTATGTAGTATCTAGACATGAATATATATCTACTAGGTGAATCTAATGGAATGCATCTAAAAAGTCAAAACGACAAGTGTTCCTTAGACAGTCCTTGTTCAGTCCTACTCCTAACGAACAGAAGAGTTCACTAGATCTGTTTCTAAATTTCACTATTAGCCGTATTAATTAGCTCATGGTTTCTGGTGACCATACAGTCAGATAAACACAGATTAATTACAAGTTAAAGTAGACAAAAACATAATACAGAGTTGTCTTAAAAATATTTATTAGAACCTTCACTTTAATGTCAAAGGGGTATATATTGTGCAAACGAAACCCTCCGCTCGTACTAAATCGGAGACAGTGTGAATTGCATTATTCTGTGGTAAAGCGGCGCAGCTAAACGTTTACCAGATACCCTATAAAAAGTAGCAGATGCATATGCTTTTTGCTTGTGAAAGGGACAGGTGCTCCAGTCCATGCAAAAACTGAATGCTGCATCTCCAGCTCCTTTGACACAACACCGAGCGTTTAAAGTAGGGCGTAGCAGCACTAGAGCACGTGACACAAATGTTATTGCTGGCGCCGATCACCAATTCACCATGAGCGTTGAGACGCAGTCAGAGTCCACCAATGAAACAGATCGAGAGAGTTGACATGTAGCTTCTGCGGTCACCGTCAATTGCCCCGGCGTGTGGTCGTGTGCAGTGGCTGACGGCGGGGCGCGGCGTCGTGCACGCGGAGGTGCCCGCCGACGAGGGCGTGCAGCGCGGGATCAACATCTGGGTCAACCTGGCCACCCAGGACAAGATGTACGTGTCCACACCACATATCACCATACTGCTACTGCGAATTCTCCATCTTGCTCTGTTTGGAAGGGTTGCTAACTAATCAGCTGTTACGTGCAGGGTGGAGCCCAAGTACCAGGACCTGGCGAGCCACGCCATCCCCACCGCCGCCGCCGCTGACGGCGGCGTCTCCGTCAAGGTCATCGCGGGCGAGTGCCTGGGCGTGCGCTCCCCGCTGCGTCCCCGCACCCCGGCGCTCTGCCTCGACGTCGCGCTGCGCCCCGGCGCGCGCCTGCGCCACCCCGTCCCGCGCGGCTGGAACGCGTGCGCCTACGTCATCAGCGGCGAGGCCGTCTTCTTCCCCGGCGGCGCTTCCTCCTCCGCTGGGGCACGCACGCTGGTCGTGTTCGGCGGCGACGGCGACGGCGTAGACGTGCGCGCCGAGGCGACGGCAGGCACGGGCGCGAGGGTCATGCTCGTGGCGGCGCGGCCGCACGGCGAGGTGGCGGTGCGGGACGGGCCCTTCGTCATGAACACCAGGGAGGAGGTGGAGCAGGCGCGGGAGGACTTCCGACAACGCCGCAACGGCTTCGAGATGGCCGACGGCTGGACCTCCGACCACGCAGCCACCGCCGCGGCGCGTTGATACTCTAGGCATGGGTAGTAGCTGTGGATTTGCCACACGATAATGTCCGTATAAAGTTGGATCGACATCTTCTTTGGAGGATGCAAGAGAGATGTGACTGATGCTGAAAATTCGCTTTTCGGTCACTGGGCCCTAGGCCGATAAAAGTAATCCGTTAGGGCCCTAGGCCTATTAAGAGAAGCAAATCGTTCTCATGAGCTTAAGAGAATCCTATGTATCTTCCCGAATGTGAATAGGAGTTCAAATTATAATTCATTAGTTCCCCAATAACAGCCAAAAAAAAACCTTCGAACCCTGCTTCTCCACCCTCTTGTTTCTTCTTGTCCCACCGCCGTCCCCGTCCTCCCGTCGGTGTGTTGCCGTTGTGGCTCCCCTACACCGCCGCATCTCCCTATCTGCGGCGACCTCCTCCGCCGGTGTCTCCTCCTGCGCCGCCGCATCCCTCGGTCATAGCGGCCTTCCCCTGCACCGTCACGGCTTCTCAGCCGACGCACCTCCGCATGTGTCGGTGCGGTAAGTAGTCCCAACACTAACTAGTACGAGTGCTGAGATCTATCTCTCGATGGCCGGTGCTAAGCAATCTAGTGACACGAGTTTTATCCTAGTTCCGGTCGGGGCTGTACGTCCAGCAGAGGTGTGCTCGAGGCACTGTATTGCGCTGCACCGTGGTGCTTGCAGAGGGGAGCTACAAGCGTGGCGAGAGAGGAGGTGGTGCCTCCAGGTCCCTGAGTTTTGATTGAGGCAAGGTGCTAATATCGTGGTGAAGGCGGAAAACGTGCCAGTTTGCAGCTCTCCGTCCTCCTCCCGTGGTCAGGGGACCGCCCCCTCCTTTTATAGACCAAGGGGAGGCGGCTTACAGTTATGTCGCACAGTTCTAGCTACGTGCGGTGGTATGGCGTACAACACCATGGACTGGGTGGCCGTCCTGGCAAATCTTGCTTCTGGCGCGGCGTCGCGGCGAGTCATGTGCCTGTCCAGGAGCGGCTTCGAGGGTAGCGGTGTGGGAGCCTCTTGTTTGGTCGTCGTCCGTACGTCGACTCGAGGGTCATGCTGACGAAGGGCTGGAAGTCACACAGTAGCGGGTGTGGCGATGTCTCGCCGTCTCGTGATCCCACAGTGCCGGGGATGGCGCTGCAGTGCCCGGGATGGCGGCACAGCGGCGCGGATGGCCGCACAGGGGCGGAGGTGAAGGAGAAGACATGCCCCGCCGGCTTGATGTCACGGCATCGTCCTGCACGAGCGCGGGGTAGGCATCCGTACCTCTTTCGAGGGTTCCGCCGTCCTCCCTCGAGGGGTGCGACGTGGAGGTCGTACAAGAGTAGGCGGCACAGTGTCACAGAGTTGACACCGGCTTTGCCGCACAGCTCCCGCACAGTGCCGTGATGGCCGCATAGGGCGGGTTGGCGGAACAGCGCTGGGATACGATTCTCTGACAGTGCCAGGCGCAGGCGTGGCGGGGATTCGCCTTTGACCCGTGCGCCCGTGTCGTGTCAGAGCATTTAATGCTCTGGTTGGGGGAGTGGCGCGGGGGCGCGAGCTCGGGATGGCCTCGAGCGAGGCGGAGATTTGCCTGAGGGGTCGTCCCGCTCTCGAGCGAGGCGGAGATTCGCCCGAGGGGTCGTCCCACCCTCTAGCGATGCGGAGATTCACCCGAGGGGGGCGCCAGCCCTCGAGCGAGGCGGAGATTCACCCGAGGGGGTGTCCGGCCCTCGAGCAAGGCAGAAGTTCGCTCGAGGGGTGTTGAGGTTGTCCTCTTGATGGGCCGGTGACATGGCCTGGGCCGCGGGCTTCTTTCCCGCGCCGGGTCGTGATTGCGCGAAGTGCAATTGACAGTTTGTGAGTTCATTTGTGTTCTATTATTTTGCGAAGAAATGAGTTTTTCCCCGGTTATTAGGGGACCCTTGTGGCTGTCCCCGACAGTAGCCCCTGAGCCTCTGCGAAGGTATCCGTCAGGAACCCGCAGAGGCTAACGCTTACTGATGGGACGTTCTTCCTTCCTGGCTGCTATGCTGTTCCGTGGGGGCACGCTAGCGCACCCGCGGGTGTAGCCCCCGGAGCCTTGTAGGAGCGTGGGTGTGAAGGACCGAAAAGGCGACCAGAGAGGGGGGGGAGTGAATGGGAGCCGATAAAAATTCTTCTCGAGGGAGATTGAAACTCCGACAAGACGAACTAGCACGGTCGGACCCCGAAATCACACGCTCCGCACTTCTACCTCCCGTTTGTCAAAACCACGTAGCCACTGGAGTGCTACTGGTCCTAGGAACAAACTCTACCAGCAACCACAACACACACGCAGCACCTACAGCGGAAACAACTCGAAAGCCGGCTAACCAGAGGGGGCGGTTAGACCGGGTATAGGGGGCGGTTAGACCGCCTCCACCTGGCAACCAAGAAAACCTCCGAAACGCCTCTTCCGAGCACCAAAAACACACCACGGTTTCACCAACAGAGATCTCTGGTCAAGGCCATGCTAGCTACCAGAAAATCTTGGCGAAAACCAAAACTTCACCCAAGGGCCTAGGGGCGGTTAGACCGGCTACCTGGGGCGGTCTAACCTCCTGTACCCAGCAACGAACTCCAACCAAGAACACCTAGCAACCTGCGCGAGAACGACTCCAAATTTCACCCAGACACTCCTCTGATCAAAGCAAACAAACTCACAGAGGAAAATCCGGCGAAACAAAACTTTGACCCGGAAACACCCCGGGCGGTTAGACCACCCCCTGTAGGCGGTTAGACCGCCCCTTCCAGAACAGGAACCCGCGGGTCAAACCTCAACTTCCTCGCGCCCGATCTCCCGAATCACTCCACGGATTGCAGCCAAACTTCGGGGATAGCTGGGTTACCTCCTGGGCAACCTCTACCTCAAAGGAATCGACCCGAAACGCTCACAATCAAGAGGAATCGAAGAAATCGCTTCTCTAGGTCAAGAACTCGCCCAACACGAAAAACCACCAAATCGAGTCCGATTCAAAGAGGATTTGGGGGCAAAGTCACCAGCCAAAGAGGCACAAGAACCTCATACGTGACACCCACCAAAAACCCCAAGAAATCGTTCTCAAAACACCGCCAAAAAGAGCTCCGAAAATCAACACCAAAGAGACGGGAAAACCACCATGACGAGCAACGCCAAACCTTCTATACATGCCATGAATGGTTCGTACAAGGTCTAGCTTGCCACCCAAACATCCATCCCTCTCTCTAGATCTCACATGAAGCTCTCAAGCTAGCCTTCTAAAATCCTAGAGAAAATAGAGAACCAAAATGGAAAAACAAATGGGCTAGGGTTCCAAGAGTTGGCAGCCAACCTCTCACCTCTTGGGTTATATAGGCGACAACCGAATGTCTAAAATGCCCCTCACTAATAACTAGGGATACATGCCCCTCAAGGGCGGATTTGGAATTCTTGATGTCTTCACCATCGGACGGATGCCCGGCAACCGCACCCGCGTAGCCTCGACGCAAGCCTTGCGATCCCGACGCGTGTCCTCCGCTTCGAAGCTTCTCGGCGCCGGCGGCCGGGCGGTCGAGGCCGCCCCCCGGGCGGTTGGGACCGGCCCTGTGGATCTGACCGGCCCAGGCGGTCTGACCGCCCCTCCTGGGCGGTTGAACCGGCCTGGGTGGCCGCATCTCCTCGTCGAGTCTTCGGCCTCGGTTTTGTGGCTCAACCGAGTAACCCAGTGGTTTTCTGGTGAACCACTGCAAACCCCGCGAACTCGGTGTAGCCTCCGCCAATCTCCACTCATGACTCGGCTCCCATGTAGTCCCGGCTCGACCTTGGTTTTGAGGCTCTACCAAGAAACCGTCCACGACTTCATCTTGTCGTTCATGCCACCATGCGGCCCGCACTTGACCCCCGCCGGCCACCGGTCCCTCGAACGAAGCCTACTTGTCTTCTCCACACCCGGAGGCCTCACCGGCAACGACCTTTCGCGCTTGTTCTTCACCTGCACCAACACGAGTCAAGCCGCAACCTGCACCTGCAATACTTAGCCAAGAATCAGTCCACACAACGTTGTCAATCACTCATCACACAAGGAAGCGACCATCCACCGGTCCTCGAACCACACATGGTCCTCAATCTCCCCCTTGATGAGTGCATTGACAACACACATGATTTGTAACCAAAGATAAAGAAAAGAAAATAAACTACTAAAAGAAAAACTCCAACAAGTGATCGAAAGCCAAAGAAAGGCAAAGAGCAAGATCACTTGAAGAAGAACAAGTCTCGGACCCCTTAGGCAAGGGCAACGGCTCGACACATCCGAGACAAAACCAGCTCAAGCAAAGAGCAAGAAACCACCACAAGACAACTCGAACACAACAAAGAACTCCCCCGCACAAAAGCAAGCTCCCACTGAGCCACAGCACACTCCCCCTGAACACATGCATCAATGCAACTGCGGAATGCAACAAAGAGCAAAACTTGCTCACACTGCCCAGGGCGGTTAGACCGCCTGCCCATGGCGGTTAGACCGCCCCTGCCTGAACTGACCGCCTGGGGGGGCGGTTAGACCGCCCTAAGAAACCGGCCCTGCACCAAACTGCTCAAAAATTGCCCGAAACAAATGGAACACCTTCCAAACACTCCCAGGTGCCCAAAACATGCACAAACTTCTCCCCCTTGTTGACAATGCATGAATCAAGGCAAAATGCGAAAACTTTCAACATATAGCTTCTCGAATATACAAAATTCAACACAAGGAGCTACACAAGTCCAAATGAGCAAGTTAGATACTCGACAGATTCGTAATGACGTTAACTACGTGATCACCAAGTTTCACAACCATTGGACAATGCTAAAAAGGATTTGAGTAATTTTGCGAAAAGTTACTCTCTCACAAGCAAATACCTAAACATGAGCAAAACATATCAAAATGGCAAAGCCACTCAAACTTCATGCTAGGACTGCCATTCTAATCACAAGACCATCATAAACACCCAAAAGCACCTCATGTCATGTCAAAGCCACCGAGCCATGTGCCTACTTCTATGTATGAGACTTCTCATTGGTAGGCATCATGCAACGGTTTAGCACCCAAAGCAAATTAATTTCAGCACATATGACATGGGAACATATTTTCCAAGCATTTTTCATTTCATTTTCAGATTTGTAAATGGTACATGAAATGTCTTTGCGACAAAAAGGAACTTATGCCCCTCCACAAGATGAAGCAAGAGGGCTAAACATTCATGATGGCAAACGAGCCTTTGGCTCCATATGATCAATAAACTAGCTATCCAACCACAAAGTAAGCATAGCAAAGCCACTAAGACATGTCAAGATCATATATAGGCATTTACGCATGAGAGAGCATGTATATGACATTTTTCAAAAGATTAGCCATCAACCATGGATCATTCAACAAGATCATCAAGAGCTAAGCCAAACTAACCGTACCATATCAAACAAGCTCATAAGAACATATGTAGCAACCCATGGTAAACATTGTATATAGGAGAAGCTTTTCCTATCCGATGCATATGATACAAAATGCATGCAATCTAAGATACAAGGATGCCTATACATCATGTTACATATGCCATGCCAAATGCAAGAAATGCACAAAGAAGAGCTATACATATGCTACAAACCGGCTCCTCGAGGGGAGGCAAAACGGGCTCGACACCACCGGCAAACGAAAGCCCCCACACACCCAACTCAAGAAATCAAGCACACACCAAGTTCCCCCGCAAACGAGTGAAAGTTGCTTGATCTAGGGGTTTGGTGAAAATATCGGCTAGTTGGTCATGTGTGGGTACATGGATCAAAGCTATCTTCCCTTTCTCTACGTTGTCTCTCAGGAAATGATACCTCACTTCTATGTGTTTGGTTTTGGAATGAAGCACCGGGTTCTTTGCAACGCTTATGGCACCGGTGCTATCACATTGAAGTGGGACATGGGTATACTCCTCACCAAAGTCACTCATGGTGTAGGTGATCCAAAGGAGCCGAGAGCAACAACTAGCGGCGGCAACATACTCGGCCACGTCGTGGATTGAGCAACACTCGACCGCTTACGAGAAGACCAAGACACCAACGAAGAACCCAAAAGCGGCAAGTCCCGGGAAGTGGACTTCCTATCCAACCGACACCCGCAAAATCCGCGTCCGAAAAACCATGAAGCGCCAAAGAAGAGGACGCGGAGTACCAAAGGCCGAAGTCGGGAGTGTGACGCAAGTACCTGAAAATTCGCTTCACTGCTTGCCGATGCGAAGTCCTCGGAGACGCTTGAAAACGAGCGCACAGACACACTGAGAACTGTATGTCCGGCCTCGTCGCCGTCAAGTAGAGGAGTGACCCGATCATGCTTAGGTACTCCTTCTGGTCCACATGTTCACCTTCCTCGTCCGCATCAAGAGCTGTAGTCGTACTCATCGGCGTCGTCATAGCCTTGGAGTCCTCCATCTTGAATTTTCTCACAATGTCCTTGGTGTACTTAGCTCGGTGCACAAATGTTCCTTCCTTTGATTGCTTGATTTGTAGCCCGAGGAAGAACCGCAACTCACCCATCATGCTCATCTCAAACTCCCCGCTCATATCATCTCGCAAACCTCGCAACAAGAGAGTTAGACGAGCCACCAAAGACAATATCATCCACGTACACACCCGCACAATCGGGATATCTTTGCCCCCGCCTCGGCGAAGAAACAAGGTCCGATCGACCTTCCCCATCTCAAAGCCTCTCTCAAACAAGAACCCCCTCAACCTCGCCATACCAAGCTCTAGGCGCCGCTTCAACCCATACGCCGCCTTCCTCAACTTGTACACCCGGTGGGGGTACTTCTCACTCTCAAACCCCGAGGCCGCCTCACATACACTTCTTCCTCCAACACTCCATTCGAAAAGCACTCTTCACATCCATTTGGTGTAACTTGAACCCTTTAGCCACGAGAAAAGGCTAGAAGGATCCTAATCGCCTCCAAACGGGCTACGGGAGCAAAGGTCTCCTCGTAGTCGATCCCCTCCTTCGACCGAACCCCCCGAGCAACAAGTCTCGACTTGTTCCTCACAACCTCACCCTTCTCTCCCTCTTTATTTTTCCACACCCACTTTGTACCAATCGGCTTACACCCGGGGGGAGGGTCAACCAACTCCCACACCCGATTCCTCTCAAAGTTCTCCAACTCCTCATGCATCGAGTTAACCCAATTGTGATCAGATAGTGCGTGTCCAATGTCTTTGGGCTCGAAAGAAGCAACAAATGCAGCATGAGCAAAATGGGAATTGTTTCGAACCCTCGACCGTGTAGTGCGTTCATCCATGTCGCCGATGATCCTCGAAGCCGGGTGATCCACTTGAACTCGCCGGGGAGGTTCTCGCCTCGAAGCTACCTCCCCCTCAACCTCGCCTTCTCCTCGTTCTTGGTTTGTCGTCGTAGGTGTAGCCGAGGGTCCATCCATCATCGTAGTCGAAGTAGTGGGTACATGTCCAGTCGGGGGTACCGCACCGCCATCCTCATCATCACCATGTTCATGCTCCTCCTCCTGAAAGATCTCCTCGCCAAACTCATCATCACCCGCACACTCAAAGACAAGCCGACTACGTGGCTCGTCTCGTCGAAAGTTACTTCGCAAGTCTCCACGATTTGGTTAGTTTCAAGATTGAGCACACGATATGCTCTAGAATGAGATGCATAACCAAAGAAAATGCCATCGACGGACCTAGCCTCAAACTTATCCAACTTCCCTGCCCTTCTTCGAATAAAACACTTGCAACCAAAGACATGGAAGTGACTCACCTTGGGTGTGCGGCCATGCATCAACTCATAGCATGTCTTCTTCTTGTGCACTCGAGGTATATCCCGTTCGACACATAGCATGCGGTATTCACCGCCTCGCCCAATACTTCCTCGAGTCCTATGCTCATCAAGCATCGTCCGAGCCATCTCGCACAAGGTCCCGTTCTTCCTTTCAACAACACCATTTCGGGGAGGCGTATACGGACTCGAAAACTGGTGCTCAAGACCTAAGTCATGACAAAAGGTTTCAAAACGAGAGTTCCTGAATTCCGAGCCATTATCACTGCGGATAGCTCGTATGGCATCTCCGTGCCTCTCGTTCCTCAACCTCAAGACTAGATCTCGAACAAAACCAAACGTCTCCCCCTTCTCCTCAAGAAAGAACACCCACGCATACCGAGAAAAGTCGTCCACCACAACAAGGACATACCACTTCCCACCCGCGAGATCGCACACGAGCCGGGCCAACAAGATCCATATGGAGCGACTCGCATGGACGCTCAGTCATCACATCGGTGAGAGGCGGGTGAGAAGAGGCCACCATCTTGGCATGCCTACACGGAGCACAAACCAACTCTTTCTCAAGCCTCAAACGTGGCAATCCTCGGACCAAATTGAGTTTACTCAAGCGAGACAGAAGGTCAAAGCTCAAGTGACCCAACTTCCTATGCCACCTCCACAACTCACTCGAAGAACCCGCCAAGAAACAACGCTCAACACCCGAAGACTGAGAAAAATCAGCACGAAACACCTGACCCTCGGGAACGACCATACAGACAAGGTCCCCTCGAGAGTCCACAATCCGAGAACCACCAGGCCGAAACAACACCTCAAAACCCTCATCCAACAACTGAGACACAGAAAGCAAATTGTATCCCAGCGATTGAACAAGAGCAACACGCCTCAGAGTGATCTTGTCACTCACTTTTATCTCACCTTCTGAAAGCACACGCCCACGCCCATTGTCCCCAAAAGTGATGTACCTCTTCGTCACCACCGGGACGAGACTTGAGAACCACCCCCTGTCTCCGGTCATATGCCTCGAACAACCGGAGTCAATCAACCAAATGTTCTTCAAGTCTCCCACCTGAAATTCAAAAACAAGCACGTGAGCGAACAAACGACTCAAAGACTGGGGTTAGTACCAAAAGAGGAAAACCAGTGCCGAGCCATTTGCTCGAAAGTGGGGTTAGCACCAACCATAGCATCTCTCCTACCAAAACTACCTCCACGAACACCACCTCGGTAACCACTCCGAGGAAACCACCCCTCACTGCCTGGAGGAGGACCAAAACCACGGAAGACAACCCGTGGAACGTCCCTCCTCTCCTTCTCAAAGCTACGACTCCTCCCATCCCCGTAGTGACCTCGAGGGGGAGAATGCCTAGCAACCGACCACCCGCCGTCTTTCCGGACCAACCACCAAAGCAACTCCACCTCCGGACACCGAAACCTCTCGACTCACCACCTCGAAAACCACTCCGCCCGAGTGCCGGGGGGGGGTTAAACCGCCTAGCCGGGGCCGGCCTAACCGCCCCCCCCTCGGGCCGGGCTCGGCCCGACCGCCTAGCCGGGCCGGTCCGACCGCCCCCTCCGAACGGCCTCCTCGGCCGCGGGAACTCGCATCTCCCCATGCCGAACACTTCTCACCACGCCTTTACCCCCGGGCAAAGTGGCATACGAGGCTTAGGTACACCATGGGAAGGGTTGTACCTATCCTTGTTCGCCCACTCCTTTGCCATCCTCTCTTCCCGTTTCCTCTTGAAGCAAAACTCATCCTTGTGACCTTCCTTCCCACAATGGCCACAACGGAACCTCACAAGCTTAGGTTTTGGCTTGGATTGGGGTCGCTCGCTTGGTTTCTCTCCACTCAACTCCTCCACCGATTTCTCCTCACTTGCCTTCTCTTTCACTTTCCCAAAGAACACTTTCCCCGAAGTGCTCACAAACTTGATGGGCTTTTGGAGATCATTTGTGGGTGTAGGAAATATAGGTGGAGCTGGGGTTGTGTCTAGTCGGTTCCTAAGATGGTTGGGTTTTGGAGGGAAATCATTTTTGTGGTGGGTTTTTGGTGGCTCCGGGATATTCTCTCCACTTCCTTCACCAACCTTGTTTGCCCCAAGCCCCTCACCATCTTGCCTCTTAAAGGCCTCGATCATCATCCTCAACTGAGGCTCGTGACCGGACAACCAACCCATCAACTTCCTCAAATCATCATTCTCATCCTGCAAACGATCAACATAATGTGCAAGCTCCAAATTTTTCAATGCATGCATTTCACAAGTAGAGCGAGATGTAGGCATGGGTTCCTTCAATTTAGCCTCGAGCGAACTAGTGTAAGCATGCAACTCATCAATCTTAGCATGCAAAACGGGGCAAGAAGTGCAAGCACCTAGCAAAGCAGGTCTAGACTTAAGCTCGCCCACTTCAACCCTAAGCACATCTAGTTCCTCACACTTGGAGGCATGCTTCTCCTTAAACAAAGCAAGATCGGCAAGGAATATGGAGCAATCAAGACAATCATTTTCATCGGCAACAACGGGGCTAGCCTTAAGCGAATCAATCTCAAGCTTGCTATCAAGCACCTGTGTCTCTAGCTCAGCCCACTCTAGCCCTAGCATCCTCGAGTGAAGCCCTAAGCTCTTTCCTCATTTTCTTTGCCTCTCTAAGCATATCATCGCGGTTATCAAGCAAAGAACCAAGCCTCTCATTCTCCCGGCGCAAGAAGGGAAGTTCATCACGCACCTCGTCGTCGGACTCGCAGTCCGAGTCGCTTTGTGTACTCTTCTTGCCGCCGGAGCTCAACGCCATGGTACGAAGCCGTCTCTCGCGGCGGCTCGCCCCCGCTCGGTGTTCTTGGACGACCTCTTGTTCTTGCGGCGATCTCCCTCGTCGTCGGCCGCCGCCGCTCGAGCTCGAGGTGGAGTACGCGGAACCGGAGTCGACGTCGCTCGCTCCAACCATCGCTCGGGCCTTGCCTCGGCCCTCCTTCTTCCTCGATCGTCGCTCGTCCTTGTACTTGTTCTTGTGCTTGCTCTTGTGGTCGCGCCTCGAACGGTACTTGTCGTCGTTCTTCCTCGGCTTGTGCTTGTAGCCGTCCTTGCTCTCGGCCTTCTCCGGCGGTCGGCGACGAAGTGTCCCGCTTGCCGCACCGGAAGCAGTGTCCTCGTGTTCCTCCTCATGTTCACACGGTTCTCGTGCGGCCTCTCGAACCGCCTCGTCACGGCGCCGCCGCTCGTCCTCTCCAAGGTCATCAAACTCCTCATCCGGCATAGACATCAAAGAGGAAAACGAGAACATCCCGGTGGATGGGTTAGAGTTAGTCTTTCCTTTGGAACCACCAACAAGGGCAAGACTATGGGAGTCGGCCGGTCCCTCGAGCTTGGCAGTCATGCCCCTATCCACCTCACCGACTTGAGCTTCGAGAACGGCTCGTTCACCGTCGTAGTATCGTACCTCTCGACTCGACTATGGCCTCGAACTTTCCGCCCCATATCGTACGATCCAAAGAGTGTAAGAGCTTGACCGCTCTATCATGATCATCGTACGGGAGCACGTCCACATTGGCCCTCATGTTGTTCACCACCACCGTGAACCTCCGGAACAAGGCATCGATGGACTCACCGGGGAGATGAGTGAAGTTCTCGTACTCTCTCCGTAGGTCGCATACAACCGTGCCTCGAACCCGGGCGTTCCCAACATGAGCCTCCTTCAACACCGCCCAAATCCTACAAGCCAAGTGCTCGGTGTGCACCCGATCGAACTCGGCCGACACAAAGCACGAAACAAGTAGTCGACCGCCTTATTGTTGGCGTCGAATCCGTCCCTCGACCCCCGGAGCAAGGAAATCCATCGCCGGACATATCCCGTGTCCACCGTGACATCCCACGTAGTCCGACCCTTTCCGCGGAGGAACGCACCCATCCGCTTGCTCCACATCCGGTAGTTCTTTCCATCGAAGTGTGGAGGACCCGAACCTCGTTCTCGGTACGCCATCCTTGGATCTTAGACCGGTTAGAGTCAACAAAGACCCGAACCCGCGCTCTGATACCACTTGAAGGACCGAAAAGGCGACCAGAGAGGGGGGGGAGTGAATGGGAGCCGATAAAAATTCTTCTCGAGGGAGATTGAAACTCCGACAAGACGAACTAGCACGGTCGGACCCCGAAATCACACGCTCCGCACTTCTACCTCCCGTTTGTCAAAACCACGTAGCCACTGGAGTGCTACTGGTCCTAGGAACAAACTCTACCAAGAACCACAACACACACGCAGCACCTACGGCGGAAACAACTCGAAAGCCGGCTAACCGAGGGGGCGGTTAGGACCGGTATAGGGGGCGGTTAGACCGCCTCCACCCGGCAACCAAGAAAACCTCCGAAACGCCTCTTCCGAGCACCAAAAACACACCACGGTTTCACCAACAGAGATCTCTCGGTCAAGGCCATGCTAGCTACCGGAAAATCTTGGCGAAAACCAAAACTTCACCCAAGGGCCTAGGGGCGGTTAGACCGGCTACCCGGGGCGGTCTAACCTCCCGTACCCAAAGAACGAACTCCAACCAAGAACACCTAGCAACCCGCGCGAGAACGACTCCAAATTTCACCCGGACACTCCTCTCGATCAAAGCAAACAAACTCACAGAGGAAAATCCGGCGAAACAAAACTTTGACCCGGAAACACCCGGGCGGTTAGACCGCCCCCCTCGTAGGCGGTTAGACCGCCCCTTCCGAAACAGAACCCGCGGGTCAAACCTCAACTTCCTCGCGCCCGATCTCCCGAATCACTCCACGGATTGCAGCCAAACTTCGGGGATAGCCGGGTTACCTCCGGGCAACCTCTACCTCAAAGGAATCGACCCGAAACGCTCACAATCAAGAGGAATCGAAGAAATCGCTTCTCTAGGTCAAAAACTCGCCCAACACGAAAAACCACCAAATCGAGTCCGATTCAAAGAGGATTTGGGGGCAAAGTCACCACCCAAAGAGGCACAAGAACCTCATACGTGACACCCACCAAAAACCCCAAGAAATCGTTCTCAAAACACCGCCAAAAAGAGCTCCGAAAATCAACACCAAAGAGACGGGAAAACCACCATGACGAGCAACGCCAAACCTTCTATACATGCCATGAATGGTTCGTACAAGGTCTAGCTTGCCACCCAAACATCCATCCCTCTCTCTAGATCTCACATGAAGCTCTCAAGCTAGCCTTCTAAAATCCTAGAGAAAATAGAGAACGAAAATGGAAAAACAAATGGGCTAGGGTTCCAAGAGTTGGTCGCCAACCTCTCACCTCTTGGGTTATATAGGCGGCAACCGAATGTCTAAAATGCCCCTCACTAATGACTAGGGATACATGCCCCTCAAGGGCGGATTTGGAATTCTTGATGTCTTCACCATCGGACGGATGCCCGGCAACCGCACCCCCGCGTAGCCTCGACGCAAGCCTTGCGATCCCGACGCGTGTCCTCCGCTTCGAAGCTTCTCGGCGCCGGCGGCCGGTGGCGGTCGACCGCCCCCCGGGCGGTTAGACCGGCCCAGTGGATCTGACCGGCCCCAGGCGGTCTGACCGCCCCTCCTGGGCGGTTGAACCGGCCTGGGTGGCCGCATCTCCTCGTCGAGTCTTCGGCCTCGGTTTTGTGGCTCAACCGAGTAACCCAGTGGTTTTATGGTGAACCACCGCAAACCCCGCGAACTCGGTGTAGCCTCCGCCAATCTCCACTCATGACTCGGCTCCCATGTAGTCCCGGCTCGACCTTGGTTTTGAGGCTCTACCAAGAAACCGTCCACGACTTCATCTTGTCTGTTCATGCCACCATGCGGCCCGCACTTGACCCCCGCCGGCCACCGGGTCCCTCGAACGAAGCCTACTTGTCTTCTCCCACACCGGAGGCCTCACCGGCAACGACCTTTCGCGCTTGTTCTTCACCTGCACCAACACGAGTCAAGCCGCAACCTGCACCTGCAATACTTAGCCAAGAATCAGTCCACACAACGTTGTCAATCACTCATCACACAAGGAAGCGACCATCCACCGGTCCTCGAACCACACATGGTCCTCAGGGTGCTCCTGCAAGGTTTTTTCATAGAGTTTGTCAGTGTGCGAGGTGTTAGTTTCAGCCAGCATCGGCAGTGTTTCAGCCGGCCTCGGCGGTGCCATGCTCACGTATCGACACCCATCTGTGTTCAGTGCACGCCGAGAAGTGTAGCCGTGCGTCGAGCCCCCGAGCCTGGGCCCACTTAAGACGATCGGGGCGAGCTCTCCGTCTTGTCCGTACGCCCCATCGCCGTCCTTCTGCAGGACAGAGGGGTGAGGCGTCCATTCCTCGTTGAGCTGTTATCGGGTGATTCAAGTGGACGTTCGTGCCCCGTTCGATAAGGGTCAGCTCATGGTCCAGAGACACGTCCATGAAAGTGCTTACGCGGGTGTGCTAGGCAGGGCTCGGTCCCGTTCACTAGGGACTGAGGGTGCGGAAGCTCTCCCTCGATGGGATCCCTCGACTAGCTGCCCTCGTTGGCTCTTGAACACGACATGTGGGGTGCCCTCGAGCTGGTGGACTCGAGGATAGGCTCGAATACGCGCTCCCTGGTCGTCCCTGACCTTGTTGATCTAGGGCGCATGTTCGAACCCTTCGAGGGTCAGGCTTCGAACCCCTGATCAGTAGGGCCGTTGCGGGGTGATGGCTAGGCGCCCCCGTCTTGGTTACATCTGCATGATTCGTAGGGTCGTGGCCGAGCCGACCCTCGAGCTACTGATCAGTAGTCCTCTGAATTTGAGGGCATATGTGGCGCCCACCCTCGACGACTGGGACTTAAGGCCACTGATCAGTAGCCGTACCCTTCGAGGGTCTGGCCCCCGATCCCCCGAGTGAGGGTTATCCCCGTTCGTCTTTTAAGTTGGGGCGTTGATCGCACCTAGGGAGGGTCAGTTTTTTTAAGCCAGAGGCTCAGATCGTGTGGGGGGTTGCCCTTGCTAAGTAAGGAATCGGGCCATTAAATGGCCGCAGTCGTGGCAGCGGTCGTGCGTAGTGGGCGTGCCTTTTCAAGCGGCGCCGCCGCGAGCGTAGTGGGCGACGTGGGGGGCAGACATGACGGCATGTCGCAGCCCTTCGGTAGCCACGCCGTAATGTTCGTGCACACGCGTGCATCCGGTCGTTTTAGCACGGTGGGGCCTGTCGGGCAGCGGTAGGCGGCGTCGCCTGCAGTTAATGCGCGCAGCGCGCGAGGTTCGCGGGGAGCATGGCTCCCTTAGATCTATAAATTGCGGGGGGGGATCCTCACCTCGCCACTTAACCTCCGCAACCTTTGCCTCTCGTCTTCTTTGCGGCTGCGCATTCCTTTGATTTCGCCTTTGCTTGCTTCGTTCTCGCACCGTTACCACGCCAGCTTTCAGTTTTCACTCGCAATGGCTCCGTCCTAGCCCATCATAGTGCTTGAGCCGTAGCCTTGGACCCGGTCGATGGTGACACCGTTCGCTGTCAACGAGCTCATGAACGGCGGGCAATTGGCGCCAGCTGGTGAAGGGGCAAACCCGGTGTGGATGGTCCCGCCGGTGTTGCACAGGGAGCCCAATCCCCCCGCACGGCTACGTCGTCAGCTTCATCAGGTTCCACGAACGCGGCTTCACTGCGCCGACGAGCTGCTTCATGTGGGGACTGTGCTACCACTATGGGGTGGAGCTCCACAACTTCGCCCGCAACGCGATATCGCAGGCGGCGACCTTCGTTGCGGTCTGCGAGGGGTTCCTGGGGATCCCAGTGAACTGGTACCTCTGGGTCCACCTGTTCCGTGCGAAGCTGCATACCCTCGCCACGGGCGAGGCGTGGGTGCGTCGGGCGGTGCGTGCCGACTGCCTGACATTCGCATTGCAGGAGACAAGCAGGGGGCTGTACCCCCCTGCACGATGACGTCAAACAACGCGGACTGGGAGAAGGGGTGGTTCTACCTCCGCAACGACGGCGCCGGCCTTCCCCCCTACACCGGCAAGGTGCTGATGGTGAAGACCGACGCCTGGCACCACGGCGTGTTGCCCTCCTCGTGCCAGGAGCGCCTGGAGTCGCTCACCAACATGCTGTGGAGTCTGGCGGACACCGGACTGGGAGCGGCCTCGATCCTCTCCAACCTCCACCACCGGCGGATCATCCCCCTCATGGAGAGGGAGCTCCGCATCTTCAAGATGAGCAACGTGGCCAACCCCACGTCACTGGTGCGCTCGCGGCTGCTACAGGATCGTTTGCTCCTGGAGTACGCAGCCACGAGGGTGAGGCGCGCGATCAGCCTCAAATCGGTGCTGCACAGCACCGACGATCCCTGGTCGTTCGTGATGCTCCCCGACGCCCCAGTGGTAAGTGGGTCTCTTTCCCCGTCTCAAGTTTTCGGGTCGTGTCGGTGTGGGCATTGACAACTTTCATCAGCAGAGGGTGACCGTGCAGGAGCGGGCAGCACGGGCGAAGGAGAGAAGGTTCCGGCGGTGGGAGCTGTGACAACCCGCCTAGGAAAATACCGTACTACCGCCTAAACCAATCCACTTTGGTCATTAAGCAGCAATAAAGTATCATCCCGTCGTTAGTTGCCGGGTTAACGCCCGGTAAATCACTTATATAGCAACAAGGATTGACATATATGCATTAAAACTCACATGAAGGCGAGTCCAGAGATACCACATCATTAACATCCGAATTGATTACAAACCTTTGCTCGAGACAATAAATAAAGGTTCAGAGTTTGAAAACAGCGGAAATAAAATAAACTAGCACAACGGTAAACATCACAGGAGGCCATCCGTGATGTCATCACTTGTCGTCATCCACCTGGTCAACAGCACCTGCACAACAGTTTTAAAGCAAGGCTGAGTATACTAATACTCAGCAAGACTTAACCATCGGGTGATCACTACATCACCAACTCTAGACATGGAAGGCTTTTGGCCGGTGGAGTTCTTTTGCTGAAAGGCAACAAGGAGTATGTCCTTACTTTCAATATTTTAGCACAAGTTCTAGTTGATTACCATTTCTAAGTGTGCCAGCTAATTCAATCAAGAATTTGGTCAAGCAATTAATTCATACAGCCATATTCACCAAATTCCATCATTACGGGATATGGCCAGTTGATTAAGCAGTCTCGGATAACGGTGAGAGGCCGACAATCGATTGATTTAAACCTTGCAAGGTAAAACTAAGCACACGGTGGGATGCCCCCGCGAGGATAACCACCAAACGGTTCCCAAAAATCCTCGGGTCGGGATAAAAGGCCACAGTCTTTGGTGCAGGCTATCCAGCATACCCCACGAGGCACCCAAACTCACCATACACCACCAGTAGCTAGCCGTGAGACGCATCCCATGAGTAGTGACAGTTAAATCCCTAGCCATCTCATTAAGGTACTAGGCTTACCGGTCCCATTCCCGACAAGTGCTTAGTACGTTCAAAAGCTTAGCCCACGAAAGCCACTGGACCGGAGCCCACATCCCATGCTCTTACCACATGAGCAATCCATTTATGGAAATCTTATGATTCCAATATAAGAACCTATTCTCGCGAGTGACGAACATCACTCGACTTGTACCGGTCCTATAGCATAGCAGCTATCGACCTAGCCTACTAGTGATAGAGCATAGGTACCTAGGGATCATGCATCTAGGGTTTCAGACAACTCCTGAAACGTAAATGCACAAGCATAGCATGGACATTTGCATAATTTTTAAAAGACAGGATTAATGATCCGGGGCTTGCCTTCGTTGGCAAGATTGGCCTTGGGCTCTTCTGGACCTTGGTCCAGGCCTTGAGCTTCGTCCACGTACGGCAGCTCTTCGCTTGCACCTTCATCTCCTTCTTCCCGCACGAGCGTACATCTACCGTCAGAACGATCTACACGAAGATGCAAATGCAAGGTTTATTTGTCGATTTTAAATTTAATTAACTACAAACAATGAATGACAACCATGTGGTGCATTGGTTGGACACGTTCACCTAGATACGAAATACATTCAACATACTCTTCCAAAAGGAACAATATGCAATTCTTTATTAATTATTCTTGCTGATAGTGAATGTGTACATATATATGGAAATAAATTGATTTAACTTCACAAACAGTAGTGGGTTGGAACATTTAGCCTTTTAAAATGATTTACCTCCACACACAAGGTCATTAAAGGTGGGTTGGTGATTTTCCCCATTTAACTGACTATTAAGCCTTAATTTCTCCTAGAGATTTTATTCATAAATTAATTAATTAAAATTCAGTGGAAGTGTGTATTAGGCACTAATCACCTATAACAAGCCACTGGACACACATGCATGCCTAGGATAGCCAAGAAATTAATTATTTTGAAAATAACCAAAGATAACTAGAAGAACAAGGTAAATGCACACAAAAATAATTACTCATCAAAATGTTCCAAATTTTCTCACACATGTTATATGGTCCAAAACTAACCTAGGGATGCAGCATATACACTTAGAACTCTTATGAATCTTGAGTTAGGCATTTTCAAAGAAAATCAAGCATATTTCAAGAATAAATATTTTTGGCAATTATAAAATTGTGATTAATTCACCAGAGGTGTATTTTAGCATAAAAAGATAACATGCAGAAGTTGGGCACCAAACCCTAATTATTTTCGGATACAAAAATCATTTGGACAGATTCTTCTCAAATAGCAAATAATTTATATAACAAGATTTACAATACAACTTTGTGCAATTTTTGGCACAAGAACTAGTCATGACCTAATACACAACATATCCAAAAATTGGACACAGAGGATTTATAGATGTTGAGATATTGCAGATCTAAGTTTTTCACATTCCTATTTTTCATGCTAAAAATATCAAGAATCAGACCATGTGAGTATAACAAAAGTTGTAGTATTTTCCACATCGAGTCCAACAAAATTGGTTTGGCATTTTTTTGAATTATCTATGATTTTCTACGCATTTTAAAAGTTTCAGCAAATTGAAAATGCCATTGAAGTTGCAATTTTGCGCTGAGGCCCCCGGGAAGAATTGGGGCCAAGCAATGTGGCCCTTGGCCATGGCCGGCGGCACGGGAGGCCAAATTCCGGCGACTCTGGCGAGGGGATCGGCCGGGAAATGGTTGGGGAAGGGGCTAGGGCTCACCTAGGGTTGATTTGAGCCGGAGTTGGGGGTCGGGAGGCCGGCGGCGAGCGCGACCGACGGAGGGGGCGGCGGCGAGCCCACCGCGGCCGGCGTCCCGGCGAGGATGCCGGTTCGCCGAGCATTCCGCGGCTGCGGGAGGCCGTGGTGGAGGGTCGTGGTGGCGCGTGTGTGCACGAATGGCGGTCCGGTGGTGTGGAGGGGTAAGCTCGCCGTGGGCGGCCATGGCGGCGCGGTGGCAGCTTGCGGTGCTGGCCGGCGCGGGCGCACGTGTGCGTGAGGCGGCTTGGTTGCCTTAAATGGGCAATGGGCGGCTAGTCTCGGGGCCGACGAGGACCGACCGGCGCACGACTTCGTCTCAGTAGACGTGTGCGCACAGGGACAGGGAACGGACCGGCGGTCCAAGGCATGCGACCGGCGACGGTGCGACGTGACATGCAGCAGGGACGAATTCCAACGTGCCTCGGTGCGCGAGCGGCCTGGGGAAGGCGCGGGCGCCGGGGGAAGGCACGGGCGTGGCCCGACGCCGAGGTGGCGGGGGTGCGGCGCGCGCGCGCGCGCTCGGCGCGCGACGTCGCGGCGCAGCGTGCAGACGGCTCAAAAACGTTTCACAGTACTCCTGTTCAAGCGCAAAAAACTCCAAAAACTTGAATGGAAGTGCACAAAGTGGTGAATAGGAAAGTTGTAGATCTCACTACCCCCTACAACTTTCGCAAAGGCCATATGGTGTTTTTCTCAACGGATTTTGCACAAAACGCTGCCAAACTTTGAATGCCGCCATGTCTCGACGAACAGGAGGTACTGTCAGTTGACCAAGTTTTTCACCAATTTCCACTCAAAATTGGAAATGCCAATCTACATGAAAGTTGTGTCCCTCAACAAGCTGGACGACTTTCATAAAGGTAGATTTTGAAGTGTTTTGGTGAATTTTGGAGAACGCGGCAAAAGTTCCGGAGGACGTTCATCGACATTAGGGTTTCAGTGGGGTTTGACCGTGTCTTTGACCAAGGGTCGACCACCAGGGTGTGTTGACTTGGTCAAGGGGTCAATAGGGGTTGTCGGCTCGGTTTTCGGGGTGATGGCCCAGGTTGACCTAGGTTTGACCGCTGTCGGCCAGTTTGACGCGGCTGATTCGGCCATTAGCGCTAATGACGCTAAATTACAAACCCGGGGAGTCACAGGAGCGCCGGGAGCAGTATAGTGAGGAGTACTGGCTGCGCGAGCAGCAAGGAGTCTCTCCTGCGGGGACGCCGGCAGTGTCGTCGTCGGAAGAGGAGGAGGAGGAGAGAGACGGGGGGCGCCCCCCGAGAGGTGGAATCCCCCACCCCTATCACCACGGGCCGCGGAGGCGGCTGTGGAGTTGACGCCCGTGGCGGGTGCGGAGGCGCTCGCCACCGGGTTATCAGTGGAGGTGCCCGTGAGCACCGCGGAAGTGCCGGCGAGCGCCACGGCGGCGCCGGCGGGCACAACCGCGGCGCCCCCCGAACCCTAGAGGAAGAGGAAGCGAGGCTTTTCCAACTTGAGGTTAGTAGCACTTTCCCCGTGCGCCC
Source organism: Cenchrus americanus (assembly GCA_947561735.1). Lineage (NCBI taxonomy): Eukaryota > Viridiplantae > Streptophyta > Magnoliopsida > Poales > Poaceae > Cenchrus > Cenchrus americanus. Next base: position 100,323,814 of record OX387239.1, on the reverse strand, counting down.
TTGATTTCGAGGGGCTGGTGCTCATCCTTGTGTTTTTTCATTCGTAGGGTGACGCCGATCGTCCCCGCCCTTGTGCCCGCCAAAGCGCTCAAGTCGGGAACACTCGTGACGACGAGGTGGCGTTCGTCGAGGGCATCACGGGCGGCAGTGAGTGCGGCAGCGACGGGAGAGCCATTGCACGACGTGGTTGTGGCCTCAGGGCCGCAACAAGAGGAGGCAGTGGCAGTGACGGCCGCGGTGGTGTCGGCATCGTCGGCACTTGTCCCCACCGCGGGTGACCGCGCGACGGTGGTGGATGTCACTGACGACGACGACGCCCCTCCCCCCTGAGTAGGGCCAATGGGGAAACCAGCCTGCATCAGCCCCCGAGCCTGCGCCGGGGGTGTTGGTGATGCGGGAGGACTACTGCGTAATGTCGCGGCGCCCGACGCACGGTGCTGAGGCCTCGTCGTCACACGCTGTCCTACCCACCCCTGATGTCGCCGTCGCGCACCCAGAGCAGGGGCTAGGATGCGCCGACGCGCCGCCGACCCACTTAGACGAGGCCCAGGCCGAGCAGGCGCTGTGGCAGGAGTTTCGAGACCACAACGCCTCGATCAACAAAGCACTGAATGAGGCACTGCAGGTCCACAAGGGTCCCTTGTGGCGGATTTTCGTTGGATTCGAGGCTTGCTCCCTCATCCCCGTTTGTGTTTGCGCGTTTTCTGATTCCGCTTTCTCCCGCGTCTTAACTGCTGGTGTCAGGAGCTGGAGGGCCGAGCTCGGGCAAGGTACGAACGCCTCGCCCAGTGGAGCTCCAAGCTCGACTGGTACCGGGTCTAGTACGACGCTCTCCACGCTCTCATGGAGGCACTGCGGACCGATAACGGGTGCCTGGAGTACCGGCTGCGTGCCGTGCGGGACGAGCTCCTGGACCAGGGCGTTCAACCAGCGGAAGGCGGCTCCGCAGTCGACCTGGTGAAGGCTGCGCTCCTAGAGAGGGACGAGGCGCTACAGAAGGCGCGCGAGGCCCTGGCCGCGGCCCAGACCACGACGGCTGAGAAGGAGACGGCGCTCACCTCGGCACAGGCTCAGCTTCAGTAGGACCGCGCCACCCTCGAGGGGGCGTGGTCTTGACGGAGCCAGGCTGAGGAAAAGGCCAGGGAGGCCGAGCAGTTGAGAATCGACCTAGCGGACAAGGTCGCCTCGCTTGCTGCAGCGGGAGAGCAGCTCCGGCAGGAGCAAGTCGCGCGCCAGGTGGCAGAGTCCCGGCTCTAGTAGGCGCAGTCCACCCATCAGGAGGCCCAGGCCGCCCTCGAGCGCGAACGCACGGCGCGGGAGGAAGCACAGGGCCAACTCCAGCAGGAGTGCGCCGCGCTTGAGGAGGCGCAGGCGACCCTCAAGCTCCAGGACGAGGAAGTCACGCGGCTCAACGGGAGCTAGCCCAGTTGAGCGTGTCCTACGAGGATCAGCGCCTTCCTGGCGAGGAGAATGATGCTACGATCCTTGACCTGCAGCGGGCGGCTGAGACCGCGCGCGCGGCCCTCGAGACGGAGAAGAAGCAGGTCGAGGGTGAGTTACCTTTCTTGTCTTTCGCCTGTTGGCTTGACTCCTTTGGGATCCGCTCCCAACTTAGTTTGCGTCTCTATTTTTAGGTCTGCGAACGGCTCTCGGGACATCAACGACCCAGGCGCAGGTCATCCAGACAGCTTACAACTCCTCTCAGCAGGAGCTGGAAGAGCTGCAAGCCGCCGCCCTCGAGGCGTGCCAGGGCATTGAGGAACGCGAGTCGCCTCCGCGCCTTGGGCGGGCACGTCACCCAGCTTATGTGACGCGCGCTTCACCTGGGGGTCCAGAAGGCCCTTGGCGTGGTGGTGTCACACTACCAGGTGAACCTTGGGGCGATCTCTACGGGTTACGTTGTCCCTGCTGGTGTCGATGACGAGGTGGAGATGAACCGCGTGGACACGCTCGCCGCTCCTGCCGCCAACGTCCTCGCAGAGGACTTCATGGATTTTTTGTTCCCGGACGCTCCTCCGACTAGCAGCCCTGAGCCCTGAAAATAGTTGGGCGTTCGAGCCCTTTAAGCTTTGTTGTGTTAGAACTCGAGCCACACGACTTTATGTATTGAATATTTTCTGCTTAAAACATTTGAATGTTTGTAAGTTGAAATGCTTGTTATTTATTTCAATAGTTGTGCTGTTTTATCTCTTCCACTTTCTTAGGAGAATTTTAGCCGGAAAGATTTTGTTTGCACGAGTAGATTTTGTTCCTCGCCGTCCTCATTCGCCAGTTTGTAGGTGCCGGGCTTGAGTACTTTCACCACAACTTAGGGCCTCTCCCAAGGAGGTGACAGCTTGTGGTGGCCTCGATTGTCTTGGCGCAGCCTTAGGACTAGGTCGCCCTCATTGAAGTCTCGGCGCCGAACCTTCTGGGCTTGGTACCACCTCAACGCCTACTGGTACGTCGCCGAGTGCATCAGGGCCATGGTGCGGGCCTCGTCCAGCTGATCCAGTGAGTCCTCACAGGCTCGCTGGTTGGCGTTTTCGTCATAGCCTTTGACTTTGGGTGACCCGTATTCCAGGTCTGTGGGGAGAACGGCCTCCACGCCATAGACTAGGAAAAACGGGGTGAATCCCGTGGCTCTGCTCGGGGTGGTCCCGAGGCTCCAGATGACTATCGGCAGCTCTTGGAGCCATTTTCGGCCAGACTTATTCAGCCTGTCGAAAATCCTGGGCTTCAGGCCTTGTAAGATCATGCCGTTGGCACGCTCCACCTGATCGTTGGTCTCTGGATGTGCGACGGCCGCCCAGTCCATGCAGATGTGGTGTTTGTCGCAAAACTCTAGGAATTTCCTGCTGATAAATTGGGAACTGTTGTCAGTGATGATCGAATTTGGCACCCCAAACCGGTGGATGATGTCGATGAAGAAGGACACGACTTGCTCTGCCTGGAGGTTTGTGATGGGGCGTGCCTCGATCCATTTGGAAAATTTATCCACGGCGAGCAACAGGTGAGTGTAGCCCCCGGGCGCCTTTCGCAAGGGCCCGACGATGTCCAGCCCCCACACAGCGAAAGGCCATGTGACGGGAATCTTTTGCAGGGTGTGAGCTGGGAGATTGGTCTTGTGAGCGTAGAACTGGCACCCCTTGCAGGTGCGCACGACCTCGTTGGCATCAGCGACTGCGGTGGGCCAGTAGAAGACTTGGCGGAACGCGTTTCCCACGAGGGTGCGCGGTGCGGCGTGGTGGCCGCATACGCCCGCGTGGATGTCTCGAATGAGCTGGCGACCATGGGGAATGGGGATGCACCGCTGCAAGATGCCAGACGATGGCGCGCCAACTGTCGGTGCGGAAAGTAGTCCCGACACTAACTAGTACGAGTGCTGAGATCTATCTCTCGATGGCCGGTGCTAAGCAATCTAGTGACACGAGTTTTATCCTAGTTCTGGGCGGGGCCGTACGTCTAGCAGAGGTGTGGTCGAGGCACTATATTGCGCTGCACCGTGGTGCTTGCAGAGGGGAGCTACAAGCATGGCGGGAGAAGAGGTGGTGCCTCCAGGTCCCTGAGGTTTGATTGAGGCAAGGTGCTAATATCGTGGTGAAGGCGGAAAACGTGCCAGTGTGCAGCTCTCCGTCCTCCTCCCGTAGTCAGGGGACCACCCCCTCCTTTTATAGACCAAGGGGAGGCGAGTTACAGTTGTGTCGCACAGTTCTAGCTATGTGCGGCGGTATGGTGTACAACACCATGGAGTGGGTGGCCGTCCTGGCGAATCTTACTTCTGGCGGGGCGTCGCAGTGCGTCATGTGCCTGCCCAGGAGCGCATTCGAGGGTAGCGGTGTGGGAGCCTCTAGTTTGGTCGTCGTCCATACATCGACTCGAGGGTCATGCTGACGGAGGGCTGGAAGTCACACAGTAGCGGGTGTGGCGATGTCCCGCCGTCCCGTGATCCCACAGTGCCGGGGATGGCGCTGCAGTGCCCGGGATGGTGGCACAGCGGCGGAGATGGACGCACAGGGGAGGAGGTGACGGAGAAGACATGCCCCGCCGGCTTGATGTCACAGCATCGTCCTGCACGAGCGCGGGGTAGGCATCCGTACCTCTTTCAAGGGTTCCGCCGTCCTCCCTCGAGGGGTGCGACGTGGAGGTCGTACGAGAGTAGGCGGCACAGTGTCACGGAGTTGACACCGGCCTTGCCGCACAGCTCCCGCACAGTGTCGGGATGGCCGCACAAGGCGGGTTGGCGGAACAACACCGGGATACAATTCCCTGGCGGTGTCAGGGCGCAGGCTTGGCGGGGATTCGCCTTTGACCCGTGCGCCCGTGTCGTGTCAGAGCATTTAATGCTCTAGTTGGGGGAGTGGCGCGGGGGCGCGAGCTCGGGACGGCCTCAAGCGAGGCGGAGATTCACCTGAGGGGTCGTCCGCCCTCGAGCGAGGTGGAGATTCGCCTGAGGGGTCGTCCCACCCTCTAGTGAGGCGGAGATTCACCCGAGGGGGGCGCTAGCCCTTGAGCGAGGCGGAGATTCACCTGAGGGGGTGTCCGGCCATCGAGCGAGGCGGAAGTTCGCTCGAGGGGTGTTGAGGTTGTCCGCTTGATGGGCTCCTGACATGGCTTGGGCCGCGGGCTTCTTACCCGCACCAGGACGTGATTGCACGAAGTGTAATTGACAGTTTGTGAGTTTGTTTGTGTTCTATTATTTTGCGAAGAAATGGGTTTTTCCCCTGTTATTAGGGGACCCTTGTGGCTGTCCCCGACAACATGCGCTGTCGCGGTTCCCTGGCCGGCGCTCCTCCCCCGGCGCCATAGAGGCTCCCGGGCCGGCGTCGTACCGTCTCCCCGGCCAGCGCCTCCCCGACGCCGCACCGCATCCCCCCGCCGGTGTGCCTGCCTGGGGCCGACGACGCCGCACCGGCTCCCCAGTCAACGCGCCTCGCCTAGCACCGACGAGCTCCCCGGCACACGAACCTCTCCTACACCGTCACTGGAGTTAGTAGAAGAAAAATGGTGTTAATTCGATATTTTTTGAAATTGTTGAAAAACTATTGGTACAACATTTTGTTGAAAATGTTGAAAAATGTTGGTTCAATATTTTATGAAAAATTATTAGTTCAACATTTTGTAAAAATGCTAGTCCATATTTCATTAAAAATTTTGGTCAAAAGTTTTCCACTACAAAAAACCTTGTGATCTATGACGGTCGTTTTTCATCACGAATCATCCAATTTTTATCATAAAACCGCATTTGTGATGAATTTTCATTTCGTCATGGATTGAGCGTCACAAATCACCTCTCGTGACGTATTAACGTTTTTGTCATGGATTGAGGTAATCCATGATGTTTTCAGACCGTCATAGATTGGTGTAAAGCCCAGTGACCCCAACCCAAAGCCCAAAAATATGTGACGAAAGTGACCGTCATGGATTAACCTGCCACATCACTTGTAGAGATGAATTGGCAGATGACGTGGCGATTATGTGGCAGATTACGTGGTGATGGTGTTTAAAAACGTGGCGCTGACGTGGCAGCCACGTGGCGCTGACATGGCAGCCACGTGGCGCTGACGTGGCAGCCACTTGGCGCTGACGTGGCTTCCATGTGGCGCTAACGTGGCTGCCACGTGGCGCTGACGTGGCTGCCACGTGGCGCTGTGAGGACCATGTGTGGTTCGAGGACTGGTGGATGGTCGCTTCCTTGTGTGATGAGTGATTGACAACATTGTGTGGACTGATTCTTGGCTAAGTATTGCAGGTGCAGGTTGCGGCTTGACTCATGTTGGTGCAGGTGAAGAACAAGCGCGAAAGGTCGTTGCCGGTGAGGCCTCCAGGTGTGGAGAAGACAAGTAGGCTTCGTTCGAGGGACCCGGTGGCCAGTGGGGTCAAGTGCGGGCCGCATGGTGGCATGAACAGCAAGATGAAGTCGTGGACGGTTTCTTGGTAGAGCCTCAAAACCAAGGTCGAGCCGAGACTACGTGGGAGCTGAGTCATGAGTGGAGATTGTCGGAGGCTACACCGAGTTCGCGGGGTTTGCAGTGGTTCACCAGAAAACCACTGGGTTACTCAGTTGAGCCACAAAACCGAGGCCGAAGACTCGACGAGGAGGTGCGGCCACCCAGGCCGGTTCAACCGCCCAGGAGGGGCCGTCAGACTGCCTGGGGCCGGTCAGATCTCCCAGGCCGATCTAACCGCCCAGGGGGGCGGTCTGACCGCCCTGGCCGCCGCTGCCGAGATGCTTCGAAGCGGAGGACACGCGTCGGGATCGCAAGGCTTGCGTCGAGGCTAAGGAGGTTGCGGTTGCCGGGCATCCGTCCGATGAAGAAATTCTGAAGACTTCCAAATCCGCCCTCGAGGGGCTTGTATCCCTAGTTATTAGGTGAGGGTAGTTTAGTCTTTTGGGTGCCTCCATATATACTCTTGAGTGGATGGATGGCAGCCAACTCTTGGAACCCTAGCTCATTTTGTTTTTCCATTTTCGTTCTCCATTTTTCCTAGTTTTTCCTAGGACTAGCTTGAGAGCTTCATGTGAGATCTAGAGAGAGGGATGGATGTTTGGGTGGCAAGCTAGACGTTGTACGAACCTTCATGGTATGTATAGATGGTTCGGCGTTGTTCCTCAAGGTGGTTTTCCCGCTCTCCTTTGTGTTGATTTTCGGAGCTCTTTGTTGGTGGTGTTTTGAGGACGATTTCTTAAGGTCTTTGGTGGGTGTCACGTATGAGGATCTTGTGCCTCTTTGGCTAGTGACTTTGCCCCCAAATCTCTCTTGAATCGGACTCGATTTGGTGGTTTTTCGAGTTGGGCGTGGTCTTGACCTAGAGAGGCGATTTCTTCGATTCCTCTTGATTGTGAGCGTTTCGGGTCGATTCCTTTGAGGTAGAGGTTGCCCAGGAGGTAACCCAGCTAATCCCGAAGTTTCGCTGCAATCCGTGGAGTGATTCGGGAGATCGGGCGTGAGGAAGTTAGGGTTTGACCCGCGGGCCGTTTTTCTAGGAGAGGCGGTCTAACCGCCCTGGGTGTTTCTAGGTCGAAGTTTTGTTTCGCCGGATTTTCCTCTGTGAGTTTGCTTGCCTTGATCAGAGGAGCGTCTGGGTGAAATTTCGGGTCGTTCTCGTGCCGTTTGCTAGGTGTTCTTGTTTGGAGTTCGTTGCTGGGTACAGGAGGTTAGACCGCCCCTGGTAGCCGGTCTAACCGCCCCAAGGCCCCTGGGTGGAGTTTTGGTTTTAACCAAGTTTTTCTGGTAGCTAGCATGGCCCTGACCAGAGATCTCTATTGGTGAAACCGTGGTGCGTTTTGGTGCTCGGAAGAGGTGTTTCAGAGGATTTCTTGGTTGCCTGGTGGAGGCGGTCTAACCGCCCCTATATCCGGTCTAACCGCACCCTCTGGACAGCCGGCTTTCGAGTTGTTTCCACTGTCGTGGGTGCGTGTGTGTTGAAGTTGCTGGTAGAGTTTGTTCCTAGGACCAGTAGCACTCTAGTGGCTACGTGGTTTTGGCAAACGGAAGGTAGAAGTGCGGAGCGTGTGATTTTGAGGGTCCGACCGAGCGAGTTCATCTTGTCGGAGTTTCAATCTCCTTCGAGAAGAATTTTTATCGGCTCCCATTCACTCCCCCCTCTCTGGTCGCCTAATCGGTCCTTCAAGTGGTATCAGAGCCGGTTCGGGTCTTTGTTGACTCTAACGAGTCTAAGATCCAAGGATGGCGTACCAGGAACGGGGTTCGGGTCCTCCACACTTCGATGGCAAGAACTACCAGATGTGGAGTAAGCGGATGGTTGCGTTCCTCCGCGGAAAGGGTCAGATCCTTTGGGATGTCATGGTGGACACAGGCTATGTCCAGCTGATGGACTTCCTCGCTCCATGATCGAGGGATAGGTTCGACACCAACAACAAGGAGGTCGACTACTTGTTTCGTGCTCTGTGTCAATCTGAGTTCGATCGGGTGCACACTGAGCACTTGGCTTGTAGAATTTGGATGGTGCTGAAGGAGGCTCATGTTGGGAATGCCCAGGTTCAGGCACGGATGTTTGCGACCTACCGGAGAGAGTACGAGAACTTCACTCATCTCCCCGGTGAGTCCATCGATGCCTTGTTTTAGAGGTTCACGGTGGTTGTGAACAACATGAGGGCCAATGTGGATGTGCTCCCGTACGATGATCATGATAGAGCTGTTAAGCTCTTACACTCTTTGGATCGTACAATTTGGGGCGGAAAGTTTGAGGCCATTGTAGAGTCAGAGAAGTATGACACTCTGACGGTGAACGAGCTGTTCTCGAAGCTCAAGTCGGCTGAGGTGGATAGGGGCATGACAGCCAAGATCGAGGGCCCGACTGACTCTCATAGTCTCACCCTCATCGGTGGTTCAAATGGAAAGGCTAACACTAACCCATCCACCAAGATGTTCTCTTTGTCCTCTTGGATGTCTATGCCAGATGAGGAGTTCGACGTGCTTGGAGAGGACGAGCTGGCGCTCCTGACAAAGCGGTTCGAGAGGCTGCACGAGAACCGGGTGAACATGAGGAGGAACACGAGGACATGCTTCAAATGCGGCAAGGCTGGACACTATTTCGCCGAGTGTCCGAAGGTGAACAACCACGACAAGAACAAGTTCATGGACAAGAGGAAGAAGTCCAAGAAGAAGGATCATGGACATGGGAAGAATACACGATCTCGAGAGAAGATGAAGAGATCAAGCGACATCGAGTCCGATTCCGAGGACACGTCTTCAAGCTCGAGTGATGAAGACGAAGAGGATGAAAAGAAGAAGAAGAAGAAGAAGAACAACCTCGGCAAGTACCTCAACAGCCTTTGTGTGACGGGCCTAAGCCTCAAGGACGACTTCTGCGGCATGGCTCATAGTTCGAGCAGCAAGAGAAGCCAGAAGGACGCCTCGGACTTGGATTCCGAGGATGAGGTATGTGATGAGCTCTCTTCTTTGAGCAAGGAGAATGAGGAGTTGGTTGACTTGCTTGATAATCGCGATCACATGCTTAGAGAGGCTAAGAAGCTTAGGAAGGAGCTTAGATCTTTGCTCGAGGATGCTAGGACTAGAGTGGCTGAGCTAGAAACACAGGTTCTTGATAGCAAGCTTGAAATTGATTCCCTTAAGGCTAGCCCTGTTGTTTCTGATGAAAATGATTGTGCTGATTGCTCTGCTTCCTAGCTGACTTGACTGATCTTAGGAAGAAGTATGCCTCCAAGTGTGAGGAACTAGATGTGCTTAGGGTTGAGTTGGCTGAGCTGCAATCTAGACCCACTTTGCTTGGTGCTTGCACTTCTTGCCCTGGTTTGCATGAGAAAATTGTTGAGCTTCGTTCTCGCATTGGTTCGCTAGAGGCTGATTTGAAAGTGCCTATTCCTACTTCTTGTTCTACATGTGAGTTGATGCTATGAAGAATTTGGATCCTGCAAAATGTGTTGGTCGCTTGAAAGATGAGAATGATAAGTTGCGTGAAGCGCTGAGTTGGTTGTCGAGTCAAGAACCTCAGCTTGGTATGATGATTGCTAGCTGTAAGCGCTTTGATGGTTGGGCTTTGGGATTGGATAAGGTTGGTGAGGGCAGTGGTGAGAGAGAAAGGAAATTTGGGAATGTTTCAGTTCCACCACAACCCACACCCAAAGACAAGTTTGCATCCAAGCCAAACCAACCGAGAGAAAAACCGAGTGAGAAGGCAAGTGAAAAGCCTAGTGAGAAACCAAGTGAAGAGCCTCACCCCAAGCCTAAGCCCAAACCAATCCTTTTCCATTGTGAGTTTTGTGGAAAGGATGGTCACAAGAGAGAGTTTTGCTATAAGAGAAAGAGAGAGGCGAGAATGGCTAAGGAGTGGGCGAACAAGGACAGGTACCACCCTTCTCATGGTGTGCCTGAGCCTCGTATGCCACTGCCTAAGGGAAAGGGCTTTGTGCGTAAGGATCCGGCATGGGGAGATGAGAAATCCCGTAGCCGCGGTGGTGGTCTGGAGAGGGCGGTTAGACCGGCCTGGCTAGGTGGTCAGACCGGCCCTGCCCAAGGAAGGGTGGTCAGACCGGCCTGGCTAGGCGGTCGGATCGGCCCTCCCGCATTTCCGGCGTTCGTTTTCGAGGTCGTGATGCTGGTGGTTTCAGTTCCCTTGGTCATGGTGCAGATGGTAGACACTTTGAGTCTGGTGGTGTTGAGTTTGCTGGATGTTCTCCACCTCGGGATCAATACGAGTTTGGGAGAGGTCGCAGCTTTGAGTCTCAGAGGGGCTACGGACCATGCTTTCCTTTTCATGGTACTCGTACTCCTCCAGTGAGATGAGAGTGGTTTCCCGTGGTGGTTCCAGGTTTGATAGGTTTGACATGATGGATCACTGTATTGATAGGCAGGGTAGGATGAATGTTGCTAACCCTACTTTTGAGGAAATGGCCCAACACTGGTTTCACACCTTTGGGACTAACCCCAGTGTTGAGTCATTTGCTCGTTCTCGCTCTTGGTTTTGAGTTGCAGGTGGGAGGCCCGGAGAACATTTGGTTGATATCGGGGGTGGTTCTTCGGCCTCATACCCCGGTGGTGACATGGAGGTACATCACTTTCGGGGATGGTGGACAAGGATGAGTGACTTCTGAAGAAATGATAAAGGTAAGTGAATTTGTGACCTTCAAGTGTGTGGCCTTGGTCAAGTCACTTGGTTCTTTTAGCTCTTTGCCCTATCTCATGTGTGTAAGGTGAGCTTTGTGTGCTCTTTGGTCTTAATGCATGAGTTTAGGGGGAGCTTGTGAGTTTTGTGCTCCTTTGCTCTTTTGCCTGTGGTGTCGAGCCCTTTTTGCCTCCCCTCGAGGAGCCGGTGGTTAGTGAGTTTTGTGTGGGAGCTCCTTTGTAGCATATGTTTAGATTTCCTTTTGTGCATTTCTTGCATTTGGCATGGCATATGTAACATGATGTATAGGCATCCTTGTATCTTAGATTGCATGCATTTTTGTATCATATGCATTGGATAGGAAAAGCTTCTCCTATATACATTGTTCACCATGGGATGCTATATATGTGTTTGTGAGCTTGTTTGGTATGCTATGGTTAGTTCGGCTTAGCTCCTGATGATCTTGATGAATGATCCATGGTTGATCGCTATATTTTTGAAAAATATTACATATATGCTCTCTCATGTGTAAACGCCTTTATATGATCTTGACATGTTTTAGTGGCTTTGCTATGCTTAATTTGTGGTTGGATAGCTAGTTTATTGTTCATATGGGGCCAAAGGCTCATTTGCCATCATGAATGTTTAGCCCTCTTGCTTCATCTTGTGGACTTGTGGAGGGGCATAAGTTCCTTTTTGTCGCAAAGACATTTCATGTACCATTCATAAATCTGAAATTGAAATGTAAAATGCTTGGAAAATGTGCTCCCATGTCATATGTGCTGAAATTAATTTGCTTTGGGTGCTAAACCGTTGCATGATGCCTACCAATGAGAAGTCTCATACATAGAAGTAGGCACATGGCTCGGTGGCTTTGACATGACATGAGGTGCTTGTGGGTGTTTGTGATGGTCTTATGATTAGAATGGCTGTCCTAGCATGAAGTTTGTGTGGCTTTGCCATTTTGACATGTTTTGCTCATGTTTAGATTTTTGCTTGTGAGAGAGTAACTTTTCGCAAAATTATTCAAATCCTTTTTAGCCTTGTCCAATTGTTGTGAATCTTGGTGATCGCATAGTTAAGGTCATTACGAACCTGTAGAGTATCTAACTTGCTCATTTGGACTTGTGTAGCTCCTTGTGATGAATTTTGTATATTTGAGAAGCTATATGTTGAAAGTTTTCGCATTTTGCCTTGATTCATGCATTGTCAACAAGGGGGAGAAGTTTGTGCATGCTTTGGGCACCTGGGAGTGCTTGGAAGGTGTTCCAATTGGTTCGTGAAAATTTTGAGCAGTTTGGTGCAGGACCGGTCTCATGGGGCGGCCTAACCGCCCCTAGGCGGTCAGATGAGTGGTAGGCGGTCTAACCGCCTGGGGTAGGCGGTCTAACCGCCCTGGGCAGAGTGAGCAGGTTTTTGCTCGTTGTTGCATTCCCGTGTTGCATTGCTGCATTTGTTCAGGGGGAGTGTTCTTTGGCTCAGGGGGAGCTTGCATATGTGCAGGGGGAGCTCTTTGTGGTGTTCGAGCTTCTCTTTGGTGGTTTTTGCTCTTTGCTTGAACTTTGCTTTGTCTCAGATGTGTCGAGCCGTTGCCCTTTCCTAAGGGGTCCAAGACTTGTCTTCTTCAAGTGATCTTGCTCTTTGCCTTTGTTTGGCTTTCGATCACTCGTTGGAGTTTCTTTTTGTTCGTTTCTTTTCTTTTTCTTTTCTCTCTTGTTACTTTCGTGTGGGTGTTGTCAATGCACTCATCAAGGGGAGATTGAGAACCATGTGTGGTTCGAGGACCGGTGGATGGTCGCTTCCTTGTGTGATGAGTGATTGACAACGTTGTGTGGACCGATTCTTGGCTAAGTATTGCAGGTGCAGGTTGCGGCTTGACTCGTGTTGGTGCAGGTGAAGAACAAGCGCGAAAGGTCATTGCCGGTGAGGCCTCCAGGTGTGGAGAAGACAAGTAGGCTTCGTTCGAGGGACCGGTGGCCGGTGGGGTCAAGTCTTGGTCGCATGGTGGCATGAACAACAAGATGAAGTCGTGGACGGTTTCTTGGTAGAGCCTCAAAACCAGGGTCGAGCCGGGACTACGTGGGAGCCGAGTCATGAGTGGAGATTGGCGGAGGCTAGACCGAGTTCGCGGGGTTTGCAGTGGTTCACCAGAAAACCACTGGGTTACTCGGTTGAGCCACAAAACCGAGGCCGAAGACTCGACGAGGAGGTGCGGCCACCCAGGCCGGTTCAACCGCCCAGGAGGGGCGGCCAGACCGCCTGGGGCCGGTCAGATCTCCCGGGCCGATCTAACCACCCAGGGGGGGGGGCGGTCTGACCGCCCTGGCCGCCGGCGCCGAGATGCTTCGAAGCGGAGGACACGCGTCGGGATCGCAAGGCTTGCGTCGAGGCTAAGCAGGTGAGGGTAGTTTAGTACGAGGCATCCGTCCGATGAAGAAATTCCGAAGACTTCCAAATCCGCCCTCGAGGGGCTTGTATCCCTAGTTATTAGGTGAGGGTAGTTTAGTCTTTTGGGTGCCTCCATATATACTCTTGAGTGGATGGATGGCAGCCAACTCTTGGAACCCTAGCTCATTTTGTTTTTCCATTTTCGTTCTCCATTTTTCCTAGTTTTTCCTAGGACTAGCTTGAGAGCTTCATGTGAGATCTAGAGAGAGGGATGGATGTTTGGGTGGCAAGCTAGACGTTGTACGAACCTTCATGGTATGTATAGATGGTTCGGCGTTGTTCCTCAAGGTGGTTTTCCCGCTCTCCTTTGTGTTGATTTTCAGAGCTCTTTGTTGGTGGTGTTTTGAGGACGATTTCTTGGGGTCTTTGGTGGGTGTCACGTATGAGGATCTTGTGCCTCTTTGGCTGGTGACTTTGCCCCCAAATCTCTCTTGAATCGGACTCGATTTGGTGGTTTTTCGAGTTGGGTGTGTTCTTGACCTAGAGAGGCGATTTCTTCGATTCCTCTTGATTGTGAGCGTTTCGGGTCGATTCCTTTGAGGTAGAGGTTGCCCAGGAGGTAACCTAGCTAATCCCGAAGTTTCGCTGCAATCCGTGGAGTGATTCAGGAGATCAGGCGCGAGGAAGTTAGGGTTTGACCCGCGGGCTGTTTTTCTGGGAGAGGCGGTCTAACCGTCTGGAGGGGGCGGTCTAACCACCCTAGGTGTTTCCAGGTCAAAGTTTTGTTTCGCCAGATTTTCCTCTGTGAGTTTTCTTGCCTTGATCAGAGGAGCGTCTGGGTGAAATTTCGGGTCGTTCTCGTGCCGTTTGCTAGATGTTCTTGTTTGGAGTTCGTTGCTGGGTACAGGAGGTTAGACCGCCCCTGGTAGCCGGTCTAACCGCCCCTAGGCCCCTGGGTGGAGTTTTGGTTTTCGCCAAGTTTTTCTGGTAGCTAGCATGGCCCCGACCGGAGAGATCTCCGTTGGTGAAACCGTGGTGCGTTTTGGTGCTCGGAAGAGGTGTTTCGGAGGATTTCTTGGTTGCCTGGTGGAGGCGGTCTAACCGCCCCCTATACCCGGTCTAACCGCCCCCCTCTGGACAACCAGCTTTCGAGTTGTTTCCGCTGTCGTGGGTGCGTGTGTGTTGAAGTTGCTGGTAGAGTTTGTTCCTAGGACTAGTAGCACTCCAGTGGCTACGTGGTTTTGGCAAACGGAAGTTAGAAGTGCGGAGCGTGTGATTTTGAGGGTCTGACCAAGCGAGTTCATCTTGTCGGAGTTTCAATCTCCTTAGAGAAGAATTTTTATCGGCTCCCATTCACTCCCCCCTCTCTTGTCGCCTAATCGGTCCTTCACGCTGACGTGAGCATATGCAATTTTTTCCCAAACTGAATTTCAGCCTATATCAATCCATTACAGCCCAGCCCACATATATTTCTGGCACAACCCATATTCATTTCAGCCCAACAAATGCCCAACAGATTTAAAACAGGTATATAAATGCCAGAAATCAAATCTGGCCAAAAAAGATATCCATCATTTGGTAGAAACTACCAAGTATCACCAGTTCACCACATCACCAGAATCACCATATATCACCATAAACTAACAAGTATCACCAGAATCACCATATATCACCATAAACTAACAAGTATCACCAGAATTACCATATCTATCACCAAAAACAGAAGAATGCCATACATCCACCATCTGGCAGAAGGCACATCAAAACTACCAGAATATCACCATAAAAAGACATGTCAGGCAGTATAGAGAAGTTTGGTCAAAACACAGTTTGGTTCCTGTCAAGTTAAGGACCACCAAAAAGGGGCATACCATCTGGACGCTTAGTTGGCTCAATTTGGACTTAGCAGAACCTCCAATTTGGACTCCAACTCAGCCTGCTTCTTCTGATTCTCCTGCACTTGCCTTGAAAGATCATCCACTTTCTCTTGCTGGCTATCGACAACCGACCGAAGATCAGCGTTTTTCCTCTTCTCCACTTCTAGTAAAGCTTCAACAGTATGCAAACCACGCCTCTTCTGCACAACCTTGATGCCCACATTCTGAAGGAAGTGATTGTTCTTTGTGTTTTTATCCAGCACATCAGATACAGCTTCAGTTGCAGACTTGGGTTGTTCATGTTCAGCTTCCACTGGTGCGGTCAACTGGTTTTCCATCTCAGTCTAGCAAGGAAACAAGCAACAAAACTGGTTCAGGATTATGAGATGTTGAAAATAAGCAAATAAAGAGCACCACAAGAAAGCTGACTTACAATGGCCGACTGAACAGCAGGCATGTATCCTTTCTTCCTCTTGCTATAGTGGCATAGTTTGAATAACTCAAAAGCATCAGCCTCTTTACCTTTGAACTCATCTCCCTGAAACAACATTTATATGGAGCACTATATATCAAAAACTGATAAAACAACAAGGGGTCTTTTATATTGGTTGAGCTTCAAATGATATTTGTGCCCAATTATATAAACAAACTAATCTTAGAAACATATAGAACTAGAAATATCATTTGACTAAAACACAATTTAGCAGCGTGCATAATTTGTTGTATAGTTTTAGGGTCACACCACAACCTTACTTAAAAGACCAAGGCCATTCACTTACAGATTTGAACCATCAACAGATATCAAAGAACCAGTAGGGAAACAGATTAACATGAATTTAACAGAACATAACCAACTTCATAGCATTGATGATCTACTAGCTAGTTTCAAGCAGACAGCATGCAGTTCAACAAAATGGATATACAATCAGTCAATCTTACCAGATTTTCTACGGTAACAAAGTAGCTACAAGATCCAATTGTTTGATGAAACTTGACCTTTCCTCGATTTTCTTTAGCTGATTGGCATGCCCTCTGCATCAACCACAATACATGTAAGCCACTTGCAAAATTAACATATAGAAGGCAAAGAAGTTTGGTTCAGGAAAATTACCATCTTCTTGGGAGTTTTCCATGACTCCACAAGAGCCATCCACTGTTCATTACTGGTTGATTTGATAGGAGAAGTTTTCCTGACTAGGTGCAGGGGAAAAGGATCAAAGAACTCATGCTTCAGCTTGTGTATCTATTAGCGAACTGCAGACTGCATCATCTCCATACAAGCCTTGCTAACTATTGGATCGCTTGTGTTAATGTCAAATTTTGCCTATTGGGGTGGAAAACAAGTGTAAGAAGGTTGCAACTGTTGTAACAAGCCACATATCTGACAGTTTCTTAAGTTGCAAGAGGATAAAATTGTAGTAATGTGGATTTTAATCTAAACTGCAGTGACAAAATTTGCACAAAAACTAGTGAAAACAACTACAGAAGAGGGAAAAGTTCTTACAGAAAGTATTGCAAGAAATTGGTCCACTATTGCTGGTTGTCTCTGATACTCCTTCCAGTGCGTGAAAATAGGGATGTGGTTCCTCACTGCAATGTTGCACTCTGATGCATACTTTGCAGCAACCAAAGGCACCATAGGTCTTATTTTCCCTTCAGTTATGACCACTGGCAGCTTGGCATGTCAAGCTCGAGTCAACCTGTGGAGACAATGTCCCATGTTAACTCCTCTTTCCCTTCGCAACTTTCCTAAATGCAAATGCACATTGAAGTTGCAATCAGCAAGCTTAAGAAAAAATTGATGCAAGATGACTGTTGAATCAAAGGAACCTGTTGCATTGATCTCACCTGTAGTGGTTAGCCGGTTGTGGCCACGAGGATTAGTAATGGAACTAGGTCCATCACCAATGTTGTCATCCTGGTGGGTAGAACCATCTAAAATTGCACACAATAAGAATCCTTTCACCAAACTAAGAGGCAATACGCAATGTGGCAAATAAATGAAAAAACTCACCTTCAGTGGTCATCTGGTTGTCTCCACCAGGTCCATGACACATGGCATCACCTCCATTGGTTGTGTGGCTATTGTCATCAAGTTGGTCAACCCCGAAATCTAAAAAATGTAAACAAGTAAGCTTGCAGTCATCATACAGTCAAATCAAGATTAAGTATAAGTAACATGGTAAGAGAACTAACCTTCCACAATAGCTTGAGTGTCATCATTATCCCTGGATGGTGGACTCAGAATTGCATCAATCTGAGTTTTGCTTGCTTCGACCTTGTTTCTCTATCAGTTGGTGGTCCTTGTGCAAGAACCCTCTTACGAGACTGAAATTTCACCACTGGAAGGATGTCATCTGACCTTTGTTTGCTTCCTTTGCAAGTCTTTTCCTTAGATACCTGCGAGAAGGGAACCATGGATAATATTTAATCTTGAAGCAAACAACAAATTAAGCCTTGAACAGATTGCAAAATAAGCACCTTGGCATTGTCTTCACCAAGCAAATCTTCTTCACCTTCATCATAGTCAGATCATAGTCAGATCCAGAGTCTCTATGACTTTTACGATGTGGCTTAGTCTTGGTTGTGCCACTATTGTTTGGATAGATGCTTATTGTATGAAATCCAAGATCCTTAAGCCTTTTACTGTTCTGCATACATGTCTTGTAGCGCAGCTCTTCATATGCTTTTAGTGGACGTTCTAAGATAAAAGCAAAAATCCAGCATTAGCATGTACACAGATTAAATGCCCTGAATTTATTTACATCCAGATTAACATGTACACAGATTAAATATACTTGACATCACAACATGAATAATTCTGAACAACGAATTGGCCTCAAATGATTTGATATTAAAAGTAGTAACAAATGGTTCATGGCAACCATGGAAGCATGAGACACATCCAGCCCAGTATTTGAAAAACATGGGCATGGATGTGTCGCATGTTTTGATGAGTGCCATGAGAGGTAATATACATCTGATCATCATCATAGGCAAAAGAGGAGGAAAGGAAGAACACAGAATATTGGCCTCAGATTAGTCTGCAATATCATCTAAACCTCAACTTGGAGCATAAGGTAGCATGTGCTTGAAAAATAAGATCATGGCAGTAATGGAACCGTGGGACAGATCCATCCCAGGCTTCACAAAATTGCCCGGGAATGGATGTGTCCCACGGTTTGATTACAGACATGAGAAAAAGAACAAGTTGAAGTTTCACAGCTCCAGTCCCTCAGAAGTTGAAGTTCATCAATGAATTGGCAAACAAATTTATCATCATAGGCTAAAAGAACATGGTATTGGCCTCAGCTTTTTCATTTTGTGGTGGATTTGTTCATTTCAATCATTGGTGGATGCCTTGCAAACAAGAAAGAAAGCAAATAGAAAAGAATATTGCAGATGAAGACACCTCAACATTGTAGATGAAAATCATGATAATTTGCAAACAAGGGAAAAAGGCATCCACCTCATGTATGTTGTTGCATCATAGGCCATAAAACCCATTAGTTCCACCTCTAGTATAACAAGAAACAGGAAGAGAGCAATCCAAACATTTATAATGGCTTAACCAGCAAACAAAAGTTGCCAACAGAGGCAACAATAAGTTTTTACAGCCAGTTGTTCATCCCAAGGCCACAAACAAGGCCACTGCGCCCCCGCAAGCGCAAGGCCCAGCTGAGCCAGGGTCGCAAACGCGCCCTAAAGCAACCAAAGGATACTAATGCTATTTCCTTCCGAAAATACACTAAGACACGCATATACAGTTTCTAGCAATTTTACTACCACCAACTTCAAAATAGGAGGGGAGGAGCAGGAGGAGCTGACATGACTCCATCTGACATTAGAATAAAATGAATGACTCTGTTCAGTGTTCAACAAAGTGAATGACAAGAACTCAATAACCAAACTAATATGCATCGATTAATCATGTTGGTGGCCCAAATCTACAGAAATACTACCAAATGCCAGTTTTCACATGGTTCTCACTAACCACCTGAATCTACAGAAAGAAAGTATGTTCTCACTAACCACCTGAATCTATAGAAAGAAAGTATGCCTGTAATCGATCATCACATTACTGCTGCACAGAAAACACGAACGATCAATAGCTCGTACCCAGAAATCAAGCCTGGAACCTGGCAGTTGCCTGGTAGTTTTACAGTTTGTAGCAATTTTACTAGCACCAACTTCAAAACAGGAGGGGAGGAGGAGGAGGAGCAGGAGGCCGAACCTGGCATTTGAAATTCTTGTCCCGTCTTCGGTCTCTCCTTCGTCTTCTCTTGTGCTTTCTGACGTTGCGACGGTTGATGTCACCGGGGGCCTCCCTCAACCGACGCTGGTGGAGGTCGCCGGGGGCCTCCCTCAACCGGCGCTGGTGGAGGTCGCCGGGGGCCTCCTTCAACCGACGCTGGTGGAGGTGCGAAGTGAGGACCAGGAGCGTCCCAGTGGTCGATGGATGACCACTCCTCAGTGATGAGTGATTGACAACGGGTGTTGGACTGACTCTTGGCTTAGTGCGCAGGTGTAGGGTGCGGCCTAGTTCGTGTTGTTGCAGGTGAAGAACGGGCGCGAAAGGTCTTCAGCCTTGAGGGGCCTCCGGGAGATGGAGAGACAAGTAGGCTCGGTTCGAGGGACCCGGTGGACAGCGGGACTGGGTGCGGGCCACATGGTGGCGACACGAGCAAGATGAAGTCATGGACAGACGAGCCGGTGCACGGTGGCGGCCGAGTCAAGTGGTTTGGCGGGAGGCCGGACCGGGCACGCGGGGTTTGGTGGTTTGCCCACAAAACCATTGGCGGACGGTTTCTTGGTTTGGGCCTCAAAACCAAGTCCGAGGGCCCAACACGACGGAGACGGGATCCGGGCGTGTCGGGAAGCTTCGAGGTGGAGGACACGCGGCGGGATCGCATGGCTTGCGTCGGGAGGACGCGGGGTGCGGCAAAGGCATGGCCGTCCGATGGCAAGACCCACAAACATTACCAAAATGCCCCTGCGTGGGTTGTATTGCCAGTAGTTAAGTTAGGGGTAGTCGAGTCATTTACCACTCACGGCGGGACTCGATATATAAGCCATGAGTGTGTGTGGATGGCTTCCTCTCTCCGCGACTTAGGGTTTCATTTCCTCCCTCCTCTTTCTCATTTTCGTAGCTATTTTCCTTCCATTTTCTCTAGGCTAGCATGAGAGCTTCATGAGAGATCTGTTGAGAGGGATGGATGCTAGGGCGGCATGCTAGACCTTGTGAATCTTTCCTGGTTTGTATAGAAGATTCGGGGTTGTGTTTTCGTGGCCTTTTTGTACTTGTTTTCGTGCCTTTGTTCCCGGTTCGATTCCGCGGATTTGAGTGGGTTTCTTCCCGGATTTCTTTGAGGGAAACATGGATAGATGCCTCGTGCATCTTTGTGATTGATCTTGTGCCCTCAAATGCCGGGAAACCACTTCGATTCGAAGATTTTCGTTCGGTGCTCTAGCTTTTGGTGGTGCTCAAAGGATTCACGATTCCCGGTGATTTAGGGAGTTAGGAGGCAAGATTTTTGGGCTATAGCATCCTTGTGTGACGCTTTTCAAGTCCCCAAACCCTTGTCTCCACAGCTTCAACCGTTTGGGAAATCCGATGATGATTTGGGGGAGTTGACTTTCGGGGTCGGGCTGTTTTCAGTTCTGTTCGTGCAGCGCGGACGGTCCGCGAGGGGCAGGCGGACGGTCCGCGTGAACAATGTTCGTCGCGTGTTTGTCGTGTTCTTGCGCGTCCTCGTTTTCGATCCGGTTTGGCTTTTGGTTTTTGTTGCGGCCCGGCCCGCGGACGGTCCGGCTTGAGTAGCGGACGGTCCGCGGGTGGCGCGGACGGCCCGCCGGCCGGCCTCGGCGGACGGTCCGTTTTTCTCGGTCGCTTCGGTGTTTCGTGTGCTTTAACGGACGGTCCGCGGCGTAGGGCGGACGGGGTCCACGAGGCTCGCGCGGACGGTCCGCGGCTTCGGGTCGGACAGTCCGCGAGGCCTGCGCGGACGGTCAGCCCCTCCTGGCCGGACGGTCCGCCAGAGCCTGTGTGCTTTGCTTCTTGGTTCGATTCCTCTCTTCCTTTCTAGTGCTTCCGCGTGTGCTTCTAGGAATCGTTCCTAAGGCTAGAGGTTGACCCATAACCTCGTGGTCTCGGCGATTGGTGTGTGATTCGATCCATCGCTTGTGTGTGACCGGGGTTTGACTAGGGCATAGGCCGGGTTCTTTGGGAAGAATTTTTACCGGCTCCTATTCACTCCCCCCCTCTCTAGTCGCCATCTGATCCTTCAATTGGTATCAGAGCTTGGTGCCGGATTCTTTGTGACTTTGACAAGTCTCGAATCCTAAGATGGCGTACGTTGAGCGGGGTGGTCCGCCGCACTTCGATGGCAAGGGTTACCACAAGTGGGCGGCTCGTATGATGATCTTTCTTCGTGGGAAGCTGTTGGATTTCATTGTGCTTGACAAGACCTATGCTAAGGCCAAGTATGAGGCTAATGCAAAAGCCGTTGATCACTTGGTCCGGAGCTTGTGTGATCCAGAGTTTGAGCGTGTTCGCCATTTGAATCTTACTTGGAAAATTTGGGAGAAGTTGTTGGTTGCTCACGGTGGTGATAACCATGTGAAGGCTCGCCTCTTTGTCTCTTACCGGATGCAATATGAGAATTTCACTCCACTTCCCGGTGAGGACATTGATGCGATGTTTCAGAGGTTCACCGCCATCGTGAACAACATGAAAGCTAATGTTGAGGATTTTCCTTACACCGAGCATGATCAGGCTTTGAAGCTCTTGCATGTCTTGGACCCGAATGTTTGGGGTGCGAAGGTTGAGGCCATCAAGGAGTCTGGGCATTATTTGACTATTGAGTTGGATGACCTCTTTTCTAAGCTCAAGTCGGCCGAGGTTGACGGAAGTTGCAATCCAAGCATGAGGGCTCGACCGACCATAGTCTTGCTCTTGTGGGCGGATCAAATGGCAAATCTAACCCTTCCGTCGACGTTTTCCTTGTCTTCTCTCATGTCCATTCCAGATGAGGAGTTTGATGTGCTGGGTGAGGAGGAGCTGGCCTTGCTCTCAAGAAGGTTTGAACGACTACACGAGAGTCGGAGGAATGCAAGGCGGAGCTCAGGGACGTGCTACAAGTCTGGCAAGCGTGGCCACTTCATCGCCGTGTGCCCGGAAGCGGAGGAGAACAAGTACAAGGTGAACGAGTACAAGGCGCACCCGAGGCGTGAAGACAAGTACTCCTCCAAGGGCAAGCAATTCAACAAGTCCAAGAGCAAGGACAAGGACAAGCGGCGACCGAGCAAGAGCGGCTACAAGAAGAACAAGGCAAGAGCGATGGTGGCCGGTGCGAGCGACGTTGACTCAAGCTCAAGCGAGGAGCGAGCCAAGTTCAAGCAGCGAAGATGAAGACGCCGGGAGGCGCAATGGCAAGAAGAGTGCAAGCCGGAACCTCGGCCGGGCCGAGCCGTGTGGCGCTTGAGGGCTTTTGTGGCATGGCCCATAGCTCAAGCAAGAAGAAGAGTGAGAAGGAAGACGGCGACTCCGACTCGGAGGATGAGGTAAACCGTGACCCCGACTCTTTGCTTGCTGAGATTGCTAGGTTGAATGGCTTGCTTGACAACCGTGATAGTGTGCTTAGAGATGCCAAAAAGATGAGGAAAGATCTTAGGGCACAACTTGAGAATGCTAGTGAGAAAGTAGGAGAACTAGAGTCAAAATTGCTTGAATTGAAACTTGAGAATGACTCTTTGAAACTTGCTCCTACTACTCCTGATGATGTTGAATGTGTTGAGTGTGATGCATGGTTGAATGAGATTAAACTGCTTAATGAGAAGAATGTTTCCACCTTGGCTAAACTAGATGCTCTTAGGACTGAGTATGATGAGCTTAAGGCTAGACCTACTTTGCTTGGTGCTTGCAAGTCATGTCCCACTATGCATGCTAAGCTTGTTGATGCTCGTTCTACCATTAGTTCTTTGGAAGCATCTTTGAAATCTCCTGCTGTCAATGCATGCACTAGCTGTGATGAAGTCACTTTGCGCAATCTTGAACTTACTTCCCGTTTGGATGTCATCTATGAGGAGAATGACTATTTGAGGAAGGTGTTGGGTTGGTTGTACGGGCGGGAACCTCAATTGAAAATCATGATTGAGGAGTTCAAGAGAGCCGATGGTCGTGGTTTGGGTTTTGAGAAGTTGGGTGAGAAAGTGGGAGAGAACAAGTGGGGAGAGTGTGTATGAGAAGTGTGTTGAGTCTAACCCCGAGTTTGAGGTGATCGGAGAGATCCAAGTCCCACTTCCAAAAGCACCCAAGAACTCTTTCACACCAAAGCCTAACCACCTTTGCAACAAGCTTGACACAACCCAAGATCCACCCAAATTCCCACCTAAGACAAATGATTTCCGAAATCGGTGAAGTTTGTGGGTGAGAAGGGTGAGAAGCCTAGAGAGAAGCCGAGCCAAAACCAAAACCCATCCCCTTCGGTGTGAGTATTGTGGCAAGGAGAGGCATCTTGCGAGTTTTGCTACAAGAGGAAGAGGGATGAGAGGCTTGCTAGGGAGCAAGCGAACCAGGACAGTATCGCCGGCCTCATGGTATTCCCGAGCCTAGAGTGCCACTTCCACGGGGTGTGGGAAGTGTGAGGAGTGTTGGGGTGTTCCCACGGAGAGGTGGTGGTGAGAGGTTTGTCGGGAGAGAGGATGGTGTGCGTGCTTTGGTGAGAGGTTTGGTCGGGCTCGTGGTGGTTTTGCCGGACGTCCTCCTACTCGTCCTCGCACGGGTTTAGGGGAGATGATCGCAGCTTTGGGTTCCGAGAGGAGCTACGGACCACGTTTTCCCCCTCGTGGTGCTCGTACTCCTCCCATGGGACATGGGAAGTTTGGTGGCAAGGGAATGATGTTTGCTAACCCCTCTTTTGAGCGAGATGGCTCGACACTCGGTTTAACTTTATTTGTGCTAACCCCGGTGTCGAGTCGCTAGCTCACTCTCGTTCTTGTTTCGACTACGGGCGGGGAGGCTTGGAGAACATTTGGTTGATCGACTCCGGATGTTCTCGACACATGACCGGAGATAAGAAGTGGTTCTCCGGCCTCACCCCGGTGAAGGAAAAGCAAGACATCACATTTGGGGACAATGGACGAGGAAGGGTCTTTGTCGGAGGGTGTTGTGCATGTGAGTGACAAGGTAACGTTGAAGAGAGTGGCTCTTGTGAAGTCTTTGGGTTTCAATTTGCTTTCGGTTTCTCGGTTGCTTGATGAAGGTTTTGAGGTGCGTTTCAAGTCCGGCGAGTCTCGTTTGCTTGATTCTCGAGGTGATCTTGTTTGTATGATCATCCCCGAGGGTCGATTTTCGTGGCTGATTTCTCTCGTTCTTTGGGTCCTCGCTCGCCGTTTGATGGCCGGTCCTTCTTTCGATTTGTGGAAATGGCATAGGCGGTTGGGACACTTGAGCTTTGATTTGGTTTCCCGCTTGAGTGGTCTTGATCTTGTCCGAGGATTGCCGAGGTTGAAGCTTGAGAAGGATTTGGTTTGTGCTCCTTGTAGGCATGGTAAGATGGTAGCCACTCCCCATCCACCCCTGACCGATGTCATGACCGAGCGTCCGACAGAGCTGTTGCATATGGACCTTGTTGGGCCAGCTCGAGTTCGCTCGGTGGGTGGGAAGTGGTATGTCCTTGTTGTGGTGGACGATTACTCTCGCTATGCCCGGGTGTTCTTCTTGGAGGATAAGAGTGAGACTTTTGGTTTTGTTCGAGATCTGATCATGAGGTTGAAAAACGAGAGGCATGGGAATGCTATTCGAGCTATCCGCAGTGATAATGGCTCCGAGTTCAAGAACTCTCGTTTTGATGCCTTTTGTCGTGATCTAGGTCTTGAACATCAGTATTCGACCCCTTATGTGCCCCCTCAAAATGGAGTCGTGGAAAGGAAAAATCGGACACTTTGTGAGATGGCTTGGACGATGCTCGATGAGCACAGGACTCCTAGGAGGTATTGGGCTGAGGCGGTCAATACAGCTTGTCATGTTTCCAACAGGATTTTATTGCGAGCTTTCAAGAAGAAGACCTGTTATGAGCTTATGCATGGTCGGGCACCCAAGGTGAGTCACTTCCGAGTCTTTGGCTGCAAGTGCTTTATTCTGAAGAAGGGAAAACTCGACAAGTTTGAGGCTAGGTCTAGTGATGGTATTTTCTTTGGATATGCTAACCACTCTAGAGCCTATAGGGTGCTTAACCTTGAGACTAACAAAATCATGGAGACTTGCGAGGTGACCTTCGACGAGACAATGCCATGTACCTCTCTTGGCTTTGAATGTGCAGGTGATGAGGAGATGGCCGAGGACCTCTTTGAAGAGGAGAAGGATGAAGCTGGAGATGATGATGGGGAGAACCATGCGCCTGAAGCTGAGTGTGTACCCACTACTTCCCCTACGACCACTATGGAGCATGGACCGTCTACTTCGTGGACAACGACGGTGCAACAAGAGGACCAAGCTAGAGAAGCTGAAGTTGAGGGGGAGGTAGTCTCGAGGCGTGAGGCTCCCCGGCGGATTCAAGAAGTGCATCCCCTGTCGAAGATCATTGGGAACATCGACGAACGCACTACACGGTCGAGGTCCAAGAATTCCTCTCATTTTGCTCATGCTGCTTTTGTTGCTACTTTTGAGCCCAAGGACATTGGACATGCTTTATCTGATGCAAACTGGGTCAATTCTATGCATGAGGAGTTGGAAAATTTTGAGAGGAACCGGGGTGTGGGAGTTAGTTGAACCACCTCCAAATTGCCATCCCATAGGAACCAAGTGGGTTTGGAAGAACAAAGAGGGAGAGAATGGGATGGTTGTGAGGAACAAGTCCAAACTTGTTGCTCAGGGGTTTAGTCAGAAGGAGGGGATCGACTATGAGGAGACCTTTGCTCCTGTGGCCCGTCTTGAGGCAATTCGGATCCTTCTAGCCTTTGCCGTGGCTAAAGGGTTCAAGTTGTTTCAGATGGACGTGAAGAGTGCTTTTCTGAATGGGGTCATAGAGGAGGAGGTGTATGTGAAGCAGCCACCTGGGTTTGAGAGCGAGTTGTACCCACACGGGGTATACGGGTTGAAAAGGGCTCGTATGGGTTGAAACAGGGCGCCCGTGCTTGGTATGGGAGATTGAGAGGTTTTCTTTTGAGCAGAGGGTTTGTGATGGGTACCGTGGATAGGACCTTGTTTCTCCTCAAGCATGGAAATGACTTGTTGATTGTTCAGATATACGTGGATGATATTGTCTTTGGTGGCTCGTGACATAACCTTGTTGCCAAGTTTGCAGATGAGATGAGCAGGGAGTTCGAGATGAGCATGATGGGCGAGTTGCAGTATTTTCTCGGGCTGCAGATCAAGCAAGTGGAGGATGGAACGTTCGTGCACCAGACCAAGTACACAAAAGACATGCTAAGGAAGTTCCAGATGCAAGATGTGAAGCCGATGTCGACTCCCATGGGGAGTACGGCCACTTTGGATGCGGATGAGGACGGAGAACTAGTGGATCAGCGGGAGTACAGGAGCATGATCGGCTCCCTCCTCTACTTGACGGCGACGAGGCCAGACATACAGTTCAGCGTGTGTCTGTGCGCTCGTTTTCAGGCTTCGCCGAGGACATCACATCGACAGGCCGTCATGAGGATTTTCGGTACCTACGATCACCGCCCCCGGTCTTGGCCTTTGGTATTCTTCCTCCTCGACTCTGTCTCTTCATGGTTTTTCCGATGCGGATTTTGCTGGATGTCGAGTCGAGAGGAAGTCTACTTCTGGTACTTGCCAGTTTCTTGGGTCTTCGTTGGTCTCATGGTCTTCCCGTAAGCAGTCTAGTGTAGCTCAGTCTACCACAGAGGCAGAGTATGTTGCTGCCGCAAGTTGTTGCTCCCAGTTGTTGTGGATTTCATACACTTTGAGAGACTTTGGTGAGGAGTGCACCCAGATCCCACTTCTTTGTGATAGCACCAGTGCCATAAGCGTAGCCAAAAACCCAGTGCTTCACTCCAGAACCAAACATATAGAAGTGAGGTATCATTTCTTGAGGGACAATGTGGAGAAAGGAATCATTGTGTTGAGCCATGTCCCTACCCAAGATCAGCTAGCCGACATTTTCACAAAGCCTCTCGACCAAGCTACATTTGTGCGCTTGCGGGGGGAACTTGGGGTTTGTTGCCCTTTCTAGTTGATTCTTGGGGGATTTCCTTTTGTATCATATGTATCATACCATGTTTACTTTGATGTATATACATGCTTTGCTTGATGTACAAACCATGGTAGGATAGCCATCTTGTCATATATCATGTTGCATTTGTCATATATTGCATTTTAGGATGATGAGCTTCTTTCATATGCCATATTTGAGTCTCTTTGGCTATTTGTGAGATATTGGTCATATGTGTGGAGAAATGGTGATGTGAGGCTATGCTCTTGGAATATTTGAGATATATGTGTGGTGAGATAGCCCCTTTTTGAAATAAATGCTAAACTTGACTAAATTTTGATGAAATATGCTCCACTCGTATGTAGTTGTGTATCCATGTCACAGTTTGGTCTAAATGTGCTTTTCATGCTTAGATTGTGCTTGGATGCCTTGTTCTTGCATTTGGGCCAAAGGCCGAATATCATTGTGAATGTTTAGCCTATGTTGCATTCATGGGGGAGCATAAGCTTCTTTTTGCCGCAAAGGCACTTCATGTACCATGAAATGAATTAATCTTGAAAAGAAGTGTATAATGCTTGAAAAATGCTCCATCCATCATGTCTATGCTTAAAATGTCTTATCTTTCACATATGGGTGCAAAACATGTTGCATGATGTTCACCAGTGGAGAAGTCTCCCCGAAGTGGACACATGGCTCATGAGCTTTGACATGACATGCTTTGCTTTATGGGTGTTTGCCATGATCTTTTGCTGAGAATTCGATATCCTTGTATGATCTTTGAATGGTATGCATGTTTGTGGCTCAAGTGTGACATGGATAGGCTTTTACATGTGAAGCGAGCCTTCTTCTGGTAAAACTGCTTAAATCTGAAAATTTTGCCTTGTCACATGCTTGTATTTTCATATATTACTTGTGGCAATGCTTTGACTATGCTATGATTCATGTGTGTGATCTTTGTCTCATGTTTAGCCTTTGACACTAGATTTGGCCTATTTGAGAAGCTCATGTAGATGTTTATATGCTTTGTTTTGCATTTCTGCATTTTCACCTTGATTCATACATTGTCAACAAGGGGGAGAAGAGGTGAGCTTAATGAAAATTCAGAAGAGGTGAGCTGAAATTTGGAAGTTTGCATCCACATGTTTAGGGGGAGCTTTCTTGCTATTTTCGATGTGGAGTTTGTGCTTTACTTGGCTTGTGACCTTTCTTCGCCTTTCTTCGGTTTTGGTCATGAGTTGAGCTCCTTTGTTTTTCTTTCTTCTTCCTTTCTTTCTTTCTCTGAATTTCATTTCGCGTTGTGTGTTGTCAATGCACTCAGCAAGGGGGAGATTGAGGACCAGGAGCGTCCCAGTGGTCGATGGATGACCGCTCCTCAGTGATGAGTGATTGACAACGGGTGTTGGACTGACTCTTGGCTTAGTGCGCAGGTGTAGGCCGCGGCCTAGTTCGTGTTGTTGCAGGTGAAGAACGGGCGTGAAAGGTCTTCAGCCTTGAGGGGCCTCCGAGAGATGGAGAGACAAGTAGGCTCGGTTCGAGGGACCCGGTGGACGACGGGGGATCGGGGTGCGGGCCACATGGTGGCGACACGAGCAAGATGAAGTCATGGACAGACGAGCCGGTGCACGGTGGCGGCCGAGTCAAGTGGTTTGGCGGGAGGCCGGACCGGGCACGCGGGGTTTGGTGGTTTGCCCACAAAACCATTGGCGGACGGTTTCTTGGTTTGGGCCTCAAAACCAAGTCCGAGGGCCCAACACGACGGAGACGGGATCCGGGCGTGTCGGGAAGCTTCGAGGCGGAGGACACGCGGCGGGATCGCATGGCTTGCGTCGGGAGGACGCGGGGTGCGGCAAAGGCGTGGCCGTCCGATGGCAAGACCCACAAACATTACCAAAATGCCCCTGCGTGGGTTGTATTGCCAGTAGTTAAGTTAGGGGTAGTCGAGTCATTTACCACTCCGGCGGGACCTGATATATAAGCCATGAGTGTGTGTGGATGGCTTCCTCTCTCCGCGACTTAGGGTTTCATTTCCTCCCTCCTCTTTCTCATTTTCGTAGCTATTTTCCTTCCATTTTCTCTAGGCTAGCATGAGAGCTTCATGAGAGATCTGTTGAGAGGGATGGATGCTAGGGCGGCATGCTAGACCTTGTGAATCTTTCCTGGTTTGTATAGAAGATTCGGGGTTGTGTTTTCATGGCCTTTTTGTACTTGTTTTCGTGCCTTTGTTCCCGGTTCGATTCCGCGGATTTGAGTGGGTTTCTTCCCGGATTTCTTTGAGGGAAACATGGATAGATGCCTCGTGCATCTTTGTGATTGATCTTGTGCCCTCAAATGCCGGGAAACCACTTCGATTCGAAGATTTTTGTTCGGTGCTCTAGCTTTTGGTGGTGCTCCAAGGATTCGCGATTCCCGGTGATTTAGGGAGTTAGGAGGCAAGATTTTTGGGCTATAGCATCCTTGTGTGACGCTTTTCAAGTCCCCAAACCCTTGTCTCCACAGCTTCAACCGTTTGGGAAATCCGATGATGATTTGGGGGAGTTGACTTTCGGGGTCGGGCCGTTTTCGCCCGTCCGTGCTCGGCGGACGGTCCGCGAGGGGCAAAGCGGACGGTCCGCGTGAAGAAGTGTTCGTCGCGTGTTCGTTGTGTTCTTGCGCGTCCTCGTTTTCGATCCGGTTTGGCTTTTGGTTTTTGTTGCGGCCGGTCGCGGACGGTCCGGGCTTGAGTAGCGGACGGTCCGCGGGGTGGCGCGGACGGTCCGCCCGGCCTCGGCGGACGGTCCGTTTTTCTCGGTCGCCTCGGTGTTCGTGTGTGCTTTAACGGACGGTCCGCGGCATAGGGCCGGACAGTCCGCAGGCTCGCGCGGACGGTCCGCGACTCAGGTCGGACAGTCCGCGAGGCCTGCGCGGACGGTCCGCCCCTCCTGGCCGGACGGTCCGCCAGAGCCTGTGTGCTTTGCTTCTTGGTTCGATTCCTCTCTTCCTTTCTAGTGCTTCCGTGTGTGCTTCTAGGAATCGTTCCTAAGGCTAGAGGTTGATCCATAACCTCGTGGTCTTGGCGATTGGTGTGTGATTCGATCCATCGCTTGTGTGTGACCGGGGTTTGACTAGGGCATAGGCCGGGTTCTTTGGGAAGAATTTTTACCGGCTCCTATTCACTCCCCCCCTCTCTAGTCGCCATCTGATCCTTCACGAAGGGATTGCTTGAAGTGACGAAGTGGTAGAGGAGTGACCATTGAACAAGCGACGGCGTGGTGGTCGGCGGAGAAGCAGTCGAGGGACATCGGCGGGGATCTGGAGGCAGCAGAGATGCCATTGAAGGCTGGGATGCGGAGGCGGGGGCCGGTGGCGGGAGATGCCCCGACGGCGGGATGTGGAGGAGGGGGTCTAGGGTTTGGGGGCAGGGGGCAGGGGGAAATGCGAGGCTGAGCCAACGAAATGAGAGGCGACCGGGGCTATTTTCCTCTGTATGCGAAATTACAGATATGCCTCTTGAGCTGTGTGTAAAATTTGAGGAGCTGTGGGTATTATGGTCAATTCGGTGTGGGAGAAGATTTCGCATGCCGCCCACAGTTAGGATTTCGCATGCTGCCCGCAGATATGCCTCCTCAGTATGATGAATGGGGTCCGCCTTGGCGGGGTCCACGCGTCGGTGAGATGTGTGTCCAACACGTGGCAGAGAGTGGAGTGAGTGGTGTGAGTGGGGTCCACACGTCGGTGATAGGGGCATATATGTGCACGCACAGGATAGATGTTCATGAGATGTTTCTTATTTTCTCTTTTTGATTCATATTTAAAATTTGTAATAAGTATTTCTCCCTCGTAAGAGCTCAAAATTACTTTTTTGTAATTTTTATTAAATTTCTCTCTTTAACTTGGTACTATTTGTTTTTATGTTAGTCACTATATTGATTTGGTTCATATGACATGTTTCCTTGTAACTAAAAAGAGAATAAAAACATGTTTTTCCATACAAATTGCTAATGTAAGTTGATATTTTCTATTTATATGGTCAACATGAGGTTGTGTTAAAAGTTGAAGTGTATACGAGTTCAGACATGTCACAAGTAGTTCAAATCTTGAAGTTCTAGTTGAGTTTTCTAGAACAATGTGGGAAACCTATCAATTTTGTGAACAACGTATAGTCAACTTTGTCGAAATAATTTGAATTTTTTTGTCAAGCTTCCACACCTCTACAATGATTATGTGCCAGTTTTCATAATGTTTGGAGAAGATTTAGATATTATGACCATTTTTTAAGTGAGGATGGAAGTAGAAGGTTGAATCACCCCTACCAAACAGTTGCAATTTCATAAAATTTTTTAAGGATATGATCTCCAAATGAATATAAATCATCAAAAACTATTTTAAGGATTTTTTAGATATTAATTGAGGTACATGTAATTTAAATGTTTGTGGGAGATAATGTAGTGTGCCAAAAAAGTGAGGCCAATGGGTCTCGAACCCGTGACCTATGGATTATGGCCTAGTAAGACACACCAGTGCGCTACTCAAGTGAACTCTCTTAGGATGCATCTAGTTATCTTCTTATCCCTTTTCGTTGCTCCTCGGATGGTGTAGTGTGGAAAAAAGAAAAAAATTGTGAGGCCACTGGGTCTTGAACCCATGACCTCCGGCCTAAGGCATACTAAGATTAACTCGTTACTTTCAATGTTGTCTGTTAATGTTATATTAGGTTGAATCTTGGATCTGCCAAGTCCCTGACAATTGTGCCAATTGCCCTTTTAACAAAGGGAGGAAAGATTTAGATTAATTTCAGATGCCTAATTTATCTGGCACTCCAAATTCAGTCTTGTATCCGTAGATGTTACTGGTTAGCATATAGGCATTATGTGTTACTGGTTAGCATATAGCATTGCTGTGTATGTGCATATAGGTGGAATTCAGCCATTTACTGTTTTTTAGTGTTCTTCTAATGTTAGGTTCAGTTGTATAGCTTAACCTTTTAGGTTCAGTTGGTTGCACATATTACTTCAGTAGTATGGTATAGTAGGATCATGGATTCATGAACTAACTCCCTGAATTGCTCATTGGCCAACAGATGGACATTTGGGAGTTACAACAAGAGGTGGGAGCAACACATGAGAATATCTGGTGGCTTGAGGGTGAGCTCAAGAGGGAGAAGAAAAGGATGAGAAGACTTCAAAAGGCACTCATTGCTGCATCTGATGCAGCAAAAGACAACTAGTGCATGCTTTTGTGACTGATGGTGGAATTTTGGCCAGCAGATGAAAGTAGGAATCAGTGTGGATAGGCCACATGCTTTTGTGACAGATGCATTAGTGTGGATCAGTGTGGATGCATCAGTGTGGATGCTTGTCTTGTTATCGGTGTGGATGGATCAGTGTGGATGCATCAGTGTGGATGCTGTCTTAGTCTGTAATAAATAGGTCCTGTGTCAGTAGTGGATCATTTGAAGTACTGACGTTAAATGGCATTCAGCTGTTGAAGTACTGATGTTAATGGCAATCTTTGGTTGATTACTCATTTTTAACTGGTGATTGCAATTTTTATTACTTGTGATTCAGCTGGTTCAGATCCTGAACTACACAGCTGGTTGATATCAAGATGTTGTTTAAGCTTGTTTGCAAAAGTTAGATCTGTGGCATTAGGGAAAGTAGACAGCAAGCACATATATGTTGCAACATGCTTTCAGGTTAAGTCTACAAGATATACAAAGCAAGAGAAGGTAAGAGACACCAAGTTTTCAGATTATAACAGATTATGAAGCATAATAAGAAAAAACCACAAACACTATGATTTATCTAAATGTTATTGAATTATTGAATCAACTGAATATATATTAACCCAATTTCCACCCTGGAGCTCTAGCATGCAGAGCACAAAACACATGTCTAAAATTTCAGGTGTCAGAAATCATACATGTCCAAAACATATTTCTGATACAACAGGGAAACCAAGGCACAAACATGTCTAAATGTTCATTAAAATTCAAATATCAATGCAGAAAATTAAAGTATTGTGCATACAAATACATTCCACAACAAGTTTTGTGCATAAAAACAACTAGCTACTCATCATCACTGTCAACCTCCATTGCAGCACCTCCTTCATGATCACTGTCACAGTACTCCAACAGTGTTTCATCTTCTTTATCATCTTCATCTTCGACATCACTCTCATGCACATGTTTGTTACTTTCTTTCACCAAACGGGAAATTTCAGAAGCTTCAAATACAAGGGCAGGTTCGTCATCTCTATTTAAAGGCTGCTCATAGGTATTGTCTGAAACTGCTTGTCGTTGACCATCAACTTCAAAGCACTCATCTTCTTGATATGCAGGAGCATTATAATGTGGAGAATCACTTTCACTTACATTGTAAAGGTGTCTATGATCAAATGTCTGCACAACTTGCCATTTGTCACCCAATTTAGTGTCTGGCAAATAGAAAATCTTCCTAGCCTGAGTTGCCAAGATTAGAGAATCATCCTTACACCACAGATTACCAACATTGATGCTCTTAAAATATCCATCATTTTGAAGTCCACTAATCTTCCCATCCAGTTTGTACCAATCACATTTAAAGAGAACTACTGACCTCTCCTCACCTTCACCGGTATAGTCTAATTTAATGATCTCTTTCAAAGTTCCATAAAAATCAATCATCTGACCATTATGTGAACCTTGTACCATGACTCCATTGTTTTGTGTCTTCCTGTTCAGGTCATGATGAACAGTGTGCCACCTCACACCATTAACTATGCATGACCTATATTTCTTGACCCTCAGATCAGGACCACATGCCAAGGAAAAGAGGTCATCATCAACCTGTTCTTCACCACTATTTCGCAACATAAAAATCTGTCACAATAGAAAAATAAATTAGAAGCAAGTCTGGAAAATGGCATCTAGAAAAATAGCAAGAGGTGTGAATGTCCATCGAACTTACATGGTTTCTGAACCAATTCTGAAATCCTCGTTGAAGCGTTCTTTCAATGTTAGGCACTCCTGTTCTCTCCAATTCTTCTCTGAACATCCTGCAAAGCCAAAGAAACAAAAATTAGCTTACTCCACAAATTTGTAAAAATCTTCAAAGTTAGGTCAACAGTTCTAACTTACTTCACATATTTCTCAACTTGACTACAATTGTTAAGGGCATACCACACCATTTGATCAAAACCATTTACATCATACACTCTATCAGGTGCAGAATTAAAATGAACTCCATGGCCAAACACATCTACATCAAAGGCCTCTTCATCAGAAAATCCTACATTTCTTGGAGCCCGATTAAACTTGGTTTCAACACCTTCCATAAATTTGGAGCAAAATGTCAAGCATTCCTCAGCTATATATGCCTCGGCAATTGAACCTTCTGGTCGTGCCCTATTTCTCACATAGCGCTTCAAGGTATACAACCTCCGCTCAATTGGGTACATCCACCCATAATGCACAGGGCCTCGAAGCAATGCCTCATAAGGTAAATGTACAGCTAGGTGCATCATCACATCAAAGAAAGCTGGGGGGAAATTTTTCTCAAGCTTCACCAAAATTATAGGTATCTCTTTCTTCATTTCAACCAGAACATCTTTGTTTAGGGTTTTGCTGCACAACTCCCTGAAAAACTTTCCTAACTCCGCTATTGCTTCATAGATATCCTTGTCCCTAAACCCTCTCATGGCAATTGGTAAGATTCTTTGTAGCAGAATGTGGCAGTCATGTGTTTTTAGCCCTTGCAACTTGGTTCCATCAGCACTGACACATCTTGAAATGTTGGAAGCGAACCCATCTGGAAATTTAATCTTACTTAAAAAATCACAAAAGGCCTTCCTTTTTTGGACAACGTATATCGAGCATTAGGCATCTCACATGAATCTCCATCCTCTCTAAACTGTAGCTCCTCTTTAATTCCCAAATCTTTGAGATCTAGCCTGGCTTTAGTTGTATCCTTTGTCTTCCCAGGAATGTTTAGAATTGTCCCAATTAAGTACTCACATATGTTTTTCTCAATATGCATGACATCAAGATTATGTCTCAACTTCAACGTTGGCCAATATGGTAACTTCCACAAGCCATCCCTCCGGCTCCAAATTCGCACATGACCCCCTTCAAAGTCTGAACGCTTCCTTTTCCCACATTCTTGTTTCTTCCCAGGTCTAACATCTTTAACTTTTTCCAATTCAGCCAACAAATCCTCTGCAAAAAATGACTCTGGTGCCTCATTGCTCTCAAATAGACCAGCATACTCATTGTTTCTCCGCAAACGGTGTCCTTTTGGAAGAAAACGGTAGCCCAAAATACCCAAGTTTGCTCCTCAAGCGATATGAAAGAGGGTACTTGTCACAATGAATACATGCAAAATATCCTTTTGTGGTACGCCCAGAAAGAGTGCTCAAAGCTGGGTAGTCATGGATGCACCACAAGACTGCAGCACGAAGATTAAATTCTTTCCGAGTAATTGCATTATAAGTGGGCACACCCTTCCAAAGATCAAGTAAATCTTTTATAAGAGGCTCTAAGAATACATCAAAGTCCTTCCCGGGACATGTAGGACCTGGAATAAGCAGAGCCATCATGAAGTTTGACTCTCGCATGCATGACCAAGGTGGAAGGTTGTATAGTATAACAAACACAGGCCACATGCTGTATTTCGAGTTCTTTTCCGAAAAGGGATTGAACCCATCAGTAGCAAATCCCAATCTAATATTTCTGGCATCTTTCGCAAAAATAGGATGTTCTTTGTCAAACTCCTGCCATGCCTTACCATCAGCTGGGTGGCTCATTTCTTTCTCACTGGGCTGCCGCTTCTTCTTGTGCCACTGTGCTTCTTCTGATGATTCTTTTGTTTGAAACAACCTTTTCAGCCTAGGTGCCAAAGGGAAATGTCTCAACACTTTCTGTGGGATCTTCTTCCTTTCTGGGTCTTTCCATCTAGAGAGCTTGCAAACAGGGCAATTGTCAAGCTTGCCATATTCCTCTCCTCTAAACAACACACAGTTGTTGTAGCAGACTTGTATGGATTCATACCCAAGACCTAAATCCTTTAGAATAGTATTTGCTTCAGTATAGGATTTTGGGAGTGTATTGTGTTCTGGAAATGCATCAACTAATAGCTTCAATATTGCAGTAAAAGCAGAATTGCTTATCCTGTACAATGACTTCAAATGAAGGAGCTTAGCCACAAAAGAGAACCTAGAGAATTTGGTACAACCAGGATAAAGCATACGCTTTGCCTCTCTCATGGTTGTTTTCAAAAATGACTCTTTCTCATCAGGTCCTGTATCACCACCATCATTATCTCCAACCTCTCTTTCTACTTCTGCTCCAGTACCGTGTAATTCTCCAAAAATTGATTCCCAAGGATCAACATCATCCTCTGTCTCATCTATCCCATTATCACTGTCATCCACATTATCAGGAACATGCTCAGCAATATCCACATTCAAATCCTCTTCATGATGAATCCATCTAGTATAAGTATTGTCCATGCCATTCATGAGCATGTGTTTGTTCACAAGAGCCTGGCTTAGGTACTTCTGATTGAGGCATCTACTGCATGGGCAAAGAATTTCAACACTATCACTGAATTTCCCTTTAACAAAGCTCATAAATTCTTTGACACCATCCATGTAAACTGAGGTAAATGCATTGCCATGCACCCAACTTTGATCCAACTAATCAAGCATTGCACAGAAAACACAAATGAACAAGTCTGCACAAATTCAAAAGCTATACATTCGACAAAGACAAGAAATAAAATGCTACAGATGTGAGATTTACCTTCGGTCAGTAGTGGACTGCTTTGGGGTGT
This sequence comes from Cenchrus americanus, assembly GCA_947561735.1. Classification (NCBI taxonomy): domain Eukaryota; kingdom Viridiplantae; phylum Streptophyta; class Magnoliopsida; order Poales; family Poaceae; genus Cenchrus; species Cenchrus americanus. Next base: position 100,287,019 of record OX387239.1, on the reverse strand, counting down.
CCAGGTGTGGACGAAGGGGTGCCTCGAGCCGGCGGGGGAAGTGCCTCGGGGTGCGTCGGCCGGGCAGGGTGCCGAGGTTTCGGGATGGCGCGCTAGCGGGCACGGCGCCGAGGTTTCGGGATGGCGCCGGCCGAGCAGGCGCCGTTGTCCGGTTGCCTCGAGCCGCCGCAACAATGGAAGCGAGGGACGTGCACCGAGACACGGCAATGGAGGCCGGGGGTGGCGCGCAAGCACGGCCGCGGCATGCCCACGCCATGGCGGCAGGCAGCGCGGCGGCAGGCAGCGAGGCAGGGGGATGGATGCTGGCGGCGGGGATGAGGCAAAGGAGTGATAAGCAATGTGTTTCGATTAACGATATGTGCAATTTTGTTTCAAACCTAGACGCAAACCTAAACATGGCGTAGTGGTAAAGGGACGTGGAGCTGAGGGCTAACGCCCGTGTTCGAATCCCTGCGGGAACAAGTTTTTTTGGGAAACAATTTAGGCGCTGGGCGTGGGCGGTGACGAGGCGGAAACGTAGGCGCTGACTGGGCAGACATGTAATCTTTGGCGGAGCAAATGGAGAGTAGAAAAAATTAAAATGCATTTGAAAAGTACAAACGAGTGTGTAGTGTAGTAGTATTGCTGCCTTAACATCTCCTAGGAGGTTTGTGGTTCGAACCCGTGAGCCCCCAATTTTTTTGGTTTTTTTATTTCTCATAAATCATTCTATTATTTTTCCCATGATTTTCTTATTATTTTACTATGATTACCTCTAATTCTTTTAACATGAATTACATCCATTTGGAATTATGACGAAATTAGCGCAACGTCATAGTGCTTGGATCAGGCTTCATATCCAATATTGGTAATCTATGACGAATTCTTGAGGTTGTCATGGATGCATCGTGATCTGTGACGAAATCTATGACGAAATTGACACAACGTCATGGTGTTTGGACTTCATATCGGGCTTCATATCCAACACTGCGAATCTATGACGAAATCTGACAGTTTGTCATGGATGCAGTGTGATCTATGACGAAATCTGAAAACGTCATGTAAATATCGTCATTGATCACAAGGTTTTTTGTAGTGTTCTGAAAATCATTGAAAATGTTGGTCGAGAAATATTGATATATTTTCTGAAAATTATTGATCCAATTTTTGTTGAAAAATGTTGATCCAACGTTTTCGAGAAGAATTGTTTGTCACAAAAATGTTGATAGTATTTATGAAAAATATTGGTTCAACATTTGCGAAAATGTAGATATATAGGCCCTGTGAGCTTTAGCAATTGCAATCGTCCTTAGTTCAGCTGCACCTCCTCCTGACTTAGCCGACCGCCACCACCAACCACGCTAGATGCCCGCCTCAGCACCGCCCTTCTACAGGCCTCCTCACCAGCGACGCGGTATGAGCTTCAACGGTTCAGCATCCACGAGTGTGTCATGACCCGTATGTGGTCCAGGAAAGGCCCAAATCTATAGAGCCCAATGATCAAGTTGTAGCCAACCCAAGGCCTAAGTGGAGCAACATCCCTATACAGACTCTGAACAGCAACACCAAGACAAGAAATCATTCACAAATATTGATTTATGTTCCGGTTATCATCAGATGAAGATCATATTATCAGATATTCCTAAAACTGCATTCACCACTAGGTATGGTCTGTATGAGTATATCGTCATGTCTTTTAGATTGACTAATGTGCCTGCTTATTTTATGTATCTAATAAACAAGGTGTTTGTGGAGTACTTGGATAAGTTCATTGTGGTGTTCATAGATGATATCTTGATTTAGTCCAAGGATGAGGAGGAGCATGAGGAGCACCTGAGGTTTGTGTTCCAGAAGCTTAGAGAACATCAGTTGTATGCTAAATTCAGCAATTGCGATTTCTAGATGAAGGAAGTCTATTTCCTTGGGCATAGCATTACTGATGGAGGTTTTCAGTTGATCTAGTGAAGGTTAGTGATGTATTGAAGTGGGAGCCACCGTGGACTATGAAGGAGATCAGGAGTTTTCTTGGCCTTATAGGATATTATTGTCAGTTCATTGAGGAATTTTCTAAGATAGCGAAGCCTCTCACGTTGAACATATCAAGACAAGTGCCCTAGAGGGGGGGGGGTGAATAGGCCTGCAAAAAAATTTCAAACTTTTCTTGCAAAAAAGCTGTTAGACATCGGAACCTCCGGGAAAATGCACAAACAGTGTATTTTCCAGAGCTTCCGGTAATCCCACCTGCACAAGATCTACTACGGATTAAGGGTTAGAAAACAGATCTAGAGCAAGATAAAGGTTGACAAAACTAAGAGATGGAGCCCTACGCACACTAGCAACCTTAGGGTGAAAGAAAATGCAAGAAACAAAGCAAACCCTAGATGAACTAGTGAGCTAACAACTTAAAGCAAGCAAGCAAGCAATATAAAACTAAAGGTAAAACTGAAGAGACACGATTTATCCTATGGTTCAGCTCACCACAAAGGTTGGCCTACATCCACGTTGTTGAGGAAAGCCGCAGAGGCTTTGGGATCTCACTAGATCCACTTCTCTCTCACACCTATCACCAAGGCAATAGATAGAGGATTTCCACTAAGCATACAAGGGTAATACAAACTCCTTGGGGCTGCCACATGAAGATTGGAAGCTCCCAAGCAACCTCTAGCCGTCTAGGATTCAAAAATCCAAGAGTAAAAGATCCACCAAGTACCTAGGGTTTCACCAAGTGCTCAAGAACACAAGAGAGAGAGATTGGATTTTCTTTTCATCATTGGGAATTACTCCACACCATGGTTTTTTACCAACCACTACCACTATTTATACCGCGGTTACCGGTAAAACCGGCGCGGTGCGGTAGCGGTTTGGACCGGTTTGAAACGGTCGAAATTCAAATTTCAAATTTGAAAAAAAATCCAAAAAATCCCTAAAAATACTTTGAGTTGCGTAGATTGTAATGGTGTCAAAATTATTCCAAAATTCGTTTATTTAGCATATTTAACGGGCATTACAAATTAAATCAGAAAAGAAAAATAGCCGCCGGTCCATTAAGGCCCAGCTCGGCCCAAAGGACGGGAGGGGGGGGGGTCAACTATGCAACAGGGAAAAATATCTCCCTCACCCCACCGCGAGTAGTTTCTCCGCCCCCTCCTCCCCGTACGCAGCTCGCCTGGGCGGAACCACCGCCGACCGCGCCACCCCCGCCGCGCAATCGCGCCCCGCCGCGGTAAGCCGCGCGGCTTGGGCGGTTAGCCGCCCGGTTGGTGGATCTATCGAGCCGAAGCGGTTAGCCGCTCCCCAGGCGCGGTTTGTGCGGCTAGCCGGCCGGTAGCTGCGGTTTGTAGGGTAAGTTGCTAATCCCTCTTTTAGGCACCTTTTAACTTAGATATGAACGATTAGATGTTGTATTTAGGTAAAATATTGTTCATATGTGTAAATGGTTTAGGTAGATTTGATTTAGGTGATTATTTGACTTAGGTAGGTTTGATTTAGGTGATTAAATGACTTAGGTAGGTTCTTTGACTTAGGTGTAGTGTATATATGAGTTAGGTGTATTATGGGACATTGTATTTTAGGGTGGTTTTATTTATGTAGATTTTATTTATGGGATTGATTTGTGTTTGTTGTCAATCTTGTAGAGACAATGTCAGGCAGACCGCAAGATCCAGTATGGGAACATGGTGACAATCTTTATCCTGGATTTTGATGCAAGTATTGTAATACGGTGAAAGAAGGAGGTGGTGCAACTCGATTCAAACAACATTTGGCTGCTAGGGGGTCGTCGGTTATCCATTGCAAGAGTGTGCCGCTAGAAGTGCAGCAATATTTTCAGTGTGACTTGAAGAGGGCTAGGAAGGTAACTGCGGACCGGACGCGAGAGAGGTTGAGACGAGATGAGGCAGCGGCAGCGGGAAACAATCCCACAGGTGAATATGATGAGGAGGAAGAGGTGCAGCGTGCCATGAACCAATCAAGGGCGGAGGAAGAGTACCGACAAAGTGTGTCACAGAGAGGATGTGCATATGAGCATGGAGGGGGTAGTGGTTCGGCGGGGTTGAATCCCTTCCAGAGGATGCTTAGAAGAGCTGGTTCGCGAAGGGACACTCCTGTGGTGGTGGAAGACTATAACTTGGCTGCAGGTGGGAGAAGAGGAATGACATAACCAAGGATCGATACAGGGTCCTGGACGCAGAAGGGTAAGAATGCAAGGTAATCTAATGGGAAAGCTTGGGTCTAAATCCTTCCATACCACGGGAGTACCTGGGAGACAGGCTGATAGTCCTTATTTTGTTAGTGTGGTATGTAAGGAATCGAATGCTCGTTAGCCTAAGAGGGGGAGGGGGTGAATTTGGCAATCCTAAAACCTTAACCTATGGCTTCACTATTTTTGCACAAAGATAAACTAGAACATACTATCTAGATGTGCAACTAGGGTTGTTCTAGTGTGAAACTTCCATCCCAAAACAAGGTTTGCAACCAATAGCCAATAGTAGCATGATGCTACTCTAGGAAAGAAAAGGCAAGAAAAGATTGCAATAAAGTAAATACGGAAACGTAAAGGGGATGAGAGGAAGCAAACTCTTGACACGCGATTTATCATGTGGTATCAGTAGGCACTAAGCCACCCCTAGTCCACGTTGTTGAAGCACTCACACAAGAGTATTGCTTCCCGGTCACCAAGTCTCTCCTAAGAGCACCACTTGACTCGTCACAAAGGCTAGCCACTTAGGCACTTGCCAAGCTCCCTTGGTCACCTTGATGCCGCCTGCACTAAGGAGCTTCTCCACCAAGGAAGGGGGTCTCCACGTCCCCCGCACAAAGTGTCCTCGCCGCTCCACACCAAGCCGGAGGGTCGATGACGATTGCCGGTGAGCCACTTAGGCCCCAAGGCTTTCGGCAAACCTTGTACAACTTGATTCACTCAAGAATCACCTCATAAGGTTGGCATAACCTTGCACTCACTCAGCTCTAAGCTAAGCCTAGCACTAAGCACATACACAAAGCATATGTAAGTCTATGGATGAGAAATTAAGCAATTGGATGGATTGGATATGATCTTGTAGGTGTCTTGCACTTCCACACAATCCAGCAACCTCAAATGAGTGAGTGGAGGGGTATAAATAGCCCAAGGCACTCAAAGAGCCATTGGCTAATGGCCACTGAAAAAGTAAGCGTCAGATGAACCGATGCTATCCTTTTCAAGGCGTCGGTTCATCCGGTGCCCCTTCCACGTCACATAGCTGTTGAGGTTCTCTGACAGAACTACTCCGACGCTATGCACTGATTGTGCGTCGGTTCATCCGGTGCTGAAGGATTTCTCGCCAAACCGTCTCAATTGGTTTCTTCGTAACCGTCGGATAGACCGAAGCTTCCCCGTGACCATGGCATCGGTTCATCCGGTGCTGAAGGACTTCTCTTGGCGCATCTCTGTCCTTATTCAAACAAGGCATCGAATAGACCTACAGTGTCCACACTCTGACCATTGGATCATCCGGTGCTACTGTCTTCGCTTCTTCTTTTCTGCAACTCGTCCAACGGTACTAGAAAATGGACCGTCGGTTCATCCGACGGTGCCTTGGTTTTTACTCAGTGTACCAACTCGTCCGACGATTGCACCAATGCTTGCTATCTAGGTACCGTTGGTTCATCCGACGGTGTCCTTTGTTTTTCTTTTCTTTCTCGTTTTTGACCCTTGAAAAATAGACTATTTTCTCTATTTGGCATGTGGTATTTTGGCATCCTTGGGACCTAGAAATGTCTACAAAGACATGCTAAACAATATGGTTAGTCCTATTGATCATGTTGTCATGAATCACAAACCAAACTCGAACAAATGGCAAATGGGGCCATGTTCGCTACACGGTAGAGAGACACAGAAGTGGGGTATCTGTTCTCATGTTTTTTGTATGGTTGCAGGTGAAGGAATTGCATCCCCCACTGGACGGGATATTTATGGCAAGTACCTTGATATGAACGAGAAAGACTTGAAAGATTGGTACACAAAGTTTTAGAATGACTGGCCCCTCTTTGGCGTAACGTTGATGTGTGATTCTTGGACTGGCCCGACGCGGATGAGTGTCATCAATTTTTTGATATATTGCAATGGGGTCACGTGGTTTCACAAGTCTATTGATGCAACTGGAAAATCTTAGGATTCTGACTATCTCAAGACGGTAACCCCTAAACCTGTGCCATTCACAATCCAACTTTGAGGATGTTTTGGGAGGTAACTAAATGTTGTGCATATCGTAAGGTGGTGAAGGAGATTGGTGCACAGCATATCGTGCATATAGTCACGAACAACGGGTCCAACTACAAGAAAACACACTTGGACGGGAGTTTGAACACATTACTTGGACACCTTGTCTAGCACACACCGTCAATTTGATGTTGAAGGATATCGGTGAAAGGCCGAAACATGCAGGTACGATCTCGACATGCAAGCTAATTTCAGCTTGGTTACACAACCATGGTCAGTTGAATGCAATGATGAGAAAGGCTATCAGTGGGGAGTTTGTTAAGTGGAATGCCACTCAATTTGGGATGAACCACATGTTTATGGATAGCATATATCAGAAACAATAGGGTTTCATGCTTATTTGAAGTCATTCATATTTTGCAGCTGATGTCCTCAATCCTTCTCATTCATATTCGATGGATCCAACTCCCGAATTGTATCGTATGCTCAAGGCTGCATTTGAGCGCATGTTGAATGTCGAGTCCGCCGTGCAACCATTGCAGGAGGCTAAGATGTTTCACATGAAGCATGGTGAGTATGGATCGGAAATGGCATGACGAATGACGACGGACCCAAAGACATCACCATGTAAGAGTTCTTCCCAAAGACACCTTATCCTCTCCGCTACTCGAATATATTGCTTACACAATTGGTTCAACATGCAGCGGCCTGGTAGTTGATGTTCGGAGGATCTACTCCACAGCTGCAGTGCCTTGCATTGTGGCTTGTTGTAAGGAATCGGATGCTCGTTAGCCTAAGAGGGGGAGGGGGTGAATTAGGCAATCTAAAACCTTAACCTATGGCTTCACTTTTTTTACACAAAGATAAACTAGAACATACTATCTAGATGTGCAACTAGAGTTGTTCTAGTGTGAAACTCCCATCCCAAAACTAGGTTTGCAACCTATTGCCAATCCTAACATGATACTACTCTAAGAAGTAAAGGCAAGCAAAGATTGCAATAGAGTAAATGCGGAAACGTAAAGGGGATGAGAGGAAGCAAACTCTTGACACGCGATTTATCCCGTGGTATCGGTAGGCACTAAGCCACCCCTAGTCCACGTTGTTGAAGCACTCACACAAGACTATTGCTTCCCGATCACCAAGTCTCTCCCAAGAGCACCACTTAACTCGCCACAAAGGCTAGCCACTTAGGCACTTGCCAAGCTCCCTTGGTCACCTTGATACCGCCTCCACTATGGAGCTTCTCCACCAAGGAAGCGGGTCTCCACATCCCCCGCACAAAGTGTCCTCGCCACTCCACACCAAGCCGGAGGGTCAATGACGATTGCCGGTGAGGCACTTAGGCCCCAAGGCTTCCGGCAAAACTTGTACAACTTGGTTCACTTAAGAATCACCTCACAAGGTTGGCACAACCGTGCACTCACTCATCTCTAAGCTAAGACTATCACTAAGCACATACACCAAGCATATGCAAGTCTATGGATGAGCAATTAAGCACTTGGATGGATTTGGTATGATCTTCTAGGTGTCTTGAACTCCTCTGCACTTCCACACAATCCAGCAACCTCAAATGGGTGAGTGGAGGGGGTATTAACGGCCTCTGAAAAAGTAAGCGTCGGATGAGCCGATGCTATCCTTTTCAAGGCGTCGGTTCATCCGGTGCCCCTTCCATGTCACTTAGCCGTTGTGGTTCTCTGACAGAACTACTCCGATGCTCTGCACCGACGCACTGTCGGTTCATCCGGTGCTGAAGACCCCGCAGCCAAATCGTCCCTGTTAGCTTCCACGCAACCGTCGGATGAACCGCTACTGACCCGACAGTTCATCCGGTGCTTAAGGCTTCGTCTTGGTGCGTCTCTGTCTTGTTCAAACACGACCACCAGATAGACCGACGGTTCCCTCCAATGGACAGTCGGTTCATCCGACGCTGCTGTCTTCGCGTCTCCTCTTGTCCAATTCATCCGACGCAACTAGAAAAGGGACTGTCGGTTCATCCGACGGTATCAAGTTAACTCTAGTCGTTGCGTAGTGTACCAAGTGCTCTGACGCTATTGCGCCGATGGTACCGTCGGTTCATCTGACGGTGTCTTTTTCCTTCGTTTTCTTCGCGCCTTCAACTTGGATCTTTGCTTCAACTTAACATACTTAACATGCCATTACTTATAGCTTCAAAATATATGCAAGAATGCCTACAAAGACATGCTAGACAATGTGGTTAGTCCCATTGCTTGTGTTAGCATGAATCTCCAAAATCAACTCGAACAAATGGCAAATGGGGCCATGTTCGCTACAATCTGCCCCTTTTTGGCGATTTATGACAACACAAGCAAAGCAAGCATAAATTTGCTAAAATTGACAAATTAGAACCACTTACACTTGCTTGGATGCTTACCATCATCAAAACTCCCCCTAGATGAAACTTCCCCCTTTTCTTGGTCTTCTCTTCCTATGTTCACACATAGCTTGCCTCTTCCACTTTGGAACCACTTGCTTGCTTTGGTCCCACATTCTCCCCCTTTGGAATAAAATGTCCAAAAAGCCCAAAACAAAACGGCTCCAAGGAAACTAGCAAGTCCTAGCAAACATAGCTCAAAGAGAAATGTTAAATACAAGGGAAAAAGCCGCATGAACCATGATCCATATGTATGATATCAATGAAGATACCACATGTAAGAATGACTAAGGTGGATCACAAGCTCATGAGACTAGCATGATACAAACTAAGCTCCCCCTAAGTGTGTGCACAAAATGATAGTGTGAAAATCAAGCGCACAACTACAAACTTGTAAGGCAAGGAAGCTTAGAGCATATCATGCAAGGAGGTAGCTTAAAGGACAACATATAAGACAAATGGGTTCTTGTTACATTACCACTTGTAGATATCACTTGTAGTCTTTTGATCATTGCATACCTCCGGGGGTTGATCCTCTTTACCTTGTTGGCACCACATTGAGATGAGCCACTTGGAAATTATATCACTAGATGTGACACCACTTGAAAGAAGCTTGCATAGAAGACACTTGGGGTACCACAAGGATTAGGAATGTATGAGTACATTGCCTTTGAACTTATATAGAGACATAAGCTCGCAAGGACATGACTCAATAGCATGAAGCTCATATTGCTATATTCACTCTTTTAGAGATGTTAGATCACATTGAGAGTGAAATAGCATTCTCTTAGAATGAAGTACCGCACCGGAACGCGTCGCCAAGGGACTACACACAATAAGCTTGAAACAATGTTAGTCCTATAACAAAACCATAGGATGAGCTCCCCCTAAATGTGTGCATTTAATGTTTGAATCACCAACCAAATGTATGTGTTATCACCAAAATTTGGTACAAGAGAGAGTCTGGTTTGTGGGCCCAGCTTGGTGAAAAAATCCGCCAAGGGAAGGAAGGTTTGTTCAAAAGGATTCGGCAGAAGAGCTTGCGGTCGACAATTTGCTTTCGTTCGGAAAGGGGACTGTTTGCGCTGATTTCACGGGATTGCGTGGTGACGTGGCCCGGGCGGAAGGGACGAATGGATGGATAGGTATTCGCACTTAGAGATAAATTAGGTATCAAATATTGTGCTCGTAATCCACCAGGAGTCATGCCATGACAGGGTATAAATACGAACCATGGATGTATGTAATTGTAATCGAAACATTCTCATAACAAACCGGCTTTACGCCAAACTCTCGAGTCCTTCAGTCGTGTCGTCGAGTTCTTCGAGAGGGTTCATCGATCCGTCGACCTCCGTAAGTACCGGCAACCTTGTATCATGTCTAGTATCATGCGGTGGATTTAGATCGTGATGCAAGTAGTCTTGTTATCATGCTTAGTATCGTGCGGTAGATTTAAGCTTGGTTCAAGAGGGTTTCTTGTTAGGTCATGAGCCATGCGGTGGGCTAAGATCTAGCTTGGAGCTAGTTATCGGCTCTATTAGATTTTGGCAAGATCTAATAGATTCATTAAGTTACCTCGTGTTGTTTTGAGTTTTTACTTTATGTTTAAATTCATGTAACACTCTTTTGCCCAATTTAGATTGATTTGGATTGGATTTATCTTGTTTGATGATCTTTGCATCCCACATTCACATCTTGCCTCAAAAGGCACGTGGATCACATGTTTCCCAAATAGTCGAAACCGAACCAATCTAGGTTGTTACATGTTGCGGGTTCAAGCTTGTTAATTTTGCGTAAATCTTGACAGAACCAGGTATCATGCGGTAGATGCAGGTTTTTGGGTTGTCTTAGAGCTAATCATCCGGTGGGTTAGATCTTTAATTCAATCTGATAGGTTTATTATCTTTGGCAATGTTTGTTCCTTCTTCATGGACCCCGATTTGGTTGTTCAGCCATATTCGGTTATGCTTTCATGAGTAAAACGTGTTTATAAATTATGTTTTAAACAACGTGTGCTTTTAGATTTCCATATTTAGATTGTATCATGCGGTGGATAGATCTATTTGTGGTAGGTGGTATGATTTCCAAACAAGTTGTATCATGCGGTGGATAAACTTGTTTGGCCTCATGCTTGACGGGTTTTAAAGCATCTAGACATGCGGTAGACTAGTGCTTTGGGCCTATGCATGCTCGTTTATTACATGTTTGTAATCATACTTTTGCCTCATTTATTGTTTATTGTTATCTTTTCTCGAGGATCGGTCACGGTCTTGTGTGCATGCAATTTTATCCAAAATAAAGACCGATCTATCGTCATGCTGGCGTCATCCGTTCGGCTATGTTCTGTTTCACGTTTTAAAGCTCCCGAATGGTTTCTAGTTTGCTGGCAGATAGCTTCTCATAGCTATATGTCATCTCACATGGCTTTCTAGCCGTAAATATGGAATTGTCTGGTACCACCCGGCAAGTTCCAAGCTTTGGTATTTAACTACTTTGTGTTTTGTTAATTTTCAGGGAAAATTGACTGGCACGTCTTGGAATCTGCTCGTGTGTGAAGCCAGCTTGTTCGGCTTGCTGTGTGCTTGACGTAGGGTGCAGATTTTGCATCAACACACTTTTTGGCACGCCCAGTGGGACGCTACAGCAGAAATCAAGATGCCTGAAATCGGCGATATTTTGGACGTCACCATTGACGACCTTTCTCCGGAACAACTACAACAGCTGAAAGATGCTACAGATCAATTTCAGTTGAAGTGCCTGATGTCGTTCAAGAAGAACAGAAGTGGCGTTCCATATCTCAAAAATGAAATGCCCAGGGTTCTACTGTCAGGAGAGACTGACGCCACAACTATTCAAGAAAAGGAGGAGGTTCTACAGGCGTTTCGGGATTCTGCAGAAGCTGTGCTGGGTAGGCACCATAGGGTTTTCTTGAGCATGTTCAAGCAAATGATGGTGGGCGTGTTTGGCCCAGGCATGGAACAGGTTTTCAGTCGAGTATCCCCTCACGCATATTCCGCAGAAGTCGGGGAAACCAGCTCTGCTCAGCCAACAGGAGCTCAACCACCATTGCAGGGCCAGCCAATCCAGCCTCCTCCACAAAGCGTTGGGGGACAGCCGATCCAGCCGCCTCCACAAAGCGTTGGGAACCAGCCAATCCAGCCTCCTCCACACAGTGCTGGAAGTCAGCCAATGCAACCTCCTCTATGAGTCGCGGGTGGACAGCCAGTCCAGCCACCTCTACAAGGCAATTCAGGTCAACCAATTCAACAGCCAAACCCATATCAGCCTACCTATGGGGAAATGGTGTTCGGCTCGTCTGGAGTACCGCCCAATTCCACTTACAAGATAGATCCAGCCAACAACAGGTTGCAGAGGTACATGTACGGTGGGGGTTACCACGAGGTCATGGATTATGGCGCCATTGATGCTCTCCCGAATCCTGGGTACGGCGCAGGAGTGCAGGAAGACGATATTCTGGTTCAGAAGATGGCCGATCTGATGCAAAATCAATTCAGCCTCAAGCCTAAAATGCAAGGACCAACTTACATGCCTCCTTCCCCGGAATGGTACTACAGAGTGATCCTGCCGCCAAGGGTGAAGCCTCCAACGGAGTTTACGAAGTTTTCTGGGCAGGATATTACAAGCACGGTGGAGCACATTGCTCGTTATCTGGTGCAGCTTGGAGAGGCCTCAGCTGATGAGGCATTCAGGGTTAGATACTTCCCCCTGTCATTGACGGGCTCGGCGTTCCAATGGTTTACTTCTTTGCCTCCCCAGTCAGTTGGCACATGGAGGGAGCTGGAGCAAAAGTTCCACGCCCATTACTTCAGTGGCAGCACAGAGAAGAAGCTGATCGACCTGACCACCTTAAAACAGAGGCACAATGAGACGCCTTTGGAGTTCCTCAGGAGATTCCGGAAGGTCAAGGGCATGTGCTTTTCTTTAACTCTACCAGATGATCAGTTGGCCGATATGGCCATTGCAGGAATGTTGCCGGTTGTACGGGAGAAGTTGTTTGGTATGGAGTTTGACAACCTAGGCCAGCTGTCTCAAAAGCTGTCACTGATGAGCAATCAGGCCTACGGGTTTAAGAAGGACACCAGGTTTGCCAAGCACAACGACATAGCTGATATCTATAATCAGTTCCTCGAGAGGGCCGACCAAATGGGAGATTCTGACGACGATGAGGAAGTGGCCGCCGCTGAAATTATGTGGGGCAAGGAACCTTTGACTATGAATCAGCAGTGGATCAAGCAAACCAAGGGCACATATGACTTCGACGTCACCAAAGCTGACAAGCTTTTTGAGTTCTTGGAGAAAGAAGGCCGAATCAAGCTGCCCGAAGGGCATTCTATGCTTCGGCCCGATGGGGTAAAAGAGAAACGCTATTGCGGCTTCCATGATAGAAACTCTCACTCCATCAACGACTGCAGGGTCGTCAGGATGAGGATCCAAAGAGCCATCCAGGAGGGACACCTGAAGTTTGACAATAAGATGAAACTGGATGGCCATCCCTTCCCTCAGAATATGATTAGCTTTTCTGTCAGTATGGTGGCTGCTGAAGAGAAGGGGAAGGTCAAGGTCCTGACGTCAGCTAGGGCAAAACAAGATGGAGCAGTGGATCCAGCATGGCAAGTAACGTTGGAACAGGTCCACGCAGAAGCCCCTCGTGTCCTCAAAAGTCATGTCGAAGTTGGGGAATCATCCAGGGCCAAACCCAGGGTCACCACGCGCATCCTCCTCAACAAATGGCCGCGTCAGCTGGAGAAAGAATGCTACCAGAGGCAAAGACACGAGGAGGAGAAACACAGGTTTGAGGAAGAAGCCCGCAGGAAAGAATTGGAGCAGTACACGCGGGAACAAGAGCGTGCACATTGGGGGTGCGTATTCTTCAGACACTGCTGGAATGAGGGTTTGAAACTCCCCACATTGAGGAACTGCCCTGAGTGCAGTGACAAGTACTTTGAATATAGGCAGGAGACTGTCAATCGCCGATCCGTCCATGAGAGAATTGGAAGTCGATCGGCGTCAAAAAATAATTGAGGTCATTGATCACCCCAGGAAAAGGCAAGCTGACCAGAGGTGGGCTGATCAAGAAGAAGAAGAACACGAGTACATCTGGCAAGAAGGACAGTGGTGCCCGCCTGGCTTAAGGAAAAGCCAAAAGAGAAGGGTTCAGTGCTTGAGGAACCGGGAACTGAAGCAGGCGGGGATCTAGAGAAAGCAAGTGTGGCGCCCAAAAGACAAGCCTGGAGGATCGGGTCGTTCGGCTCCAGCGTGCATGGTATACTTTTTGCCTAATGCATTTATGGCTCTCGCTAATCAAGTTGTGCAGGAGGAAACGTCCTTGGATATCAATGATGATGAACAACTTGGGGGGTTGATGGCGCAACTGGTATTAGCCAAGCAGGCCACCTTCGACAAACTGGCCAAGAATCGACACATGAGGCCGTTATACTTGAAGGGATATGTCAATGGCAAGCCATTGACCAAGATGTTTGTTGATGGCGGGGCTGTGGTCAACGTGATGTCGTACACTACCTTCAGGAAGCTTGGCATGGACCCCAGAGATTTGACGCCGACGAGCATAATTCTGAACGATTTCGCTGGGAATCCTTCAGATACCAAGGGGTGCGTGCACGTGGACTTGATGATTGGTTCCAAGACATTGCTCACGACCTTCTTTGTCATCGAAGGCAAAGGAGCCTATAGTTTGCTGCTTGGGCGGAACTGGATCCACGCCAACTGCTGCATCCCATCTACCATGCATCAACAGCTCGTTCAGTGGGTAGATGACGATATTGAGGTTGTCCAAGCAGATGATTCAGTGAGCGTTGCGAACGTCGAACCAGCTTTCTGGGAATATCAAGGCATCAATTGTTTCTCAGGAAAAGACTGGGGTGAAGGTCCTGTTGAACCTGTCAGCAGTGATCAACAGCCGATTCAAGTAGTCGGCTCTTATAGTAATTTTTAATGGACAATCCAGTTGATGGAACTGATGGCAAGTTGGGGCGAGGATTCATGTCAGCTCACAAACTGGAGGAAGTTGATATTGGAAACGGTGACAAGCCAAGGCCGACATTTATCAGTGCTAACTTGGAGTCAGGTTTCAGAGAGGAGTTAATCAAGCTGTTAAAAGAGTATAAAGACTGCTTCGCTTGGGATTATTCAGAGATGCCTGGTTTGGATCGTTCCATTGTTGAGCATCGGTTGCCAATCAAGCCTCGTTTTAGACCTTACAAGCAACATCCCTGGAAAATCTACAAGGACGAAGTATTGGCCGATGTGAAGAAGGAAGTTGAGAGATTACTTGATGCAAACTTCATTCGGCCATGCAGGTATGCGGAGTGGATCTCTAACATCGTCCCTGTCTACAAGAAAAATGGGAAGATGAGGGTTTGTATAGATTTCAGAGATTTAAATAGAGCTACTCCTATGGATGGATACCCGATGCTTGTTGCTGATTTACTGGTTGACGCTGCTGCTGGATATAAGGTTATCAGTTTCATGGATGGTAATGCAGGGTACAACCAAATCTTCATGGCAATAGAAGATATATCGAAGACAGCCTTCAGATGTCCTGGTCACATAGGCCTGTTCGAGTGGATAGTCATGACATTTGGGTTGAAAAATGCCCGTGAAACTTATCAGCGAGCCATGAATTATATCTTTCATGAGTTGATCGGCAAAATTGTTGAAATTTACATTGATGATGTCGTGATCAAATCCTTGAATCATGACTCACACTTGGAGTATGTAAAAGGAACCCTGGAATGTACCCGAAAGCATGGGTTGAAGATGAATCCAAACAAGTGTGCTTTTGGAGTATCAGCTGGAGAATTCTTGGGATTTCTGGTACACGAAGGGGGATCGGGGTTGGCAAGAAAAGCATGAAAGCTATCGATGAAGTTGTCCCTCCAACCAATCTCAAGGAGCTGCAATCACTACTGGGCAAAATTAATTTTGTAAGGAGGTTCATTTCAAATTTGTCACAAAAGGTTTTGCCCTTTTCTCCGTTACTGAAGCTCAAGAAGGATCAGAAGTTCATATGGGGTGATGAACAACAAAAGGCTTTTGATGAAATCAAGCAATATATGAAGGAACCACCGGTGCTGGTGCCTCCGCAGTTGAACAAGCCTTTCAAGTTGTACGTGGCGGCCGATACCCAAACCATTGGATCGGCCCTTATACAAGAATTTGAAGGAAAGGAGCGGGTAGTAGCGTATCTTAGCCGAAAATTACTTGATCCTGAAACCAGGTATTCAGCTGCAGAGAAGCTGTGCCTATGTGTGTACTACTCGTGTACAAAATTTCGGCACTACTTGTTGAATGCCGAATGCGTTGTATACTCCAAGTTTGATGTAATAAAACATATGTTATCTATGCCAATTTTGAATGGAAGGATTGGCAAGTGGATCTTAGCTTTATCTGAGTTTGAGTTGAAGTTCGAATCGGCAAAAGCTATAAAAGGTCAGATTATTGCTGATTTTATAACTGAGCATCGTGATCCATCGATTGATTTCCTTGAAATTACTCCTTGGGCTTTGTTCTTTGATGGATCATCATGTGGTAAAGGTGGGGGAGTAGGGATTCTATTGATTTCACCCAGGGGCGAGATGTTTGAATTTGCTATCCCTATTCAGCCCACTGTTACAAACAATCAAGCTGAGTACGAGGCATTGCTTAGAGGGCTTCAATATCTGAAAAAGGCCGGGGCTATTTCAGTTGAGATCTATGGAGATTCAGAGATGGTTATAAAACAATTGAACGGCCAATACGAATGCAAGAGTGATGCCCTGAGGAATTACTACGAGGAATGCAGAGAAATCTTAAAGAGTTTTCAATTAGTAATTCTACAGCATATTCCTAGAGAGCACAATGAAGAGGCAAACAGGTTGGCTCAAAGTGCTTCAGGCTATAGAGAAAATCAAGAAGCGTTTGCCATAGAGGTGTGTGCTTTGGGAGGGGATCTTGCAGAGGATGATTGGAGAAAGGAAATCGTTGATTATTTGGAAGATCCATCCCGAAAAGTTTCTAGGAAGCTCAGGTACAAAGCCATAAAATTTGTTCTTCTGGATGGAAGTTTATTCTACAAATCATTAGATGGGGTGTTGTTGTGATGCCTGGGTCCAGAAGAAGCAAAGAAAATGATGAGTGAGGTGCATGATGGGATATGTTGAGCACATCAATCGGCCTATCGTATGAAATGGGTTATTAGGCAAGCTGGATGTTTTTGGCCGACGATGTTGGAGGATTGCTTTGAATATTACAAGGGATGTCAAGATTGTCAGAAGTTTGGAAATATTCAAAGGGTTCCAGCATCAACACTGAATCCCATTATCAATCCATGACCATTCAGAGGCTGGGGTATAGACTTGATTGGCAAGATTAACCCATCATCTAGCAAGGGGCATAAATTTGTGGTTTTAGCAACAAAGTATTTTACCAAATGGGTTGAGGCGATTCCATTGAAGAAGGTAACATCAGAGAATATGACTGAGTTTGTTAAGGAACACATCATCTATAGGTTTGGAATTCCTCAAATAATCACAACTGATCAAGGAGCCCAGTTTGTGTCCTTGGAGTTCAGGGAGTTTGCCGAAAGCATGGGGATCAAATTGTTTAATTCTTCTCCCTATTATGCCCAAGCTAATGGTCAGGCGGAGGCTTCTAACAAGATCATGATCAAACTCATACAAAAGAAGATTGACCAGAAGCCAAAGAGGTGGCATTCGGTACTCAATGAAGCTTTGTGGGCTTACCGAATGGCTCCTCATGGAGCTACGAAGACTTCTCCTTATGAATTGGTTTACGGGCACCACGCCGTTTTGCCTTGGGAGATGCAATCAGATTCTAGGAGCGTAGTTTTACAAAAGGATTTGAGCTCCAAAGATTACAACGGCTTGATGATGGATGAGTTGGAAGATTTGCATATGATCCGTCTTAGAGCCCTAGAAAACATTGAAAAGAACAAGCTGCGAGTTGCTAAATATTACAACAAGAAAGTAAAGGTCAGGCAATTTGCAGAAGGGGATTTGGTTTGGAAATCATTACTGCCGATTGGAACCAAATACAGTGCATTCGGCAAATGGTCCCCAAACTGGGAAGGCCCTTTTCGGGTAGTCAGGTGTGTGCCTGGTAACGCTTACATGCTAAAGACTTTGCTAGGAGAGGAATTTTCTGCTGCAATAAATGGAAGATATTTGAAGAAATATTATCCTAGTGTTGAAATTGATCGTTGATCACAAGCATCAGGCTCACAAACATTTGACACAGAGACAGCAGGCGTTCAAGAAAGAAGCCACCTTTAGAACAAAAAATCCTAAACAGGGGAAATGGCCAATACTCAGATGTATTGCCCTTAGCACAAAACTACATTACAAATGCTTCTTGTAGGTTTTTATTTAACAACCCAGCTGCTCAGGATTACAAAGGGGTGGGAAGCAGAAGGCTTGGTGTAAGAAGCGAAAGTATGCTTCAATCCTTTTTTCTTTGCTTCTTCAGCTCCTCCCTCTTCAGTTGTTCCAGGACCACCGTGACAGCAACTTGGAAGCTTTGGGGATGACCATGGCTTGCTGCCTCCATCAAGCTGTCCCAAGCCGCTTTCAGGTTACTGTACCTGTCGGAAACATCTGAGACAGAAGAACAGTTGTTAGAGACAGAGATTCGAGCGCAGGCATGGAGTCAAAGTGAAGATGGAGATTTTTACCTCCGACCAACGCCTCCAAAGCCATGCGACGTTCGCGTTCGGCCTGGTAGCGAGCGGTGATGTCCCGGAGGTCATGCTCCAGATGTGGAACGCGGCGGTGTAACTGGTGGTTGATCCTCTGTTCTGGCGTGGCGTCCTCTGCTTCGAGGGAGGAGTTAGAGGAGATGTACTCAGGCGTTTCTTCGGTCCCAAAGATTTCTTCAAGAAGCAGATCAAGGCTGGAGAAAACAAAGAGGGGGTAAAGCATGAGATCACACACGAAAGCAAGAAGCAAGTTAAAGGAAAAACTCACTCTCAAATGGTGCGCTTCTTTGGGGTGCTGTCCTCCCTGGCGGGTTGCTTGCCTTTGTCCATGGCCTTGGGGTTTTCTCTTCTAGAGGAGGGGAGAAGATGTGAAGTGATGGATGAGTGTGCGAGTGGATTTGCAGGGCATCCCAGGGGGCTATTTTATTGACTGAGAGAACACATTGGGAGTGATGACTGGTTGGCGTGCGTTATTAGAATACCAAGCGGCAGGGTTTTTCTCCCGAATGCGAGGGGGTTTCATTAAACAGTGCTTATGGATTCCCGAATTGAGGATTTTCTGCGGGTGTTGTGCCAAGGGGCATTTATTTTCGCGTGTTCGGCTCAAGCAAAGTTCCCAAATGCGTTTAAGAAGAGTAAGGCTTGCAGTTGCAAACACAGAGGAATCATCACAATACAAGCATGGAAGTTGAAATTCTTTATTTATTGCCGAGGATCAAACATCCCTAGTATAATCTAATCAAAAAGACTGTTTAGCACAGACTGGGGATGAGTGAGTTCGGCAATGGCGTCGCCGTGGCCATCGAGGCGCTCCAAGATGACCTCGATCTCGTCGATGTCTTCTGGTGCGCCGCCCTGGAAGCCGCGCGGCCGGATGGAGTAGTCGACGCCGGTGTGCGTCGCCATGGCGACCAAGTCCAAAGTAGTGCCCAGGCGGATGCCGTGGGTGGCCACCTCGTCCACGCGGTTTTCCACCGCGGCAAGGCGCTCCGCCGGCGTGTCTCGACGGGCGTTCACCTTGTCAGCCAATTGCTCCACCAGCATTTTCAGCTGGTCGAGTTCGGCGTCGCGGGCTGCCAAAATACAAGGTAATGATGATTAGTAACAAAAGCCGGATTGGATTGAGGAGCAATCTAAGGAGTGTATCGTCGATGGTTGCCAGCAACTGTTTGCGCTGGTCCTCCCACTCAAGTTCGGTGATGCCGGCCTTCTTGGAGACGTCTTCCAGCTCGCGCTGGGCCACCTCAAGCTCCGCCTTGAAGCAGAGGGCGTCAAGTTCCCCGTAGTGCACGGGGGAGTAGTGGTCCGACTCCGAGGAATCGTCCGGCAGGGGTTGATTCATGACCGGCGCAGGGGACGGTTGCCATTGAATGAGCCTGAAATAGAGGAGATCGTCAGAGACAGAGGAAAAGTTAGAGAGAATCTTAAGAAGAGATGACAGTCACTGCCTCCGACGCGCACCGGCGCGGCTTCCCTCTGCCTCGTCGGCGGCGCGGCGCCTGTTGTTACCACCCGCCATGGTTCTTGGGGTTGCGCTGGTGATTGGAAAAGAAAGCTTGAGTTGGCAAAGATTTGGAAAAGAAAGCTTGAGTTGGCAAAGATTTGGAGGCTGAAGGCTTGGTAAAGAACTAGGAGCACCTACAGTTTTATTTATAGGACTGGTGAGAAGATCGTGGCCTTGGATCGTGGTGCATATCCCGAGAAACTTGGAAGGTGGAGAGGTTTCCTTAACCGATTCGTCGTCGGGTCGTGTGGAATTCAAAGCTGAGTCATATTCGGTTGACTGGCTCGGCTGAGTTGCGGTCGGAGTGCTGTTCGGGTGTGGCACTATTTGACCACTAGTTACCGAATGGATCGTTCAGAGTTGCAATTGAAGTCATGAAGAGAAAAGGAAAACAAATTTATAGAAGGCAAATATTACAGGGACGGTTAATTCGGTTACACATTGTTCAATACAGCTAAATGTTCAAATATTTTGCAATTACATTGGAGGCATTTGATATTGTCTGATGAATGTTCCTCATCCATTCCTGATAATCTTTTTGAGTGTTGGACAGGACGGTGAGCTCTGCCTCGCACTGATTTGCTTCAGTTATGGCCGATGATGCTTCCTCTTGGGTTTTCTCTATCAGTCCTGGGAGTTCGGCTATTTTCTTGTCGTCAGCTTCTATTTCAGCCGACAAATTCTTCAGCTCTGTTTCCAGTGCAGTTTTTCTGGCAATTTTCGATGCGCGAGTAGATTGCAGATTGGTCAACATTTCCTTGTGGCTCTCGGCTTGGGTTTGTGCTCCCTTCGCAGCTTGTTCAGCCTTGGCTTTCTTTTGCTCAACAGCTGGTCGGGTAGATTGACTCTTCAAAGCTCGCCTTATTGCCACATAATGAATGTCCAAACCAGAGATGGGCTCCAGTGAAGCCTGGACATCTTCAGGGAGCTTTTCACTGATGGGTTCAAGCATTTCCTCGAAATGGTCAACATCTCTGATTTGATATCGAGCATCCTTTTGCAGTCAGGCAAAGATTTCTTTGAGCCTTGTCTGAATTTCTTCTGGTAGAGCCTGATTTTGAGTTCCTCCATCTCCTGTTTCAGCAACTGGATCATTCACCACAGATGAATTCGATGGTGATGCAGTTCGATCCTAGAAAAGAAAGATTGCCGGGTTAGGAATGGTTGGTTAAAAGAAGGAAACAGAGTTGGGTGCATGTGCTTGCCTCATGCCTGATTCCCTGAACTGGGGCAGGGACTTGTTCAGGTTCAGGGGGGATTTCTTGGGCCACTGGTGGAGAGGATTTTGAGGAGCTCTTGGCAAAGCTGAAGTTTCTGCTTGAAGAGAGGCTGGTGCTGTCTCTGGCAAACTTGGAGCTTCTAGCTGAGGTGAAGGTGGATTTACCTCTGTTAAGACTGGGATTTCTGCTTGACCAAGGGGAGATTGAACCCTCAAAGGGCTTGAAGCTTCTGGTTGAATTAATGGGTTCATCTCTGGTGAAGCTGGCACTTCTGTTTGAGAAGGGGGTGACTGGGTCCCTGATGAAGATAAAATCTCCACTTGAGCAGAAGATGGTTCAACCCTTGGTGAACTTGCATGCTGAGGGGGAGAGGTTTCCATAGGATGATTCACCAATACTTCTTCTGCAAATACCAGATGAAGGGTAAATGCCAGTGTGGGTATTGATCTTTGAGGGAAAAGTAAAGTGATAAAGGTCATACCAGTGGATGAAGCATTGGCAGGCTCTGAAGTTGATGGCTGCTGGGTTCTAGTCTAAAATTGCACAAGATGAGATTTGTCAGAATGAAAGTAATCTTGTGTTCAAGAAAAGGGAAATCTTACCTCAACAGGGACCTTTTTGGTGGTCCTTTTCCTCTTGGTAGCTGGAGGTGCAATCAGAGATAGGCCTTTTCTCTTATCAGCAGTAGAGCTGAAGAGAATTGGGTCCATTGTAGCATACCTGGCCATCAGTTGAGCTAGAGTTGGGGATTTAAATCCCAGACCTGAAACTGGATATACCGCATTATAAACAATTGTCCTGGCTCGAGGGGCAGGCACTGTATTCTGCAGGGGATGGTCAAAATTATGGTTAGTGGTAGAAGGTATGTCTGATCAACAGGAAAAAGGCAAGTGTGTTACCTCTGAGGTTGGCTGAAAATCAGGCATCAACCCCAAGCAGAATGAGTGCACTGGCTCACTGAAGATATGATCATGAAATTCTTGCCACCATGGGATGAAGGTGGGATGGACTACTATTGTGGGTGTGAAAGGCCAGGTATAAAGAGTTGGGCTGCATTCATACTCGAAGACCCTTCTGGCTTGTATGCTATCCTTGATTTCCTCTCTGGGCTTGAGGAACTCATGAAGGAATAATCTTGGGGGCATCTGGCCACATCCAAGCTGTCGGGCCATCATATTTGGCTAATAATATTCATAAGTGCTGTGATTCAACCTCCCTCCACAAAATTCGTCCGCCAAAGGAAATGAATGGATGAAGATATTAAAGATTTCTACAGACCTTGCATCATAGCGTCCAGTTTCAAAGGAGAATTCACAGGGGAGAGTTAAATTGTCATTGTCCAGATAAGGTAGCCAAAGAGAATCAGGGAAGCCTCTGAAGAAGAGCTCAAAAAGCTGACTGACATTTTGATCAATGGAAACAGTTGAAGCAGCTTCCCCATGGGTTTGGCATCCTCTGGTGATTTGAGCTTCCCCTTCTTCATAGCTGGATGAAGGGAAAAGCCGGTTGTTGAGGTCAATGTTGACGATCTGATGCATGTACATTTGCAGCCACATCTGCACAAACCACCAAGGGCTGTTGACACATAGTATCTTCTGGCCGGTGTGCATTTGGAAGATAGTCTGATGAAGCATATGGTACACACTCCCCATGAGGTATTTTCCAAGAGGAACACGATTACCAGCAGCCAAGCGTGTAGCCATTGCAATATGATTCAAAGTTGGCTCATTGGCTTTACCACAGAAAATGAACCTGCACAGCCACATGTTCAGGAATGCCCTATATTCGACTTCACTCAGAGGGCCATCTTTCATGTGATTCTGGATATATGATTTGTATCCACTTCCTGATTTCACTCATGTCTGTCTTGTGGAGCCTCAGAATTCCCAAGGGTACACAGATCCTGAAATGTCGAGGCCGGTGATCATGTACACATCGGCTAGAGTTGGGGACATTGGGCCATGACCAAAGAGAAAGGCATTGACGCCGTTTGACCAAAAATGGCAAGCCGCTATCAAAACATTTTCATTTTTTGGGGTCTCGGCCAAGGATAACTCCATGCATTGAGCAATGCGTAGGCTGTCCCAGTTGCTGGTCTTGGCGCTGTTATCTGCAAGTATCCTTTTATACCAATTTCTCCAGCCGGCGGTTGGGGGCAAAGGCCAGTTCTTGAAAGCATCTTGCCACAGGGGAGGTCCTGATAAAGCCGCCTTGAAGGGGATTCTTTGGGATTCGCCTGCGATGAACTCGCGGGGATCGGAAGTTCCCACAGGTCCGAGGGAATAAGACGTCGAATTGGCCTCAGTACGAATCAAAAGCTCGCTGGAAAGCTCCTATCAAAGGAAGACGGAGGGAGAAATATGAGGTAACAAAAATCGAAAAGGGTAATGCCGAATAAAACTTGCGGGGATGAAATTTACCTGGGCAGCTTGATTTTGACCCGCCATTGAAGGTTTGAGCTTTGGGGAAGGATGACCTAGGGTTTGGATCTGGACGGAGGCTCCGATGGAATGCGAAGAGAGAGAATAGGTTTTGAACAGATTTAACCTGGAGACGTTGGCAATTGGAGTCAATTTCGGAATAAAATCACTTTTATCCCGTAATTGAAGGGGCATATGTTAACACCAAAATTTGGTACAGGAGAGAGTCTGATTTGTGGGCCCAACTTGGTGAAAAAATCCGTCCAGGGAAGGAAGGTTTCTTCAAAAGGATTCGGCGGAAGAGCTTGCGGTCGGCAATTTGCTTCCGTTTGGCAAGGGGACTATTTGCGCTGATTTCACGGGATTGCGTGGTGACGTGGCCCGAGCGGAAGGGACGAATGGATGGATAGGTATTCGCACTTAGAGATAAATTAGGTATCAAATATTGTGCTCATAATCCACCAGGAGTCATGCCATGACAGGGTATAAATACGAACCCTGGATGTATGTAATTGTAATCGAAACATTCTCATAACAAACCGGCTTTATGCCAAACTCTCGAGTCCTTCAGTCGTGTCGTCGAGTTCTTCGAGAGGGTTCATCGATCCGTCGACCTCCGTAAGTACCGGCAACCTTGTATCATGTCTAGTATCATGCGGTGAATTTAGATCGTGATGCAAGTAGTCTTGTTACCATGCTTAGTATCATGCTGTAGATTTAAGGTTGGTTCAAGAGGGTTTCTTGTTAGGTCATGAGCCATGCGGTGGCCTAAGATCTAGCTTGGAGCTAGTTATCGGCTCTATTAGATTTTGGCCAGATCTAATAGATTCATTAAGTTACCTCGTGTTGTTTTGAGTTTTTACTTTATGTTTAAATTCATGTAACACTCTTTTGCCCAATTTAGATTGATTTGGATCGGCTTTATCTTGTTTGATGATCTTTGCATCACACGTTCACATCTTGCCTCAAAAGGCACGTGAATCACATGTTTCCCAAATAGTCGAAACCGAACCAATCTAGGTTGTTACATATTGCGGGTTCAAGCTTGTTAATTTTGCGTAAATCTTGACAGAACCACGTATCATGCGGTAGATGCAGGTTTTTGGGTTGTCTTAGAGCTAATCATCCGGTGGATTAGATCTTTAATTCAATCTGATAGGTTTATTATCTTTGGCAATGTTTGTTCCTTCTCCATGGACCCCGATTCGGTTGTTCAGTCGTATTCGGTTATGCTTTCATGAGTAAAACGTGTTTATAAATTATGTTTTAAACAATGTGTGCTTTTAGCTTTCCATATTTAGATTGTATCATGCGGTGGATAGATCTATTTGTGGTAGGTGGTATGATTTCCAAACAAGTTGTATCATGTGGTGGATAAATTTGTTTGGCCTCATGCTTGACGGGTTTTGAAGCATCTAGACATGCGGTAGACTAGTGCTTTGGGCCTATGCATGCTCGTTTATTACATGTTTGTAATCATGCTTTTGCCTCATTTATTGTTCATTGTTATCTTTTCTCGAGGATCGGTCACGGCCTTGTGTGCATGCAATTTTATCCAAATTAAAGACCGATCTATCGTCATGCTGGCGTCATCCGTTCGGCTATGTTCGGTTTCACATTTTAAAGCTCTCGAATGGTTTCTAGTTTGCTGGCAGATAGCTTCTCATAGCTATATGTCCTCTCACATTGCTTTCTAGCCGTAAATATGGAACTGTCTGGTACCACCTGGCAAGTTCCATGCTTTGGTATTAACTACTTTGTCTTTTGTTAATTTTCAGGGAAAATTGACTAGCACGTCTTGGAATCTGCTCGCGTGTGAAGCCAGCTTGTTCGGCTTGCTGTGTGCTTGACGTAGGGTGCAGATTTTTCGTCAACAGTATGCACATTGTTTATGTCAACAAAACGGAAGCTAACCCTATAGCTTGCTCATTATGCAAAGAGATGTATATGAAAACATGCACCATGAAAGAACAAGTGTAGCTTTCCTACACACTAATCAAACCATGTAAGTTGCTCATGGGTTACCACATGACACAAGAAACCTACCATATGTAAACAACTAGGCAAAGAAACAAATGCAAACCTAGACAAGGCAATGGAGCTACAATGATAAATGAGATAGATTCTAGTTTCCATTACCTCAACTGGGGAACTTGGGCAACACATGTCCAACTTGCAAGCTTGGCTTCTAGACTTGAACCTTCACATCTTCTTTGTGCCAAGCCTCCCAAGTCCCCGTACTCAAGGCCTTCAAGTGGACTTCGGAACCCAAACCATTTGAGGCCCCTTCATGTTGATGATGACTTCCTTGGGCACCCAAATGGGTTGGTTCCAACCCCGCTCCTCCTTCATCTTCCCAACCTTGTGTGCAACCACCTTGCCATTAGCCTTCTTCTTGATGACGTAGGTGTTGCTCTTGATCTTGTTCTTGCGGTCGGGCTGGGTGTAGATGAGAGAGCTCTTGATGGTGGGGTTCAACTTCTTCTTTGCGCTCGTGTCCATCTTCTTGACAAATTGAGGGCATTTGTAGAACTTGTGCCCTTCTCCATGACACTTGTACCAAGTCACGGTCGCACCCTTCTCAAGCTTCTTCACCATAGGATCACGATTATCTTGAGAAGGTTGGACTTTGCTCTTCATGTCTTGAGAGATGTCTACTTGTTCCTCATCGTTCTTGCCCTTGCCCATCAAGCTTGCCAACCTCTCTCGGGGCCATTTCACTTCTTGCTTGAGCTCATCATTTTTCTTGCCTATGAGACAATCACAAGTTTCTACAATAACATTCTCACTGCAAGATGGTGAGCAAGATTCATCAATTAAATCAATGCAAGAAGTTGAAGCATCTACCTTGGAGATAGGAATAGCACAAGGGATAGATGATTCATCATGCTCAAAGGAATTACTTGTTTTAGTCTCATTGCTCCCAAGCTTAGATTTTAGCTCATCACACTCCTTGCTAAGCAATTTAAATTTGCACAAAAAATGTTCATAATTTGTAGCAAGGGTTGCACTAAGATCATTGTGAGCATTGAGTTCTTTAATTTCATTAGCTTGTTTCTTAAGCATTCCTTTTTGTTTTTGTTCATGGACTAGCTCAACGAGATCATCAACAGAGGTGGTATTGGATTCATCATCACTTACATTGCTTTCCATACCTTTGGCCATAAGGCACATGTGTAGTGATGATGAAGGACCTTGCAGGAAGCGGGTGGTGAAGTTCTTTCTTGATTCATCACTTGATCTAGAAGAACTTGATTCTCCACCACTTGTCCACTCACGGACGACGATAGTTGCTTCTTGCCCTGGTCTCCTTTCCTTCACCACCTTCTTCTTGGGCTTGTGCTCAATCTTGGTGAACTTGATGTGTAGATGATGATGCCCTTCTCTCAAGTGGACGTTGTAGCCGTACATGTTGACTTTCTTCACATACTTGAAGATCTTCTTCACGTACTCGGCCACCATGGATTCAACCTCTTCATCAATTGAGGAATCTTCATCGTCACCATCATCACCATCATCCTCGCTTGAGCTTTCATGAGTAGCCATCCTACTCAACACCTTCTCTTGTTGGCTTGAGAGGGCATGACTTGTAGTTGGAGAAGATGGTTCTTGGGGCTTTTCTAGGGGCGCCTTCTTGGACATGGGCATGATTTGAAGCTCATGTGCCATGATCTTGCTCAAGATATGAGATGGCTTCAAATATTCGAGCTTCTTCTCGTAGATGATTGCCTTCACCAAGTCATAATCGGGCTTCCGGAGACTTTGAAGGATCTTGCGGTTGATGTTCAAGTCCGTGATGTTCTTCACACCTAAAGCATTGATCTCATTTACAAGCACATTTAGGCGTGAGTACATAGATTCGATATTTTCATTTGCAAGTTGCTTAAAGCTATTGAATTCCTCAAGGGGGCAACCGTAGCGTTCATTAGTAACTTCTTTTGAACCCTCATTTTGCTCCTTGATGGTTTTCCATAGCTCATGAGCATTTTCACAATTAAAAACTCTATTGAAAACGCCTACATCTAGTGAGCACAAAATGGTACTCTTAGCAATCACATCAAATTTCTTTTCCTTCTTAGTACCATTTTCCATGCCCTCATCGGTGACTCTCCAAACATCAAGTTTCTTTACTTGGAGATAGGCCTCCATGAGAACCTTCGACCGAGGATAGCCCGTGCCATCAAAATGTGGAGCCAAACCTAAGGTATCCACCCCTTTCATTCCTCTATAGATCAACTCACTAGGCGATGAAGCCTAACCGTTCCAATGAGCCGGTTTTCATAATTTACCAATCGAATTGGCGTTTCTTTGTGAAGGAAGTGAGTCCCGACTCTGATACCACTTGTAAGGAATTGGATGCCCGTTAGCCTAAGAGGGGGAGGGGTGAATTAGGCAATCTAAAACCCTAACATTTGGCTTCACTATTTTTACACAAAGACAAACTAGAACATACTATCTAGATGTGCAACTAGGGTTGTTCTAGTGTGAAACTCCCATCCCAAAACCAGGTTTGCAACCTATAGCCAATCCTAGCATGATACTACTCAAGGAAAGTAAAGGCAAGAAAAGATTGCAATAGAGTAAATGTGAAAATGTAAAGGGGATGAGAGGAAGCAAACTCTTGACACGCGATTTATCCCGTGGTATCGGTAGGCACTAAGCCACCCCTAGTCCACGTTATTGAAGCACTCACACAAGAGTATTGATTCTCGTCACCAAGTCTCTCCCAAGAGCACCACTTGACTCACCACAAAGGCTAGCCACTTAGGCACTTGCCAAGCTCCCTTGGTCACCTTGATGCCGCCTCCACTAAGGAGCTTCTCCACCAAGGAAGGGGGTCTCCACGTCCCCCGCACAAAGTGTCCTCGCTGCTCCACACCAAGTCCGAGGGTCGATGACGATTGCCGGTGAGCCACTTAGGCCCCAAGGCTTCCGGTGAACCTTGTACAACTTGATTCACTCAAGAATCACCTCACAAGGTTGGCACAACCTTCCACTCACTCAGCTCTAAGCTAAGCCTATCACTAAGCACATACACCAACCATATGCAAGTCTATGGATGAGCAATTAAGCACTTGGATGGATTGGATATGATCTTCTAGGTGTCTTGAACTCCTCTGCACTTCCACACAATCCAGCAACCTCAAATGGGTGAGTGGAGGGGGTATAAATAGCCCAAGGCATCCAAAGAGCCGTTGGCTAACGGCCTCTTAAAAAGTAAGCGTCGGATGAACCGATGCTATCCTTTTCAAGGCGTCGGTTCATCCAGTGCCCCTTCCATGTCACTTAGCCATTGAGGTTCTCTAATAGAACTACTCCGACGCTCTGCACTGACGCACCGTCGGTTCATCCGGTGCTGAAGACCCCGCAGCCAAATCGTCCCTGTTAGCTTCCACGCAACCGTCGGATGAACCGCTACTGACCCGACAGTTCATCCGGTGCTTAAGGCTTCGTCTTGGTGCGTCTCTGTCTTGTTCAAACACGACCACCAGATAGACCGACGGTTCCCTCCAATGGACAGTCGGTTCATCCGACGCTGCTGTCTTCGCGTCTCCTCTTGTCCAATTCATCCGACGCAACTAGAAAAGGGACTGTCGGTTCATCCGACGGTATCAAGTTAACTCTAGTCGTTGCGTAGTGTACCAAGTGCTCTGACGCTATTGCGCCGATGGTACCGTCGGTTCATCTGACGGTGTCTTTTTCCTTCGTTTTCTTCGCGCCTTCAACTTGGATCTTTGCTTCAACTTAACATACTTAACATGCCATTACTTATAGCTTCAAAATATATGCAAGAATGCCTACAAAGACATGCTAGACAATGTGGTTAGTCCCATTGCTTGTGTTAGCATGAATCTCCAAAATCAACTCGAACAAATGGCAAATGGGGCCATGTTCGCTACAATCTGCCCCTTTTTGGCGATTTATGACAACACAAGCAAAGCAAGCATAAATTTGCTAAAATTGACAAATTAGAACCACTTACACTTGCTTGGATGCTTACCATCATCAAAACTCCCCCTAGATGAAACTTCCCCCTTTTCTTGGTCTTCTCTTCCTATGTTCACACATAGCTTGCCTCTTCCACTTTGGAACCACTTGCTTGCTTTGGTCCCACATTCTCCCCCTTTGGAATAAAATGTCCAAAAAGCCCAAAACAAAACGGCTCCAAGGAAACTAGCAAGTCCTAGCAAACATAGCTCAAAGAGAAATGTTAAATACAAGGGAAAAAGCCGCCTGAACCATGATCCATATGTATGATATCAATGAAGATACCACATGTTAGAATGACTAAGGTGGATCACAAGCTCATGAGACTAGCATGATACAAACTAAGCTCCCCCTAAGTGTGTGACAAAATGATAGTGTGAAAATCAAGTGCACAGCTACAAACTTGTAAGTCAAGGAAGCTTAGAGCATATCATGCAAAGAGGTAGCTTAAAGGACAAGATATAATAAAAATGGGTTCTTGTCACATTACCACTTGTAGATATCACTTGTAGCCTTTTGATCATTGCATACCTCCGGGGGATGATCCTCTTTACCTTGTTGGCACCACATTGAGATGAGCCACTTGGAAATGGTATCACTAGATGTGACACCACTTGAATGAAGCTTGCATAGAAGAGACTTGGGGTACCACAAGGATTA
Organism: Cenchrus americanus; assembly: GCA_947561735.1. Classification (NCBI taxonomy): domain Eukaryota; kingdom Viridiplantae; phylum Streptophyta; class Magnoliopsida; order Poales; family Poaceae; genus Cenchrus; species Cenchrus americanus. The sequence goes on along the minus strand of OX387239.1, from coordinate 100,256,924 downwards.
GGAATGTATGAGTACATTGCCTTTGAACTTATATAGAGACATAAGCTCGCAAGGACATGACTCAATAGCATGAAGCTCATATTGCTATATTCACTCTTTTAGAGATGTTAGATCACATTGAGAGTGAAATAGCATTCTCTTAGAATGAATACCGCACCGGAACGCGTCGCCAAGGGACTACACACAATAAGTTTGAAAAAATGTTAGTCCTATAACCAAACCATAGGATGAGCTCCCCCTAAATGTGTGCATTTAGTGTTTGAATCACCAACCAAATGTATGCACATTGTTTAAGACAACAAAGGGGAAGCTTACACTATTGCTTGCTCATGATGCAAAGAGATGTATATGAAAACATGCACCATGAAAGAACAAGTGTATCTTTCCTACACACTAATCAAACCATGTAAGTTGCTCATGGGTTACCACATGACACAAGAAACCTACCATATGTAAACAACTAGGCAAAGAAACAAATGCAAACCTAGACAAGGCAATGGAGCTACAATGATAAATGAGATAGATTCTAGTTTCCATTACCTCAACTGGGGAACTTGGGCAACACATGTCCAACTTGCAAGCTTGGCTTCTAGACTTGAACCTTCACATCTTCTTTGTGCCAAGCCTCCTAAGTCCCCGTACTCAAGGCCTTCAAGTGGCCTTCGGAACCCAAACCATTTGAGGCCCCTTCATGTTGATGATGACTTCCTTGGGCACCCAAATGGGTTGGTTCCAACCCCGCTCCTCCTTCATCTTCACAGCCTTGTGTGCAACCACCTTGCCATTAGCCTCCTTCTTGATGACGTAGGTGTTGCTCTTGGTCTTGTTTTTGCAGTTGGGCTTGGTGTAGATGAGAGAGCTCTTGATGGTGGGGTTCAACTTCTTCTTTGCACCCTTGTCCATCTTCTTGATAAATTAAGGGCATTTGTAGAACTTGTGCCCTTCTCCATGACACTTGTAGCGAGTCACGGTTGCACCCTTCTCAAGCTTCTTCACCATAGGATCACGGTTATCTTGAGAAGGTTGGACTTTGCTCTTCATGTCTTGAGAGATGTCTACTTGTTCCTCATCGTTCTTGCCCATGCCCATCAAGCTTGCCAACCTCTCTCGGAGCCATTTCACTTCTTGCTTGAGCTCATCATTTTTCTTGCTTATGAGACAATCACATGTTTCTACAACAACATTCTCATTTCAAGATGGTGAGCAAGATTCATCAATTAAATCAATGCAAGAAGTTGAAGCATCTTCCTTGGAGATAGGAATAGCACAAGGGATAAATGATTCATCAAGCTCAAAGGAATTACTTGTTTTAGTCTCATTGCTCCCAAGCTTAGATTGTAGCTCATCACACTCCTTGCTAAGCAATTTGAATTTGCACAAAAAATGTTCATAATTTGTAGCAAGGGTTGCACTAAGATCATTGAGAGCATTGAGTTCTTTAATTTCATTAGCTTGTTTCTTAAGCATTCCTTTTTGCTCATGGACTAGCTCAATGAGATCATCAAGAGAGGTGGTGTCGGATTCGTCATCACTTACATTGCTTTCCATACCTTTGGCCATAAGGCACATGTGTAGTGATGATGAAGGACCTTGCATGAAGCGTGTGGTGAAGTTCTTTCTTGATTCATCACTTGAGCTAGAAGAACTTGATTCTCCACCACTTGTCCACTCACGGACGGCGATAGTTGCTTCTTGCCTTGGTCTCCTCTCCTTCACCACCTTCTTCTTGGGCTTGTGCTCGATCTTGGTGAACTTGATGTGTTGATGATGATGCCCTTCTCTCAAGTGGATGTTGTAGTCGTACATGTTGACTTTCTTCACATACTTGAAGATCTTCTTCACGTACTCGACCACCATGGATTCAACCTCTTCATCACTTGAGGAATCTTCATCGTCACCATCATCACCATCATCCTCGATTGAGCTTCCATGAGTAGCCATCCTACTCAACACCTTCTCTTATTGGCTTGAGAGGGCATGACTTGTAGTTGGAGAAGATGGTTCTTGGGGGTTTTCTTGGGGAGCCTTCTTGGATTTGGGCATGATTTGAAGCTCCTGTGCCATGATCTTTCTCAAGATATGAGATGGCTTCAAATCTTCGAGCTTCTTCTCATAGATGATTGCCTTCACCAAGTCATAATCGGGCTTCCAGAGAGTTTGAAGGATCTTGCGGTTGATGTTCAAGTCCGTGATGTTGTTCACACCTAAAGCATTGATCTCATTTACAAGCACATTTAGGCGTGAGTATATAGATTCGACATTTTCATTTGCAAGTTGCTTAAAGCTATTGAATTCCTCAAGGAGACAACCGTAGCATTCATTAGCAACTTCTTTTGAACCCTCATTTTGCTGCTTGATGGTTTTCCGTAGCTCATGAGCATTTTGACAATTAAAAACTCTACTAAAAACGTCTACATCTAGTGAGGACAAAATGGTACTCTTAGCAACAACATCAAATTGCTTTTCCTTCTTAATACCATTTTTCATGCCCTCATCGGTGACTCTCCAAAGATCTAGGTCCATTGCTTGGAGATAGGCCTCCATGAGAACCTTCCACCGAGGATAGCCCGTGCCATTGAAATGTGGGGCCAAACCTAAGGTTCCAATGAGTCGGTTTTCACAATTTACCAATCGAATTGGCGTTTCCTTGTGAAGGAAGTGAGTCCCGGATCTGATACCACTTGTAAGGAATCGGATGCTCGTTAGCTTAAGAGGGGGAGGGGTGAATTATGCAAACTAAAACCTTAACCTATGGCTTCACTATTTTTAGACAAAGATAAACTAGAACATACTATCTAGATGTGCAACTAGGGTTGTTCTAGTGTGAAACTCCCATCCCAAAACTAGGTTTGCAACCTATAGCCAATGCTAGCATGATACTACTCAAGGAAAGTAAAGGCAAGAAAAGATTGCAATAGAGTAAATGCAAAAACGTAAAGGGGATGAGAGGAAGCAAACTCTTGACACACGATTTATCCCGTGGTATCGGTAGGCACTAAGCCACCCCTAGTCCACGTTGTTGAAGCACTCACACAAGAGTATTGATTCCGGTCACCAAGTCTCTCCCAAGAGCACCACTTGACTCGCCACAAAGGCTAGCCACTTAGGCACTTGCCATGATCCCTTGGTCACCTTGATGCCGCCTCCACTAAGGAGCTTCTCCACCAAGGAAGGGGGTCTCCACGTCCCCCGCACAAAGTGTCCTCGCCGCTCCACACCAAGCCGGAGTGTCGATGACAATTGTCGGTGAGCCACTTAGGCCCCAAGGCTTCCGGTGAAACTTGTACAACTTGATTCACTCAAGAATCACCTCACAAGGTTGGCACAACCTTGCACTCACTCAGCTCTAAGCTAAGCCTATCACTAAGCACATACACCAACCATATGCAAGTCTATGGAAGAGCAATTACGCACTTGGATGGATTGGATATGATCTTCTTGGTGTATTGAACTCCTCTGCACTTCCACACAATCCAGAAACCTCAAATGGGTATGTGGAGGGGGTATAAATAGCCCAAGGTATCCAAAGAGCCGTTGGCTAACGGCCTCTGAAAAAGTAAGCGTCAGATGAACCGATGCTATCCTTTTCAAGGCGTCGGTTCTTCCGGTGCCCCTTCCACGTCACTTAGCCGTTGAGGTTCTCTGACAGAACTACTCTGATGCTCTGCACCGACGCACTGTGGGTTCATCCGGTGCTGAAGACCCCGCGGCCAAATCGTCTCTGTTAGCTTCCACATGACCGTTGGATGAACCGCTGCTGACCCGTCGGTTCATCTGGTGCTTAAGGCTTCATCTTGGTGCGTCTCTGTATTGTTCAAACACGACCACCGGATAGACCGACGGTTCCCTCCAATGGACCGTTGGTTCATCCGACGCTGCTGTCTTCGCGGCTCCTCTTGTCCAATTCATCCGACGCAACTAGAAAAGGGACCGTCGGTTCATCCGACGGTATCAAGTTAACTCCAGTCGTTGCGTAGTGTACCAAGTGGTCCGACGCTATTGCACCGATGGTACCGTCGGTTTATCCGACGGTGTCTTTTTCCTTCGTTTTCTTCGCGTCTTCAACTTGGATCTTTGCTTCAACTTAACATACTTAACATGCCATTACTTATAGCCTCAAAATATATACTAAGTCCTCAAATTTTCTATAAGTAACCTAACATGCCCATGGTATGTTAACTTGTGGTGCATTTTAGCTTGTGCATGGTATGTTAACTTGTGCATGATGTGTTAACATGTGGTAACATCCATGGGACCTAGGAATGCCTGCAAAGACATGCTAGACAATGTGGTTAGTCCCATTGCTTGTGTTAGCATGAATCACCAAAATCAACTCGCACAAATGGCAAATGGGGCCATGTTCGCTACACATGTTTCACAGTGTGTTTCCTCAAGTGGATGTGAGCGGAACTAGAGTACTTTTGTGTTGCTCCATACAAAGGTTCGCAATCGGTTGACACAAAAGAAACTTAACAAGCTTGTGTATGTCAACTACAACCTTCGGCTGCAACTTGAGGACGTCTCTGATTGGCGTGATGATGAAGGTGATATTATTGAGCACCTAGGCCAACTTAACTTCTATGATGAGAAAAATTCGGTGCGGAAATGGATGGAATATGGTAAATCAAACCGGGAGCTAGTTCTTGATCAGAAGGATGAAGACAGTGACATACCTATCCTGTCCTAGCTTGTGAGGGATCAAATAGACCCCAAAGATCTCAAAACGGTTACGGGTGATGATTGCATTAGTGATTGGGCACGAAGAAATGTGGGTAGCAGTCACATAGGAAAGAGGAAGTTCCAGAGTTGTCCCTTGTTGGGTGACCCAAAGTGTCAAAAAGGCAAGACAAAGGCACTAGAAAAACCAGTGATCAGCGACGCCTCCAGTGATGATGGGGATGGTCAGCGTAGTCCACTATACCAGGAGTCTGGGGATAGCAGCTCATCTGAAGATGACGGTGATGATGATGATCGTGATGGTGATGGTGATGGTGCTGGTGGTGGTAATGCTGGTGGTGCTGGTGGTGGTGGTGGTGGTGATGATGATGGTGGTGGTGGAATTCGTTTCACAGGTATACACACATACATTTACACAAATGTATGATGTTTTTGACTATAAGTACTAATTATGATCCATGGTTGACTGAAGGGGAGACTGAATACACACATGCTACTCAGGATCGTGACCATGGAGCACCACAGTCACAGAGGAGAACGGTTGGAGCGTCGCAATACGAACCGATGTACTCTTCCTCCCATAGTGAGACCTCTAGTCACAGTCTTTTTATCCCATTCCTGACATAAACACGCAGGCACAGACGACATGGGTGTATGAATGGGAAGACCCCCATTTTTACAAATGTTAGTTAGTGAATGGCAGACAACATCAACGTGGACGGGACTAACTTAGCAATAGTACAAGTCTGAGTTGCTTAGGGTGAGAGGCTTGAATGTCATGTCCATCGCCGAGTACCACTCCGCATCCCAAATGGGGGTCTTTCCTTTCTACCATTGAACTTTTATTGTGTTGTATGACTTGTATCGAATTATTTATATTTGAACTATCAACTCACTTATGCACGCTTAATATTATTGTGTTTGGTGTGGTATTTCTATGCATGACTACAAATTATTTATTGGGGGTGGTATTTAACACTACTTTGTGCCAACATCATGCCAAAATTTTCATTTCTTTCAAGTTGGAGACCTTTTTTCATTGGAACGGTTTAATGCAATCCGTAGCGGTTTTAATCCAACGGTGCGATATAAATTATTTATACCGCAGTAAGCCGCGGGAAACCGTTTGTATTGCCCATTTTCATTTGGAATTTGAATTCGAGCGGTACCGAACGGTAAACCGCTTAAACCGCTCGGTAAACCGCTACCGCTAGCGAGCAGTTTATTTAAACCGGTTGGTAAAAAAACCCTGCTCCACACTTGAATGCTAGGGTTGGATTTTAGATTCAAGTAGGTGGGAGTCAATGCTTGAGTGAGAGAGAAGCAAGAGACACTATTTCAGCGTAGGGGAGGAGAGGAATGATCGTTGGGGACGAAGGGGAATAAATACCTCGAGATTCAGATCTGTAACAGTAACTTTGAAAACCTGGAACCTCCGGGAAATTTCTCGGAACCTTCGCGAACCGAAAGACTCAACGCGTTGTCAGGGTACAACTCGAAACCTCTGGGGAAAAGCTCGAAGCTTCTGGGAAACACAGAGATGAATAGAGAGTGACAACAGGGTGTTGAGGCTTTTTGTGGCTGGGATAGATTTTGTTTTGGATGAGAGTTAAGCGCTTGGTTCCATCCTAACCACCATTAGTATCCCTCTTGATAGTACAACTTCTCCTATACTCAAATTCAAAATATAAAAAGAATTAGTCTTCAACTTAAGAAAAGCCTTTCTTTAGAATGAGGGGTCTCCTTTCTCACTTTTGCACCCATGATCTAATAAATACCTGTCACAAACACTTACAAGCTCATTAGTTCTTTAATTGTGTGGTCAACTACACCAAATCCCACTTAGGGGCTTGATTGCACTTACAATCTCCCCTTTTTTGGTAAATGTTGACAACCCAATTAAAATCAATATTTAATTGATAAAGACTGAGCTTTTGATAAATTGAATACAAGGCTCCCCCTTAGTATATGCAATATTCATTTTGAATGGAAGAGAATGTCCTTTTAAGACATGTTTGCATATATTATGGGTAAGTGAAACAAGATACATTGTATTCAATCAATTGTGGGGTGCAAACAGATGTGAACATGTAATCGTGATGCATATGCCAGATTAAAAACAAACAGAGAACCAACTGTGTCCAGATTCCGGAAGCTCCGGAAAAATTCCCAGAACCTCGGAGATTGAGATCTCACTGAGCCTCCGGAGAATTTTCCGGAACCTCCGGATTCTGGCAACACAGCAGTTCCAACAATCAATCACAGGCAATAAATAACCACAAATAACAGGGACTAGCATAAATTGAAGTAAGGAAACCAAATCTAGCCCTATTACTTCACAACAGAGTTTTCAAAGTTTTCACATCCCATAAGTTGTCCACAACCACATCCAACACTTGCCAACAGAGGCAAGCTTAAGTACCAAGTAGTTACAGACCACAAATGAGTTCAGCTGAGAATTAGATAAAGCAAAGCAACAATAGCAGCATCCCTCAACTCACAAAAGCTAGCAACAGGAGCATGTCAACATGGAAATCATCTCAATCTTTCTCTTTCTCCACCTTTGTCAACATGTAACAAAAAGGAAGAAGAAGAAAGAGAGGAAGCGAAGCAGAACCTGCAGGTCACCATCACTCGTTGGTCCAGGAGTCCTCGGTCTCCTCCTCTTCTCCAGTGCCTTTAGCTTCATCAGATGCAGCGTCCTTGCCATGGGGCTTGGTTGGAGTGCGAAGAGACTTCTTGCTTAGGACCCTTAGCCTTGTGCAGCTTGGCACTGAGAGGCTCATCATCACTTGATTCATGCTTTTCATCTTCGGTCTCACTAGATGTGGAGTTAGGGAAGAAGGAAAAAGTGGGACGTGGATCCAGATGTGAAGCTGAGATGTTTGCCTTGAGGAGTAGCTTGTTTACATCTTTCCGCAGTTCATAGGTTTGTGTCGCATTGTACTTGCAGAAAGCAAACACGTCCCTTAGCATGCTTTTGATCTTCTTGCCTCCCTTGTCCTTCTTCGCTGCAGCACTGCTTGGGCCTCCATTAGAGGACAAATCAACAGTGTTTTTGGGCTCCAAGACAGCCTTCATAGCATCAACTTGCTTTTGATGAGACCACTGCTTGATATGGTAGGAGGGATGCTCACCATCCTTTTTGAATATCAGCCCAGTCACATGCTCAATGATGTACATGATGTAGGGAGCATATGGGAAGTTTCTGATGCCATTGTCCATCACTTTGACAGAGAAAGGTTCAGCCCCTGAAAATTAGATTTGTGGCGTACTTCCTAAGATATGTGGAGTCACTGCCACCTTTGGGACCAGTGGTGGTACCATCTGCCAGCTCCTGTAGCTCATAGTCCGCGACAATCCTATCACCCTTCATGTGACCTTCATTATGAATAATGTCAGCCTTCCTGTCCTTTTCTCCAAAGCCCAGTAGTCTGCCAAAAGTGGTGAAGTCCACCTTATAGTGAACCCCCTTCTGTCATCTAGTGAATCTCATCTTCCTCAACATCATAGAAGAAGGTGGCATGGAACTGAGCAATGACCTCGGTGTTCCAGTCATATCTGAAGCTCATCAAATCCTTGATGTTCCATTTTTCAACCAGCTCCAAGACCTCCTCTGCCTCTGGTCAGCCCGCCCCATGTCTCTCAAAGTGATGCCAGTCTATCCACTTCATACCAATGATCTTGTTTTTGCTTGAGAGAACAGAGCTATAACTAAAAATGGAAGACACACCAGAATATGTAATCAATAGTTGCCAACTTGGGAGAGGCATATGGATTCTCCTCTCTAGCCATATTCACTTGATTGCCCAGCCCCTCATAGTTTCTGTGCTCAAAGGTGAAGGAGTTGTCATATTTTGTTGGTGGCCTCTTCTTCGGGTTGCTTCTGTGGTGCACAAGATAGGAGGTGTCCATCTGAGCCATGGGAATAGCACAATCAACTTCTACAGGTATTGTTTTCCCTTCTGATCCTCCATTGTCTACAACCTGGGGTACTACATTCATCCCTCTGCTACCTGAGATGCTCCCTCCACCTTTGCCCATTCTAGGTGTGGCCTTGCCTCTAGAACTCTGCCCACTGCCAACAACCCTAGCTGCCATGTGAAAAGCCTTCTCCCCCTCAGGACTGACATAGGGTATTGCCCTCTTCTCCTTTCTGGGGCTTGGTTCTCCTGACATCTGGATAAGGAGAGAGAGAGAGAGATAGGATGTAGATGATTAGAATAGAGTGAAAAATGAGATGGAAACACTTTGAGAGAGTAAGGTTGAGCTTTGAATCAAGAACAACACCACTATTGCTGCAGAGCACGGAACCTCCGGGGATTTTCCCAGAACCTTCGGGTTCTGACAGTAACAAAAGATTGTTTTTCGATTCAACTTTCAACTGAAATCTAACACAATGTATCTAAATCACTAACACTCAGAATCAACTAGGATCGCATCTACACTAAGATTTAGAACCGAATCCAATATTTCAGATAGATATGAGAAGAATAGGGTTCATCACCTTGGATCAGCAGAAGAAGAGAGGGAAGAGGTTCCCGGTGTCGGAGAAGACGCCTAGTGATCCTTAGGTTCATGGAGAGGACCACGAGAGCGAGGGGAGGCCGAGCGAGATGGATCTTGGCGACAGCACCACAGCCCCCCTACTTCACCATCTTCGAGCACCTCGGTGTGGATGAGGGCACGCACGTCCAAGATGCTCTCCTTCTCCGTAGCAAGTGACTTGGCTGATGGCGGAAGCAAGCTATGGCGAGAGGCGGCGGAGAGGCGATGGAGAGCGGCGGCATGGGAGAGAGAGAGTGTGTGTGGTTGTTCGGTGCAGTGAAAAGGATAGGATGTGAAGTTACTGCAGTGCGATAAAGAGGGGAGTTACCCAAAAGGGGTAAAAGATAAGATTCCAACAATATTCTCCTTTGATTCCTTTTGACTCTGTCTGACTGCCAACCGCTTAAGTCACGGAACCTCTGAGGAATTCTCCGGAACATCCAAATTCAGAAACTAGAACTAAATGCTAACGACCTTGACAGATAAGGGCCTGGAGCTTTGGGGAAATATCCCGGAACCTCCGAGCTCTGAGAAACAGACACATTGAGCTTTTGTTTCAACTGATACTTGGCACTTCTTTGATCTTAACTCTTAGGTTATGGACTCCTTATCTCAAGAGGCTAGATAAAACCGATCAACACATAATTATAGCCACTTTAGACAAGTTGGGATATAAAAATAGATTTTGAAACACATGTATGAAAGTTTTTCAAAAAAAAATTTTCAGCAAAGCAACTCAATAAATTTAGGCATGCTAGAAATCAATCCACACAACGAGAATCAAGAATATTTAGCTCATTCCTCAAATTACAAAACCTTGACTCATCGAGAGGTTAGGTGAAGATATCGGCTAGTTGTTTTTGGTGCTCACATGACTTAAAGCGATATCTCCTTTGGTTTCATGGTCTCTCAAGAAGTAATGACAGATGTCTATATGTTTTGTACAAGAGTGGCTTACAAGGTTGTTTGCAAGCTTTATGGCACTTTCATTGTCACACAAAAGTGGGATATGGGTAAAGTGACATCCGTAATCTTTTAAGGTTTGCTTCATCCAAAGTAGTTGAGCACAACAAGCGCTGGCTGCAACATCCTCGGCCTCGGCGATGGAAAGGATTACTGAGTTTTGATTTTTAGAACTCCAAGACACTAAAGACCTACCAAGGAATTGGCAAGTCTCCGATGTACTCTTTCTATCTACCTTGCAACCGGCATAATCAGAATATGAATAGTCAAGTAGATCGAAAGTGGAGCCCTTAGGATACCACAAGCCAAGGTTAGGGGTATGCACTAGATATCCCAAGATTCTCTTTACAGCCATGAGATGGCACTCTTTCGGGTTAGCTTGAAATCTAGCACACATCCACACACTAAGCATAATATCCGACCTACACTAGTAGGGATGTTGTCATCAATGACGTTGCATTAACGTCATTGAAGACGCCAGAATGGTCACAATTAGTATTTTGTGACGATTTTGTGACGATTTTGTTTTGGTCACTATGGTGGCGTCACATTTGTTCATCGGTGATGAAATTGGTTTTTCCGTCATAGATGTGTCTCCAATCTGTGACGAATTTTGTGTCGTCATGGATTTAAATTCATTCCATGACAAACATTTTTTGTCATAGATTATACCCTGTTTTCGTCATAATTTCACGTCCGCCTGGCTAACTGACGTCGCCGTTAACGCCGTTTGTGATGTGTGACGATCAAATTTGGTCACAGATGTTCCTATGTTTTGGTCATAATCTTCCGTTAACGGCGTTTGCATCTGACGTGGCGCTGACGTCAGCTATGACGTGGCGGTGACGTTGTTGGTGTTTAAACCTCTCGACCTCCATGGGAGGTACCCGCAGCAAGGTAGAAGGTGGGGATCGCCATGATCTGGAACTCGAAGGTATGCGCGAGGACACAAGACACAAGATTTATACAGGTTCGGGTAGCCAGAGTAGCTACCCTACGTCCTGTTTAGAGTAGTATTGCCCTGCGCTTGGTGTTGTTCCCCGGAGGGATTGGGCTGTGCGGCTAGGTACCCGGCCTTCCTTTATATAGTCCAGGGGGCGGGTGCCTAGTCGGTTACAAGGTAGGAGTCCTAGTAGGATTACATAGTACGAGTCCTAGTAGGAATACATGGGAATCCTAGTAGGAGTACGTCTTCATCCTTCCTTGCGGTACCCGGGGTGTATGCCCCACAAGCCCCCGAGCACGTTGTAGTCGAGAGTAGTAGTTCGAGTAGTCTCGAAGCCTCTGCGAGTAGTTCTTGAGCATCCTCGAGTACTGCTTGGAGAAGCCTTCAATAGTACTTGAACTGCCACGAGGCTAGAAGGTGGTCCAGCTCATCAGTCTTGAAGTCGAGATTATATGGAAGTGCGATTGCAAAATCGCACTCCATATGGAGTAGCCCCCGAGCCTTAGGTTGAGTTGTAGACTCTGGCTGAGGGTCAATCTTGATTCTGCTTCCGTCTTGAAAAAATCAACTGGTGGGTGTAGCCTAGTAGCCCCCGAGCCTTGGAACGATTGAAGAATCAATCCAAGGGTCTTCAGTGTTTGCGGAAGTCATCATCTGAGTACACTTGTAGCGTTCAGCCCCCGAGCTCATCGCCAGGTGAGCCGTGGGAGCCACGTCGAGTAGTTGTTGGTGTTGAGCCCCCGAGCTAGAGAGCTAGCAGAGACTACTCAAGTTGTCATCGAGTAGTAATTTGGTGCGTAGCCCCCGAGATTGGGAACTAGCCGCGCCAGTGGAGGTACGCGGAGCGTACTAGAAGTCGTCACTGAAGCTTGACCTGAAAGTAGAGATGCGTACATTATGTAGCATTGTTGTAGAAATTGAATCTACAAATGACAAATACAAATATGAATATAGATGTAAATGTCATGTGTCATGCTCTTGTTGTGGTCGTTAGGCGTCGAGTAGTTAGCCTGATGCGGTATAGCGCCCAGTCTCTGTGGCCGCTGTTTAGGCATAGCCGCTGGGGGCGTGGAGGCATGACAGGAGAGCTGGTTTAAGCGCCCGGTCTCTGAGGAGCCTGTTTCGCCGTAGTCGCTGGGGACGTGAAGGCATGACAGGAGAGCCGAGGCTTTGCGCGGATCAAGGCGTGTGCTACTGGAGCGAGACCATTAAGAGGTAGACGAAGGTAGTCGACATGGCGACAAGAGAGAGCGCGATTGCTCGTTGTTCTGCATGGCGGAGAGCAAGATTGCGCAGTGCCTCCTCAGGGTGTAGCCGTTGTGCGCCTCCAGCACTCAGTACACGAAACGTCGTGGCAAGAGCCTCGTAATTTGGTGTACCAAGCCTGTGACAGTCAGTCAATATCCCCTAGGAATAATTGGCACGGTGTAGCTCTACTGGCAAGTAGCCGTTGAGAGGCGTACACGGAGTAGTCTTCGGCGTTGGTTCCTGTATGTGGAAAACAAGCCAAAGAAAAAAATGATTATTGAAATAAGTGACTTAGCTTAATTCGCGGACGAGTGTCGACGAAGCCGTGGCGGCCGGTGATGGAGCCGCGACGGTTGGAGCTGAAGTCGACTAGTCGGAGGTGGATCCGACTAGTTGTTGACGTCGCGGGAGCCGTCCTCGACTAGTTTTCTGGTTGAGACTAGTCGAGGTAAGTAGTCGAGGTAGTCGTACACCCAGAAGAAGACGTCGCGGCGGCGTATAGCGTAGTCTATGTAGAGCCGCTGTGGCGGGGAGACGAGTACTTGCGGCGCATGGCGAGGTTGACGTAGAGCTTGAGTAGTTGGTGTAGTTGTATTTGCGTATGTCGCTTGTGTGCACCAAGCAATGATCTTGTGATCTTGAGTTTCCTGGTGTGCATCTCCATGTGTACACAATAGGAGCATTATTCCAATAGGTAGCCTCCCGTGTGCGCAACAGCAATGATCCTAATGGCTTGAGGCGTGCATGAGGCACAAAGCTTCATTATTTTTTTTCTTTTTCCGAGAATACTCTCTAGATGTTGCATCTTCTACTTCTGCATGCGCCAGTCTCTGGTCTTGGAGTGCGTCGACTCCATCTCGAACAAGGAGGTGGAGCAGCACGCCATTGCTAGTTTTGAAATTGATTCCATCTCAGACTTGGTCCCGACATATTACGCTGAGCTGCTCACGCGCGATTCGAACACAAGCGACGAGCAGATTGATTTCACTAGTGAAGGTCCTTCGAATCCGCTAGTGATCATGACGATGGCCCCACGGTGGGCGCCAGCTGTCGGTGTTTAAACCTCTCGACCTCCATGGGAGGTACCCGCAGCAAGGTAGAAGGTAGGGATCGCCATGATCTGGAACCCGAAGGTACGTGCGAGGACACAAGACACAAGATTTATACAGGTTCGGGTAGCCAGAGTAGCTACCCTACGTCCTGTTTAGAGTAGTATTGCGCCATGCGCTTGGTGTTGTTCCCCGGAGGGATTGGGTTGTGCGGCTAGGCACCCGGCCTTCCTTTATATAGTCTAGGGGGGCGGGTGCCTAGTCGGTTACAAGGTAGGAGTCCTAGTAGGATTACATAGTACGAGTCCTAGTAGGAATACATGGGAATCCTAGTATGAGTACGTCTTCATCCTTCCTTGCGGTACCTGGGGTGTATGCCCGACGATGTCATCAATGACGTGGTAGCTGACGTCATCTTTTTGGAATCGTCATAGAAGACAAGTTTATATCATCATAAAATGATATTTGCCATTGTCACCGTTTGATATAAATTGGTCACAGATTTGCCATTGTTTTGGTCACAGGCTGCCCTTTATTGAGCCACGTGGCTTCATCTGATCAGTTTTATTTCGTCACAAAAGTGCAAATGGTAATTATCAATACAATTTACAAATAATACTGAAATAACAAAAATTGTATAAATTAACAGATCCAGTATTCCAATGACCATACAACTCCATAACTCAACTCAATTCATATTATTACTAACATTACAACAAATTCGAACTATGTTGATGGTGTATTTTTGTACACCTAGCATGTTCATTACACTTTGGTTTGGATTTGATTATGGAACTAACCCGCCACTAGGCACACTAATCATATAACAAGTTCATCTTTGTGCATGGATTTGGAAGTGTTGTGTTTATGTAGGAAAACATGGACATAAAGGACGGATTCGCAACAAGTTCAAAGGAGCATTTACGGAGTCTTGTTCGTGTTCATGAGCTTGATGAAATCACTTCCAATGGTGGCAAGGACCGAAGTGCTACGAGGAACACCCCCGGGGATTGAAGCGTAGAAGATCGAACTTCATGCGAAGAGAACCTCCATCTTGGACGCGAGGATAACATCATCAAAATCATGCAAGTGGAGGGGGCAAAGTACATAAGTGCATAAGGACCCACGGAGCAAAAGGGGCGACCGAACCGGCCGAAAAGGGCCCGGAGCCGGTCGGCCCGGAGCCGGCCGGACCCGGCCCTCGTTCCGGCACCGGTTCGGTCCCGTTTTCCTTGCCCTCGAAGGATCTTCAACCCTAAAAGCCCCGAGGCGCCGCCAACACCGAGGGAGGAGTCATTCGCACCAGAAGGCCATCTGTTGACGGATAAAAGACGTATCCCTCTACGATCCGCAAGCGTACGGACCCCACACCTTTTTCACCACGGGATTCCCAAGGTTCTTGTCAATCCGCGGAGCAAGGGGATTACTAGCGCTTAACCAAGTACTAATCTAGTTGAATGGAAAACCTTTGAAAGAGAGTATTAAACTAAAAGTAAAGACAATCTAACCTAAGTTAATCTAAGTTAAATTGATCAAACAAATATAGGGTTAAACTATATGGTAAAGGGTGAACACAAGAGAGTGATTAAGAAAGATAAGCGTTCCCTCCCTAGGATCTAGGATAACATGGTATGCATCTACTACACGAAAGCGGTAAACCAATCTACCGGGGGTTGTGACCACGGTTTCGCCCTTTCCCTCCTCTCGTACTGTCACTACGCGAAGGTATTCGTGACTAGACCTATGATGGACACGGTATGTTGATGGAATCTATGGGAGTAGCGGATATCATACGCCCGAAAAACACGGTGGCCTACCTTAATCATCAAAGCATCATCAACATGAAAACAATAGATTGAAACCACGAATCATGTAGCGATCACATAGCATGTATCCATCTAATCCTAGGGATGAACGGAGACATTACCCCATCATCTTACACGGATTGAAGCACATAGGGGTGATGGAGACTCCCAGAGAACGTCGTCGATGAAGATGGCGGCGATGGAGCTTGGGAACACCCCTAGGCCAACGGCTTGGAGTCCTCCTCTTGCTTCCTTCTCTCCGCCGGCGTTGATCCTTGCGACGAGCTCATCTAACTCTCTCCTTCATCTTGCGGCGGCGGTTTTCGGTGATTGGCGTCGGTAGGATGATTTGTTCGATGTGTCGGTCGACGGCGGCGGAGGCAATAAATAGACAAACACCTAGGGCAAAGGGGGGACCGAACCGACCTCGGAGTGGGCCGGGCCGGTCGGACCGGGCCGGCCGGCCCAGCCCACTTCGGCCGGTTCGGGCCCGGTTTTCTCCCCGGTTGCTTCTCGCGTGATCCCTTATTCGTGTGCACTTGCATGTGGGCCTTTGACGTCGTTTCCTTCACGGTTTAGGCTTGAATCCTTGCTATGCAAGCTTCGCTGTTTTCTGGTTGAGTCCCTGAAGACTTGCATGTTGACGCTTCGGTCCTCGGGTCATTTGGAGTCATGTTCATCGCGTGTCTTGACTCTTGTCGGGCTTCATGATCTTCTTCCAAAGTGCTTGGTGAACTTATCCCGAAAGTCTCCTCTTTAGCGTAGATTTCCTGCGTAAACAACAAACTCCAAAATCGACATGCAAGTGTGAACTTGTTATATCATTAGTATGCCTAGTGGCGGGTTAGTTGCAAATCATAATCGAAACCAATGTATAACAAGTACTCTAGGTTGACGGAAATTCACCGTCAACATCTCCCCCATGCTTAAACCTTGCTCGTCCTCGAGTAAGTGGTCCTCGCTTAAAAGGGAAATCAGCGTTGCCTTCCAATGTTATCCCTGCACTTAGTCATTCATGACGAGACAAATTGCTCTCTCTTAAGAATTTATTTTTAAAGTTCAAGTTGTGACCGGCTTCTTTTTCATTATGGAAGATAGACTAACAATAAAGAACAAGCCACATTTAACACGATGCTCTCAAACTTAAGTGAACTTCAAACCATTACCTTGTCACATGGAAGATTTTCAAAAAGATGCATATCAAACATAAGTGAAAATCTCTTGCAAGAGCTCATGGAACACTCATCTCATCAAGTCACTCAAGCCTATACTAGATTATTTTCAACCTACTCTACTCATATGTGATGGTGGAAGGCTTATGTGGAGCTTGGAAGGTTAAAAACAATCCTAGCAAAACATACATCCGAAATATTGTCAAATTAAGAGAGAGGTCTATTGGAATTACCGAGACTCGTCAAAAAGGCCATGGAAAATAAATGTTGGAAAGAGAGAGGGATGAAACACACACATTTAGATAAGTGGACATGTGCAAGTGGCAAATGGATGATCCCGAGGCACGAGTGAAGTCCTCGTTATCGGATTGCACATGGTTGGAAGATTTGAGTATGGATGTGTCATCAAGGCACTTGAGAACTTATGAAGCAAAAAGATCCGAGGAGCATCTTTATTATATTCTTTTTACTTTTATTTTATTTCCTTCTCTTTTTCTCTCTTTCTTTTTTTTTCACTTTATTCTTGCTATTTTTCTTACTTTTCTTTTCTTCTCATCATAATTTTTTTCTTTTTTTCAGTTTTTTTCTCTTTTTTTTTCTTTTTTCTTTTGCTCCTCAAAACTTTTTGCAACATAATACTTACATAGCATTTGTGTCAGAGAATGACCCCTCCCCCATGCTTGAACGATGCTCGTCCTCGAGCATAAAAGAGAGGGGAAATGACTGCTAAAGTAAGTATAAATTCCATAATCTTGCGGAATATTTGAATTTCCATCGAGAATTTTACTCCATACTCAAATTGGGTTGTGGACAAGGAGGTGTTCACAAAAAGATGTTTTTGGTTTAGGGTGGATGCCCAGCGAAGTTTGTGAAATTTTCGATGTGAAAACCCACAATGCATGGACAAAAAGGCTAGCATGAAAAAGTTACACAAAGGAATGACCAGCTTCTTAGTCTCGAACCATAGAAATCAATCCTAATCCAACTCATCAAAACATATGTTTGCAATCTACGAGTTTTGTTATCATAAAACATATATGTATATGGCTTTGGTAGGTAGAACTTTGCAAGAGCATCACAAATTTGTAGATAGCATAAAAGTTAAGTTTTCATAAAAACAACAAGTTATCCGTCTATCCATAAACTTAAATCAAAGAGCAAAGATATGTATGTGGGTCTAGAGTATGGTCATTTCACCTCCACAAATAAAAGAGCCGGTATTTAAATTAATTTCAGATCATATTATAGAGAGCAATCAGCCAAGACATGTATAACTTCATGTAGGTAAAACAAAGCGGCAACTTTCATCATCTTTCCGTAAGCAAAGGCAATATAGAACATCGAGGT
This sequence comes from Cenchrus americanus, assembly GCA_947561735.1. NCBI lineage: Eukaryota > Viridiplantae > Streptophyta > Magnoliopsida > Poales > Poaceae > Cenchrus > Cenchrus americanus. The sequence continues at coordinate 100,239,169 of OX387239.1, read as the reverse complement.
GAACACATGGTCATGCTTATCTATTGAAAGTAAAAAGAAACCTAGGTTGTCCTCCTAGTAGCCATTTTATTGTTTGAAGAGAAAAACAAAAGGTTGCACCTAGTTGATGTTGAAGGCATACTTACAAGCATTTGTGTTTGGAAAAGAGAAGGTCCATGGAGATGTTACCATCCTTTGTAATTCTTCGTTGCCTTCTTCCGACATCTCCATGTATCGATGTGGCTTTTGCTTTTGTCTTGATTTATTAATGCTCCTAAACTTCTGAATTTGATCTTGTATGCTTAATGGAGTCATTGGTCACCCTTCTCTTCAATGTTGTCATCACCATCTCCTCTTTCTTGTTCTCATCATCTCCTTGCTGTCTCTTTTTCATGGATTTCCCCCTCTGTCCAGAACAGAAAATATATCTAAATATAGCTCTATTGAAAAGTTTATGAAATTACCTTTCCAACGTGTGGTCATTCATCAAAAACGGAGTTCAAACAAGGGAGCTATGTCCGTTTTACTTCAGCGCTGCGTGCTGTCCAAAACTGATTTCAGGACGTGTTGCACTCGGTGATTCGGGCATAACCGCTTGTAGGAACCTCCGATTGTCTTGATTCTTGATTTGTTGGAATCGTAACTTCATGGGTCTTCTAAATATCCAAAAATACCTAGTGTTTTCCCTTTGAGACCATGCAGAATTTTGATGAGATTGGTGACTTCTTGCGCATTGATCTGGAGATGTTAACGATCTTTATCAATCTATCTTCTAGAGTGTCATGTTGCACTTCCGTGTTGAAGATTCAGGGTCTCCCCCATGCTTAGCATTTTGCTAGTCATGGAAGAAGAAGACAAAGCACTTCTTAGCCATCCTTCAATCTCCTTGTAGTGAGAGTCTTTATCTTGCCTGTAAAACGTTTTAAACGCACATTCTACCCCAAGGTGACGGTTGGGAGTAGATAGAATTGCCAACAATCCAACAATGTCTCTAAGATTCTTAACTTGTGGCATAATTAGTTTAATGAGGAATAAAAACCTAATGAGTGTACGTGGTGCAAGGTGTGTATGCACATGATAGGAAAGCATATAAACAAAGACAATGTTTTCACCTAGTTCTAAACACCATGTTTACAACTAGGTTGCTGAACTTCTCCATAGCCATAAAGGTTTATATATCTAGGGTTAAAACACCATGTCTATCCCTAAATCAATAACTCTTATAGCACAAGAAAAATTAAGCGCATTGCAGAGCTTATAAACTAACCAATGCAATATGAAAACATATGAAAAGCTAGCAAGGTTTATCGAACTTAACGATGATGGTCCGCAATCTTGTTTAAACACCACGTTTACACAAGATCACAAAAGGAAAATACCCATAGGGCCATATGAAGCATTAACATGGAAACTGAAGCATACATCATTAAGTATATAAAACAACCAAGCCAACTATGTGCAAAACATGTATACACAAAGAAACATCACGAGGATAACAAAATGCAATGCATGCAAATAAATAAGATCATGAACATGATGGTGGTTCTAAAAAAAGGAAAACTGAACTTAGATTAATAACCACAAGTTGATCATCATAAGACAGTGCCATTCTTTTATTTTCTCTAAGAAAGTAGTAAAAATATAAAGAAACGGGTTGCCTCCCGAAAAGCGCTTCATTTAAAGTCATAGAGCTCGACTTTCTCACATACCTTCTTTTCGTTGCATAGCCATGGCCCTTCATGCAAGAAGAAAAGGTACCAATGCAGCTTTAATTTACTTCCCATGTTGTGCTTGATCACTTATAGAAGACTTGCCCAAAGCATCCTTTTGTTTCATCATTATCTCCTTCTTTATCATCCTTCGGTGCTGCCTTCACTCCATGAAAATTTTTTTTAATGTCCAGAACAGAAAGTATACTCAAGCTCTACTCCATTGCACAGTGCACAAAATTTCCTTTCCAACGAGTCTTCATTTGCTCAAATCGGACTCCGGACAAGAGAGTTACGTCGGTTTTACTTCGGTGATGAAATCTGTCCTGAAATTTCAGAACGCGCAACGCTCAATGTTTTCTCCATAACTCCTTGCACGGGTCTTCAAACTTGTTGGTTCTTGATGCGTTGGAATGGTAACTTGATGGAGCTTCTGGATATCTCATTTTCTTCATTTGTACACCTCTGAACAAGCTCTCAAATTGATGAAGACAGCAGCATCCATCGCGGGATTCGGAGAGGTTGATGATTTATCTTGCAACTCTTTCAGGCATGACTTCTTTTTTTTTTTCATTATTCAAGCCTTGTCTACATGGTTAGTGAAAATCGGGCCTTTCCCGACATATGATTCTTTAAGGTCACTAGCTTGACCAAGCGCAAAGCATGATCGAGATTTACAAAACTTATTGTAAACATACGCGTCCATAATTAACACCACATGTGAATTGTAGCAACAAGTCAAGGTGTAAATAAAAGAAGCATATGTTTCATGCATAGCACTTAGCTTATCATTAGGCAAAGGTTGTTTAGGTGTGACATTAATTGGATCAAAAATAAATGTTTCCTCTTCTTCATTCTCAAGAAAATCTAGCCTATCAACATGATCACTATTGGAACAAGGCATAGACATTAAACTATCATTCATACTATTGGTTGAGCATGAGTATTTGAATTTATCAACATCAATACCAATAATATCTTGAGATTTCAGCGCGTACCTTGGCCTTAGAGATTTTTCAACAAGAGTGATATTTGGTTCATCAAGCGGTGTTGAAGGCGAATCGATCTCAACAAGTGTAGTTGCCTCTTCATCACCATCTTGCAATTTCTTCAACTCATCATGTGGAACATGTAATCCTTCAACTATGTATGCATTCATATCTCCTTTGAAGTCTTCTTTATCAACCAGATCTTCATCTTCAAAGACTTGTATGTTGCTTTCTTTATCTTCCATGTACCACATGTCGTCAAGATCGCTAATTGTTGATTCACTCTTTCCTTCATCCTTGAGTCCTTCCATGTCTTGATTTGCTAGTGTGTAGGCTTCAATAGCACACAAGCTATCATCTAGCTTGAGTCCTATCTCCTCCCATTTATCCTTTGAGTCACTAGGCTCATCACGGTTGTACTCTTCTCTTCCTTCATCATAAATCTTTGATTTGTCAAACCGGTCGATCCATCCTTCATCTCCTTCTTCTCTTTCTTCTTCAAACATCTTTTGGATCGACTCTCCACTCATCTCTTGATCAAATATATCTTCAACTAGTTTGGCAACGTGTCGGCGTTCCTCCTTCCTTCGGTAGTTAATTAGTGGGGCGAAATCAACTTGAACCCAACCGGATTGCTTGAACTCCGCCAATGGTCTAGCATTCCACATACTTCGGCCTACATTCATGTTAATTTCAACATTTTTAACATCCGAAATGACTTCTCTTACCTTGGGAAGTGGATCTTCACTTTCTTGTATGGTCGGTTCATCTTCCTTGACCTTCGGTTCATCTTTTTCAGAAATTTCAGCAAGCACCTTGGGCTTGATTTTGTCATTTTGCTCCTCTCGACAACATCTTTGCCAATCTCGTATTGTTCTTTGTCCATTGCTTATCCTTTGTAAGATTTGTGCGGCTTCACTAATTGTTTTATCCATTATATCACCGCCCGCACACATGCTTACAAAACGAGACGAGTTAGGGGTTAGTGAAAAATAAAAGGTATGCAACATCAAGTCACCGGAAAATCCCAAGTTCGGGCCTTGCTCAAGTAGTTCATTAAATCGGTCCCATGCTTCATCAATTCCTTCATCCTCTCCTTGCTTGAAATTGAGCACTTGCCTCCTTAAGTCTTGGACCTTGCTTATGGGAAAGAACTTCAAAAGAAACTTCTTCACTAGCTCATCCCAATTTCCTTTTGCTTCAACGGACGCAAGTGTGTACCATCTTCGCGCTTCATCTTCGAGAGAGAATGGAAAAAGATTCCACTTGAACCAAGCGGCCGGAACTCCTTTTTGTTGGACCGTGTTGCATAACATCGTGAATTCCTTAATGTGTCTATATGGGTTGTCATCCTCCAATCCTCTAAATGGTTTTGTCGCCACTAAATTGATGATTCCGGGCTTCAATTCATAGTGGGTTGTAGCAAGCGCCAAATCTGATTTTTGCATCTCAATGTCTTCCATTGACGGCATTGCTAGCTCCCTTAGCGACATCTCTTCGTCTTCCAATGGTGAGGTGAACAAATCCATCTAGGCACAAGAAAAGTAGAAAGAAAAACAAAAAGATTTTTTTTTCTTTTTTTTTTAGAAAACAAGGGTTAGGTGTTAGTAATCAACAAAATTAATACTAGATTAAACGTAGCAATCGGCTTGCTCCCCGGCAACGGCGCCGGAAAAAGGGGCTTGTTGACGGATAAAAAGACGTATCCCTCTACGATCCGCAAGCGTACGGACCCCACACCTTTTTCACCACGGGATTCCCAAGGTTCTTGTCAATCCGCGGAGCAAGGGGATTACTAGCGCTTAACCAAGTACTAATCTAGTTGAATGGAAAACCTTTGAAAGAGAGTATTAAACTAAAAGTAAAGACAATCTAACCTAAGTTAATCTAAGTTAAATTGATCAAACAAATATAGGGTTAAACTATATGGTAAAGGGTGAACACAAGAGAGTGATTAAGAAAGATAAGCGTTCCCTCCCTAGGATCTAGGATAACATGGTATGCATCTACTACACGAAAGCGGTAAACCAATCTACCGGGGGTTGTGACCACGGTTTCGCCCTTTCCCTCCTCTCGTATCGTCACTACGCGAAGGTATTCGTGACTAGACCTATGATGGACACGGTATGTTGATGGAATCTATGGGAGTAGCGGATATCATACGCCCGAAAAACACGGTGGCCTACCTTAATCATCAAAGCATCATCAACATGAAAACAATAGATTGAAACCACGAATCATGTAGCGATCACATAGCATGTATCCATCTAATCCTAGGGATGAACGGAGACATTACCCCATCATCTTACACGGATTGAAGCACATAGGGGTGATGGAGACTCCGAGAGAACGTCGTCGATGAAGATGGCGGCGATGGAGCTTGGGAACACCCCTAGGCCAACGGCTTGGAGTCCTCCTCTTGCTTCCTTCTCTCCGCCGGCGTTGATCCTTGCGACGAGCTCATCTAACTCTCTCCTTCATCTTGCGGCGGCGGTTTTTCGGTGATTGGCGTCGGTAGGATGATTTGTTCGATGTGTCGGTCGACGGCGGCGGAGGCAATAAATAGACAAACACCTAGGGCAAAGGGGGGACCGAACCGACCTCGGAGTGGGCTGGGCCGGTCGGACCGGGGGCCGGCCGGCCCAGCCCACTTCGGCCCGGTTCGGGCCCGGTTTTCTCCCCCGGTTGCTTCTCGCGTGATCCCTTATTCGTGTGCACTTGCATGTGGGCCTTTGACGTCGTTTCCTTCACGGTTTAGGCTTGAATCCTTGCTATGCAAGCTTCGCTGTTTTCTGGTTGAGTCCCTGAAGACTTGCATGTTGACGCTTCGGTCCTCGGGTCATTTGGAGTCATGTTCATCGCGTGTCTTGACTCTTGTCGGGCTTCATGATCTTCTTCCAAAGTGCTTGGTGAACTTATCCCGAAAGTCTCCTCTTTAGCGTAGATTTCCTGCGTAAACAACAAACTCCAAAATCGACATGCAAGTGTGAACTTGTTATATCATTAGTATGCCTAGTGGCGGGTTAGTTGCAAATCATAATCGAAACCAATGTATAACAAGTACTCTAGGTTGACGGAAATTCACCGTCAACACCATCCACAAGCTAGAGAGAGAGGAGGAGGATCTCCGGAGGGAGATCAACCACCTCGAAGGAAGCACCCTCTAGTGGAGAAGAAGGAAGACACCGGCGGAAGGGAAACCATGATCAACGGTGCCATGATCAGCACCTTGATGGGGTAATCTTCTCATTCGTCCATGGGTTGTAATCGATCTTGAGATGTAATCGCACTTTGTCGGATTATCTATCTATCATCTTGTGTTGAATATACTTTCATGCTTAAGGTTAGCTACCATGCCGTAAAGGGAGTATAGGTCTCAATGCTTCCTTGGATCCATTCAATACGCCGTGTCCATCAAAGGTCTAGTCATGAATACCTTCGCGTAGTGACAGCACGAGAGGAGGGAAAGGGCGAAACCGTGGTCACAACCCCGATAGATTAGATTGGTTTTCATGTCTTTAAGGGCTAGTTTGGATGCTCAGGGATGCAAAATCCAGGGTACAAAAGCCACCAGGGGGATTTATGTGGCTAATTACAACCCCGTTGTTTTCCGTGGCAGCTTTCCCCAGTCCCCCTGCGCCGTTTGGGAGTTTCCATCGGGCCTCCGAGCCTCCACAGTTCGTGCCGCTAGGCCATTGCCTTTGCTTTTGGAATCCCAAGTGCGTGCAACACGAAATCCAATAAAAAAAGGAAAATCAACGAAAGTTCAAGGAAAAATAAGAAAAATCAACAAAGATAAATGCACTGAGAAACTTATTATTTCAATAAAAAGTAAAATTACAATATAAATAGAAACTTATTGTACAAGTCCCAGGCTCAGCATATCATGCTCACTACAACAAAATGGCTTATATAACTTAATCCATGGTTCAATGTGAATGGTCAAGCCAAAGAGATTGTTGTTGTAGGGGGGAGAAATTGGTTTTCCAAGATTACCAATCCTTTTGAAGCAATTATGGCTCAGAGACCTGCATTTAAGATCAATGAAATAGACTGCTTAGTCCAGGAATATATAATGTAACTAAAGAAAAAACACTATGCAAGAGAAATATACAAAATAATAAAAACAGATATAGACTGCTTGGTCCTATAAACTAAGCTTGCCAAGGGATTTCAGTGCCATTTCAGTGCCAACCTCTGCAAAGGTGTCTCATGCAGTCAGGCACGCATGCTTCTATCACAAATCTCAAGTTACTAAGCTCAAAATATGACCTATTGTTCTACACGAATGTTCACTTTCTCAAAATTTGGTCCAAAACTAGCATACAGACCCAAAAGCTACTATGCGTTGAACGAGAAAAAAAGTAAAATAAACATCTCGAAAGCTATGAATAACTAAAAGCTAACAATTTTATCTAAGGAAATAATTATGCATGAGCTAGAGCGGCATAATTGTCCAAGGGTCCTACAGCAATTTTCTAAAATCATAGCACATATTGGCAGACGACCACGAGTTCATGAGCCCGTATTCGCAAATGACCAAGAGTCTTACATCAGTTCAACAAAAACCATAGAAAATGCATGAGATATCAGAATTGAATTAACTAAGAAAGTACACAAATGTCAGTTCTTATTCTTGTAGTTAGCAATGTTGTTATGCACTCTTCTAAAGCAATTTTTGCAAGTGCTCTTGCTCACAACCACACAACCACACTTGCACACACACACACACACACATCGAGAGAAAGGAACCCTAAATAATTAAAACCTAATTTTTACAGACAACTGAAAAGCAGTTCCTTCCTAAATAAAAACCTGAAGATTCAAAAAGGAAAAACAGCAATGTCCAGCTCCAACTTTATTGGATCTGAAAAGCAGTTCCTTCCTGCTTCTAAAGCAATTACCTTGTCTTTTATAGATACAGGCAAACATCCTAGAAAAAGATAATTGAAACTTTCCAAACCAAACTTATCTGTAGAGGCAACTATCTAACTATTCAAGTGCTAAAATATACTATACTATCTAAAACTAAGCAGGCTCCAGAAACTAGAACATACGCAGCCAGTTTACAGAAGTAAAGGTCTCATCTAGGCTACCACTGTATGCAAACCAGAATACAAGTAAATTTAGATTATATATATTACCTTCATATAGTGATTCCAGGCTGCTATATAGAGGAAATGGTTTCTTGCGAAATTTGCTGACTTTGGGGTTGTCCTTTATCATTTTTTCCCATCCTTGTGGTTCTGCAATGATCATGCCCAAAGTGTCATTCCAGCCCACACCACTTCTCCTAGCTTCTTTTATAACCTTGTAGTTGCCTTTCAGCTCCTTCTCCTTTTCTTGTACTTGCTGTTTACTGAAGTTTGCTCTTGGAAACAATTCATTGAATTTGTTTGTGATACTCCTCCAACCTTCAGCCGTCCACCCATTCTGCCCCTTAAACATCGGTATGTTGCCAAGCTCTTTCAAAATATCCACCAATCCCTTCTCATACGTGAAGTTCCAGGTGGCCCTTTCTGATGACATTGCTGCCAGAAATAAACAAGATTAGATTACAGAAATAACAATGAAACAAAAAAGTACAGAAACACTAAATCGATGCATCCTAGTGCTTCACCTAATTATTATGGGCAGCCCACATCAGATGGGCAATTTGGTCTCGTAGGGCGTTTCCATCAATCGATTGAAGTTCATCTGGGTAATTGTCATCCCCCTCTGGTAACTCAACAAAATCGGTTGGGTCGATATTATTTGGTTGGTGATCCAGCCACCCTTCATCCCCATTTAGACCTCTAATGAGATTGTGAAACACTGCAGCTGCAGCTGGAATTTTAATCTGGTTCTCAATGGGATGAAAGGTTCCAACTTTTAGGATTGGAAACCGTTTCTTTAGCACACCAAAAGCCCTTTCAATATGATTGCGAAGCTGAGCATGCCTATGGTTGAACAATTCCTTGTAATTTGCATACCGATTGCCTTGCCTCCTAAAGTCGCTAAGGTGATACCTAACGCCTCGGTATGGAGCAATAAATGAGGTTGTATTTGCATAACCACCATCTACAAGGTAGAACTTTCCTTCAGGCACATGAAAACCCTTGGCAAGTGCAGACCGTAGGACCCCTGCATCAGATGCCGATCCTTCCCAACCACATGAGATGAAAGTAAAATTCAAATCAAAGTTGCAAGCACACATCACATTCGTGACAAGGTCCCTTTCCTATTTACGAAGGGAGCAGCTCTTTCTTGTGCAATAGTGATAGGGACATGAGTGCCATCAATGGCCCCAATGCAGGTTCCGGAAGAAAGGCATAAAACGGGGATCTGATGCAATCTTCACATGGGTATGGTCCACATTTGGGAGCTTCACAAATCTTTGTGTAAGTGTTGGAATTATATCGAAGACCTCCGTTATTTTCCTATGGATAGTCTCACCACTGTGCTGAAATTCCTTCTTTAGCCTATCAGTGCTAGCATTGTAAGCAAGCATGAACATGAACATCCCTAGTTGCTCCTCAACTTTAACACCACGGGTGTCATGCAATAAATTCTGTGTCCTAAGATAATGTGCTGCAGCTCTAAATATCTCAGGCTCCATCCTAAACTCCACTTTGCACCAATTCGGATGGCCTTCTAATATTTCTTTGATCTTTTGTGCACCAGAAAGAGAAGAGGTGTGCTCTGGCCTTTTCTCATCATAAAGGCACAGTTGAAGTGCAGGGAGCAAAACCAAAAAAAAATCATCATCCTCTTCCTCCTGCTCTAACATAAATCTCCTAAGATCATCCTCCCAAGTTTCCATAGCAGTATCTAGACTTATTTGGCAGCTTGCACGAGTGTCTGTCAGGATCAATTTTCATGTCCATGCAAAAAAAGGAAACAAAGAAATTGTAAATTGCACAATGAATTTTCAGGATCAATATTATTTGGGTACCATTAAAGCTTCTGCAAGTCTTTTCTAAGCTAAAACACACCTTAATACATTAAGAACCTACAGATGAGCCTCAAAGACATCATCTCCCCGGAGTTTTAGTTTGGTCTCGTGGCTCATGACTAGCATAACAGATACACACAGTAAGAATGGGTACTGAAGGTGATGGGTGTGCTTGACCAGCACAAGCTGTGAAACTCCAGAAATAAACAAGCTTCCAAGTTTGACCCGTATGAGATACCATACTATGGACTTTAAGCACATTTCTGTGGTAGTTGATCTAATTTAGGCATCCCAGCAAATCAGGTGATGTACACACCAAAGCTACAGCAGAACCAAGAACAATTGTCCCGCCTCTCCAACCTAACACAGAACGCAACCTAACACAGAACGATCAATTCATAATGGATACACATGGGTACTGACCATACGCACAAGAGCAAATCCTCCAGGCTCAGGTAGCAAACACTACCACCAAAAATTCCCAAATTGACGCTACTTTTGAACCCCAGAAACAAGGGGCGGGACAGATATTTTTGGAAAATATACTGGGATAGGGACTCCAACAGGCAACAGCAGCAAACCAATCCCTCCCCCAACCACAAATTTCTGTGACTGTCAGGATCAATTTTCATGTCCATGCAAAAAGATAGGGCGTGTGTGTTTTTATCTTGGTAATTGCACCGCTTGCCTCCCCTCCATTTCAGGTTAGGCAGCAAGCACACACAGGTAGGCCACACATCACTGCCTACAACTGCAAGGCACCATGTACTTGGTTCTGGCAAAAAAAACTGACCAGCAAAGCTCTTCCACCATCCATACTTTGAACTCCCTCACCCAACACTATTTATTTATCCCTTGATTTCCCTTTTCTTTTAATCCAACAGTATACTGCACCACTAAGCAAGCAAATCACAACAGAAAACAATACCATTTCCAAGTTCACTTACCAGCCATCATTGATCCCCTATCAAGCGGAACAAGATAGACATGATCATTTCAAACTTTACAATACCCAAATGACCAACCAAGACAACCAAGTTTGTGCAAGCCAAATACACCAAGCAAAGCACCATGTAGTACTTAGTTTCCTTTTTCTTCTAATCCAACAAGATACTACCGCACTAAGCAAGCAAATCACACATATATGCCATGTCAATAAACAGTGATCAAATTTTACTCCCTTCACAAAATTATGCAGCAAGTGGTGGTGGACTCGAAGGCAACTACAATTATTGGTGAAGCAGCAGCAAAAGGCGCTTAGGTCATGGCATACCTGATGCTTGGTGAGGCACACTATCGTGGTGGACTGGAATCAAGAGCCGGCACGATCCATCGTCGCCACAGCTGCCATATTGTCGTGTTCCTTTTTCTTTTTAAAAAAGAATAGAGAGACAAAAAATTAGAAATAAATTAACACTTCTGACAGGGCTTGTCATGCAGTTAGTACAAGCAAACCATTCAAGGATACCATGGCGGAATTAGAAATAAATTCATTAGCTCAGGACATGCAGGTTACAGGTGCACCATGCTTGAAAACTATAATGCATCTAGGAACAAGTTAGCTGGCGGCCCCTCCGGCATGAAGCCATCACATGGTGGGGCTGCCATTGAATCAATACCATTCAAGAGTTCAGCTCAACACCCCACACTAATGCGAGGGTGAGGCAAGGTCATCGGCAAGCCAGCATGGCTGTCCTCTCAGAAAGCACAAGATTTCCTCAGAAGCTCAATAGTATGAATATTTCAGACCAGACGCGAAAATCAGCAAATGTCGTGGTACAAATTAATCTACAAACCCTAGCCAAGAGTATGAGATGAGGAAAGGGGAGAACTCACAAATCCAAGAAGGTAGAGACCCGTGGTGGATCCGGAATGCACAGGATGCAGCCAAGATGGTGGTGTTGTAGATCCGGAGAGGAGGCACGGGGTCCGGGGACACGGCGGCGGCGGCAGACCGGGGACGACGGTGGTGGTTCCTTGACCTGGAGCGGCGTGGATGGTGAAGGAGCGGCGGCGTGGATGGTGAAGGAGCGGCAACGTGGATGGTGAAAGCGGCGGCGTGGTGGAGCGGACGGAGAGGAGGTCGATGTTCTTCCCTCGGGAGCACGACGGAGATGAGACACGGGGTCGCGGCGCCACGAGTCGAGAGGTCGGGAGGGCTCTCCCTGGGAAAACTCGAGGATAGGGTCGTACGTCCCCCGGTTATTGGGCTCCCAAACGATAGGCTTTAGTGGCCCGGGGCCGGAACTCGGGTGGGGGAGCGGCCCAGGGAAAACTCGAGGTTCCCTCCGGGATTTTCGGTTCCCAAAGGGGCCCTAAGCGATTGCATGCTCTAGTATCGTAGACCCGTGGGCGAGTGTCTTTTATCTTGATATCTTAATCATTCTCTCTAGTGTAGTTTAGTTGTTTTCTAGTATAATAATAGTTAGGGTTTTAGTAGCTAGTGTGTCGTTGTAGATCGAACGCTTGTAATCCCCTTGCTCCGCGGATTGACAAGAACCTTGGGAATCCCGTGGTGAAAAAGGTGTGGGGTCCGTACGCTTGCGGATCGTAGAGGGATACGTCTTTTATCCGTCAACAAGCCCCTTTTTCTGGCGCCGTTGCCGGGGAGCAAGTTAGTTTACATCGTTTGATTTGCATCTAACTTAGTTTTATATTTTAGTTTACCTTTTATTTGCTTTATCTAACATATATTATATAGAAAAACACTTGTTTCGTTTTTGTTTTTGTTTTTATCTTATTGTCTAGATGGCGTTCGTTAATCAACCCGTGGAAGAACCAGAGAAATCACTAAGGGATTACGCTAGCCCTCGATGTGAAGACATAAAAGTACAAGAGTCGGATTCGAAGCTCGAAGCGACCAAGTATGAGATTAAAACCAAGATCATCAAGATGGTGGCGGCGAACCCATTTGAAGGGATGGTTACGGAGAACCCATATAGACACATAAGGGATTTCACGACAATATGCAACACGGTGCGTCAAGAAGGAGTTCCCGATGAATGGTTCAAATGGAATCTCTTTCCCTACTCACTTGCCTTGCAGGTGCAAAGACATGGTATTCGGTTGCGTCCTTTGAAGTTGAAGGCAATTGGAACAAGTTGACAAAGAAGTTTTGCGAGAAGTTCTTTCCAATTAGCAAGGTTCAACATCTAAGGAGGCAAGTGATCACTTTCATGCAAGGAGAAGAGGAAGGGATAGACCAAGCCTGGGATGGGTTCAATGGATTGATCGAACAAGGACCAAAACTCGGCTTCACCGGTGACGTACTCTTGCATACATTTTTCTTTTCCCTAACCCCTAGTTGCATGCAACACGTCGAAATGAGTGCAGGTGGGGATCTCATGGAGAAAACACTCACAGAAGCCGCCCAACTTCTACAAAAAGTTAGTAAAGCGGCTGCCATGCGAAGAGATTGGGAAACAAGACTTGCGGAAGAGCCGGAATATAATTCAAGGAAGAATAAGTGTGCTGATTTTTCTAAAGAGGCAACCCCGGAAGTCACAAAAGAGGAACCAATCATGGAAAAGCTTGAACAAGAACACATCAAGTCAAGAACTACACCAAACGTCGACTTCGCCGTACCAAATGAGAAGAACAAGAGAAGCATGTCAAGCGCGAAGCCACTAAGGGAGTTCGAACCAATGGATTGGGTTCCTATTGATTACGGAGAAGTATTCGACAAGAGAAGACCATTCCCTAATCAAAAGGGAGTGGCAAGAGCATTGGAAGTGGATTTCCCACCGGAGAAGGAAGCGGAAAATTCATATGACCTTGAAACCACCAGTGAGATTTTTCAAAAGATCTTTGGAGACGATATAGTGGATCCAGAACATATTGCCGAGGTGAAGAGAATCATGGGGATCAAGCCCGAAGCATCACCATACGCTCGCCTTGCTGAAATTTACGCGATAGGATCCGAAGAAGAAGAGAAGATGACACCACACTTGAGTTGCGAGATCAACGGAGTTCAATGCAAAGCTTTATGCGACATCGGAGCCCAAGTAAGTGTTCTATCTTCTAAAATTTACGATAAAGTTCAAGACCACAACCTAGACTTAGCTCCAACATCAACGAAATTAATTATGGGAGATGGTAGAACTACCAAACCTCTAGGTATTGCTTGCAACATGAAAGTAAAAATCTCTAGAAACTACATACCAACCGATTTCTTTGTTATTGATGCTTACCATAGTAATCATGATCATATAATCTTAGGTAGGCCTTTTCTTAAGTTGGTTGATGCCGTGTTAGATGCCGGAGAAGGCAAAGTAACAATGAACCTTAAAGGAACAAAGTACACATATAACTTTCTTCGTGCTTCTAAACACCTTACACCTTTTCCTCCCGAGGATGAAGAAGTAGAAGAGATAGATAGTCTTTGTTTTGTTGAAACCCTTAGAGACCCGCTGCAAAGAGCGATGGAAAATCAAATTAGTAACCAACAAGATGAAGAACTAGAGGAAGCAACAAAAGGCTTAGAGACGCATGATGGTAGTGTGGAGGAAGAGAAATTCGAAGACATAGGAGAAATCAAACCTGAGGAGCCACAAGTGCCCGAGGTAGACCTTAAACCTTTGCCCAAGGGATTAAAATATGAATTTTTGGGCCCAGACAAAACTTATCCAGTCATTGTGAGCGACGAGTTGAGTCCCGAAGAAAATGAAGCGTTGCTGATTTTATTAAAAAAACATAGGAAGGTGATTGGATATTCGATTAATGATCTCAAAGGTATTAGCCCAGCCTTTTGCACTCATCGTATACCAATGGAAGACCAATGTAAGCCCGTAGTGGACCACCAAAGGAGGCTAACTCATGCCATGCGAGAGGTAGTAAAGAAAGAGGTTATCAAGTTACTTGATGCCGAATCATCTACCCGGTTCCGCATAGCGAGTGGGTGAGCCCGTACATTGTGTACCGAAGAAAGGAGGTTTGACCGTGGTGAAGAATGAGAAAAACGAATTGATACCGCAAAGAACCGTGACCGGTGGCGGATGTGTATCGATTATCGTAAGCTTAACAAAGCGACGAAGAAAGATCACTTCCCCCTACCGTTCATCGACGAGATGCTCGAGAGGTTAGCAAACCACGCTTACTTTTGCTTTCTCGATGGATACTCGGGGTTCATGCAAATTCCCATTCACCCGGAAGATCAACATAAGACAACGTTTACGTGCCCTTACGGAACGTTTGCATATAGGAGGATGCCCTTCGGCCTATGCAACGCTCCGGCCTCTTTTCAACGTTGCATGATGGCCGTATTTTCGGAATTCATCGAAGAAATTGTCGAGGTGTTCATGGATGATTTTTCCGTTTACGGGAAGACGTTCATGGATTGCTTAGCAAACTTAGAAAAGGTCCTTACGAGGTGTGCGGAGGTAGATTTGGTGTTAAATTGGGAAAAGTGCCACTTCATGGTTAAACAAGGTATAGTGCTCGGACATGTTATATCCGAGAGAGGAATTGAAGTGGACAAGGCTAAGGTAGAGACAGTTGAGCAACTCTCACCTCCTACGGATGTTAAGTCCTTAAGGAGCTTTCTAGGCCATGCCGGATTCTATAGAAGATTTATTAAGGACTTCTCGAAGATCACTAAGCCTTTAACACATCTCCTTCAAAAGGATGTGGCTTTCGACTTTGATGAGAAGTGCCTAGCGGCATTCCGGACCTTGAAAAATGCGTTGGTGAGTGCTCCCATCATCCAACCTCCAGATTGGAGCCAACCTTTCGAGATCATGTGTGACGCAAGTGACTACGCCGTAGGCGCGGTCTTGGGACAAAGAAAGGAAGGCCGAGTTCACGCCATTTACTATGCTAGCAAAACTCTTAGTGGGGCGCAATTAAATTATGCCACTACGGAAAAAGAGTTGCTAGCGGTGGTATTCGCTTTCGAAAAATTCAGATCTTACATCGTGAACTCGAAGGTCATTGTTTACACCGATCACGCAGCCATCAAGTATCTCTTGGCTAAGAAGGAAGCTAAACCACGTTTGATTCGTTGGATCCTTCTTCTCCAAGAGTTTGATGTTGAAATTCGTGATAAAAAGGGGGTGGAAAATGTTGTGGCCGATCATTTGTCTAGGATGAATCGTGGACAAGATGATAAAGAGCCCATAGAAGATAAGATGAGAGATGACCACCTCTATAGAGTGCTTGATAAAGATACTTGGATGATCGATATCATTCGAGCAATTCGAAAGATGCCCCTCGATCATCTAGATAAAAACACTCAAAAGAAGATAATCTCCGAAAGTAGGAAATATTTTTGGGATGTGCCATACCTCTTCAAACTTGGCAATGATGGAGTAATGAGAAGATGTGTGCCAAGAGAAGAAAAAGGGTAGAGATTTTGAGAAAGTGTCACTCGGCGGAGTACGGTGGACACTATAGCCATTTTCGGACCCAAGCAAAAGTATGGTCGAGCGTATTCTATTGGCCAGAGATGCATGAAGATACTAAAAGATATGTTGCATCATGCCCCGAATGCCAAAGAACCGGAAACATCTCTCAGAGAAATTCTATGCCTTTAAAATACAACTTACAAATCGACATATTCGATGTATGGGGTATAGACTTCATGGGGCCTTTTGAAAACTCATTTGGATTTGAGTATATCCTAGTCATGGTTGATTATGTATCCAAGTGGGTGGAGGCTATACCATGTCGTAAAGCTTCCACGGAGGAGTCCATTACTATGATCAAGAATGTGATTTTTCCCCGTTTCGGTACACCGAGAATCTTGATAAGTGATGGAGGAACTCACTTCACCGGGAAGAATTTCAAAAAGTGCTTGTCCAAGTTGGGAATCGAACATAGGGTCTCAACGGCCTATCACCCACAAACCAACGGACAAGCGGAGACGTCAAATAGGCAATTAAAAAGCATACTCAACAAAACCATTGAGAAGGGAGGCAAAGATTGGTCAAAGAAATTAGACGGAGCTTTATGGGCTTATCGAACGGCGTTCAAGACACCGATAGGTATGACCCCTTATCAATTCGTCTATGGAAAAGCTTGCCACCTTCCAGTTGAGTTGGAACATAAAGCCTATTGGGCAATTAAAGAGATAAACCTCGATCTCGATGCCGCGGTGGTGAAACGAAGAATCCAAATAAGCGAGCTAGAGGAGTTGAGGTTGAAAGCATATGAAAACGCAAGCATATACAAGGAGAGAATCAAAAGGTGGTATGATAAAAGATTAAAGAAAAAAATTTAAAGAAGGAGATAAGGTCCTCCTCTACAATTCGAGGTTTAAAACCTTCGGAAAGGGGAAATTGCAAAGCAAATGGGACGGACCTTATGTTGTGCATTCGGTGTTCTCCAACGGAGCGGTAAACATTATGGATATAAACAGCGATCAATTTGTGGTGAATGGTCAGCAGCTTAAGGTTTACTACGAACCCGGGTCGTGCCCCTTCACCATGTTGACGTCTTCACCATGGAGGAAGAGCCCGAACGTCCCGCCTAGGACGAAAAACAAGGCATCAACTTTTGTAAATAGTTTTCTTTTAGTTTTCTGGAGTTTGTCGCGAAGATTTACTGGGCCAACTTTTTCCCATGGGCTAAGGAAGAAAAAAATAGGGCGGTGTGCAAAAACCCGGACCGGCCCGGCCCCCGAGGGGGGTGGGCCGGCCGGCCCAGGCCGACCGGCCCAGAGGGCTCCAGCGGCCGATGACGCCGAATTTCGCCTGAATTGCTCCTTTTTGACTTCCTTGTTCGGTCAGAAAATTTTAAGGGAAGTGCAAAAAAGGAAAATAAGGTTCCCTGGGCTTTTCTCTCAGGACTATTTATTTGGCCGAATTGGGAGCTCGAGGATCAAACCTTTCAAGCAATATTTTGCACCCTTGTAGCAGCCATTATGCCCTCAAGGAGCTTAGAGTTGAAGCTAGAAGCCAAGAAGCCATCGATGGAGGAGGCGATGCGATGTGAGCTCAAGCTACCCCTCTAGAGGACCGCACGCATCCGTTGCGGAGGGCGTGTCCCGACCGGAGCTCTTGCATCTCGCAACCCCGTTGAAGGAGAGAAGATCCCTACACCCGTTCGAAGGTCGGCACGCATCCAAGGCATCAAGCGCAAAGACTACAAGGAGGCGTCGCCAGAGCCTAAGGATTATGTGGGTAGCGACTACTCCGACGATCGAAGCCCGAGCTCG
Source organism: Cenchrus americanus (assembly GCA_947561735.1). Taxonomy (NCBI): domain Eukaryota; kingdom Viridiplantae; phylum Streptophyta; class Magnoliopsida; order Poales; family Poaceae; genus Cenchrus; species Cenchrus americanus. The sequence continues at coordinate 100,221,406 of OX387239.1, read as the reverse complement.
TGGGCGGCCGCCGGAAGAGATGATGACGATTGGGATGAACAACCCAAGGAAAGGACTCCTGAAGGCCCCAACGGCGACGGTAACGATGGCAACGAGAGCGGCAACGACAATGGAGGTGGCGACGACGGTGGCGACGACAGTGGAGACTATGGCGATGAAGACCCCTTCGGATTGCATCCGATGTGTTGTCGAACTTGCCGTCAATCCATCGGGGATCTCTACACGTCGGCCGATGAATGTCTCCAAGCCATGGAAGCGATGAAGAAGCGTATGGAGGATTTGGAGCACGTAGTTGGAGACAATTTCAAGTTCCTTAACCGTAACGTACGCAAACGTTTCGGCATGGTTGGAAACATAAGAGGCAAGCGGTGCAATACTTGCTTGAAGTACCACTAGATCTAGTTTTCCCCTTAGGAATTTGTAAGATACGATGAGGACGTCGTATGTTTTAAGCGTGGGGGAGAGCTAGCTCTCTAGCCTTAGCTTTTGAACTTCAAGTTTAGGTTCGGTTTAATCTTCGTGTGAGAGTCTTAGCGTTTTAATGAGTCTTTAGTTTTTGAGTGTGTTTTAAAATTTTTGCAAGTGTCTTAAATTAGTGTTGAGTCAAAGAAAATCAAATAAAAAGAGTCTATATTTATATCTTTGTGTTTTATGTATTGCTTATCTTTATTCACTTGTTTGTTTAATCTTCGATTCTTGATATATGAACATAAGTATGTGGTTTGAAAAACGTTTACCGTGGTGCTTAGTGGAATTGCTACTACTTAAAGTATCCATACCACACTTCGATCTTGAGCTTCACATGTTAGTTGTGCTATGTTCAATGCTAAAAGTTGGAGGATTTCAGTTCTGAAAATTATCTTAAAACCCTTGTAATAAAGGTTAGCAAAACCTCTTTTTCCAAGTTGAGAGTAAGAAAAAGATTCCTATCCAAAGCCAAGTTTATTTTTTTCGCTCCACCATAAGTGTGATTAGCGCGATGAGTTAGGCTAGGACCTTTCTCTCTTGGTAAGTTTTAATTTCGAGCAATGATCATGTTCTTGTGCTTATCTTTTGTTGCTAGCCTCATCATATATTCGGTTACGTTACTTTCACAACGGAAGTCACGTACATCACCGAATTCCATACCCAACCCTATACATCTCTTTTGTACATCGTATTCCTTGAACACAACCTATTTTCAAAGTTTCGTCTCGTCTCTAGCATAATTTATTTAAAATTTCAGATTGTATGCATGCGAGGAAAGAGAGAATTGAAAGCTTTGAAAAGTTGTCAAGAGAGAGAAAAATAAAGAGAAAAAGTATGTGTATGGAAAAGAAAAGAAAGGAAGAAAAAAATTATATGTGAATGAAAGAAGAAAAAGCAGAAAAAGAAAGATGAGGTAGCAATAAAGATATGAGAGGGATGTATCAAGTAAAAGAAAAGAAAAATAAAGTGTAAGGAAGGATGTCACGTTGTTGAGAGACGAAACTTTCACTCTTTTTCCAACCATGTGCAATCCGACAACGAGGACGTCATCGGTGCCTTGTAGTCACAATTTTCTTTTGCCCTTGCACATGTCCACCATTCTAAATCTTCTCATCCTTGATATCCCTACATATGGTTAATTCTCATGATCATTGGCTTTGAAAGGTAGACAACCATTAGAGGAAGTTCTTAGTTTGACAATACTTGTGTTGATTGCGCTAGCCCTACCTATAGCTCCTCTTTACATGATATATGAGAGATTAATGGGAGGTGAGAGTTTTATAAAATTTGATTAGGATAGCCACTTCATATGAGTGACTTGAGAGAGCTTGGAGAAAGGTTTTTGTCTAATACTTGTTGCAGGAATTTTTGTTTTGAAAATCACGAAAACCCTCCGATGGAAGCAAAGAAGTAAGCATGGTTGAGATTGAAAGCTTCGAGTGAAGAGTTTGAGTTGTGGGGTAAAACTTGACGTGGTAAAGATTCTAAACGCCCATGTTTATGTTTGATTATCATTACTTTGTGTTTATGTATTAAAGATGAAGGGATTGACTAACTTGTGAAGAATGATAAGTGGTATATGATTATAACACTTTGGACGAAGTTCTTTTACGAGTACTTGCTCGAGGACGAGCAAGAGCTAAGCGTGGAGGAGATGTTGACGGTGTATTTTGGTACACCTAGCATGTTCATTACACTTTGGTTTGGATTTGATTATGGAACTAACCCGTCACTAGGCACACTAATCATATAACAAGTTCATCTTTGTGCATGCATTTGGAAGTGTTGTGTTTATGTAGGAAAACATGGACATAAAGGACGGATTCGCAACAAGTTCAAAGGAGCATTTACGGAGTCTTGTTCGTGTTCATGAGCTTGATGAAATCACTTCCAATGGTGGCAAGGACCGAAGTGCTACGAGGAACACCCCCGGGGATTGAAGCGTAAAAGATCGAACTTCATGCGAAGAGAACCTCCATCTTGGACGCGAGGATAACATCATCAAAATCATGCAAGTGGAGGGGGCAAAGTACATAAGTGCATAAGGACCCACGGAGCAAAAGGGGCGACTGAACCGGGCCGAAAAGGGCCCAGGCCGGTCGGCCCAGGCCGGCCAGCCCAGCCCTGTTCTGGCACCGGTTCGGTCCCGTTTTCCTTGCCCTCGAAGGATCTTCAACCCTAAAAGCCCCGAGGCGCCGCCAACACCGAGGGAGGAGTCATTCGCACCAGAAGGCCATCCACAATCTAGAGAGAGAGAGAGGAGGAGGATCTCCGGAGGGAGATCAACCACCTCGAAGGAAGCACCCTCTCGTGGAGAAGAAGGAAGACACAGGCGGAAGGGAAACCATGATCAACGGTGCCATGATCAGCACCTTGATGGGGTAATCTTCTCATTCATCCATGGGTTGTAATCGATCTTGAGATGTAATCGCACTTTGTCGGATTATCTATCTATCATCTTGTGTTGAATATACTTTCATGCTTAAGGTTAGCTACCATGCCGTAAAGGGAGTATAGGTCTCAATGCTTCCTTGGATCCATTCAATACGTCGTGTCCATCAAAGGTCTAGTCATGAATACCTTCGCGTAGTGACAGTACGAGAGGAGGGAAAGGGCGAAACCGTGGTCACAACCCCGATAGATTAGATTGGTTTTCATGTCTTTAAGCGATTGCATGCTCTAGTATCGTAGACCCGTGGGCGAGTGTCTTTTATCTTGATATCTTAATCATTCTCTCTAGTGTAGTTTAGTTGTTTTCTAGTATAATAATAGTTAGGGTTTTAGTAGCTAGTGTGTCGTTGTAGATCGAACGCTTGTAATCCCCTTGCTCCGCGGATTGACAAGAACCTTGGGAATCCCGTGGTGAAAAATGTGTGGGGTCCGTACACTTGCGGATCGTAGAGGGATACGTCTTTTATCCGTCAACAAGCCCCTTTTTCTGGCGCCGTTGCCGGGGAGCAAGTTAGTTTACATCGTTTGATTTGCATCTAACTTAGTTTTATATTTTAGTTTACCTTTTATTTGCTTTATCTAACATATATTATCTAGAAAAACACTTGTTTCGTTTTTGTTTTTGTTTTTATCTTATTGTCTAGATGGCGTTCGTTAATCAACCCGTGGAAGAACCAGAGAAATCACTAAGGGATTACGCTAGCCCTCGATGTGAAGACATAAAAGTACAAGAGTCGGATTCGAAGCTCGAAGCGACCAAGTATGAGATTAAATCTAAGATCATCAAGATGGTGGCGGCGAACCCATTTGAAGGGATGGTTACGGAGAACCCAATAGACACATAAGGGATTTCAAGACAATATGCAACACGGTGCATCAAGAAGGAGTTCCCGATGAATGGTTCAAATGGAATCTCTTTCCCTACTCACTTGCCGGCAATGCAAAGACATGGTATTCGGTTGCGTCCTTTGAAGTTGAAGGCAATTGGAACAAGTTGACAAAGAAGTTTTGCGAGAAGTTCTTTCCAATTAGCAAGGTTCAACATCTAAGGAGGCAAGTGATCACTTTCATGCAAGGAGAAGAGGAAGGGATAGACCAAGCCTGGGATAGGTTCAATGGATTGATCGAACAAGGACCAAAACTCGGCTTCACCGGTGACGTACTCTTGCATACATTTTTCTTTTTCCTAACCCCTAGTTGCATGCAACACGTTGAAATGTGGGCAGGTGGGGATCTCATGGAGAAAACACTCACAGAAGCCGCCCAACTTCTACAAAAAGTTAGTAAAGCGGCTGCCATGCGAAGAGATTGGGAAACAAGACTTGCGGAAGAGCCGGAATATAATTCAAGGAAGAAGAAGTGTGCTGATTTTTCTAAAGAGGCAACCCCGGAAGTCACAAAAGAGGAACCAATCATGGAAAAGCTTGAACAAGAACACATCAAGTCAAGAACTACACCAAACGTCGACTTCGCCGTACCAAATGAGAAGAACAAGAGAAGCATGTCAAGCGCGAAGCCACTAAGGGAGTTCGAACCAATGGATTGGGTTCCTATTGATTACGGAGAAGTATTCGACAAGAGAAGACCATTCCCTAATCAAAAGGGAGTGGCAAGAGCATTGGAAGTGGATTTCCCACCGGAGAAGGAAGCGGAAAATTCATATGACCTTGAAACCACCGGTGAGATTTTTCAGAAGCTCTTTGGAGACGATATAGTGGATCCGGAACATATTGCCGAGGTGAAGAGAATCATGGGGATCAAGCCCGAAGCATCACCATACGCTCGCCTTGCTGAAATTTACGCGATAGGATCCGAAGAAGAAGAGAAGATGACACCACACTTGAGTTGCGAGATCAACAGAGTTCAATGCAAAGCTTTATGCGACATCGGAGCCCAAGTAAGTGTTCTATCTTCTAAAATTTACGATAAAGTTCAAGACCACAACCTAGACTTAGCTCCAACATCAACGAAATTAATTATGGGAGATGGTAGAACTATGAAACCTCTAGGTATTGCTTGCAACATGAAAGTAAAAATCTCTAGAAACTACATACCAACCGATTTCTTTGTTATTGATGCTTACCATAGTAATCATGATCATATAATCTTATGTAGGCCTTTTCTTAAGTTGGTTGATGCGTGTTAGATGCCGGAGAAGGCAAAGTAACAATGAACCTTAAAGGAACAAAGTACACATATAACTTTCTTCGTGCTTCTAAACACCTTACACCTTTTCCTCCCGAGGATGAAGAAGTAGAAGAGATAGATAGTCTTTGTTGTTGAAACCCTTAGAGACCCGCTGCAAAGAGCGATGGAAAATCAAATTAGTAACCAACAAGATGAAGAACTAGAGGAAGCAACAAAAGGCTTAGAGCCGCATGATGGTAGTGTGGAGGAAGAGAAATTCGAAGACATAGGAGAAATCAAACCCGAGGAGCCACAAGTGCCCGAGGTAGACCTTAAACCTTTGCCCAAGGGATTAAAATATGAATTTTTGGGCCCAGACAAAACTTATCCAGTCATTATGAGCGACGAGTTGAGTCCCGAAGAAAATGAAGCGTTGCTGATTTTATTAAAAAAAACATAGGAAGGTGATTGGATATTCGATTAATGATCTCAAAGGTATTAGCCCAGCCTTTTGCACTCATCGTATACCAATGGAAGACCAATGTAAGCCCGTAGTGGACCACCAAAGGAGGCTAACTCATGCCATGCGAGAGCTAGTAAAGAAAGAGGTTATCAAGTTACTTGATGCCGGAATCATCTACCCGGTTCCGCATAGCGAGTGGGTGAGCCCGGTACATTGTGTACCGAAGAAAGAAGGTTTGACCGTGGTGAAGAATGAGAAAAATGAATTGATACCGCAAAGAACCGTGACCGGGTGGCGGATATGTATCGATTATCGTAAGCTTAACAAAGCGACGAAGAAAGATCACTTCCCCCTACCGTTCATCGACGAGATGCTCGAGAGGTTAGCAAACCACGCTTACTTTTGCTTTCTCGATGGATACTCGGGGTTCATGCAAATTCCCATTCACCCGGAAGATCAACATAAGACAACGTTTACGTGCCCTTACGGAATGTTTGCATATAGGAGGATGCCCTTCGGCCTATGCAACGCTCCGGCCTCTTTTCAACGTTGCATGATGGCCGTATTTTCGGAATTCATCGAAGAAATTGTCGAGGTGTTCATGGATGATTTTTCCATTTACGGAAAGACGTTCATGGATTGCTTAGCAAACTTAGAAAAGGTCCTTACGAGGTGTGCGGAGGTAGATTTGGTGTTAAATTGGGAAAAGTGCCACTTCATGGTTAAACAAGGTATAGTGCTCGGACATGTTATATCCGAGAGAGGAATTGAGGTGGACAAGGCTAAGGTAGAGACGGTTGAGCAACTCTCACCTCCTACGGATGTTAAGTCCTTAAGGAGCTTTCTAGGCCATGCCGGATTCTATAGAAGATTTATTAAGGACTTCTCGAAGATCACTAAGCCTTTAACACATCTCCTTCAAAAGGATGTGGCTTTCGACTTTGATGAGAAGTGCCTAGCGGCATTCGGACCTTGAAAAATGCGTTGGTGAGTGCTCCCATCATCCAACCTCCAGCATTGGAGCCAACCTTTCGAGATCATGTGTGACGCAAGTGACTACGCCGTAGGCGCGGTCTTGGGACAAAGAAAGGAAGGCCGAGTTCACGCCATTTACTATGCTAGCAAAACTCTTAGTGGGGCGCAATTAAATTATGCCACTACGGAAAAAGAGTTGCTAGCGGTGGTATTCGCTTTCGAAAAATTCAGATCTTACATCGTGAACTCGAAGGTCATTGTTTACACTGATCACGCAGCTATCAAGTATCTCTTGGCTAAGAAGGAAGCTAAACCACGTTTGATTCGCTGGATCCTTGTTCTCCAAGAGTTTGATGTTGAAATTCGTGATAAAAAGGGGGTGGAAAATGTTGTGGCCGATCATTTGTCTAGGATGAATCGTGGACAAGATGATAAAGAGCCCATAGAAGATAAGATGAGAGATCACCACCTCTATAGAGTGCTTGATAAAGATACTTGGATGATCGATATCATTCGAGCAATTCGAAAGATGCCCCTCGATCATCTAGATAAAAACACTCAAAAGAAGATAATCTCCAAAAGTAGGAAATATTTTTGGGATGTGCCATACCTCTTCAAACTTGGCAATGATGGAGTAATGAGAAGATGTGTGCCAAGAGAAGAAAGGGTAGAGATTTTGAGAAAGTGTCACTCGGCGGAGTACGGTGGACACTATAGCCATTTTCGGACCCAAGAAAAAGTATGGTCGAGCATATTCTATTGGCCGGAGATGCATGAAGATACTAAAAGATATGTTGCATCATGCCCCGAATGCCAAAGAACCGGAAACATCTCTCAGAGAAATTCTATGCCTTTAAAATACAACTTACAAATCGACATATTCGATGTATGGGGTATAAACTTCATGGGGCCTTTTAAAAACTCATTTGGATTTGAGTATATCCTAGTCATGGTTGATTATTTATCCAAGTGGTTGGAGGCTATACCATGTCGTAAAGCTTCCACGGAGGAGTCCATTACTATGATCAAGAATGTGATTTTTCCCCGTTTCGGTACACCGAGAATCTTGATAAGTGATGGAGGAACTCACTTCACCGGGAAGAATTTCAAAAAGTGCTTGTCCAAGTTGGGAATCGAACATAGGGTCTCAACGGCCTATCACCCACAAACCAACGGACAAGCGGAGACGTCAAATAGGCAATTAAAAAGCATACTCAACAAAACCATTGAGAAGGGAGGCAAAGATTGGTCAAAGAAATTAGACGGAGCTTTATGGGCTTATCGAACGGCGTTCAAGACACCGATAGGTATGACCCCTTATCAATTCGTCTATGGAAAAGCTTGCCACCTTCCGGTTGAGTTGGAACATAAAGCCTATTGGGCAATTAAAGAGATGAACCTCGATCTCGATGCCGCGGTGGTGAAACGAAGAATCCAAATAAGCGAGCTAGAGGAGTTGAGGTTGAAAGCATATGAAAACGCAAGCATATACAAGGAGAGAATCAAAAGGTGGTATGATAAAAGATTAAAGAAAAAAGAATTTAAAGAAGGAGATAAGGTCCTCCTCTACAATTCGAGGTTTAAAACCTTCGGAAAGGGGAAATTGCAAAGCAAATGGGACGGACCTTATGTTGTGCATTCGGTGTTCTCCAACGGAGCGGTAACCATTATGGATATAAACGGCGATCAATTTGTGGTGAATGGTTAGCAGCTTAAGGTTTACTACGAACCCGACGTCGTGCCCCTTCACCATGTTGACGTCTTCACCATGGAGGAAGAGCCCGAACGTCCCGCCTAGGACGAAAAACAAGGCATCAACTTTTGTAAATAGTTTTTCTTTTAGTTTTCTGGAGTTTGTCGCGAAGATTTACTGGGCCAACTTTTTCCCATGGGCTAAGGAAGAAAAAAAATAGGGCGGTGTGCAAAAACCCGGACCGGCGCGGCCAACGAGGCAGGGTGGGCCGGCCGGCCCAGGCCGACCGGCCCAGAGGGCTCCAGCGGCCGATGATGCCGAATTTCGCCCGAATTGCTCCTTTTTGACTTCCTTGTTCAGTCAGAAAATTTTAAGGGAAGTGCAAAAAAGGAAAATAAGGTTCCCTGGGCTTTTCTCTCAGGACTATTTATTTGGCCGAATTGGGAGCTCGAGGATCAAACCTTTCAAGGAATATTTTGCACCCTTGTAGCAGCCATGGTGCCCTCAAGGAGCTTAGAGTTGAAGCTAGAAGCCAAGAAGCCATCGATGGAGGAGGCGATGCGATGCGAGCTCAAGCTACCCCTCTAGAGGACCGCACGCATACGTTGCGGAGGGCGTGTCCCGACCGGAGCTCTTGCATCTCGCAACCCCGTCGAAGGAGAGAAGATCCCTACACCCGTTCCAAGGTCGGCACGCATCCAAGGCATCAAGCGCAAAGACTACAAGGAGGCGTCGCCAGAGCCTAAGGATTATGTGGGTAGCGACTACTCCGACGATCGAAGCCCGAGCTCGTGGGCGGCCGCCGGAAGAGATGATGACGATTGGGATGAACAACCCAAGGAAAGGACTCCTGAAGGCCCCAACGGCGACGGTAACGATGGCAACGAGAGCGACAACGACAATGGAGGTGGCGACGACGGTGGCGACGACGGTGGAGACTATGGTGATGAAGACCCCTTCGGATTGCATCCGATGTGTTGTCGAACTTGCCGTCAATCCATCGGGGATCTCTACACGTCGGCCGATGAATGTCTCCAAGCCATGGAAGCGATGAAGCAGCGTATGGAGGATTTGGAGCACGTAGTTGGAGACAATTTCAAGTTCCTTAACCGTAAAGTACGCAAACTTTTCGGCATGGTTGGAAACATAAGAGGCAAGCGGTGCAATACTTGCTTGAAGTACCACTAGATCTAGTTTTCCCCTTAGGAATTTGTAAGATACGACGAGGACGTCGTATGTTTAAGCGTGGGGGAGAGCTAGCTCTCTAGCCTTAGCTTTTGAACTTCAAGTTTAGGTTCGGTTTAATCTTCGTGTGAGAGTCTTAGCGTTTTAATGAGTCTTTAGTTTTTGAGTGTGTTTTAAAATTTTTGCAAGTGTCTTAAATTAGTGTTGAGTCAAAGAAAATCAAATAAAAAGAGTCTATATTTATATCTTTGTGTTTTATGTATTGCTTATCTTTATTCACTTGTTTGTTTAATCTTCGATTCTTGATATATGAAAATAAGTATGTGGTTTGAAAAACGTTTACCGTGGTGCTTAGTGGAATTGCTACTACTTAAAGTATCCATACCACACTTCGATCTTGAGCTTCACATGTTAGTTGTGCTATGTTCAATGCTAAAAGTTGGAGGATTTTAGTTCTGAAAATTATCTTAAAACCCTTGTAATAAAGGTTAGCAAAACCTCTTTTTCCAAGTTGAGAGTAAGAAAAAGATTCCTATCCAAAGCCAAGTTTATTTTTTTCGCTCCACCATAAGTGTGATTAGCGCGATGAGTTAGGCTAGGACCTTTCTCTCTTGGTAAGTTTTAATTTCGAGCAATGATCATGTTCTTGTGCTTATCTTTTGTTGCTAGCCTCGTCATATATTCGGTTACATTACTTTCACAACGGAAGTCACGTACATCACCGAATTCCATACCCAACCCTATACATCTCTTTTGTACATCGTATTCCTTAAACACAACCTATTTTCAAAGTTTCGTCTCGTCTCTAGCATAATTTATTTAAAATTTCAGATTGTATGGATGCGAGGAAAGAGAGAATTGAAAGCTTTGAAAAGTTGTCAAGAGAGAGAAAAATAAAGAGAAAAAGTATGTGTATGGAAAAGAAAAGAAAGAAAGAAAAAAATTATATGTGAATGAAAGAAGAAAAAGCAGAAAAAGAAAGATGAGGTAGCAATTGAAGGATCAGATGGCGACTAGAGAGGGGGGGAGTGAATAGGAGCCGGTAAAAATTCTTCCCAAAGAACCCGGCCTATGTCCTACTCAAATCCCGGTCACACACAAGCGATGGATCGAATCACGCACCAATCGCCAAGACTACGAGGTTATGGATCAACCTCTAGCCTTAGGAACGATTCCTCGAAGCACACGCGGAAGCACTAGAAAGGGGAGGAAGGAATCGAGCCAAGAAGTAAAGCACACAGGCTCTGGCGGACCGTCCGCGCGGAGAGGGGCGGACCGTCCGCAAGAGCCGCGCGGACCGTCCGGCCGGGTATCGCGGACTGTCCGCACCCGAGCCGTGGACCGTCCGGCCTTAGCCGCGGACCGTCCGTTAATTTACACAGAACGACCCAAAGACACCCCCGTGCCACGGACCGTCCGCGGGGAGCACGCGGACCGTCCTCCTAGCACCCGCGGACCGTCCGCCCGACACCGCGGACTGTCCGAAACTTCGTCCAACCAAAAACCAAAATCACGACGGATCGAAACAAAGGACGAGCAAGAACGCGAAGAACTCGGGACGAACTCGAGCGGCGCGGACCGTCCGCCAGGAGGGCGCGGACCGTCCGCGAGGCTCGGACGAACGAGAAAAATGCCCGACCTCGAAAGTCAACTCCCCCAAATCATCATCGGATTTCCCAAACGGTTGAAGCCGTGGAGACAAGGATTTGGGGACTTGAAAAGCGTCACACAAGGATGCTATAGCCCAAAAATCTTGCCTCCTAACTCCCTAAATCACCGGGAATCGCGAATCCTTTGAGCACCACCAAAAACTAGAGCACCGAACGAAAACTCACGAATCGAAGTGATTTCCCGGCGTTTGAGGACGCAAGATCAAGCACAAAGATGCACAAGACATCTATCCATGTTTTCCTCAAAGAAATCCGGGAAGAAACTTACTCAAATCCGCGGAATCACACTGGGAACAAAGGCACGAAAATAAGCACAAAAAGCCACGAAAAACAACCCCGAATCTTCTATACAAACCAGGAAAGATTCACAAGGTCTAGCATGCCGCCCTAGCATCCATCCCTCTCAACAAATCCCTCATGAAGCTCTCATGCTAGCCTAGAGAAAATAGGAAGGAAAATAGCTACAAAAATGAGAAAGAGGAGGGAGCAAATGAAACCCTGAGTCGCGGAGAGAGAGAGCCATCAACACACACTCCAGGCTTATATATCAGGTCCCGCCGGAGTGGTAAATGACTCGACTACCCCTAACTACACTACTGGCGATACAACCCACGTAGGGGCATTTTGGTAATGTTTGTGGGTCTTGCCATCGGACGGCCACGCCTTCGCCGCACCCCGCGTCCTCCCGACGCAAGCCATGCGATCCCGCCGCGTGTCCTCCGCCTCGAAGCTTCCCGACACGCCCGGATCCCGTCTCCGTCGTGTTGGGCCCTCGGACTTGGTTTTGAGGCCCAAACCAAGAAACCGTCCGCCGATGGTTTTGTGGGCAAACCACCAAACCCCGCGTGCTCGGTCCGGCCTCCCGCCAAACCACTTGACTTGACCGCCACCGTGCACCGGCTCACTTGTCCATGACTTCGTCTTGCTTGTGTCGCCACCATGTGGCCCGCACCCGGCCCCGCCGTCCACCGGTCCCTCGAACCGAGCCTACTTGTCTCTCCATCTCCCGGAGGCCCCTCAAGGCCGAAGACCTTTCGCGCCCGTTCTTCACCTCGCAACAACACGAACTAGGCCGCAGCCTACACCCGCGCACTAAGCCAAGAGTCGGTCCAACACCCGTTGTCAATCACTCATCACTAAGGAGCGGTCATCCACCGACCACTGGGACGCTCCTGGTCCTCAATCTCCCCCTTGATGAGTGCATTGACAACACACAACGCGAAATGAAATTCAGAGTAAAAGAGAAAAGAAGAAGAAAGAAAAACGAAGAAGCTCAACTCATGACCAAAACCGAAGAAAGGCAAAGAAAGGTCACAAGCCAAGCAAAGCACAAAATCCACACCGAAAACAGCAAGAAAGCTCCCCCTGAACATGTGGATGCAAACTCATGCAAACTCCCAAATTTCAGCTCACCTCTTCTGAATTTTCATTAAGCTCACCTTTTCTCCCCCTTGTTGACAATGTATGAATCAAGGTGAAAATGTAGAAATGCAAAAGCAAAGCATATAAACAACTACATGAGCTTCTCAAATAGGCCAAATCTAGTGTCAAAGGCTAAAAATGAGACAAAGATCACACACATGAATCATAGCATAGTCAAAGCATTGCCACAAGTAATATATGAAAATACAAGCATGTGACAAAGCAAAATTTTCAGATTTAAGCAGTTTTACCAAAAAAAGGCTCGCTTCACATGTAAAAACCTATCCATGTCACACTCGAGCCACAAACATGCATACCATTTAAAGATCATACAAGGATATCAAATTCTCAGCAAAAGATCATGGCAAACACCCATAAAGCAAACATGTCATGTCAAAGCTCATGAGCCATGTGTCCACTTCGGGGAGACTTCTCCACTGGTGAACATCATGCAACATGTTTTGCACCCATATGTGAAATATAAGACATTTTAAGCATAGACATGATGGATTGAGCATTTTTCAGACATTTTACACTTCTTTTCAAGATTAAGTCATTTCATGGTACATGAAGTGCCTTTGCGGCAAAAAGAAGCTTATGCTCCCCCATGAATGCAACATAGGCTAAACATTCACAATGATATCCGACCTTTGGCCCAAATGCAAGAACAAGGCATCCAAGCACAATCTAAGCATGAAAAGCACATTTAGACCAAACTGTGACATGGATACACAACTACACACGAGTGGAGCATATTTCATCAAAAATTAGTCAGGATTAGCATTTATTTCAAAAAGGGCTATCTCACCACACATATATTTCAAATATTCCAAGAGCATAGCCTCACATCACCATTTCTCCACACATATAACCAATATCTTACAAATAGCCAAAGATACTCAAATATGGCATATGAAAGAAGCTCATCATCCTAAAATGCAATATGACACAAATGCAACATGATATATGACAAGATGGCTATCCTACCATGGTTTATACATCAAGCAAAGCATGTATATACATCAAAGTAAACATGGTATGATACATATGATACACAAAGGGAATCCCCCAAGAATCAACTAGAAAGGGCAACAAACCCCAAGTTCCCCCCGCAAGCGCACAAAAGTAGCTTGGTCGAGAGGCTTTGTGAAAATGTCGGCTAGCTGATCTTGGGTAGGGACATGGCTCAACACAATGGTTCCTTTCTCCACATTGTCCCTCAGAAATGATACCTCACCTCTATGTGTTTGGTTCGGGAGTGAAGCACCGGGTTTTTGGCTACGCTTATGGCACTAGTGCTATCACAAAGAAGTGGGATCCGGGTGCACTCCTCACCAAAGTCTCTCAAAGTGTAGGAAATCCACAACGGTACTCGGGAACAAAGAACTCGCGGCAAAGCAACATACTCCGCCTCGGTGGTAGACCGAGCTACACTAGATCGCTTGCGGGAAGACCATGAGACCAACGAAGAACCAAGAAACCGACAAGTGCCGAAGTAGACTTCCTCTCGACTCGACAACCAAGCAAAATCCGCATCGGAAAAACCATGAAGAGACAAGAGTCGAGGAGGAAGAATACCAAAGGCCAAGACCAGGGGGCAGATCGTAGGTACCGAAAATCCTCTTGACGGCCCGTCGATGTGATGTCCTCGGCGAAGCCTCGAAAACGAGCGCACAGACACACGCTGAACTGTATGTCTGGCCTCGTCGCCGTCAAGTAGAGAAGGGAGCCGATCATGCTCCTGTACTCCCGCTGGTCCACTGGTTCTCCGTCCTCATCCGCATCCAAAGTGGCCGTACTCCCCATGGGAGTCGACATTGGCTTCACATCTTGCATCTGGAACTTCCTCAGCATGTCTTTCGTGTACTTGGTTTGGTGCACAAATGGACCATCCTTCACTTGCTTGATCTGCAGCCCGAGAAAATACTGCAACTCGCCCATCATGCCCATCTCGAACTCCCTACTCATCTCATCTGCAAACTTGGCAACAAGGTTATGTGACGAGCCACCAAAGACAATATCATCCACGTATATCTGAACAATCAGCAAGTCATTTCCATGCTTGAGGAGAAACAAGGTTCTATCCACGGTACCCATCACAAACCCTCTGCTCAAAAGAAAACCTCTCAATCTCCCATACCAAGCACGGGGCGCCCGTTTCAACCCATACGAGCCCTTTTCAACCCGTATACCCCGTGTGGGTACAACTCGCTCTCAAACCCGGGTGGTCGCTTCACATACACCTCCTCCTCTATGACCCCATTCAGAAAAGCACTCTTCACGTCCATCTGAAACAACTTGAACCCTTTAGCCACGGCCAAGGCTAGAAGGATCCGAATTGCCTCAAGACGGGCCACAGGAGCAAAGGTCTCCTCATAGTCGATCCCCTCCTTCTGACTAAACCCCTGAGCAACAAGTCTAGACTTGTTCCTCACAACCATCCCATTCTCTCCCTCTTTGTTCTTCCAAACCCACTTGGTTCCTATGGGATGGCAATTTGGAGGTGGTTCAACTAACTCCCACACCTGGTTCCTCTCAAAGTTTTCCAACTCCTCATGCATAGAATTGACCCAGTTTGCATCAGATAAAGCATGTCCAATGTCCTTGGGCTCAAAAGTGGCAACAAAAGCAAAGCATGAGCAAAATGAGAGGAATTCCCGGACCTCGACCGTGTAGTGCGTTCATCGATGTTCCCAATGATCTTCGACGGGGGATGCACTTCTTGAATCCGCCGGGGAGCCTCACGCCTCGAGACTACCTCCCCCTCAACTTCGGCCTTCTCTCGCCTGGTCCTCTTGTTGCACCGTCGTTGTCCATGAAGTAGACGGTCCATGCTCCAAAGTGGTCGTAGGGGAAGTAGTGGGTACATGCTCAGCTTCAGGCGCATGGTTCTCCCCATCATCATCTCCATCTTTATCTTTCTCCTTCTCAAAGAGGTCCTCGGCCATCTCTTCATCACCTGCACATTCAAAACCAAGAGAGGTACATGGCATTGTCTCGTCGAAGGTCACCTCGCAAGTCTCCATGATTTTGTTAGTCTCAAGGTTAAGCACCCTATAGGCTCTAGAGTGGTTAGCATATCCAAAGAAAATACCATCACTAGACCTAGCCTCAAACTTGTCGAGTTTTCCCTTCTTCAAAATAAAGCACTTGCAGCCAAAAACTCGGAAGTGACTCACCTTGGGTGCCCGACCATGCATAAGCTCATAACAGTCTTCTTCTTGAAAGCTCTCAATAAAATCCGATTGGAAACATGGCAAGCCGTATTGACCGCCTCGGCCCAAAACCTCCTAGGAGTCCCGTGCTCATCGAGCATCGTCCTAGCCATCTCACAAAGAGTCCGATTTTTCCTTTCCACGACTCCATTTTGAGGGGGCACATAAGGGGTCGAATACCGATGTTCAAGACCTAGATCACGACAAAAGGCATCAAAACGAGAGTTCTTGAACTCGCAGCCATTATCACCGCGGATAGCTCGAATAGCATTCCCATGCCTCTCGTTTTTCAACCTCACGATCGATCTCGAACAAAGCCAAAAGTCTCACTCTTATCCTCCAAGAAGAACACCCGGGCATAGCGAGAGTAATCGTCCACCACAACAAGGACATACCACTTCCCACCCACCGAGCGAACTCGAGCCGGCCCAACAAGGTCCATATGCAACGGCTCCGTCGGACGCTCGGTCATGACATCGGTCAGGGGTGGATGGGGAGTGGCTACCATCTTACCATGCCTACAAGGAGCACAAACCAAATCCTTCTCAAACTTCAACTTCGGCAATCCTCGGACAAGGTCAAGACCACTCAAGCGGGAAACCAAATCAAAGCTCAAGTGTCCCAACCGCCTATGCCATTTCCACAAATCGAAGAAGGACCGCCCATCAAACAAGGCGAGCAGGACCCAAAGAACGAGAGAAATCAGCCCTAAAAATCTGACCCTCGGGGATGATCATACAGACAAGATCACCTCGAGAATCAAGCAAACGAGACTCGCCAGACTTGAAACGCACCTCAAAACCTTCATCGAGCAACTGGGAAACCGAAAGCAAATTAAAACCCAAAGACTTCACAAGAGCCACTCTCTTCAACGTTACCTTGTCACTCACATGCACAACACCCTCTGAAAGCACCCTACCTCGTCCATTGTCCCCAAATGTAATGTACATCTTTTCCTTCACTGGGGTGAGGCTGGAGAACCACTTCTTATCTCCGGTCATGTGTCGAGAACACCCGCAGTCGATCAACCAAATGTTCTCCAAGCCTCCCCGCCCGCAAATCGAAACAAGAACGAGAATGAGCTAGCGACTCGACACTGGGGTTAGCACAGAGAAAGTTAAACCAGTGTCGAGCCATCTGCTCAAAAGAGGGGTTAGCAAACATCACTCCCTTGCCACCAAACTTCCCATGTCCCATGGCAGGAGTACGGGCACCACGAGGGGGAAAATGTGGTCTGTAGTTCCTCTGGAACCCAAAGCTGCGATCATCTCCCCTAAACCCGTACTGAGGACGAGTAGGAGGACGTCCAGCAAAACCACCACGAGCCCGACCAAACCTCTCACCAGCACGCACACCATCATCTCTCCGACAAACCTCTCACCACCACCTCTCCGTGGGAACCCGCCAACACTCCTCACACTTCCCACACCCCGTGGAAGTGGCACTCTAGGCTCGGGAATACCGCGAGGCCGGCGATACCGTCCCGGTTTGCTTGCTCCCTAGCAAGCCTCTCATCCCTCCTCCTCTTGTAGCAAAACTCGCAAGATGCCTCTCCTTGCCACAATACTCACACCCGAAGGGGATGGGTTTTGGTTTTGGCTCGGCTTCTCTTTAGGCTTCTCACCCTTCTCACCCACAAACTTCACCGGTTTCGGAAATCATTTGTCTTAGCCGGGAATTTGGGTGGATCTTGGGTTGTGTCAAGCTTGTTGCAAAGGTGGTTGGGCTTTGGTGTGAAAGAGTTCTTGGGTGCTTTTGGGAGTGGGACTTGGATCTCTCCGATCACCTCAAACGCGGGGTTAGACTCAACACACTTCTCGTACACACTCTCCCCGCTGTTCTCTCCCACTTTCTCACCCAACTTCTCAAACCCCAAACCACGACCATCGCCTCTCTTGAACTCCTCAATCATGATTTTCAATTGAGGTTCCCGCCGTACAACCAACCCAACACCTTCCTCAAATAGTCATTCTCCTCATAGATGACATCCAAACGGGAAGTGAGTTCAAGATTACGCAAAGTGACTTCATCACGCCTAGAACATGCATTTGCAACGAGAGATTTCAAAGATGCTTCCAAAGAACTAATGGTAGAACGAGCATCGACAAGCTTAGCATGCATAGTAGGACATGATTTGCAAGCACCAAGCAAAGTAGGTCTAGCCTTAAGCTCATCATGTTCAGTCCTAAGAGCATCTAGTTGAGCCAAAATAGAAGCATTCTTCTCATTAAGCAAGTTTGATCTCATTCAACCAAGCATCACATTCAACACATTCAACATCATCAGGAGGAGTAGGAGCAAGTTTCAAAGAGTCATTCTCAAGTTTCAATTCAAGCAATTTTGACTCTAACTCTCCTACTTTCTCACTAGCATTCTCAAGCCGAGCCCTAAGATCTTTCCTCATCTTTTTGGCATCTCTCAAAGACACTATCACGATTATCAAGCAAACCATTCAACCTAGCAATCTCACCAAAGAAAGAGTCGGGGTCACGGTTTACCTCATCCTCCGAGTCGGAGTCGCCGTCTTCCTTCACACTCTTCTTGCCGCTTGAGCTATGGGCCATGCCACAAAAGCCCTCGAGCGCCACACGGCGCTCACCCCGCCGAGGTTCCGCTTACACTCTTCTTGCCACCGCGCCTCCCGGCGTCTTCATCTTCGCCGCTTGAGCTTGATCGCTCCTCGCTTGAGCTTGAGTCGACGTCGCTCGCACCGGCCACCATCGCTCTTGCCTTGTTCTTCTTGTGGTCGCTCTTGCTCGGTCGCCGCTTGTCCTTGTCCTTGCTCTTGGACTTGTTGAAGTGCTTGCCCTTGGAGGAGTACTTGTCTTCACGCCTCGGGTGCGCCTTGTACTCGTTCACCTTGTACTTGTTCTCCTCCGCTTCCGGCACTCGGCGATGAAGTGGCCACGCTTGCCACACTTGTAGCACGTCCCCGAGCTCCGCCTTGCGTTCCTCCGACTCTCGTGTAGTCGTTCAAACCTTCTTGAGAGCAAGGCCGGCTCCTCCTCGCCCAAGCACATCAAACTCCTCATCCGGAATGGACATAAGAGAGGACAAAGAAAACCGTCGACGAGAAGGGTTAGATTTGCCCTTTGATCCTCCCACAAGAGCAAGACTATGGTCGGGCCGAGCCCTCATGCTTGGATAGCAACTTCCCCGTCAACCTCAGCCGACTTGAGCTTAGAAAAGAGGTCATCCAACTCAATAGTCAAATAATTCCCAGACTCCTTGATGGCCTCAACCTTAGCACCCCAAACACTTGGGTCCAAGACATGCAAGAGCTTCAAAGCCTGATCATGCTCGGAATATGGAAAATCCTCAACATTAGCCTTCATGTTGTTCACGATGGCGATGAACCTCTGAAACATCGCATCAATGTCCTCACCGGGAAGTGGAGTGAAATTCTCATATTGCATCCGGTAAGAGACAAAGAGGCGAGCCTTCACATGGCTATCACCACCGTGAGCAACCAACAACTTATCCCAAATTTGCCAAGCGAGATTCAAATGGCGAACACGGTCAATCTCTGGATCACACAAGCTCCGGCACAAGTGATCAACGGCTTTTGCATTAGCCTCATACTTGGCCTTGGCCTCGGCATCGGTCACCATAAGAGTATGGATGTTGACCGGAATAGCATATGTCTTGTCAAGCACAATAAACTCCAACAGTTTTCCTCGAAGAAAAATCATCATACGAGCCGCCCACTTGTGGTAACCCTTGCCATCGAAGTGCGGCGGACCGCCCCGCTCAACGTACGCCATCTTAGGATTCGAGACTTGTCAAAGTCGCAAAGAATCCGGCACCAAGCTCTGATACCAATTGAAGGATCAGATGGCGACTAGAGAGGGGGGAGTGAATAGGAGCCGGTAAAAATTCTTCCCAAAGAACCCGGCCTATGTCCTACTCAAATCCCGGTCACACACAAGCGATGGATCGAATCACACACCAATCGCCAAGACCACGAGGTTATGGATCAACCTCTAGCCTTAGGAACGATTCCTCGAAGCACACGCGGAAGCACTAGAAAGGGGAGGAAGGAATCGAGCCAAGAAGTAAAGCACACAGGCTCTGGCGGACCGTCCGCGCAGGAGGGGCGGACCGTCCGCAAGAGCCGCGCGGACCGTCCGGCCGGGTATCGCGGACCGTCCGCACCCGAGCCGCGGACCGTCCGGCCTTAGCCGCGGACCGTCCGTTAATTTACACGGAACGACCCAAAGACACCCCCGTGCCACGGACCGTCCGCGGGGAGCACGCGGACCGTCCGCCTAGCACCCGCGACCGTCCGCCCGACACCGCGGACTGTCCGAAACTTCGTCCAACCAAAAACCAAAATCACGACGGATCGAAACAAAGGACGAGCAAGAACGCGAAGAACTCGGGACGAACTCGAGCGGCGCGGACCGTCCGCCAGGAGGTCGCGGACCGTCCGCGAGGCTCGGACAGAACAGAAAAATGCCCGACCTCGAAAGTCAACTCCCCCAAATCATCATCGGATTTCCCAAACGGTTGAAGCTGTGGAGACAAGGATTTGGGGACTTGAAAAGCGTCACACAAGGATGCTATAGCCCAAAAATCTTGCCTCCTAACTCCCTAAATCACCGGGAATCGCGAATCCTTTGAGCACCACCAAAAACTAGAGCACCAAACGAAAACTCACGAATCGAAGTGATTTCCCGGCGTTTGAGGACGCAAGATCAAGCACAAAGATGCACAAGACATCTATCCATGTTTTCCTCAAAGAAATCCGGGAAGAAACTTACTCAAATCCGCGGAATCACACTGGGAACAAAGGCACGAAAATAAGCACAAAAAGCCACGGAAAACAACCCCGAATCTTCTATACAAACCAGGAAAGATTCACAAGGTCTAGCATGCCGCCCTAGCATCCATCCCTCTCAACAAATCCCTCATGAAGCTCTCATGCTAGCCTAGAGAAAATAGGAAGGAAAATAGCTACAAAAATGAGAAAGAGGAGGGAGCAAATGAAACCCTGAGTCGCGGAGAGAGAGAGCCATCAACACACACTCCAGGCTTATATATCAGGTCCCGCCGGAGTGGTAAATGACTCGACTACCCCTAACTACACTACTGGCGATACAACCCACGTAGGGGCATTTTGGTAATGTTTGTGGGTCTTGCCATCGGACGGCCACGCCTTCGCCGCACCCCCCGCGTCCCTCCCGACGCAAGCCATGCGATCCCGCCGCGTGTCCTCCGCCTCGAAGCTTCCCGACACGCCCGGATCCCGTCTCCGTCGTGTTGGGCCCTCGGACTTGGTTTTGAGGCCCAAACCAAGAAACCGTCCGCCGATGGTTTTGTGGGCAAACCACCAAACCCCGCGTGCTCGGTCCGGCCTCCCGCCAAACCACTTGACTTGACCGCCACCGTGCACCGGCTCACTTGTCCATGACTTCGTCTTGCTTGTGTCGCCACCATGTGGCCCGCACCCGCCCCGCCGTCCACCGGTCCCTCGAACCGAGCCTACTTGTCTCTCCATCTCCCGGAGGCCCCTCAAGGCTGAAGACCTTTCGCGCCCGTTCTTCACCTGCAACAACACGAACTAGGCCGCAGCCTACACCTGCGCACTAAGCCAAGAGTCAGTCCAACACCCGTTGTCAATCACTCATCACTAAGGAGCGGTCATCCACCGACCACTGGGACGCTCCTGGTCCTCAGCAATAAAGATATGAGAGGGATGTATCAAGTAAAAGAAAAGAAAAATAAAGTGTAAGGAAGGATGTCACGTTGTTGAGAGACGAAACTTTCACTCTTTTTCCAACCATGTGCAATCCGACAACGAGGACGTCATCGGTGCCTTGTAGTCACAATTTTCTTTTGCCCTTGCACATGTCCACCATTCTAAATCTTCTCATCCTTGATATCCCTACATATGGTTAATTCTCATGATCATTGGCTTTGAAAGGTAGACAACCATTAGAGGAAGTTCTTAGTTTGACAATACTTGTGTTGATTGCGCTAGCCCTACCTATAGCTCCTCTTTACATGATATATGAGAGATTAATGGGAGGTGATAGTTTTATAAAATTTGGTTAGGATAGCCACTTCATATGAGTGACTTGAGAGAGCTTGGAGAAAGGTTTTTGTCTAATACTTGTTGCAGGAATTTTTGTTTTGAAAATCACGAAAACCCTCCGATGGAAGCAAAGAAGTAAGCATGGTTGAGATTGAAAGCTTTGAGTGAAGAGTTTGAGTTGTGGGGTAAAACTTGACGTGGTAAAGATTCTAAACGCCCATGTTTATGTTTGATTATCATTACTTTGTGTTTATGTATTAAAGATGAAGGGATTGACTAACTTGTGAAGAAGGATAAGTGGTATATGATTATAACACTTTGGACGAAGTTCTTTTACGACTACTTGCTCGAGGACGAGCAAGAGCTAAGCGTGGGGGAGATGTTGACGGTGTATTTTGGTATACCTAGCATGTTCATTACACTTTGGTTTGGATTTGATTATGGAACTAACCCGCCACTAGGCACACTAATCATATAACAAGTTCATCTTTGTGCATGCATTTGGAAGTGTTGTGTTTATGTAGGAAAACATGGACATAAAGGACGGATTCGCAACAAGTTCAAAGGAGCATTTACGGAGTCTTGTTCGTGTTCATGAGCTTGATGAAATCACTTCCAATGGTGGCAAGGACCGAAGTGCTACGAGGAACACCCCGGGGATTGAAGCGTAAAAGATCGAACTTCATGCGAAGAGAACCTCCATCTTGGACGCGAGGATAACATCATCAAAATCATGCAAGTGGAGGGGGCAAAGTACATAAGTGCGTAAGGACCCATGGAGCAAAAGGGGCGACTGAACCGGGCCGAAAAGGGCCCAGGCCGGTCGGCCCAGGCCGGCCCGGCCCAGCCTCGTTCGGCACCGGTTCGGTCCCGTTTTCCTTGCCCTCGAAGGATCTTCAACCCTAAAAGCCCCGAGGCGCCGCCAACACCGAGGGAGGAGTCATTCGCACCAGAAGGCCATCCACAAGCTAGAGAGAGGAGGAGGATCTCCGGAGGGAGATCAACCACCTCGAAGGAAGCACCCTCTCGTGGAGAAGAAGGAAGACACCGGCGGAAGGGAAACCATGATCAACGGTGCCATGATCAGCACCTTGATGGGGTAATCTTCTCATTCGTCCATGGGTTGTAATCGATCTTGAGATGTAATCACACTTTGTCGGATTATCTATCTATCATCTTGTGTTGAATATACTTTCATGCTTAAGGTTAGCTACCATGCCGTAAAGGGAGTATAGGTCTCAATGCTTCCTTGGATCCATTCAATACGTCGTGTCCATCAAAGGTCTAGTCATGAATACCTTCGCGTAGTGACAAGTACGAGAGGAGGGAAAGGGGCGAAACCGTGGTCACAACCCCGATAGATTAGATTGGTTTTCATGTCTTTAAGCGATTGCATGCTCTAGTATCGTAGACCCGTGGGCGAGTGTCTTTTATCTTGATATCTTAATCATTCTCTCTAGTGTAGTTTAGTTGTTTTCTAGTATAATAATAGTTAGGGTTTTAGTAGCTAGTGTGTCGTTGTAGATCGAACGCTTGTAATCCCCTTGCTCCGCGGATTGACAAGAACCTTGGGAATCCCGTGGTCAAAAAGGTGTGGGGTCCGTACGCTTGCGGATCGTAGAGGGATACGTCTTTTATCCGTCAACAAACTACAAATTACAGCATATTCTAACTATAAGTTACATCTTATTTCACATCTTATTTTACATCTTGTACTTCTCATAGAAACCACACTTCCTTTCAGCATCCTCCACACATGCCATTCAAAATAGAATTCTTACATTGTTGCTGCTTTGCATTAGGGGAGAAGAAAGAGGTAAAGGAGTATTCTGACCTTGATCTTGTTCTCACCTGAGAGAAATCAAACTCGATCTGTTGCAGCTTGTGCATGAGCTGTCGAGCTGACCTGCAGAAAAGAAGTGTAGAGATGAGCTAGCTGACCTGCCAAGAAAATAAGTTAACATCTGAGAAGCATGGATGTAGATCTGTTCCGCATTTCAATCATGGCATCATATATGAGCCCAATATTAGTTTTTTTAAACAACTCCGATCATTTATATGATCAGACGCAAACAAAAGGTGCAACTGATAAAGCCAAAACAGACGTACTCCCCTTTTGGCAATGCATCTTTGCTTAGGCTGTAATACAAAAGGATGCATTTGCATTGACAACACAGCAGTGGCCTGCATCAAAATACACAAAAAAAGCAATTAAGGTCACTACAACTCAGGTACTGTGGCAGTACTAAATTTTAAGGAATTAGCTACTGCCAAGGTAATTAAAGGAAAATGCTAACGTAAATCATTTTAGCAATAAGAGAAATAAACACTCAATCACACACTAAAGTCAAAGGCAACAAACACATAGAGTAACCTATTTCAAACCAATGATTGTTACACTAAATAGATGAAGGAAACAGGGAAGGTACTGGGTAAACAAATAAACTGAATAGACAATAACAGTACTCAGCAGTAGCAAGCCATAATTAACAACCACAATTCCCGGAATAAGTGGGATTTGCTAGAACAGTACATGATATAGTACCGGCAAGCCATTGCCATTAAGCTTTTATCATCATGCATCCTGCACATGGCAAACTCAAACACCCGAGCATCTTCTTGCTTGTAGAGCACAAAAGAGCATTGCCATCAGTGTTATTTCATCCAGAATCAACTCCAGTTTGAGTTGGCTAAGTGAGATGGATTTGCACAATTAAACAAGATGATAGCACACAGTTCCATAAGAACTATCAAATTTCAAACTAAACAATAAGAAACCCATTTTATTTTCATTAATTATCCTCATCCAACATTCATATATATTCTGCGCATCCACATTATTTTTTACCAAATAACAAAAGAAGTAAAAGAACACACAAGTTCATTACAGTCTGTTTATTGTAAAATGGTTATGTCATTTCTACCCTAGTACAGCTAATTGGCTGTCACATTATCTATTGCCTGTAGGACTTTAACTGTTACCACTGCTACCAAGTGGAGAAAGGAGAATAAGTTAAGTTTCCTGGAAATGATGAAAGTGACTAAGCTTTATCACTACCAATACCATGATTGCTTTTTGTGATACAAAATGTTCATGCTGGATACACGATGAGTGACATGCCTAGACTTACCATTGTTGCTCCATGACCCTACAATGCATATAGCTCAAAAAATAAGTGGAATAACATTTCAACGAAGCATGGTCGTATTGGAGGTAGTTTGTTTTTTCATTCATCACTCTGCACACAGCGATACAAGGCCACCAAACTAGAAGCCAATTAACCAATTCATCTGCACAGCCAACCAAAACAAACCCTAGACACGCAGTATTTCGCCCAACAGACCGAGGCGACGGAGCGCACGACATTCGCTGAAATCAGAATGAGATGGAAGTAAGCGGAGACGTACCAGGGCGAGAGGGCGAGAGTGTCGACGAGGAAGGCGCGGCGGCTATTGGTCTTGACAAGCTGCGGATGATGTCGGCGGCGCTGGTGGGCACAGCCGCCCCTACCCAGCACTGTGGCCACTGGTGTTGGCTGTGCAAGAGCAAGGCGCGCCTGCAGGTGACGGTGGCCCTTCCCCCAATGCAGTCAGCGCCGACGACCGTGGATCTGGCCTGTGGAGCTCTAGCGCTCACCGTGTGGAGTTCTAGCGCTCACCGCTTGGCGCCGTGGCCGGCTGGGGGGCACTCACCGCCGCCGCCCCCGCCCCGCCGCTCCGTGGCCACCTCGGCCGGATCCGCTCCTCTGCGTGGCATCGTGGCCGCACCAAATCTGCATCTGTATCCCGCGGGAGCGGACGGGCAACACCGGTGGGGAGGGAGGTTGCGGTGCGCCGAGCGGCGCTGGAGAGATAGAGGGAGGCGACAGCGGCAGAGAGCAGGGAGGCAGAGGGCGGTGGCGGGGAGGAGGGGAGCAGGCGAGAGGGGGCGGCGGGGGAGGGGGAGGGGAGTGGGTTAGGGTATGGGGCACGGGGGTGTAGGTGGTAAGGGGTATTATCTTAGGGGTATTATCTGAGAGGCGGGGGAAAAAATTCTGAAAAAATATATCGTTACATACAAATTATAATTAAATTGTTTATGTCAACTAACAGTTTAATCAAGGTTGTATTATTTTTTATTTTATTTTTTTTGCAAAAAAAGGATAATAGTAGAGATTAATCACCATGAATCTTGTAAGAGAAGTGAGAGTTGACTATAAACATAAGAGTGGATTTGAGATAAACGCCAAATAAAGAAAAACATTTCTGTATTTTGAATTGATTGTGAATTTTTTTGGGGAATGTTAAAAGGATGTGATCCCAAGCCAAATCTCATAAGTTTCATACAAGAGTAGGGTAATACATCATAGTTGTTTAAGTGAAACAAGCGTGACATACACTTATCAATTGTCATGAGAAAAATTCATTTTTCTATTTTTAAAAACCTAATTAAGACACACTTTGAAGTAAATGGAAAAACTATTATCTTATATACCCCCAAAACATTTTTCACATGTAAAATACAACATATAAGTTGTCTTTTAGAAGTTCCAAATTCTTTCGAACTGAGTTTTAAAACTTGTAACCTTGCTTAAAAAATCTGAAATTTTGCTGGAGCTCCTCCTTTTGGTACAGTATGTTGTCAAAAAAGTTTCAAGTGATTCTGAGAAAGTGATGATGCACTTCCCCACTGAAGCATACATGTCTCACACATGTCACTGTGAGTCACCGAGAGATGTTCACCCCTATGTGGGACGTGTAGTACAAGTTGCTTGAAATCGTGTGAAAGTTTTTTGGATGCTAATGGATGCAACCTAAGATGTTGGGTGAAGTTTCAGAATTTTCTGACGAAGTTTGCCTATTATTGTAAATATTTGTTGATTTAATAAGGAATAAGTGTAAAAAACTTGTAACCTTGCTTAAAAAATCTGAAATTTTGCTGGAGCTCCTCCTTTTTGTACGGTATGTTGTCAAAAAAGTTTCAAGTGATTCTGAGAAAGTGATGATGCACTTCCCCACTGAAGCATACATGTCTCACACATGTCACTGTGAGTCACCGAGAGATGTTCATCCCTATGTGGGACGTGTAGTACAAGTTGCTTGAAATCGTGTGAAAGTTTTTTTGATGCTAATGGATGCAATCTAAGATGTTGGGTGAAGTTTCGGAATTTTCTGACCAAGTTTGCCTATTATTGTAAATATTTATTGATTTAATAAGGAATAAATGTAAAAAACTTGTAACCTTGCTTAAAATATCTGAACTTTTGCTGGAGCTCCTCCTTTTGGTACGGTATGTTGTCAAAAAAGTTTCAAGTGATTCTGAGAAAGTGATGATGCACTTCCCCACTGAAGCATACATGTCTCACACATGTCACTGTGAGTCACAAAGAGATGTTCATCCCTATGTGGGACGTGTAGTACAAGTTGCTTGAAATCATGTGAAATTTTTTTTGGATGCTAATGGATGCAATCTAAGATGTTGGATGAAGTTTCGGAATTTTCTGACCAAGTTTGCCTATTATTCTAAATATTTGTTGATTTAATAAGGAATAAATGTAAAAAACTTGTAACCTTGCTTAAAAAATCTAAAATTTTGCTGGAGCTCCTCCTTTTTATACGGTATGTTGTCAAAAAAGTAAAGTTTCAAGTGATTCTGAGAAAGTGATGATGCACTTCCCCAATGAAGCATACATGTCTCACACATGTCACTGTGAGTCACCGAGAGATGTTCATCCCTATGTGGGACGTGTAGTACAAGTTGCTTGAAATCGTGTGAAATTTTTTTGGATGCTAATGGATGCAATCTAAGATGTTGGGTGAAGTTTCGGAATTTTCTGACCAAGTTTGCCTATTATTCTAAATACTTGCTGATTTAATAAGGAATAAATGTAAAAAACTTGTAACCTTGCTTAAAAAATCTGAAATTTTGCTGGAGCTCCTCCTTTTTGTACGGTACGTTGTCAAAAAATTTTCAAGTGATTCTGAGAAAGTGATGATGCACTTCTCCACTGAAGCATACATGTCTCACACATGTCACTGTGAGTCACCAAGAGATGTTCATCCCTATGTGGGACGTGTAGTACAAGTTGCTTGAAATCGTGTGAAAGTTTTTTTGGATGCTAATGGATGCAATCTAAGATGTTGGGTGAAGTTTCGGAATTTTCTGACCATGTTTGCCTATTATTGTAAGTATTTGTTGATTTAATAAGGAATAAATGTAAATAATTTG
This sequence comes from Cenchrus americanus, assembly GCA_947561735.1. Classification (NCBI taxonomy): domain Eukaryota; kingdom Viridiplantae; phylum Streptophyta; class Magnoliopsida; order Poales; family Poaceae; genus Cenchrus; species Cenchrus americanus. The sequence goes on along the minus strand of OX387239.1, from coordinate 100,193,492 downwards.
TAACCTTGCTTAAAAAATCTGAAATTTTTCTGGAGCTCCTCCTTTTTGTACGGTACGTTGTCAAAAAATTTTCAAGTGATTCTGAGAAAGTGATGATGCACTTCTCCACTGAAGCATACATGTCTCACACATGTCACTGTGAGTCACCAAGAGATGTTCATCCCTATGTGGGACGTGTAGTACAAGTTGCTTGAAATCGTGTGAAAGTTTTTTTGGATGCTAATGGATGCAATCTAAGATGTTGGGTGAAGTTTCGGAATTTTCTGACCATGTTTGCCTATTATTGTAAGTATTTGTTGATTTAATAAGGAATAAATGTAAATAATTTGTAACCTTGCTTAAAAAATCTGAAATTTTGCTGGAGATCCTCCTTTTGGTACGGTATGTTGTCAAAAAAGTTTCAAGTGATTTTGAGAAAGTGATGATGCACTTCCCCACTGAAGCATACATGTCTCACACATGTCATTGTGAGTCACCAAGATAACCTACCTTGGATAACCTGGAGACCTGCTGCCTCCAGAGACGATCTGGAGGCGACGATCACAATCGCGACACAATAGAAACCTAGATGTGACGACCTGGGCATGATCGCTACGAAGGGCTAAACGCGATCAACGTTATTAGCCCAACTTCCGATCCATGCAGGTAAAGGCCCATTATTCATTAATAAAGTGACAAATAAAAAAACAGCATACTTACAACACTAACGACCACATAGCGCAGTGGTAGAGCTTTTTCCTTTGTATCATAAGGTCCCTGGTTCAATACTTCGGGACAGCCTTTTGTTTTTGTTTAACACAATTAAAAAATGGGCCGACACATTAAACAAGATGATGGGCCACACGATCATGGGCCTTGTGGCAGACACATCCCACGCCGTTAGTGCACTACTAATTTGTGACCAATTTGATTCTTCATTAGTTGTGCCAAATGATTCTAATAAATTATGACGATATCCAATCTAATCTGTGACCACTAGGTTTCATCATTACTATACGCCATACCAAAACATAATCTGTGATGATCTCATAAATCTGTTTTGTGACGTAAATTATATTTTCGTCATTATTCTTTCACCTATTTCATCATCACATGCAACTTATGACGAAAATGGACATTTCGTCATGGAATACGTACCATTCTGTGACCAAAGTTTGCAGCGTCACGAGAAAATCGTCATTGATAAACACTTTTCTAGTAGTGCTAGATGCACATAAGTAGAGAAGAGAGCCAATCATGGAGTGATATACCTTTTGGTCCACGGAGTTCCCTTCTTCATTGAGGTCCAAGTACCCATTGGTAGGAATTGGAATCTTGACGGGCTTGGCCATGTCCATGTTAAACTTCTTTAGCATATCCTTTGTGTACTTGGTTTGACATATGAATGTTCCTTCCTTTGCTTGTTTGATTTTAAATCCAATAAAGAACTTGAGCTCACCTATCATGGACATCTCAAACCTCTTTGTCATTACCCTACTAAACTCTTCACATTCATTAGTACTACCAAATATTATGTCATCGACATATATTTGGCACACAAAAATATGACCATAAACTTTTCTAGTGAAGAGAGTAGCATCGGCTTTTCCTATCTCAAAGCCTTGCTTGAGCAAGAATTCCTTAAGGCATTCAAACCATGCTCTTGGTGCTTGCTTAAGCCCATAGAGCGCCTTACGGAGTTTGTAGACATGATTAGGATGCTTGGGATCTTCAAAACCCAGTGGTTGCTCCACATAGACTTCTTCGGAGAGTGGTCCATTAAGAAATGCACTCTTAACATCCATTTGATATAGCTTGAAGTCATAATGGGCATCAAATGCAAGTGGGAATCAAATTGCTTCAAGTCTTGCTACCGGTGCATATGTTTCTCCAAAGTCTAGCCCTTCAACCTGAGTGTACCATTGAGCAACCAATCTTGCTTTGTTCCTAATCACAATGCCAAACTCATCTTGCTTGTTTTGAAAGACCCACTTGGTGCTAATGATGTTTGTGTTGGGTCTTTTCACAAACTCCCGCACTTGATTTCTTTCAAAGTTGTTCAACTCCTCTTGCATAGCCATCACCCAATTCGGATCCTCAAGAGCTTGTTCTACCTTGATAGGTTCAAGAGAGGAAACAAACAAGTAAAATGTGAAACAATTCTTAATACGAGATCGTGTTGTTACCCCTCTCCCTATGCTCCCAAGTATGTTGTCAACGACATGGTCCGTTTGGTGAACTGATGTACACGAGGATGTGATGGCCCAAGAGGTTGGTGTAGATGTTGGTCTTCATCATTATCATTAGCTTGAGGCTCAGATGTACTTGCTTGAGAACCTCTTGCTGATTTGATTACTGGTACACTGTGTCTTGTGGTGTTGAGTTCCCAGACCCTGGAACCTCCAGAGATTTTCCTGGAGGTTGAGTCCCAGCAGCATTTCCTGGAACCTCTGGGGAATTCCTCAGAACCTCTGGAGTCTACTTTTCTGCTGAACCAGAGACTTCTGGCCCTTTGTGTGGTGTTGAAGCTTGGAGTCGTTCTTCATCTTTTCTTGTGCTTCAACTGGTCTAACATCACCTATGGCCATTTGCTTGATTGCTTCACAGGATGGCTTCTCATTACCTACAACATTCAAGTCAACTTGCTCCACTTGAGAGACATTAGGTTCATCAAAGGTCAGATCTAACATGACTTCAATTCTTCCGTTGGTTAGATTGAAGACTCAGTAAGCATGCTCATTAGGACCATAGCCAAGAAGAAATCCTTCATCAACCTTTGGTGCAAACTTAGAAGTTCAGGGCCTCTTGTTTAGAATGAAACATTTGCACCCAACACTCTAAAGTAAGACACATTGGGCTTTTTACCGATGATAAGCTCATAAAAGGTCTTCTTGTGAAACTTGTGAAGGTAGAGGTGGTTGATGGCATGGCAAGCCGTGTTGATTGCTTCAGCCCAAAAGATGTCTTGAGTCTTGTACTCATCCAACATAGTTCTTTCCATCTCAATAAGAGTCCGATTCTTCCTCTCAACCAACCCATTTTGTTGAGGGTGGAGCTGAAAATTCATGCTTGATGCCCTCTTCATCGAGAAACTCTTCAACATTAGTGTTTCAGAATTTTGAGCCATTGTCGTTTCTTACTTTCTTGATAGGTAGCTCGAACTCCCTTTGTGCTCTTCTTATGAAGGTCTTCACCTTCCCTTGAACTTCACTCTTGTCAAACACAAAGAACACCCACATGAAGCGAGAATAATAATCAACAATAACCAAGCCATATTTGTTACCACCAATACTTATGTAGGCCACCGGTCCAAATAGATCCATGTGAATGAGCTCCAACAGGCTTGATGTTGTAAGGATGCTATTTGGTGGGTGAGGTGCACCTACTTGCTTTCCAGTTTGGCATGCTTTGCATATCCTATCTTTCTCAAAATGCACATTAGTTAGTCCAAGGATGTATTCATCTTTCAAAAGTTTGGCCAAGTTCCTCATACCAACATGGGCTAGTCGACAATGCCATAGCCAGCCCATGCTAGACTTTGCCACTAAACAAGTCTTAGGAGAACCCTTACTTTTGTTGAGATCAACTAAGTAAAGCCTCCCCTTCAAGCGACATGTGAGGACAATAGAGGAATCCTCCATTCTTATGATGGACGCACCCTTATCCCACTACTAGGAATCGACCCTTAGAGCACCAAATTTTCTGGCAACACCACGTATTTGGTTGCAATAGTTGGTTTTATAGCAACCAACGTATTAATGCGTTGCAATATCTGGGTGTTATGGCAACCAAAAATGTGGGTTGCGTCTGTTGAAACAGTCATTGCAACAGGTTGGTGTTAATGCCACGGTGAAAATGGTGGTTGCCTTTATGGGTAGCTATTGCCACAACTGATTGTGCATTGCGATAGTATCAATTTAATGTTGCGATAGATATGTGTTTATTGCCATGAATATTTAATTGGTTGCGATAATGCATGCCTATGGCCACGATGAAATTTCATTGTGCAGAGTGCAAACTTTGTTGCGATAGCTGATGTGCCTGTTGCAACCAAAAAATCATTCGTTGCGTTTGATGTGTGTTTGTTGCCACGAATATTATGTCGGCTTTCAACCACGATGAATTAACGTTGCCTAAAACTTAAACCTGGTTGCGATAGGTCATGTGACTGTTGCATCCAGAAAACAAATCGTTGCATCAATTAGGTTTTATTGCCACGATAAATTTGGTGAATTCATTAGATTTTTTGTTGCACTAAAAGATTTTATGATGATGTAATTAAACCCACCAGCACTTTTGAAGAAAGAAAAATAAGCAAGCCCAATTGGGTTGTATTGTTGTGGCCGGCTTGCTAACAAAATTAGGAAAAAAATCATGCCTCTAACCCAGCCCACCGGCACATGAGGAGAGGGAAAAAAGACCTGAGAAGAAAAAAAGGCCGACTCATGCCTGCGTATGCGCCCTGTGTAGGTCGGACCTCGGCCAGCCGGCAACAGCATGGTCGCACACTACAAGAAACTATTTAATCTGTGATGCATTCTCCATGACGTTTTCAGAAAACATCACGAACAGCACTGCGTCTACAACGTATTCCTTTTTTCGTCACAAATGTGCATTGAAGCCCATTACATTGCGACGATTTGTTAAATTCGTCGTGATTCTACGACGTATTCCTGTTTTTTGTCAAAGATGTGCACAAATGGATATTAAAGCCCAGAACATTACAACGATTTGTTAAATTCCTCACAATTCGGCCCACAATGTTGTGATGTTTTAGCAGATTCGTCGCGATCAACAAATAACAAATAGTCATGTTAGGAATGAAAAAAATGATAAACTTAAAAAATCTAAAAATGACAAATTTAAAAAAATCTAAAAAAATCAACGAATAACAAATATAGTCATTTTATGAATGGAAAAATTCAAAAATGGAAAAAATCTAAAAAAAAGATCAACTAATAATAAATAGTCATGTTATGAATGGAAAAAATTGAAAATTGAAAAAAGGAAAAAAAGGCAGTGGGCGGCAAAATTCGAACCGTGACCTCCTCAGAGAGAACAAGGAGACTTACCAGTGAGCTACCAATCAATTTGTAATTTCTATGTCTGTGTGGCCTATTTATTCAATGAATTTTCCAGTTTTAATTTAATCCCACACAAAAAATGGAGGCCTAATGAGACTCGAACCCACCACCTCCAGGTTCGCATATGCATGTGTCACCATTGAGCTACTCACTGTTTTATGTCTTTGGTTAACATTTTAGTTTATTTATATATATTTCTTGGTAGGAATAAAACCTACCGCCAAAAGAAAGGGGTGGAGCCGCAGAAGGGGGGTTTGAACCCACCACCTGGGTGTTAGAAGAAAGGTGTGTTACCACTGCACTACAAGTGGGAGCTGTACTTGTTTGCAGACGTTTAGTTATATATAGCTTAAAAACTCCTTGGTTAAGGTTGCATTTTCTAGCCGAAATGGTTCATCTTTCTCTTTTCAATCCTAAATTAAAAGTTGCATTTGGTTTTTCTCTTTCATATGAACTCCAAATTTGGTGTTTCTTTTTTTCAATTTTTCTAAAATCACGTTCTTTCATTTTGTTGTGTTGTGTTGTTTTGTAAGTCGTTTATTGTTTCTTTAATCTTATTCACATGGCTACTTTTTATGCATTTATGTAGAGAATATAAATAAATGCATTTTGAACAAACATTGCTAATGTAACTTCGTATTTTGCAATAATAAGCTAAACACAAGGTTATGGTAAAGTTCAAAGTGCACATGAATTCGAAAATTTCAAAAGGTATGATACACTTCAATGTTCAAGTAATGTTTTATGAAACTATGTGAGATATGTATCAATTTCTAAACAATGTAGGTTCCACTGTTACCGAAATCATTTGAAATTTTGATCACAAGTTGATGGACCTAAATTATGTTACCACGTCAATTCGTAGAACTATTAGAGCATTTTATGATATTATTTGAATTATGATAGTGTAAATTCGAGATGTAAGTTTGAATTATCCCTAATAAACTACTGCCAAAATCATTTTTTCATTTGTTAAAGTTGTAGATCTTGGTATAGCTTGATTTTAGAAAATTTTAGAAAAAAGAATCATCCAATTCGGAGTTAGTATGAGGCAGAAAAACTTGTTACAAGTTTTAGTCAAAGATTAAAAAGAGAAAACAAACTTGTCCATCTCAGTTCATAGTAAGTGCAATTTCTATTTTTAATCTTCAGATAAAACTTGTAAACTGTTTTTCTTTCTCATACGAACTCCAAATCGGTTGATTTTTTCCTATTTTTTTATAAAACCGAGATGTTTTACTCTGTGCCATTTGTTTGTATCTTAATTACTATTTCTTGATTGCTTTTCATACAACACATCTTTTCCAACTAAAAAGAGAATATAAAAATATGTTTTTTCATAATAATTGGTAATGTAACTTAATATTATCTAATGTTATAGTCAACACGAGATGGTGTCAAAAATTGAGGTGCATACAAGTTCGGTCACATTGTTAGTTGTTCAAATCTCAAAGTTTGTTTTCAATTGTAGGAAACTATGTGAGACTTGTGTCCGATTTGTGAACATCTATAATCTCACTTTATCAAAACCATATGAACATCTAATGTTATGATACACATACGGTTTTAGCCAAGTTTGAGATTCATACGACTTTGAAAATGTAAATCACCACTCAAATCTCAAAGTTTGTGTTGAGTTATTAGAAACTATGTCAGAGATGTATCCATTTGTGAGTAGTGTATGTCGTCACTTCCTTGAAACCATTTATTTTTTATGGCAAGACAGTGGACCAAAACATGTTGTTATGCCAATTTGTAGAATTTTCTGACCTAATTTAGATATTATTGTATTTATTATGTTATACTTTCAAGATAAAAGTTTGAATGTTTCTCATAACTCATATTGAATTTCTCATCACTCTCTAAAACATGGTATAGAATGGAACATAGAATTTTCAAAATGATTTTTGTGATTTTTTCCAGTATTATTGGAGGTACACATAGGTCAACTTGGAAATACTTTTGAAAATTATGCAGAATTTCATATAAATGATATAAAATAGCAAATATATTCCGAAAATTCTTGAAACTCCTTGATGACAACATATACGTTTTATTTTACATGTGAAAAATAATTTTGTGACTATAACATAATTATTTTTATGTGTTACTTCACAATTGTGCAGTAAAATGAAAAGGAAAAAGAAAAAAAATAAATGTGCAGAAATAAATTGGCCCATTTCGGCCCAAATGGCCCAGTCATTTCGGACCGTTCATCGTGGGTTGGATGGCTCTGATCGCATTCCTATCGTATATAATGCGCACCGTCCCACCAATCCCGAACCCTAGCACCACTCTGCCCAGCCTCGAAACCCTACAGGGGCGACCTGAGTCACCTGACCCGTGAGGCCGTGACCCGTCCCCGTCGCGAGTGTGCGGCGCCGCTTTTGCGTCCTGTCCTATGCAGTCCACGCGAATCAGGGCGGGGGCGCGTCGCCCTGCATTGTGTGCCGCCGGCCGCCTCCCCTCCCCTCCCCTGTGAGTCCGTGACGGCGCCGCCGGCCGTCTCCCCACCCCCGTGACAGCCGCCGCCGGCCGCCCGACTCCACTGGTCGCCACCTCAGCCTACAAGCGCCGCTGGCCGCCACCACGTCTTCCAAGGGCCGCCGGCAGCGACTCCGCTCGTCGATGGTACCCGCCGATGGTGCTTCCGCTGCTGGGACGAAGGGCAAGGGGAGGAAGCCCAAGACCAAGAGCGTGTGCCAACTGCTAGAGACGCCGCCACCAAAGGCACCAGCAGCCATGGCTCCTCCTCCTCCATCAGCAGGTAGTCGATCTTCATGCTCTGAATGTTAGTGCATCTTCATGCTGTGTTAGTGCTCTGAATGTGTTAGCCCTCCTGCCATGGCTCTGAATGTGTTAGCCCTTTTGCCATGGCTCTGAATGGTAGTTGATCTTCATGCTTTGAATGTAGTGTTAGTTCTCTGAATGTGTTAGTGCTCTGAATGTAGCAGTGTTCTGCAATGTCACCTCTTTGTATTAGTCAAGGTAGCAGTAGTCTGCAATTTTTTTCTATTAGTCAAGGTAGTAGCAGTCTATAAATTTTTCATGCTTTGAACTGTGGGATGGTATTCCGTATTAAATTTCTGCATATAGAATATTCAGCTGCTTTAGAGTTAGATGATGAAGATTGCTAGACTTCTAAGTTGAGTGTTTCCAGTCACCGATCTTTGTCACTGATGTTTTGATCTCAGTGGTGTTGGTAGGAAGTTTAGATCTTCCTCTTAAGTCTGCATAGGCCATATAATAATATGAAACTAAAGCATGTTTACAATAGTCGTTTCCTTAAACAAATGGCCATGCATCCTTACCGTTGTTGCTTGCATGTGGAATGGCCATGCATTTATGTAATTCTCTCTTGAACTCCGTAATTCTCTTATAAATGTGTAAATGCGCGTATAAGCTCGTGGAATTGGTTCGTACGGAATTACCATGCATTGTAAGTACCGTAGAAATGCACATATAAACCCGTAAATTTCGTATGCTCGAAAGGCTGAAAATAAAATTGGATCTGTGCAAACTCTGATATTCTAGATCCATCTTGATGCCAGCAGTTAAATTAACCAAACCAATTGTGTACTACTCTAGTAATTTAACTGATGAATTATATATACACGTTGTATGACCAATCTGTGAGTTTGTACAACGAATATTTGTGGAGATGACGCAGATAAAGAACAAGATGGACAAGTTGGAGACGGGCATCAGGAGGTACAACGGTGATGACCTCTCCTCCCTCACCCTCGACGAGATCCACGACCTCCAGCAGCAGCTCGAGTACTCCGTCAACAAATTTATGTTTCCAAGTGCAGATTTCATGTGTTGTCTCGGATATTGCTCTCATATGCTCTATTATAGGCTAAATTAGCACAGCAAGCTTCTTTTTGCGTCATTCCTATTCTGCTGATTTATGCAAACATTACATTCTCTCTAGTTTGAGAATATTTGGTCAACTTCGCAATGTCCACTGAAAATATAAGTAAAATTTGTGGAGTTACAGTTTTACTCCTTCTATCCCCTAAGCACAATGCAACCTTCAAATCCATTTATGAGAGAGCTGAAACAGTTTCAGTTTTAATCCTATACAGGACCAATTACCTTACTAATAATATTGCTTCATGTTTTGTAGGAAATGAAAAAATTCCGTTCGCAAGTTGGCTCAACTTACAATGTATCATTCACTACTTTAGTATTGAATCTGTACATGAGAGATTCTTGGTTGCTTCTCAAGGTATTATGCCTGTACAATTTTTTTTAAGAAAGCATCATGTAACATTTTTGTAAAACCTCTTAACATCGCTTATAGCTTGCATATAGCCATATAATGTGTCTGAGGGATGTAATCCATGGCTGCGGGATTTTTTTCATTTCAGAGCGAGAGAGAAATATATGAGATATGACTGCAAGATAGAAATATATGAGATATGACTACAAGATAGCCTGACATTTAGTGTAAGAGAATGATAGAATAGTCATCCAAACTTTGTTATTAGACTATATATCTCGCTCGTGATGTTCACCATGTCATTGCTAGATTTTTGCATATGACTTGTGTTGTGTATGCCATCTAGTAAAGAAACAAGAGATGTTTACCATGTGTATTGAATAAACTCTGCCATTCCAATTTCTTTACTACCTACACTTGATTTGCACTTTACATTCAACATGATTTGGTATGGATTTGATCTATTGCTATTGATTATGTTTAATGTTTGGGGAAAAATAAACAATATTTCACAACTCTAGTGTCCCATTGAATTCTCTTATAGAATTTATTTAAATAATGAATTGTTAAAAAAATTCTAGCAGTTTTTTGTCCCAGCATGGCTGAATGTGCTTGGAATTGTTTGATCTCAATTGCACTTGTCCAACGATTGCTAATTACTCCATGATTTTAAACATATTTGTTTTCATGAATCACAGAGAAACTTAGGGAGCCAAACAATTAGAGAAAGCTTCTATGGATGCAAGTTGATGGATGGCACCAACAAGAATGACAAGTTGCTGATGGGCGATGGAGCAACCAACGAACCCATTTCTAGATCAATTATTTGTATGCTAAACAATGCAGTGAACTTAGTTAAATATGATGTCCTTATTTTGTTAGTTGTGGTCATGTTTTTTAAACCAGAATGTTGGTCGTTGTGTGATACTTCAGTTTGAGACAAAATTAATATTAATGAATTTATCAATTATTATTTGTGATATTCTCAACAAGTGAAAATAATTAAAAAAACTAATTTTAATTTCACGTCATTGTGATAGACTATTGATTTTGGTTGCAATAAGCTTTATTGCAATGAACTTTAAGTGTTGCGTTATCGTATTATCTATTACTACCAACAATTGTTTGTTGCATGTGCCCTCTATTGCCACCAACACAAATACGTTGCAATCTAGATATATTACCTCGAAGACTAGTTCGTTGCATTAACATATCATCTATTGCCACCATATCTGATTTGTTGCAAAAGCATTGTAATGCAATGGATCAGAATTCGTGGTAATAAGACTATATGCCTACGTAGCTTTGGAGTGGCAATACTTTTCTATTGCAACACATTTGGTCGTGGCAATCATGAACTATTGCATCCTAGCGTTTGGTCGCAATAAAACTTGAGGCAACCAATAAAGTCGTTGCAATATTTACTCTTGCAACCAAAAATTGGTTGCATTTCCTTTTTTGTTTGTTGCCATATTTGTTATTACAACCTAGCATAGGTTGCATTAGGCTTCTTTTGCATTGCAATATTTTTTTGTAGCAACCAACTATTGGATGCAATAGGATTTTTTGGTCATTGCATTAACAAACTCTATTGCAACACATCATCTTACGGTTGCCTCAGGCTATTGCACCTTTCCAATTGCAACCATTTGTCGACCACCTCACTTCGATGCAACTGATTCCAGATGCAACCAAAACAGCCATATTGCAACCATATATAGGTGTTGGCAAAGGGTTGATTCCTAGTAGTGTCCGAAAAGTGACAATCAAAACCAATCTCACTAAGTTGCGAAACTGATAATAGATTGTAACCCAACGAATCAACATGAAGAACATTTGTAATTGAATATTTTTTGAGATAGGGATATCACCTACACTGATGACTTCTCCCTTTGTATCTCGTCCATATGCAATAGTTTCTCTTAGTCCATCCAAATGGAGATTTGATGAGAACATACTCTTTTCTCTAGTCATATGATGTGTACATCCTCTATCAAGTACCCAACTTGATCCACCGGAGGAGTATGCCTACAAAACAATTTAGTTCCTTCTTTTAGGTCCCCAATTTGACTTGGGGCCTTCCATGTTGGCAACCAAAACCTTAAGAACTCATAAAGATTTTTTCACATATATGTTGGGCTGATTTCTAACATACGTGGCAACAACTTTACAAAGGTGGTTGCGTCTCAACACAAAGCTAGGTGTATGCCACTAGATGCATGATCCTTGTTCTTGTTGGGAGACATGTTTCTTTTAGGCATAATTGGATGGTTCTAGACCTGCAGACGAGTGTTAGATGCCTTAAGAACATGTTGATGTTGAGTATTGCCTTTCTTCTCAGTTCCATCCTTGCAGACCCAAGAACCTCTTGGAATTTTCCTGGAACCTCTGGGTTCTCTTGTCTGAGTGGCACGAGGCTTCCAGACTCCGGAACCTCTGAATTCTGAGCTCGGAACCTTTGGCCTCTAGGTGAACAGAAATCCATTACTCTTGAACTCGAGGCATTCGTGGCCCTTGATGATCTTTCTTTCACTGGTCTTGCCGCCTTCAACATAGCCAAAACCAGATTTCTTACTCTTGACCATCATCTTGTGAGCCTTCCCCTTCTTGTTCCCTTCATTCATGCATCCACTAGCTTTGATTGAGTTCAGCCTAGCAATTTCCTTCTTCATAGATTCCATGTTAGCAACGTTAGTAGCATAAGATACAAGATCAATATTGTAGCATTTATCACAATCCTTGCTAGTAGAAGCACTAGAGTCACCTTTTACTTTTGAAGTATGTGAGGTGCTACTTCAAAGGAGACTATATTACTCCTCAAGCTCTTCATTCCTCGACTTGAGAGAATTACATTGAGCATGCGAGGCAGCAAGGTCTCCCTTGAGAGTAGCAATGATGCCCTCCACTTGGTTAACTTCCAATTGCAAGGCCTCAAGCTCACTCCTCTCCGATGTAAGGATATATTGGGGTTTCTCTAGTTCTTCTATCAACTTGGCTATGAAGGCCCTAGATTGTTTATCCATGTTGCTAACAAGTTGGTCAATTTCTTCATCACTAGATTCATCACTAGAGTCTATTTCCGACTCATCACTAGGTGGAGGAGAGGGTTTGGATTATGGTGTTACCTTCTCACCCTTATCCATGAGGCAATGGATGGATGAGCTCTCTTCATCATCGGTCAAGTTGTCAAACAATCTTGAGGTAGAAGGGAGCTTCTTGATAGCCACGGTTGCAACTTTCTTGCCTTCCCCTTCGCTAGAGCTTTCATCTCCGGAATTCCATTCATGACCAATGTGGGATTCTCCACCATAGTTTCTTCTCTTGTGATGTGGATTTTGATCTTTCTTGTAGCTTCCCTTGCCTTTGTCATTCTTGTTCTCTTTCTTCTCATTAGAACACTCTACAATGAAATGATCTGTGCTTCCACAATTGTAGCACGTCCTCTTCTTCTTGTTGGAGTACTTCCTCTTTGTGAACTTGTAGCCTTGCTTCCTCAATCTCGTTCTATACTTTCTTATGAAGAAAGCCACATCTCCGATCTCAACCGGAGAGTCTTCATCTTCATTGTCACTTGAATCACTTGAGGAGCTCTCTACTTCAACTTTCTTTGATTTTGACCTAGTGGGCTTGGATGAAGTAGAGTGCTTGGATGAGTTACTAGGCTTGCTTGAATTGTTGGATTGGAGAGCAACATCTTTGACCTTCAAGTTGTTCAATTTAGGTTCTAGCTCACCAATCTTCTTTCTATGTTGAATTTCCTTTTCCATAAGCTCATGAGTACGAATTCTCCCAAGAACATCATTTGGGGAGAATTCCTCAAATCTGTTCTTCTCTCTAAACAAGTTGACTAGAGTAGGATTTCTTAGAGCAAAGGCCTCCAACATCACCTTCACAACATAGTGTTCATACAACTCATCACCACCTAAACCTCTTATCTTCCCAACTATGACCATCAATCTATCAAACATCTTTTGTGGACCTTCTCCATCAAAGATAGTGAACCTATTAAGTTCGGCCATCAATATGTTGATCTTAGACTTCTTAATCTTTGGTAATCTCTAGTCCATTGACCTGATTGTACTCTTGAGCACTCAAAGCACTAAGGAGTATGCTTGTAGCTTGAGCATTTCTCTTGACGTTGCGGCTATCACGTGGGGTGAGGTTTCCAAAGTCTTCGGGATCATCAAAACTTACACACACAATGGTCCACAACTCCAAACTCGAACCAGTTAGGTAAGCTTTCATCATATGCTTCCATTTAGTAAAGTTGGTCCCATCAAATTGGGGCAACTTGCCAACAGGCACGGTGACATCATCCTTAGATCTAGTATCACAAGAATCATAGTTAAAGGATACGCTTCCATAAGCCTTCTTGGCCTTGGGCTTGAGTGTTCTCTTGGGAATTCTTGTACCATAGTACTCATCATCCCCATCTCCATTCTCACTAGATGAAGATGATGATGAGGATGATGAAGATGGTGAAGGTGTCCTCTTTCTTCGTTTCTTGTCCTTCTTCCTTTTCTTCTTCTTTTCTTTCTTGTTATCCTCTTTCTTGCTTTTCTTGTTGTTCTCCTTGGAGATGTCCTTGACTGCTTTCTTCAAATTGTCAAGCTTGTATTGGCTTGAAGTGTTGCCAACCTCCGAGGCATCACCGTCAACCTCACTAGGTATGTCTTCAAACTCCTCTTTTCTTGCTTGTTTTCACCACTTGCTATATCCTCACATGGTTAGGTGTTAATGAGGATAACCATCTTTGATAACAATTGAAAGGATCAAGACAACTACCCTAGAGGGGGGGTGAATAGGCCTGAAAACAATTTCAAACTTTCCTTGCGAAAAAGTTGTCAGACCCAGAACTTTGGGAAATTCCTCGGAACCTTCGGGAAAATGCACAAACAATGTATTTTTCTAAGCTTCTGAGAATCCCACCTGCACAAGATCTGTTGTGGATTAAGGGTTAGAAGAGCAAGATAAAGGTTGACGAGACTAAGAGATGGAGCCCTAAGCACACTAGCAACCTTAGGGTGAAAGGAAATGCAAGAAACAAAATCAAACCCTAGATGAACTAGTGACCTAACAACTTAGAGCAAGCAAGCAAAATAAAACTAAAGGTAAAGCTCAAGAGACACGATTTATCTCGTTGTTCAGCTCACCACAAAGGTTGGCCTACATCCACATTATTGAGGAAAGCCACAAAGGCTTTGGGATCTCACTAGATCCACTCCTCTCTCACACCTATCACCAAGGCAATAGATGGTGGATTTCCACTAAACATACAAGGGTAATACAAACTTCTTGGAGCTGCCACACGAAGATTGGAAGGCTCCCAAGCAACCTCTAGTCGTCTAGGATTCAAGAATATAAGAGTACAAGATCCACCAAGTAGCTAGGGTTTCACCAAGTGCTCAAGAACACAAGAGAGAGATTGGATTTGCTTTTCCTCACTAGGAATCACTCCACACTTGAATGCTAGGGTTGAATTTTGGATTCAAGTAGGTGGGAGTCAATGCTTGAGTGAGAGAGAAGCAAGAGACACTATTTCAGCACAGGGGAGGAGAGGAATGACCGTTGGGGAAGAAGGTGAATAAATACCCCGAGATCCAGATCTGTAACTGTTGACGGTGAATTTCCGTCAACCTAGAGTACTTGTTATACATTGGTTTCTGTCGTATGGACCTCCCTGGGCCCGCTACCTCGGTGGGTACCAGGACCGACTACTCGGTGGGCCCCTGGGACTACCCGGCTTGCGCTACACGGCACCTGAAGGCGTGGAGCACAAGGACAGCAAAGGAGTAGTACTCGGTTAGGACTCTGTACACGTTCCGCACTGTATGGAGGTCTCCTAGACGTACTCGGCTAGTACTCCTTCCCTACTCCGACTTGTAACCCCGCCTCCCGACTATATAAGGCGAGGCGAGGGACCGATCTCTAGCATCGAATCTCAATCCCCTACAACCCACGGCGCACTATTGCACCATCCTGTAATCGTGCCCTATCAATCCAGAGCTACGCAGCATACAGGACGTAGGGTATTACGCACCTCGCGGCCCGAACCTGTCTAAATTGTGTGCCACGTGTCTCTTCCTTCGAGTTACCGATCTCGGCGAGTCACAAACATCTACTTCGGGTACTCCCCGTAGTAGGTTGCCGGTCTAAAACACCGACAGCTGGCGCGCCAGGTAGGGGCTCTCGCTCGAGATCACATGGCGAACTCGACGGCTTACGTCCACATCAAGCCAACCGTCGCCTTCAACCGCGGCGACACCTTCGTCTTCGGCGCCTGGGTCTACACTGCCGATGGCGCGGGCTCCTTCCAGCGCCGCCTGACCGTGCAGCCCAACCCGAGGACAGGCCTCGTGACGCTTCCCGAAGTCGTCACAGGCGAACTCGCCGGCAAGTTCGGCGAAATTTCGCTCTTCAACCACCATGCTGACTTCGAGCTCGAGTCCGACTCCAACTCGAACCCGATGTCGCCGTGGGCCATCGCCTGCGAGCCGGCTGCTCAGCCATCGCAGACGGCCCCTTCACCACGTCAGCGCCCCGCGCGTGGCCCCCGCGTCCTCAGCCGAGCCCGCACAAGGGCTCCTAATCCGTGACGGGCCGGCAAGGAGCCCGTAACCGAGTACAACTCGGACTCCGACGCCGCCCCCGACCACGTCTCGGGCTCCAACCCTCTCTCCGAGTTCTACTCGAACCCGGACTACGAGTTCGACTTCGGGTCGGACCCCGATGAGCCCGAGTCCGAAGACGACTCCACTGAGCTTCCCTTGTCAGGGCCAGCCCTGCGGGCTGGTTATAAGATCGACGCCCGCCGGAAGATACGTCATGCGGCCGACCGCAAGCCTCGCCGAACTGACAAAGGAGGACTCACGCTACGTCGCCTACATCGACTCACTACCGTTCCAGGAGGGAACACCACTGGCCCAGGCTGACTCCAACACCCCCACTGAGGTGGCACCTTCCGAGTCCAGCCTTGGCACCCCTGACCGCCAAGTCTTCATGGCTGCCGGCGACACCCCGGGAACCTCAGGCACGGCCGCAGACAAGTACCTGGAGGACACTCCGCAGACGAGCTGTCTGCTGATGCCCCTGCGGAAGAGACCGACGCCAGCAGGGACGCCCGACGCGAGCGCAACAGGAAGCGCAACGAACGACGCCGGCGGCTCAGAGACAACCTTCCCATCCGCAACCTCGCGGAAGCTCTCGAGGCGGTCGAGAGCAGAGTCCACACTACTCCTGAGCAATGCCTCATGTCGATCACAACGATCGCACGCCAGGCTCAGGGCATACGCGCTGGAGAGGTCATCGCCAAGCTCGCTGAAGAAGCCTACTTCATGCGGGTCGACAAGAGGGTCAACCAACCTCTCCCCGGCTAAGCCTCGCGACAACGAAGCTACTAGTCGCGGCCGACCGACCCCCGGTCCCAACCGTACCCGGGCGACATCCCGGCCGACCCAAACCGACGACGCTCCACCGCCGGCGGACCTTCACGAGAGCAAGGCAACCGAGAAGTCGTCCCCCACGGTGCTCCGGCCGAGGCGGCGGCAACGACCCCGACGGCGGCGGCGGCGACGGCGGCGGCTCCAACCACGGGGCCAACAAGAAAGCCGGAGGCGGCGGGGCCGCGGCGGCCGCGGCCACGCGCACGGCCCACGCCTCCGGTGCCTCTCATGGCGGGTACGACGCTCGCCGAGGATCGAGGAGTTGCGGCAGAAGAAGTCGACCACCACTGCTGAGGGCGACGGCTTCCCCGCCTTCTCACCTCGGCTTCGCAACCTGCTCCTCCCCGACAAGTTCAAGCCTTTGGGGATCACCAAGTACGACGCGAAGCAGGACCCCATCCAGTGGCTCCGATGCTACGCACTCTCCATCGAGAACGCTGGCGGCAACAGCGACACCAAGTGCCTCTACTTCCCCTTCTGCCTGGACCAAGCCCCGCTCACATGGCTCGAGTCGCTGGACAAGCACTCGATCGACAAGTGGGACCAGCTGAAGGAGCAATTTACAAGTAACTTCGCGGGCGCCATGGGCCGTTCGGGTACTCGCATGGACCTCGCCATGATCAAGCAGGAACAAGGCGAGACCCTCCGCAAGTATATGCGCCGCTTTTTCGACAAGCGCGCTACCGTCGTCGACGTCACCGACAAGGAGGTCATCGACCTCTTCCAGGACGGCCTCTACCATCGCCGCACCTTCGAGGACTTCGGTCGTCGCCGCCCCAAGTCCATTCCCCACCTCAAGGACATGATCACGTCCTGGGCGGACGAAGAGGACAAGGCCAACGCCAAGTACGACGCCATCCGCGCCAAGACCAAGCAGAACCAGGGCGGCGGCAGCGGCAGCAATGCAAACCAAGGCGGCCGCAACAACAACAACAGCAACAACAACTTCTCGGGTTCCAACCGCAAGCGCAAGCCAGACAACACCGTCGCGGCTATCCAGCGCCCTCCGAAAGGGAACTCGAAGAAGAACTCCGGCGGGTTCAAGGACCTGCTGAAGGAGAAGTGCCCGTGGCATCCGAACGGCAACCACACTACAGAGCAGTGCTACCAGCTCAGGCACGCACTCAAGGATACGCCGGAGCCACCGCACCCTCACGATCAGAAGGGCAAGAAGAAGTGTCGGTGCGGAATATGGTCCCGACACTAACCAGTAGATAACGCCTAGGTCTATCCCTCGATGGTCGATGCTAAGCAACAAATGACACAAGGTTTTATCCTGGTTCCGGCCGAGGGGGCCGTACGTCCAGCAGTGGTGTGCTCGTGGCACTATATTGCTTGGCACCGGGGGTGCTTGTAGTGGGGCAAGTACAAGCAAGGCGGGAGAGGAAGCGTGGCTTCCAAGTCCCTGGTGAGTGGCTGGAGATGTTGTGGGAGAATAAGAGAGTGAGTGCACGGTGTGTTGTGCTCGACTGTGCTCGTTCCTCTGAACTCGTCCCCCCGCGGCTGGGGGCTCGCCTCCCCTTTTATAGGCCAAGGGGGCGGCGAGTTACATGCACGCCGCGCTACCTAGCTACGTGTGGGAGCACGTCGTGCTACGGTGTAGAGCGGGCGGCCGTCTGGACGATCTTCGCTGCGATCCAGCCATGATGGCCTACCTCGTACCCGAACAGTGGCGGTTCGAGGGCAGGAGGCGGCAGATGGCGATGGCGTTCTCTGATAGGCTTCGAGGGGAGGTGCGATGATGATCGGTACGGGGTACGGGGAGAGGGCGAACGGCGTTCCTTCCCAATGAGCTGCGGTGGCGGAGTGGTTGTCTGCAGGTGCTCGGGCGTGCGCCGCGGAGTCGGGGCGTGCGCCCGCACGCGTGGGTACGGCGGCCGCGCGCCGCGGTGGCCGGGATGGCCACCCACCGGCCTAGCGCCCCTCACCTAACTGCGGGGTCACGGGAAAGTGGAGTCGAGGGTGCGCCCGGCCCCCTTTCGAGGGTCGGGCGCGTTAGCCGTACGGTAGCGTGCGCACGGTGTCACGGGACGACACCGGCCGTACCGCACGGTCCACCCCACGGGGGCGGGGATGGGCTCCTCCCCGGGGAGTTGGTGCGGCGGCACGGGGCGTGAGCCCCGGGCGCATGATGGCGCCGTCCCGCGGCGTCGGGGCGTTAAATGCCCAAGTACGGGGCCGGCGCACGCGTGCGGGGCGCCCGTGAGCGTGGCGGGCCCCGGCCGAGGGCGAGCGGACCCTCGAGCGAGACGGGACTCGCTCGAGGGGGGAGCGCGCCCTCGAGCGGGGCGGGACCGCTCGAGGGAAGGGTCGCCCCTCGAACGGGGCGGAGCCCGTTCGAGGAGGGGGTTGCCCCTCGAACGGGGCGGAGCCCGTTCGAGGAGGAGCGTGCCCTCGGGCGAGGCGGAGCCTGCTCGAGGGGTCTTCCAGACGGGCCGTCTTGGTGGGCCTCCGGAGTCCTGCCGCATGGGCCATGTCCTGCATGGTTAGTTTCCTGCATGGTTAGGCTTAGCTTATTTTGATGCAGGGATTTAAGCGAGGGTTCCCCCATTGTTTAAGGGGACCCCTAGGGCGGTCCCCGACAGTAGCCCCCGAGCATCTGCGGGTTTGCCATTGAGGCTCCCGCAGATGCTGGAACCTACTGATAGGACGTTCTTCCCTCCTTGTTTGCGAACGCTTTCCGTGGGGCCGCGTCAGCGGACCCGCGCGGTCTAGCCCCGAAGCCCCGCGGAGTGTGGGCTCTCCTGCGAGGGGGTTAACCGCGAGCAATTCGGTCAGAAAGGCGTGGCACATATGCCAACCGGCATCGGCGGTATTTCAGCCGGCATCGGGGGTGCACGCTCCCCTGTCACTGTCTCCGGCGGGTGCAATTTCAAGGAGGTGTAGCCGTGCGTCAAGCCCCCGAGCCTTGGCCTGTTCGAGGCGATCGGATTGAGCCTGACGACTTGTTTTTTAACGCGCCCTCGCCGTCCCTCCGCGGGACGGAGGGTGAGGTTTCCACGACTCCCATCGAGCGGGTCGCGAATCGCGGATTCCTCATCGAGCTGCTAGCGGGTGGTTCAAGTGGACGTCGATGCCCCGTTCGATAAGGGTACGCTGCGCGGTCCGGAGACACGTCCATGGAAGCGCTTGCGTGGGTTTGCTAGGTGGGGCTCGGTCCCGTTCGCTAGGGACCGAGGGCGCGGAAGCTCTCCCTCGGTGGGATCCCCCCGCTAGGCGCCCTCGGCCGGCTCTCGAACACGACATGTGGGGCGCCCTCGAGCCGACGGGCTCGAGGAACGGCTCGAATGCGCGTGCCCTCGTCGTCCCTAACTGCGTGATGCGGGGGCGCGCCTGTTCGAACCCGTCGAGGGTCAGGCTTCGAACCTCTGATCAGTAAGGCCATGCGGGGCCGTGCATGGACAGCCCCGTCTTTTCGCGTTTGCGGCCGTCGAGGGGTCTGGGCGTGCCAGCCCTCGAGGTGCTTGTTGGCAGCTCGGCGTGGTATGAGTGCTTTCGGTGTCGCTCTATTTCAAGCGTGACCTGGGCGATCCTCTTACGCGCGTGCCTTCTTTCAGAGGGTTGACATCGTCTCGAGTTGGGGGTCATGCCGCTCGAGGGTCCTACGTGGCATGGGTGCCCGCGGTGGTCTGCTCTACGTCAAGCGAGGTCCGGATGACCTTCTCACGCTGATATCCCATCGAGGGTCGCCTTGTTTCGAGTTGAGGGTCATGCCGCTCGAGGGTTCTACGTGGCATGGGTGCCCGCGGTGGTCTGCTCTACATCGAGCAGGTCCCGGGCGGCCTTCTCACGCTGATATCCCATCGAGGGTAACCTTTGTTTCGAGCCGAGGGTTCGCCTCGCTCGAGGGCTCTCCTTGCTTGGCAAGGGGCCCGGGCATTCAATTGCCTTGCGGTCGTGGCCGCGGTTTCGCAGCGCGGGCGCGCCTTTTTAGGCGCTCGCGGCCGCGCGCGCGCGTAGTGGGCGGTGAGGCCGGCGGACGTGACGGTTTCGCCTCGGTCGGCTGCCGGTCTTGCCGTAATGATGACCCCCTGCGGTGTTAGAGCCGCTGCGGTCGTGGTGGGGCCCACCCGTCGACGCGATGGAAAGATTCCTGCAGTTAATGCTGGCGGGGCGTTTGCTCCGGAGAACTCGCCCGTTGCCTATAAAACTGCGGGGAGGAAGGGACGGCGGTTTTTTACCTTGGCTTCTCACCGTTCTCAGTCCTCCGTCCCTTCGCCTTCGCCTCACTCTTGCCGTCGCGCGGGCTCGCTGCTTAGAGCTTTCTCCTCTGCTCCTCATTCTCCGGCTTCGCATTCCTTCGTCCTCCTCATGGCGCCTCCTCAGCTTCCCATTAGGATTCTGGAGCCGTACGCCTGGGAGAAGTCGACGGTGACCCGGCCGCCCTGGGCGAGCTGGTCGCCGCCGGCCAGCTGTCGGCCAATGAAGAAGGGCGCCCGGCGGAGTGGATCGTGCCGCCGGCGTCGCACCAAGAGCCCAACCCGCCGGAGGGCTACGTGGTGAGCTTCCTCCGCTACCACGAGCGCGGCTTCAACGCGCCTGCGAGCACCTTCATGCGGGCGTTGTGCTACCACTATGGAGTGGAGCTGCACAATTTCGCCCCCAACGCTATCTCGCAGGCGGCCACGTTCGTGGGCGTCTGCGAAGGGTACCTGGGGATCCCGATCAATTGGGAGCTCTGGGTACACCTCTTCCGCGGGGAGCTCATCACACAGCCCCACGTCGGAGCCGAGGGACCCGCCGCGCGGTGCGCGCCGGCGGATGTCGCCGCCCCCGCGGGGGCGGCTCAGGGGTTTCTACATCCCCTGCACCATGACGACGAACAACGCCGGCTGGGAGCGGGGATGGTTTTACCTGCGCAACGCCGAGCCCGGCCTCCCTCCCTACACCGGCCGGGTGTTCAAGAATAGGCCGGACTCCTGGGGCTACGGGCTGCCTACGGCCAATCATCGGGCGCGGCAAGAGTCCGTCCTCCGCGCCCTGCAGCGGCTGGCGAAGGAGGGGCTCAACGCGATGGGCGTCCTCGCCTTCCTCCACCACCGGCGGGTCGTGCCGTTGATGGAGAGGCCCCTCTGCATCTTCGAGATGACGGAGGCGGCCAACCCCGTCGACCTGGCGAGGTCGCGGATGCTCCCGACGCCGCTGGAGCGGCCGTACGCGCTCACCCGAGCGCGGAGCGCCGTCGACACCCGGACGCCGGCGCCTGCGGGTCGGACCCCGTGGGATATCGAGATGCTCCCCACGGGCCCGCTGGTGAGTTGGGTTCCTGATTTCGTTTCAATCCTTGGTCTTGCTTTTGTTTTCTGACGCGCCTTTGTCGCTCTTTGCGCGCAGCTGGTGCAGTTTAACGCCGCCAAGTCCGTCCCACCCACCCCCGACTCCCGCGCGCTCGGCCGGGCGGCGCAGCGGGAGCAGCGACGGGAGCGGGCGGCGCGCAAGCGGTAGCACGCGAGGCGGCGCCAAGCGCGCCGCGACGCGCGGTCCGCGGAATACCGGCGGCGGGAGGAGGCCGGGGCTCTCCTCCCCGGACATCGAGGGAGCCCTCGTCCTCGGAGCGAGGACGAGGAGGAAGAGTCCGAGGGGGAGGGCCCCTCGGACGAGTGGCGGCCCGCGCCCCCGTCGCCGGATCCCCGCGCCGGCGTCGGGGGGTGGCTTCGTGCGGGGCGGGCGCGCCGGCCGCCCGCCGGCCGGCAATCATTGTCGGGGGCGGCACGCGCGCGCGAGGTGCCGGCGCGTGCCGCGGAGGCACGCGCGGCGGACGTGCTCGCGCGCGCGCGCTTTCGGGCCGGCGCGCGCTGCGCGCGTGCCCGCGCGCGGCGGGAGCGCGTCCGCGCGCGCGCGTCGTCGTCGAGGGGGCGCGTCGGGAGGCGTGCCCGCGCGCGGGCGCGAGCGTGCCCCCGCGCACCGCGGCGTCGTCGGGGGGTGCGGCATCGGGCGCGCGCGCGCGCGGGGCGGACGTGCCCGTGCGTGCGGCGGCGCCGTCGGGGAGGCGCCGCGTCGGGCGCGGCCGCTGCGCCGGCCTCGTCCGAGGCCTCGAGGAAAAGGAAGCGGGCCTTTTCCTCCGCGAGGTAAGGAGCCTGTCTTCCTTCGTTTGGTTTTAGTGTGCTGGTGATTAGACGCTCTAACCCTCCGTTCGTGTTTGCGCAGGGCGGTGCCAACCGTCCCTCCTTTTGCACCGGCCAAGGTGCTGAGGACGGACGCGTCAATCCCCACCCGACGGCGCTCGTCGAGGGGGTCGCGCCCGGGGACAAGCGCGGCGGCTGGCACGAGCTCGCAAGGCCCGGGCCGGGGCCTCGAGGCCCCGGCCGGCGGATCGCCCGCCGCGCGGCGCGGCCGCAGGTCGCGGGGGCGGCCGGCGCCGGCCGCTACGGAGGCGCGGCCGCGCGGCGGTGGCCACGGTGGAGGTGCCGCCCGCGGTGGCGGCCTTGCGCGGAGGAGGCGGAGCGGGCGCAACCTCGCGGGGGCGCCCGGTGCGGCGGTACGGGCGGAGGTGGCGGCGACGGCGCCACGACGGGCGCCGTGGCCGCGGAGGCGCGGTGGAGGCGCCGGCGGAGGCGGAGCAGGCGGCTCCTCCCGCCGGCGGTCTCCAGGCGGAGGTGGTGGAGCTCTCGGATGACTCCCCGCCGCCTGGGTGGAACCAGTGGGCCAGCTGGCCCACGAACTCCCCTGAGCCCCAGGAGGGGGCCCTCGTGAGGCGGCACGAGGGTCACATGATAGTGGGGGGCCGAGGGCACGATGCCGAGGCCTCGTCCTCCCACGCCGGCCGCCCTGCCCAGGTGGAGGGGGCCGTGGAGGACCCCCCGGCGTTTGCTGACGCCCAGAGGGAGCAGGAGCTCTGGGGTGAGCTTCGGAGCCACGGCGCCACGCTCAACCGTGCGTTGAACGAGGCGCTGCGAGTTCACGGCGGCCCGGCCTGGCTTGTCTTCCAGGTGAGCCATGATTGCTCGTCTCCCTTTCTTTTTCGTTTCCGTGTGCTGCATTCAAGCCTTGACACTTACGAAATTCGCTGTGTGGATGCCAGGAGCTCGAGCGCCGTGCTCGTGAGAAGTACAGCGCGTTCGACCAGGTGAACGCCGAGGCACGCCAGCTCCGGGAGCGATGCAGCGCTTTCGACGCGCTTGCGGATGCTCTCAGGACGCCAGACAGCTGGCTGGTGTACCGGGCGATGGCGTGGTGCGACGTGCTCCCCGAGAGCTCAGGGCAGGGCACGGCGCGTCACCCGAGTCTCGAGCGGATCCGCGCAGCCCTCGTCGATCGCGACGAGGCGCCGTGGAACGCGCGCGAGGACACGGACAAGACGCGGACGCCGGCCGCCAACCGGGAGGCGGAGGTGGCCACCGCTCGCGCCGAGACCCGGGAGCTCCGCACGTCGCTCGAGGGGCGCGGGCGCGGCGCGCCGGGCCGAGGAGCGGGCGCGCGGGTTGGAGCAGCCGCGCCAAGGAGGCCGACGACCCGAGGGCCGCCCTCGACGCCAAGGCCGCGGCCCTTGTCGCCGCCGAGGGGCAGCTCCGGCGGAGAGCGCATCGCCCGCCGTGGGGCGAGGAGCGGCTCCGGCGGGGAGCGAGGGCGCCCTTGGCGACGCCCGAGCGGCGGCCGGAGCGGGAGCGCGTCGCGCGCGAGGCAGCGGAGAGGTCGCTGGAGGAGCGGAACGCCGCGTTCTCCAAGGTTGAGGACGAGGCGCTGGCGCTCAGCATCAGCAATGCCAGTCAGGAGATGGCCCTCGTCGAGCAAGGCGAGACCATCCAGCGTCTCGAGTTGGCGCTTGAGTCCGCGCGCCGCGACCTCGATCTGGGGAGGAGACAAGTCGAGGGTAAGTTGCTGTTTGACCCTGCTTGTTAGTTCTTGCTTTAGAGGGTTAGTTTCCCCCTTTCTGATTTCTTGTCGTCTTGTTGGTTCCAGGCTTGCGCACTGCCTTGGGGCACGCTGCTGGGCGGTCCGAGGCCCTGCAGGCTTCCTACAACTCCTCTGAGCAGGAGGCTGCAGGAGGCCGCGTGACGCGGCCCTCGAGACCGCCGCGTCGTCGAGGAAGGCGAGGCCCGTGCCGGCGGCTCGGCCGGCCGGCCGCCTGCGCGCTCTCGGCGGCCACGTCACGGAGCGGATGCGCCGGGCGTTGCACCTGGGCGTGCAGAAGGCCCTCGGAGTGGTGCGATCCCACTACGAGGTCAACCTCGAGGCGGTGGCGGAGGGCTACATCGTGCCCGAGGGCATCGAGGACGAGGTGGCCATGGAGCGCGCGGACGCGCTTGTTGCTGACGCCGCCGGGTCGCTCGCCGAGGCCTTCGAAGAATTCCTCTTCCCGGACGCCGCCGATGCTGCCGCTCCACCCGCCTGAAAACACCTGGGCGCTAGGCCCGTTTTTTGTTTATGTGTATCAGAACTCTGGCCTCGTGGCCTCTTGTAAATGAACAAATCGTTTCATGAACATGGACAGCTGCTTGTAAATGAAATCTTTTGCTTATTACGCTTTTTGTTTCTCCTTCTTCCTGAGTAGATTCTAGTTAGGGGAGTTCGTTTTTCGCAGGGGGCCCGCTGGGTTGGAGGCGAGAGAGACGGGCCATAGCCACGCGGCGTAGGCTGTCTCTGGCTCGCGCGCTCCTTCCGCTGTGCCGCCTGCGCCCTGTTCGAATCATGGCTCGAGGTTGAAGTAGAGAACAAACTTAGCGCGTGTGAATCGTTTTTTATTTTTGCGCGAAAAAATGGGACCATTTTGGGGGGGGGGGTGCCCCCGCAAGTAAGGCCCCCGAGGGTAACTTGGGTTTCAGGGGAAAGCCGAGTTGCCCTTTTATTAGACTTGAAGTATTTACATAGGTGACACCAACTGGGGCGTTGGCCATGTGTTTTTACAACAGAAAATACTTGGAAATCCTAGCTAAGGGTAGAAGCGACGTAGCTGTTGGATGTTCCAAGCGTTGGTGAGTTCTTCGCCATCCTCGTTGGCCAGCTTGTATGTGCCCGGCTTGAGCACCTTCACCACGACGTAGGGTCCCTCCCATGGGGGCGATAGCTTGTGGCGCCCTCGGTTGTCTTGGCGTAGCCTTAGGACCAGGTCCCCCTCGCTGAAATCTCTCCGACGTATCTTGCGTGCTTGGTAGCGTCGTAGGGACTGTTGATACCTTGCGGAGTGCATCAACGCCACGAGGCGTACTTCGTCCAACTGATCCAGCGAGTCCTCGCGGGCTCGCTGGTTAGCATCCTCGTTGTAGCCTCGAACCTTGGGCGACCCGTATTCCAGATCCGTGGGGAGGACGGCCTCCGCGCCATGAACTAGGAAAAACGGGGTGAACCCGGTGGCTCTGCTTGGGGTGGTCCTTAGGCTCCACACGGCCGGCCGTTCTTGGAGCCATTTCCGCCGATTTGTTGAGCCGATCAAAAATTCTGGGTTTGAGGCCCCGTAGAATCATGCCGTTGGCACGCTCTACTTGGCCGTTGGTCCGTGGGTGTGCCACGGTGCCCAATCCACGCGGATGTGGAACTTGTCGCGAGAACTCCAAGAACTTCCGGCCGTGAACGCGGGACCCGTTGTACGTGATGATGGAGTTTGGTACTCCAAAGCGGTAGACGATGTCGGTGAAGAACGTGACCGCCTGCTCAGCCCTCAAATTCGTGATAGGGCGCACCTCCACCCACTTGGAGAACTTGTCGATCGCGACGAGCAGGTGGGTGAAGCCCCCGGGCGCCTTCCGCAGGGGCCCGACGATGTCCAACCCCCACACGGCGAACGGCCATGTTACGGGGATTGTTTGCAGAGCGTGAGCGGGCAAGTTGGATTTGCGGGCGTAGAACTGGCACCCTTCGCAGGTGCGTACAATTTCGTTGGCGTCCGCGACCGCTGTGGGCCAATAGAAGCCCTGGCGGAACACGTTGCCAACGAGGGTGCGTGGCGCGGCGTGGTGGCCACAGATTCCCGCGTGGATGTCCCGTAGGAGCTCGCGCCCCTCGGGAATGGGTATGCATCGCTGGAGGATGCCTGACGTGGCGCGCTTGTACAGCTCGCCGTCGACGAGGGTGAAGGACTTGGCCATCCTGGAGATGCGCCTGGCTGCGGCCCGATCTTCGGGGAGTTCCCCTCGAGCGATCCAGGCGGTGTACTTTTCCCGCCAATCCGCTTGGACAGGGGCCGGCTCTACATCCATCGCATCGACCTCGTGGGAGCCGTACCCCTCGAGAAGGGAGAGCACGTACGCCTCGTTCGAGGGGTCCTCTTCCATGGGTTCCGCACCCGCTGGATTCGAGGGAGCCCCCGAGGGTCCGCCGTCGCTCGAGGGGTAGGGCTCGAAGGTGACCGAGGGCTGCGCGATGTCGCGCGCGAAAACGTTCGGGGGAACGGTGATCCGCCCGGACGCTATTTTTGCCAGCTCGTCTGCTTCCTCGTTGTACCGGCGGGGTACATGATTAAGCTCGATGCCGTAGAATTTGTCTTCGAGGGCCCGCACGGCTTTACAGTAGGCCTCCATCTTGTCGTCGTGGCAGCTCGCGTTCTTCATGACTTGGTCGATCACGAGCTGCGAATCCCCTCGCACGTCGAGGCGCTTGATGCCCAACTCAATGGCGATTTTGAGGCCGCAGAGAAGGGCCTCGTATTCCGCCATATTGTTGGACACGGGGAAGTGGAGACGCACTGCGTAGCGCATGTGCTCCCCAAGGGGTGACACGAAGAGCAGGCCCGCGCCCGCTCCTGTCTTCATCACCGAGCCGTCGAAGAACAGAGTCCAGCACTCTGCTTGAATCTGAGGGGGCGGCAGCTGAGTGTCCGTCCACTCAGCGACGAAATCGGCTAAGATTTGCGATTTGATGGCCTTGCGCGGAGCGTAGGCGAGCGTCTCGCCCATCAACTCCACGGACCACTTGGCACCCGCGCCGCCGCGTCGGGGTTGCGAATGATCTCTCCTAGCGGGAAGGAAGAGACCACCGTGAACCGGGTGGGCCTCGAAGTAGTGGAGGAGCTTGCGCCGCGCGAGGACCACCGCGTACAACGACACGGACACCGGGGGTAGCGCGTCTTCGTGTCCGACGGGGACTTCGCCGATGTAGTAGACCGGCCTCTCGCACGAGGCAAGGCATGCCCTTCCTCCGTGCGCTCCACGACGATCACGGCGCCGACCACCCGGGTGGTTGCGGCCACGTAGAGTTGGAGGGGTTCGCCGGTCTTGCGGCGGCGTAAGGATTGGGGCGTGCGTCGGAGACGCCTTCGGCTTGTCGAGCGCTTCCCGGGCCTCGGCGGTCCAAGAGAAGCGCTCGTGCTTCTTGAGCGGCCGGTAGAGAAGCGAGGGCCCTTCTCACCGAGCCTCGAAATGAAGCGGCTAAGGCGGCAAGGCACCCCAACACCTTCGCACCCCTTTGAGGTCCCGAATTGGACCCATTCGCTCGAGGGCCGCGACCTTTTCAGGGTTGGCCTCGATTCCCCGCTGGGAGACGATGTACCCTAGGAGCATGCCCCGCGGCACTCCAAAGACACATTTTTCGGGGTTGAGCTTGACCCCGTTGGCCCGCAGACAGCGGTTGAACGCGATGCCAAGATCGCTAACCAGGTCGTCCGCCTTCTCGGTCTTGACGACGATGTCGTCAACGTAAGCCTCGACCGTCCGCCCGATATGGTCCCCAAAAACGTGCCGCATGCGGCGCGGTATGTTGCGCCCGCGTTTCGAGGCCAAAGGCATCGTGACGTAACGAACGTCCCGAACGGTGTGATGAACGAAGTCGCGAGCTGGTCGGACTCCTTCATCTTTATCCGATGGTATCCCGAATAGGCATCAAGGAAACGAGTAGTTCACACCCACTGTGGAATCAACGATCTGATCTATGCGTGGCAAAGGAAAAGGAACTTTTGGACATGCTTTATTGAGACTGGTGTAGTCGATACACATCCTCCACTTCCCATTTTTCTTTTTTACAAGCACAGGATTAGCTAGCCACGTAGGGTGGAACACTTCCTTGATGAATCCGGCCTCGAGGAGCTTCCGCAGCTCCGCTCCGATCGCCCGTCGCCGCTCCTCGTCGAAGCGGTGCAGCCGCTGCTGAACAGCGCGGGCGTTAGCCAGGATATCAAGGGAGTGCTCGGCGACCTCCCTCGGGATGCCTGGCATGTCCGAGGGGCTCCACGCGAAGACGTCGGCGTTGGCGCGGAGGAAGTCGACGAGCACTGCTTCCTATTTAGGATCGAGGGTCGAGCTGACCCTCAACGCTTTGCCCTCAGGGGCCGATGGGTCGAGGGGGACCCCTTTGGTTTGCTCGGCGGCCTCGAACGTGCCGACGTGCTTGGCGGCGGAGCTGAGGTCGTCATTGACCATCTTCTCCAGTGTGTTCACCAGCGCTTCATCCAGCGCTAGTGCCTCCGCATGTTCCACGCACTCGACGTCGCAGTCGAATGCGTGCTCAATCGACGACCCGACGGTGATGACGCCGTTTGGACCCGGCATCTTCATCTTCAGGTACGTGTAGTTGGGGACCGCCATGAACTTGGCATAGCATGGTCGCCCAAGGATGGCATGGTAGGCCCCTTTGAATCCCACCACCTCGAATGTGAGGGTTTCCTTGCGGAAATTCTTGGGGGTCCCAAACCAGACGGGCAGATCGATCTTCCCGAGGGGTTGAACCTGCTTGCCGGGCGCGATGCCGTGAAACGGCTTCGTCTTGCCGGGCCGCGGCCTGGTCCGACCCAATCCCCATTAGGCGCAATGTATGCGCGAAGAGGATATTGAGGCTACGCCTCCGTCCATAAGGACCTTCGAAAACCGGGGCGTTCCCAATGATGGGATCGACCACCGGTGGGTACCGGCCGGGTTCGGGATGCGGTTTGGGTGGTCGTCCTGGCTAAAGGTGATGGCATCCTTCGACCAGTTGAGGAAGGCCGGAGGTGCCCTCTCTGCGGCGAGGACTTCGTGCCGCTCCTTCTTGCGCTGCCGGGTTGACATGTCGACAGTGGGTCCCCCAAAGATGAGGAACACATTTTCGACAGCGGGGAAACCACCCGCGTCGCCATCGCCCCCATCCTTCTTGGCCTCTGCCTCCTTCGCGGCGGCACGGCCATAGAACTTCTTGAGCATGTCGCACTGCTCAAGAGTGTGATTCACGGGGGTCTTGTGGTAGGGGCATGGCTTCTTCATCATGTCGTCGAACACCCCGGGCCTCGAGGAGCCGGTCGAGGGCCCCGTCGGGCCGGGTCAACAGCGAGGGCCTCGGCGTTGCCGCCGTTGCGCCCTGCTCGCGCGCCTCGCGGCGCGGCTTCTTCCCCTTCTTGCCCCGCTTGTCGTTGCGGCGCGGCTCCTTGGACCCGCCGCCCTCCGCGGGCGTGTCCTCGGAGCGCTTGCCCTTCTTGCCGTCGAAGATTGCCCCCACGGCCTCCTCTCCGGAGGCGAAGGCGGGTGGCAATGTCGAACGGCTCGTTCGAGTCCGTGGGCGGGGGCTGCGTCCCGGCTCGCGCACAAGGTCCCGGCACGTGGTGCCCTCGAGGAACGCGTGCACGATCTCGGACCGTGCCACGGCGGGGAGCTGCGTGCGGTGCTTGGAGAAGCGCCGTATGAAGTCCCGCGGCGACTCGCCCGGCTTCTGCGTGCAGGAGCGCAGATCCCAGGAGTTTCCAGGGCGCACGTATGTGCCCTGGAAGTTGCCCACGAAGGTGTGGACTAGGTCGTCCCAGTTATGGATCTGGCTGGCGGGCAAGTGTTCGAGCCATGTCCGGGCCGCGTCGCCCAGATGCAAGGGCAAGTTGCGGATGATCACTTCGTCGTTGGTGGCCCCGCCCAGCTGACAGGCCAGGCGGTAATCGTTGAGCCAGACACGAGGGTCCGTCTCCCCATTGTACTTGACGATTGTCGAGGGCTGACGGAAGCGCTGGGGGAACGCTGCCGTGCGGATCTCCCGGCTGAACACACGGGTGCCCGGGGGCTCCGGCGTTGGGGAGCGATCCTCCCCGGCGTCGTAGCGTCCACCCCTTCGAGGGTGGTAGCCCCACGGCCGCTCGCGCGTCCGCCTTGCCGGTGCGCTGGCGTTGATGACGTTGCGGGCGTCTCCATCCAGCGCCCTGCGTGTGTCAAGGAGCCGCTCCTTGGCCGGCGTGCGTCCCTGGTCAGCAAGTTGACCCACGTGCACCGAGGGTTCGCCTCCTGGTGCGGGATCATCACCCCGTGCGTCCCCCTGTTGGCGGATGCGTGAGGCCGAGCTCTCGGCCTGCTGGACGGCCGCTTGCTCAAGGAGAGTCTGCACCTCGCGGTGCATGTCTCGAGCCTCGGGGGTCGAGGGTGCCGGCATGGCGCGCAGCAGTGTCGCGGCGGCGATGAGCTTTTGGCTCGCCCGCGGCGGGTATCCACGTTGTCGACGTTGGGGACGGGGTTGAGGCGGTCACGGACTTGTCGGCCCCGGCTCCCGCGCGTGTTCGCCGCGCGCGGAGGCCTCCCCCCGCCATCGAGGCGCGGAGTAGCCGCAGCGTCCGTACTCCTGCGCCGGCTTGGCCTCGAGCTCGCGAGCTTGGGCCGGTTGCGCGTCGACGTCGGCCCCGGCGGGTGCGCTTGGCCCCGCGGCCGGGCGCGTGGCGACCCCCGGGGCGGGCGTGACTTCCCCATCTCGGCGCGCCGCCGCACGGCGGCGTTGGCCGGGTCGTTGGTGATGACGGCGCAACATTCCCGCGTGGGGTCGTAGCTCCCGGTCTTTGGAGTCGTCGGAGCGGCCGAACCGGCAGTCCGTGGCGTCGAGGAAGCGCCCGAACGCGGCCCGGGTCCGGCACACCGGGAGAAGTCCCACTCCGCGTACCCATGGCGGTTGGCGGGTGGCATTGTGTCGACGGAGCCCGGGGACGACTCGTCCGCTTGCGGGGTGCGGGATCCCTGGCGACGAAGACGTGGCGACCAGGAGGAACCCGGCGCATTGTCGTGTTGGCGTTGGCGTTGTAGGCCGTAGTGGCGCCACGCGGCCCGATGGGGGATGCGCGGTCCGAGACCGCACGCGGTCCCGGCCGGGGCGGTGGCGGCCGTCGTGGACGGTGGGCGCACCGCGTTGAGCGGCGGCGCGCTCGGCCTGCCGCCGCTCGGACCGCGCCCGCCGCGAGCGTAGCCCGGAGCGGCGACGGCGTCGCGGCGTCGACGGGCCCGCGGCATCCGTGCCTGCAGGCGCCTGCGCCGGTGTCGTGCGTGCGGCGGAGACCAGGGCAGACCTGGCCTCGCGCTCGCGCGCGCGGCTCCTCACGATTGGTGAGGCGCATGAGATAGCCGTTCCCCGTGGCCTGGAAGTTCAAGTCCCCGAAGCGGATCTCGAACCCGGCCGGAAGAGGGTCCGAGCTACCCATGTTGTAGCGGGTGCTACGGTACTCAGTGCGGATCACCATGGAGGGAGTTAGCGAAATGACCTTAGGCGCTCGTCGGGCCCCACGGTGGGCGCCAACTGTCGGTGCGGAATATGGTCCCGACACTAACCAGTAGATAACGCCTAGGTCTATCCCTCGATGGTCGATGCTAAGCAACAAATGACACAAGGTTTTATCCTGGTTCCGGCCGAGGGGGCCGTACGTCCAGCAGTGGTGTGCTCGTGGCACTATATTGCTTGGCACCGGGGGTGCTTGTAGTGGGGCAAGTACAAGCAAGGCGGGAGAGGAAGCGTGGCTTCCAAGTCCCTGGTGAGTGGCTGGAGATGTTGTGGGAGAATAAGAGAGTGAGTGCACGGTGTGTTGTGCTCGACCGTGCTCGTTCCTGCGAACTCGTCCCCCCGCGGGCGGGGGCTCGCCTCCCCTTTTATAGGCCAAGGGGGCGGCGAGTTACATGCACGCCGCGCTACCTAGCTACGTGTGGGAGCACGTCGTGCTACGGTGTAGAGCGGGCGGCCGTGCGGGACGATCTTCGCTGCGATCCGGCCATGATGGCCTACCTCGTACCCGAACGGTGGCGGTTCGAGGGCGAAGGAGGCGGCGGATGGCGATGGCGTTCTGCGATAGGCTTCGAGGGAGGTGCGATGATGATCGGTACGGGGTACGGGGAGCGGGCGAACGGCGTTCCTTCCCAATGAGCTGCGGTGGCGGAGTGGTTGGCTGCGGTGCTCGGGCGTGCGCTGCGGAGTCGGGCGTGCGCCCGCACGCGTGGGTACGGCGGCCGCGCGCGCGCGGTGGCCGGGATGGCCACCCACCGGCCTAGCGCCCCTCACCCTAACTCGCGGGGTCACGGGGAAAGTGGAGTCGAGGGTGCGCCGGCCCCCTTTCGAGGGTCGGGCGCGTTAGCCGTACGGTAGCGTGCGCACGGTGTCACGGGAGCGACACCGGCCGTACCGCACGGTCCACCCCACGGTGGCGGGGATGGGCTCCTCCACGGGGAGTTGGTGCGGCGGCACGGGGCGTGAGCCCCGGGCGCATGATGGCGCCGTCTGCGGCGTCGGGGCGTTAAATGCCCAAGTACGGGGCCGGCGCACGCGTGCGGGGCGCCGTGAGCGTGGCGGGCCCCGGCCGAGGGCGAAGCGGACCCTCGAGCGAGACGGGACTCGCTCGAGGGGGAGCGCGCCCTCGGCGGGGTGGGACCGCTCGAGGGAAGGGTCGCCCCTCGAACGGGGCGGAGCCCGTTCGAGGAGGGGGTTGCCCCTCGAACGGGGGCGGAGCCGTTCGAGGAGGAGCGTGCCCTCGGGCGAGGCGGAGCCTGCTCGAGGGGTCTTCCAGACGGGCCGTCTTGGTGGGCCTCCGGAGTCCTGCCGCATGGGCCATGTCCTGCATGGTTAGTTTCCTGCATGGTTAGGCTTAGCTTATTTTGATGCAGGGATTTAAGCGAGGGTTCCCCCATTGTTTAAGGGGACCCCTAGGGCGGTCCCCGACAAGAAGGACGGCGACAACGACGACTTCCAGGAACCCGAGAAGACCGTCAACGTCCTCTTCGGCGGACGCCGGCGGGCGGGAGCGAAGGCTACCCGTCGCGAAGTGATGTCCATCGAGCCAGCGGTCATGACCCCTCTCAGGTGGTCAGAAGTACCCATCACCTTCTCCCGCGCGGACCAGTGGACTAGCTTCTCCGAGCCAGGACGGTTCCCTCTCGTCCTGAAACCAACAGTGGCGGGTTCCAAGCTCAACAAGGTGCTCATCGACGGTGGAAGCGGGCTCAACGTCCTTTTCACCAAGACCTTGAAGAAGATGAAACTCGAAGTCACCCCCATGCTCAACAAGAGCAGCATGCCTTTCTATGGCATCGTCCCAGGCAACGCGGCTATCCCACTGGGCTCAGTGGTACTGCCAGTTACCTTCGGGGCGTCTCGGGATAACTACCGCACCGAGTACATCAAGTTCGAGGTTGCGGATTTCGAGACTTCCTACCACGCCATCCTCGGCAGACCGGCCATCGCCAAGTTCATGGCGGTGCCCCACTACACCTACTTGGTACTCAAGATGCCAAGTCCAGCCGGTGTGCTCTCCCTCCAGGGGGACTTGAAGATCTCCCACGACTGCGATACAGAGGCCGTGGTGATCGCTTCAACAAATCAAGTACCCACCCCAATGATGGAGGTCTACGCTGCGTCGAAGAAGCTC
This sequence comes from Cenchrus americanus, assembly GCA_947561735.1. Classification (NCBI taxonomy): domain Eukaryota; kingdom Viridiplantae; phylum Streptophyta; class Magnoliopsida; order Poales; family Poaceae; genus Cenchrus; species Cenchrus americanus. Next base: position 100,159,277 of record OX387239.1, on the reverse strand, counting down.
GCTATGATTGAACTCGACATCCCAGAGAAGTCTGACAGCACCAACAAGCCTCAGCCACCTGAGGAGGTACTCGTCAAGTCGGTCGACCTCGGAACAGGCGACCCCAGCAAGACCACCACCATCGGGGCCGGCCTCGACCCCAAATAGGAAGACGCGCTCATCAGCTTCCTTCGGGCTAACCGCGACATCTTCGCGTGGAAGCCAGCGGACATGCCAGGAGTGCCCAGGGAGCTAATTGAGCACTGCCTCAACGTCGACCCAAAGGCCACCCCTAAGCGACAACACCTCGGACGCTTTGCCGACGACAGACGGGACGCCATCAAGAAGGAGCTTGCCAAGCTACTCGCTGCTGGCTTCATCAGAGAAGTCTTCCATCCTGAGTGGCTCGCCAACCCCGTCCTCGTCCGCAAGAAGAACTCGAACGAGTGGAGGATGTGCGTCGACTACACCGACCTCAACAAGCATTGCCCCAAGGACCCCTTCGGGTTGCCGCGGATTGATCAAGTCATCGACTCCACGGCGGGCTGCGACCTGCTCTGCTTCCTCGACTGCTACTCCGGGTACCACCAGATCGCAATCAAGGAGGAAGACCAGGAGAAGACCGCATTCATCACCCCGTTTGGCGCGTATCGCTACACGACCATGTCATTCGGGTTGAAGAACGCCGGCGCCACCTACCAACGGGCCATCCCGGGCACGCTTCAAGCGGCAACTCAACAAGAACGTCGAGGCCTACGTGGATGACGTGGTTGTCAAAACCGGGGACTCCGGTACCCTCATCGACGACCTTGAAGAGACCTTCGCATCACTACGCGAGTACCGCGGAAGCTCAACCCGAACAAGTGCGTCTTCGGCGTACCTTCGGGTAAACTACTCGGCTTCATCATCGGCCCGGCGCGGTATTGAAGCCAACCCCCGAGAAGATCTCCGCCATCACCGGCATGAAAGCTCCCACGAGCATCAAGGACGTCCGAAGGCGACGGGGTGCATGGCGGCGCCGACCGATTCATCTCGAGGCTAGGAGAACGGGGTCTCCCCTTCTTTAAACTTCTCAAGCATCACGAGAAGTTCGTGTGGACTCCGGAGGCGGATCAAGCCCTTGCCCGGCTCAAGGACTTCCTGTCAAAGCCGCCCGGTCCTCACGGCTCCCTACAAGGGCGAGCGACTACTACTCTACCTAGCTGCGACTACTCACGTGGTCGATCTTGCCATCGTCGTCGAGCGGCGGGGAAGACGGCCACGCCTACCGGTCCGGCGCCGGTCTACTTCGTCGGCGAGGTTCTATCGAGTCCAAGGCTCGCTACCGGCCCGTGCGGAAGCTTCGTATGCTCTACTCATCACCTCGCGGAAGCTACGACACTACTTCCGGGAGTACTCGGTTTCCGTCGTCACCGACTACCCGCTCGGCGACATCACGAGGAACCCGGACGCCACCGGAAGAATCTCCAAGTGGGGCTGTCGAGCTCGGCGCCCTCACCATCGACTTCAAGCCACGCACCGCCATCAAGTCGCGAGGCTCTAGTCGACTTCATGGCGGAGTGGCGGGAGAACCGGCTACCTACTCCCACCGTGCGACCGAGCATTGGGTGATGTACTTTGACGGCTCACTCAACCTCGAGGGCGCGAGCGCGAGGGTGCTCCCGATCTCTCCAACGGGCGAACAACTCATGTACGTCCTGCGGATCTTCTCGGGAAGGTCTCGAACAATGAAGCCGAGTACGAAGCCCTCCCCGCATGGGCTCCGCCTCGCGGCTTCACTTGGCATCAAGCGGCTACTAGTCTACGGCGACTCCGCGGTGGTCATCAACCAAGTCAACAAGTCACGGGACCGCAACAAGGAGAACATGGACGCCTACGCCTAGAAGTCCGCAAGCTCGAGAACAAGTTCTACGGTCTCGAGTTCCATCACATCGTCCGCGACAACAACGTTGCGGCGGACGTCCTCTCGAAAGCTTGGATCCACCCGCGCCCAAGTGCCCGCGGGCGTTTTCGTCCATGAGCTTCACGCGCCATCCATCCGGAGCCGGCGCCACCGACGCCCTTGCCCCCGGCCATCCACCGGTGGGCGAGGAGGTCATGATGATCGACGTGGACTGGAGGCAACCCTTCATCGACTACCTCAGCGAGCAGAAGGTCCCCTCCGACAAGAACGCGGCCGAACAACTCGTCCGCCGTGCCAAGTCTTACGTCCTCGTCGGCGAAAAGCTTTACAAGCGGGGCGCATCTTCTGGAGTACTCATGAAGTGCGTCCCTCGTGAAGAAGGCAAGGACATCTTGGAGGAGATCCACAAGGGCGTCTGCGGCAACCACGCGTCCTCGCGTACGGCGGTCGACAAGGCCTTCCGGCGAGCCTTCTGCGGCCCCACGGCCACGGGCGATGCCGAAGAACTCGTCGAGAAGGTGCCAAGGATGTCAGTTCTTCGCCAAGCAGCAGCACGTCCTAGCCTACAAGCTAGTCACCATACCGCCGACCTGGCCCTTTGCCTGCTGGGGGCTCGACATGATTGGGCCGCGCCAAGCTGCGCCGGGAGGATTCAACGGGTGCGCGGTGGCCATCGACAAGTTCACCAAGTGGATCGAGGTCAAGCCGGTCACATGCCCCAAGGCTGACAGAGTACTCGACTTCTTGGATGAACTCGTGCACCGCTATGGGCTACCCCACCGCATCATCACAGACCTGGGGTCCAACTTCAACAACCATCGTTGCGGGGAGTCGCGAGAACAGCGGGATCGACGTCAGATACGTCTCAGTCGCCCATCCACGGGCCAACGGACAAGTCGAGCGCGCCAACGGAATGGTACTCGACGCCCTCAAGAAGCGGCTACACGACGCTGCTAACTCTAAAGGGGGCAAGTGGATCAAGGAACTACCCAACGCACTGCGGGGGCCGCGGACTCAACCATCCAAGCCGAGCGGGGCAATCCCCCCTACTTCTGGTCTACGGCTCCGAAGCCATCCTCCCCTGCCGACGTCATATGGAACTCACCGGCGGTGGAACACTACGACGAAGGCGTCTCGGAAGACGACGAGACGAGTTGATATCGACGGCATCGAAGAAGCTCGGCTGCGCCGCCCTCGTCCGGTCGGCTAGGTACACGGAGGGTATCCGACGCTACCATGATCGCAACGTCAAGGAACGCTCCTTCAACGTTGGAGATCTTGTCCTCCGTCGTATCCGAACGCGGAAGGACTCCACAAGCTCGGTTCCCCACAGGAAGGCCCCTTCACCGTGGCTAAGGTGGCCGGGCCGGGCTCCTACCGCCTCCGGACACTTGAAGGCGAAGAGGTCAACAACTCGTGGAACGTCGACCAACTCGTCGATTCTACGCCTAGTCTCACGACTACTCCGGGGTTCAAGTCTACACGACTACATCAACGCCCCTTGCCGCAAGCGACCCTCTGGGTCCTGGCTCCAAGTCTCCGGACTACTCTACTCCAGGTCCAGCCCGTGCGGCTACCTACGGACCCTGGGCTGCGACGAGCGTGAAGGACTCTAGCAGCGGTCTACCAAGAGACCATACTTCAAGATCCAGCCCCACGGCTACCTACGGATCCGCGGTCCAGCCTACACGGCTACTTACGGATCACCAGCTACAAGCGGCTACCCGCTCCAGCTCCATTTAGCTGTAAGCGGCCCCCCGGGTCCAGGCGACTACTTGTAACTACGGCCCTGGCCATCCAGGTGTACTTCTTCAGTAATAAAGTTTGATCGTTCATCAACTTCTTTACTGTCTACTCCCTACGATGGGACTACTAAAGCCGAGTACTACTACTCGCACCTACTCCACGATGGGCGCTCCGCACTCTGAGATCGCGGCTACGAGTACTCATTAATGGAACAACTCCATTTCATTGATATATGAATAAGTTCATTACAAGTGGTTTTTTGTACAACTGTGGCTACTAAGCTACCTATGCAGGGCTACTGGAGGTTCAGCTTCTCGGCTACCTACTCCGCGATGGGAGCCATCTGCTCCAGCAGCTCTACGTATTGCTCATCTGAGCAGTTGGCGGCTACCCCGCCGGCGACCACCTCCACTGGAGCCTTCGGGAAGTACGACTTCATGAAGGCCAGCACTTGCTTCGGGATCGACTTCGCCATGTGCTTGACGTAGGCGGCCAGCCGGCTTGGCGCTTCACGAAGTCGATCCGCCAGAGGGGCTATCTTGGGGCCGCCCGGGTGCGGCACCAGGAGCCTCGCGATCGGGAGGGCAGCCTCTTCAAGGTCCTTCAGCTGGGCCCGGAGCGCCTCGCAATCTTCGTTCAACTTCTGCAAAGATTTGTAGCAGTTGACGAGATCTCTGTCAGAGGCAATCCACAACTCCATATGCTTCTCGCACTCGACGGCAAGCTCCTTGTAGTCGAGCTCAAGTACCTGGCGGGCCTCCTGCTCCCGGTAGAAGAGGTTCTTCATGCTGACCTCCGAGGCTTTCAATTGCTCCACCTGGCCTTCGAGTTCTGCAACACACCACGACAACGGGTCAGAGGCTATACGGCTTCCTGCAAGTACCCGACAAGTCCAAGGACATACCTTTGTTCTTGTTGCGGAGGCCCTTGTTCTTCCGCACCAGGTCATCGCCCTTCGCCTGCAGCTCCATCACATCGTTGTGGTACTTGGCGAAGGCGGCGTCGAGCTTCGACTGCATCGCGGCCGCGTGCTTCCGCGACTTCACGAGCTGCTCTTCCAGGGCCTCGGCTCGGAGCACGGTGTCGCCGTAGCCCTGCAGCATGTTCGACTTCTCGCGGGATCGCTCCGCGACGTCCTGCACAAGACAAGCTCAAGTCAACAGAGTACTTAACGTAAAGGATTGACTACTCGTGAAGCTTCGGCTACGTACCTTCATCCACTGCTCAGCACGCCGGATTGCCTCCAGATGCTGAGCTACCGTTGCCGGCTCGACGAGATCGTCGGCTAGCAGCTCAATTCCGCCACGGCTACTCGACGTAGCCTCCGTCATCGGCGCCGAGCGGATAGGCTCCGCGTCTTGGATCTCGGGGGATCGGATTGCCACCTCCAGGGCAACCCCTGGCGACGTGGTAGCCGCATCCCCCTTGGCGGACTCGACGACTTCCCCTTCGGGCTCGGGGGCTCCTTCCGCGGCCTCCGGGGCCTCTGGTGTCAGCTCCTGCATGGGTACCCCTGCAGGGATGTCACCCCCTTCAGCGCCTGTCAACAAGGAACATGCGCATCAGTGCCTACGACTACTCGTCCTGGAGTTCTACAGCTTCAAGAAGGGTACTCACCTTCGACTATGGCCGCCTGCGGCGGCGGCGCTTCGGCAGCCGGGGGCTCGGTCGCGGCTTGGGCCTCGGAAACGGGCTCCTCGACGGGCGGCACGGTTTGCCGCCTCCCGCCCGGCGCGGGCTCTTCCCCGTCCCGGCTCGGATCCCCGTGGATTTTTACGCACAAGTGTCCACAGAAGTTTGTCAGGCAATCATCGACTACTGCAACGAGTACTACTCACGAGGGTGGGGTACTTACAAGGTCGACCGGACGATAGTCACGGCCGGAGCACCGAGGATGCTGGCGATGTCAACCAGTCCACCCTCGGCGGGCGGCTCTTCTTCCGCCTCTTCGGCTCGCCTCCTCCACGGTGGCGGCGGCGGCCGCGCGGACGTCTCCTGCGTCCCTGCGGCTTCCATCTCTTCAGCGGCGGCGGCCGCGGGTACTCTGCTCTCCACCGGAGCAGGGGGCTGGCGCTCCAGCTGCGCCAGAAGCTCTTCGACAGTGGGGGCTGGACTTCGGCTTCCCGCCGGTTCCCCCACTGTGGGCCACGTACCCTCGTCGCCCTCCTCTACGGGCTCTGCTGGCGGCACCTCCTGCATACAACAGACAACTACTCGTCAGCAAAGTACTCGACCACTGGGTACTCGACTACTCTGTTCAAGAACACTCACCTCCGGAGGAGTGGTCTCTGAGACCTTCAGCTTCTTCGCCACCCGTTTCTTGGTGGGGTTGCGCGGCTTCCGCGGCGGTGCAGCGAGGCTAGCCTCCAGAGCTAGCCGGAGGGTCTTGGATGAGCGGCACGTGAGGCAAGCCCGGACGGCTAAACCTCGACCGCAGCTGGAAGCGGTCCTGAAGAGTTTCTTCGTCTTCATCGTCGTCATCGGAGGTGTCCTCCACAATGACGGTGTCGTCGCCTTCTCCGACTTCGCGGCGCTCTTTCACCTTCCCCACCGCCGGGATCTCGATTCCGCTCGGTGGCGGCTGCGGCTCGGAGACAAACCGCTTCACATCATCCTGCGCAAACAACCAAGGCGTCAGAACCTTCACTACGGGTACTCACTACTCGACGAGGGGGTACGACTACTTACCTCGTTGGGCGGGCGCGCGGCGGAGTACTCCTCCACAGGGCACGCCGTGTACTCCGGCATGTCCTTGAAGATCCTCGACAACCTTTCGACGATGTCGTTGTCGTCCAGCTCGCCCCCTGGCATCCGCGACGTATCGTTGTCGCCGGTGTACTCGAAGCCCATGGTATCCCGCGCCATCAGCGGCTGGATCCTGCGCTTCATGAAACTGAAGGCCACATGCTCGGCCCTCAGTCCCGCATCCCTGAGCGTCTTGATGCGCGCTAGCAACTCAGGGAGCTGGATCCCCTCTTGCATGGTGGGCTCTGTGTTCCACCACTCTTGGTGCCTGGGCTGCCGTCCGCTCGGCTTTGGCAGCTCGGGATGGTGGTTCGTGATGTAGAACCATCTCGTCTTCCAGTCGGTGTTGGAATCCACGAGCTTGTACGCCAGGTATTGCTCCGCGGCGTCCTCCCTCAGCTGGATTCCGGCCCCTCCGACTACCCTAGGGTTGGAGGCGCTGGGCTGTGGCTTCACGCGGAAGAACTTCCGGAAGAGCACCCAGTGCGGCTTGATTCCCAAGAAGGCTTCGCAGAAGTGTACGAAGACAGATGTGTGGAAGATCCCGTTGGGGTTCAGATTGAGGTACTCGATGCCATAGTACCTGAGCAGCCCCTTGAAGAAGTCGCTGGCTGGGAGCGCAAGCCCGCGCTCCACGAAGCGCGAGAACATCGGGATCTCGTCTTCGGCCTTCTCCATTGGATAGGGATCCCCTGCGGCGGATCTCCACATATCGATCTCCTTCTCCCTGATGAACCCGCTGTTCAACAGGGTCAGCAGGTCCTCCGTCTTGACTTTCGACTTTTTCCACTCGCGGCTCGGATCGGCGCGCGGTGGAGACATGGGCGGCGCCGCATCTGTAGCGGCCGCGGCGGCCTCTGCACGGCTCCTCTTCTTCCCGCCGGCCTTGGATGTCTTCGACGGTGACGGCTTCATCCTCCAAGTGCAAGGAGTCTTCACTCGCATTCGCTCGGGGGCTACCCTAAATCCTTCGGGCGGCGATGCGCTCGGATCTACTACGGCGGCGGCGAGCGGCGGAGTGGATTCTACTTCAAGTTTCAAACGGGAATGAGCGCGGCTCGCTTGGGGTGAAAACCCTAAGGGTATCGGCTTCTATTTATAAGCCAAAATCGCCTCCGTAACGAGCGGTTGGATAAGTCCACGCGCGGCTGACTCAGCGTCTGCGCGTGACTCTTCGTATTCTACTAGTCGACGCGCCTCACCTCGGGGGCTCGGCTACTTCTACTCGACTACCTGGGACGCGACTAATCTCAAGAGCATCTCAGGACACATTCTCCAAGAAGACCCTTCAATTCGAGAGGAAGTACTCGACTCAAGGCTCGGGGGCTCCGTGCCACGTGTCCTTCGGTTTTTTCTCTCCGGATTTTTCGGGATTTTCTTGCCAATACTTCGGATGGATCCTCAGCCAGAGCCCGCGGCTCGAAGCTCGGGGGCTACTCCATATGGATTGCGGTTCTGCAAATCGCATCTTCACGACGGCTTCGGCTTCAAGACAAGACAGGCATTTCTTGAAGACCTTCGAAGGCAGATTTCAAGGACGCTTGGGACTACTCGAGAAGACTTCAAGATTGCTCAACATCAGCTGGAGTACATTCCAGCCTCGGGATACTTCGACTACTCTTGAGGACTTTTGACTTGTAGCCCTCGGGGACGCTTGAGGACTACTCGTCAAGGCCGTCAAGATTACTGGAAGCTATCCTTCTCGACTACAAAGTACTCGGGGGCTTGTCGTATGGACCTCCCTGGGCCCGCTACCTCGGTGGGTACCAGGACCGACTACTCGGTGGGCCCCTGGGACTACCCGGCTTGCGCTACATGGCACCAGAAGGCGTGGAGCACAAGGACAGCAAAGGAGTAGTACTCGGTTAGGACTCTGTACACGTTCCGCACTGTATGGAGGTCTCCTAGACGTACTCGGCTAGTACTCCTTCCCTACTCCGACTTGTAACCCTGCCTCCCGGACTATATAAGGCGAGGCAGGGACCGATCTCTAGCATCGAATCTCAATCCCCTACAACCCACGGCACACTATTGCACCATCCTGTAATCGTGCCCTATCAATCCAGAGCTACGCAGCATACAGGACGTAGGGTATTACGCACCTCGCGGCCCGAACCTGTCTAAATTGTGTGCCACGTGTCTCTTCCTTCGAGTTACCGATCTCGGCGAGTCACAAACATCTACTTCGGGTACTCCCCGTAGTAGGTTGCCGGTCTAAAACACCGACAGTTTCGACTATGATTTGCAACTAACCCGCCGCTAGGCATACTAATGATATAACAAGTTCACACTTGCATGTCGATTTTGGAGTTTGTTGTTTAAGCAGGAAATCTATGCTAAAGACGATACTTTAAGGATAAGTTCACCAAGCACTTTGGAAGAAGGTCATGAAGCCCAACAAGAGTCAAGACACGCTATGAACATGACTCCAAATGACCCGAGGACCGAAGCGTCAACGTGCAAGTCTTCAGGGACTCAACCAGAAAACAGCGAAGCTTGCATAGCAAGGATTCAAGCCTTAACCATGAAGGAAATGACGTCAAAGGCCCACATGCAAGTGCACACGAATAAGGGATCACGCGAGAAGCAACCAGGGAGGAAACCGGGCCCGAACCGGGCCGAAGTGGGCCTGGGCCGGCCGGCCTGGGCCGACCGGCCTAGCCCACTCCGGGGTCGGTTCGGTCCCCCCTTTGCCCTAGGTGTTCGTCTATTTATTGCCTCCACCGCCGTCGTCCGCGACATCGAACAAATAATCCTACCGACGCCATTGACCAGAACACTGCCGCCACAAGATGAGGGAGAGAGTTAGATGAGCTCGTCACAAGGATCAACGCCGGTGGAGAGAAGGAAGCAAGAGGAGGACTCCAAGCCGCTGGCCTAGGGGTGTTCTCAAGCTCCATTGCCGCCATCTTCATCGACGACGTTCTCCGGAGTCTCCATCACCCCTATGTGCTTCAATCTGTGTAAGACGATGGTGTAATGCCTCCGTTCATCCCTAGGATTAGATGGATACATGCTATGTGATCGCTACTTGATTCGTGGTTTCAATCTATTGTTTTCATGTTGATGATGCTTTGATGATTAAGGTAGGCCACCGTGTTTTTCGGGCGTATGATATCCGCTACTCCCATAGATTTCATCAACATACCGTGTCCATCATAGGTCTAGTCACGAATACCTTCGCGTAGTGACAGTACGAGAGGAGGGAAAGGGCAAAACCGTGGTCACAACCCCCGGTAGATTGGTTTACCGCTTTCGTGTAGTAGATGCATACCATGTTATCCTAGATCCTAGGGAGGGAACGCTTATCTTTCTTGCTCACTCTCTTGTGTTCACCCCTTTACCATATAGTTTAACCCTAGATTTGTTTGATCAACTTAACTTAGATTAACTTAGGTTAGATTGTCTTTACCTTTATATTAATACTCTTTCAAAGGTTTTCCATTCAACTAGATTAGTACTTGGTTAAGCGCTAGTAATCCCCTTGCTCCGCGGATTGACAAGAACCTTGGGAATCCCGTGGTGAAAAAGGTGTAGGTCCGTACACTTGCGGATCGTAGGTGGATACTTGTTTTATCCGTCAACAAGCCCCTTTTTCTAGCGCCGTTGCCGGGGAGCAAGCCAGTTTGCTACGTTCAATCTAGTATTAATTTTGTTGATTACTAACACCTAACCCTTATTTTCTAAAAAAAGAAAAAAATCTTTTTTGTTTTTCTTTCTACTTTTCTTGTGCCTAGATGGATTTGTTCACCTCACCATTGGAGGACGAAGAGATGTCGCTAAGGGAGCTAGCAATGCCGTCAATGGAAGACATTGAGATGCAAAAATCAGGTTTGACGTTTGCTACAACCCACTATGAAGTGAAGCCTGGAATCATCAAGTTAGTGGCGACAAAACCATTTAGAGGATTGGAGGATGACAACCCATATAGACACATTAAGGAATTCACGATGTTATGCAACACGGTGCAACAAAAACGAGTTCCGGCCGCTTGGTTCAAGTGGAATCTTTTTCCATTCTCTCTCGAAGATGAAGCGCGAAGATGGTACACACTTGCGTCCGTTGAAGCAAAAGGAAATTGGGATGAGCTAGTGAAGAAGTTTCTTTTGAAGTTCTTTCCCATAAGCAAGGTTCAAGACTTAAGGAGGCAAGTGCTCAATTTCAAGCAAGGAGAGGATGAAGGAATTGATGAAGCATGGGGCCGTTTTAATGAACTACTTGAGCGAGGCCCGAACTTGGGATTTTTCGGTGACTTGATGTTGCATACCTTTTATTTTTCACTAACCCCTAACTCGTCTCGTTTTGTAAGCATGTGTGCAGGCGGTGATATAATGAATAAAACAATTAGTGAAGCCGCACAAATCTTACAAAGGATAAGCAATGGACAAAGAACACTACGAGATTGGCAAAGATGTTGTCGAGAGGAGCAAAATGACAAAAGCAAGCCCAAGGTGCTTGCTGAAATTTCTGAAAAAGATGAACCGAAGGTCAAGGAAGATGAACCGACCATACAAGAAAGTGAAGATCCACTTCCCAAGGTAAGAGAGGTCATTTCGGATGTTAAAAATGTTGAAACTAACAGGAATGTAGGCCGAAGTATGTGGAATGCTAGACCATTGGAGGAGTTCATTCAATCCGGTTGGGTTCAAGTTGATTTCGCCCCACTAATTAACTACCGAAGGAAGGAGGAACGCCGACACGTTGCCAAACTAATTGAAGATATATTTGATCAAGAGATGAGTGGAGAGTCGATCCAAAAGATGTTTGAAGAAGAAAGAGAAGAAGGAGATGAAGGATGGATCGACCGGTTTGACAACTCAAAGAATTATGATGAAGGAAGAGAAGAGTACAACCGTGATGAGCCTAGTGACTCAAAGGATAAATGGGAGGAGATAGGACTCAAGCTAGAAGATGAATGGGAAGGGGTTGACATAGATCAAGTACTCCAAGAAGGCCCCTCCCCACAAGGTGATAGCTTGTGTGCTATTGAAGCTTACACACTAGCAAATCAAGACATGAAAGTACTCAAGGATGAAGGAAAGAGTCAATCAACAATGAGCGATCTTGACGACATGTGGTACATGGAAGATAAAGAAAGCAACATACAAGTCTTTGAAGATGAAGATCTGGTTGATAAAGAAGACTTCAAAGAAGAGATGAATGCGTACATAGTTGAAGGATTATATGTTCCACATGATGAGTTGAAGAAATTGCAAGATGGTGATGAAGAGGCAACTACACTTGTTGAGATCGATTCGCCTTCAACACCGCTTGATGACCCAAATATCACTCTTGTTGAAAAATCTCTAAGGCCAAGGTACACGCTGAAATCTCAAGATATTATTGGTATTGATGTTGATAAATTCAAATACTCATGCTCAACCAATAGTATGAATGATAGTTTAATGTTTATGCCTTGTTCCAATAGTGATCATGTTGATAGGCTATATTTTCTTGAGAATGAAAAAGAGGAAACATTTATTTTTGATCCAATTAATATCACACCTAAACAACCTTTGCCTAATGATGAGCTAAGTGCTATGCATGAAACATATGCTTCTTTTATTTACACCTTGACTTGTTGCTACAATTCACATGTGGTGTTAATCATGGACGCGTATGTTTACAATAAGTTTTGTAAATCTCGATCATGCTTTGCGCTTGGTCAAGTTAATGACCTTAAAGAATCATATGTCGGGAAAGGCCCGATTTTCACTAACCATGTAGACAATGCTTGAATAATGAAAAAAAGAAGTCATGCCTAAAAGAGTTGCAAGATAAATCATCAACCTCTCTGAATCCCGCGATGGATGCTGCTGTCTTCATCAATTTGAGAGCTTGTTCAGACGTGTACAAATGAAGAAAATGAGATATCCAGAAGCTCCATCAAGTTACCATTCAACGCATCAAGAACCAACAAGTTTGAAGACCCGTGCAAGGAGTTATGGAGAAAACATTGAGCGTTGCGCGTTCTGAAATTTCAGGACAGATTTCATCGCCGAAGTAAAACGGACGTAACTCTCTTGTCCGGAGTCCGATTTGGGCAAATGAAGACTCGTTGGAAAGGAATTTTTGTGCACTGTGCAATGGATTAGAGCTTGAGTATACTTTCTGTTCTGGACATTAAAAAAATTCATAGAGTGAAGGCAGCACCGAAGGATGATAAAGAAGGAGATAACGATGAAACAAAAGGATGCTTTGGGCAAGTCTTCTATAAGTGATCAAGCACAATATGGGAAGTAAATTAAAGCTGCATTGGTACCTTTTCTTCTTGCATGAAGGGCCATGGCGATGCGACAAAAAGAAGGTATGTGAGAAAGTCGAGCTTTATGACTTTAAATGAAGCGCTTTTCGGGAGGCAACCCGTTTCTTTATATTTTTACTACTTTCTTAGAGAAAATAAAAGAATGGCACTATCTTATGATGATTAACTTGTGGTTATTAATCTAAGTTCAGTTTTCCTTTTTAGAACCACCATCATGTTCATGATCTTATTTATTTGCATGCATTGCATTTTGTTGTCCTCGTGATGTTTCTTTGTGTATACATGTTTTGCACATAGTTGGCTTGGTTGTTTTATATACTTAATGATGTATGCTTCTTTTTCCATGTTAATACTTCATAAGGCATTATGAGCATTTTCCTTCTGTGATCTTGTGTAAACGTGGTGTTTAAATAAGATTGCGGACCATCATCGTTAAGTTCGATAAACCTAGCTGGCTTTTCATATGTTTTCATGTTGCTTTGGTTAGTTTATAAGCTTTGCAATGCGCTTAATTTTTCTTGTGCTACAAGAGTTATTGATTTAGGGATAGACATGGTGTTTTAACCCTAGATATATAAACCTTTATGGCTATGGAGAAATTCGGCAACCTAGTTGTAAACATGGTGTTTAGAACTAGGTGAAAACATTGTCTTTGTTTATATGCTTTCCTATCATGTGCATACACACCTTGCACAATGTACACTCATTAGGTTTTTATTCCTCATTAAACTAATTATGCCACAAGTTAAGAATCTTAGGAGACATTGTTGGATTGTTGGCAATTCTATCTACTCCCAACCGTCACCTTGGGGGTAGAATGTGCGTTTAAAACGTCTTACAGGCAAGATAAAGACTCTCACTACAAGGAAAATGAAGGATGGCTAAGAAGTGCTTTGTTTTCTTCTTCCATGACTAGCAAAATGCTAAGCATGGGGGAGACCCTGAATCTTCAACACGGAAGTGCAACATGACACTCTAGAAGATAGAATGATAAAGATCGTTAACATCTCCTGATCAATGCGCAAGAAGCCACCAATCTCATCAAAATTCTGCATGGTGTCGAAGGGAAAACACTGGATATTTTTGGATATTTAGAAGCCTGATGAAGTTACGATTCCAACAAATCAAGAATCAAGACAATCGGAGGTTCCTACAAGCAGTTATGCCCGAATCACCGAGTGCAACACGTCCTGAAATCAGTTTTGGACAGCACACAGCGCTGAAGTAAAACGGACATAGCTCCATTGTTTGAAATCCGTTTTCGATGAATGACCACACGTTGGAAAGGTAATTTCATAAACTTTTCAATAGAGCTATATTTCGATATATGTTCTGTTCTGGACAGAGGGGGAAATCCATGAAAAAGAGACAGTAAGGAGATGATGAGAACAAGAAAGAGGAGATGGTGATGACAACATTGAAGAGAAGGGTGACCAATGACTCCATTAAGCATACAAGATCAAATTCATAAGTTTAGGAGAATTAATAAATCAAGACAAAAGAAAAAGCCACATCGATACATGGAGATGTCGGAAGAAGGCAACGAAGAATTACAAAGGATGGTAACATCTCCATGGACCTTCTCTTATCCAAACACAAATGCTTGTAAGTATGCCTTCAACGTCAACTAGGTGCAACCTTTTGTTTTTCTCTTCAAACAATAACATGGCTATTAGGAGGACAACCTAGGTTTCTTTTTACTTTTAATAGATAAGCATGACCATGTGTTCACCTCGATGTTCTATATTGCCTATGCTTACGAAAAGATGATGAAAGTTGCCTTTGTTTTACCTACATGAAGTTATACATGTCTTGGCTAATTGCTCTCTATAATATGATCTGAAATTAATTTAAATACTGGCTCTTTTATTTGTGGAGGTGAAATGACTATGCTCTAGACTCACATACATATCTTTGCTCTTTGATTTAAGTTTATGGATAGCCGGATAACTTGTTGTTTTTATGAAAACTTAACTTTTATGCTATCTACATATTTGTGATGCTCTTGTAAAGTTCTACCTACCAAAGCCATATACATATATGTTTTATGGTAACAAAACTCGTAGATTGCAAACATATGTTTTGATGAGTTGGATTAGGATTGATTTCTTTGGTTCGAGACTAAGAAGCTGGTCATTCCTTTGTGTAACTTTTTCATGCTAGCCTTTTTGTCCATGCATTGTGGGTTTTCACATCGAAAATTTCACAAACTTCGCTGGGCATCCACCCTAAACCAAAAACATCTTTTTGTGATCACCTCCTTGTCCACAACCCAATTTGAGTATGGAGTAAAATTCTCGATGGAGATTCAAATATTCCGCAATATTATGGAATTTATACTTACTTTAGCAGTCATTTCCCCTCTCTTTTATGCTCGAGGACGAGCATCGTTCAAGCATGGGGGAGGAGTCATTCTCTGACGCAAATGCTATGTAAGTATTATGTTGCAAAAAGTTTTGACAAGCAAAAAAAGAAAAAAAGAAGAAAAAAAATGAAAGAAGAAAAAAATTATTATGATGAGAAGAAAAGAAAAGTAAGAAAAAATAGGAAGAATAAAGTGAAAAAAAAGAAAGAGATAAAAATGAGAAGGAAATAGAATAAAAGTAAAAAAATAATAAAGATGCTCCTTGGATCTTTTTGCTTCATAAGTTCTCAAGTGCCTTGATGACAAATCCACACTCAAATCTTCCAACCATGTGCAATCCGATAATGAGGACTTCACTCGTGCCTCGGGATCATCCATTTGCCACTTGTACATGTCCACTTATCTAAATGTGTGTGTTTCGTCCCTCTCTCTTTCCAACATATATTTTCCATGGCCTTTTTGACGAGTCTCGGTAATTCCAATAGACCTCTCTCTTAATTTGACAATATTTCGGATATATGTTTTGCTAGGATTGTTTTTAACCTTCCAAGCTCCACATAAGCCTTCCACTATCACATATGAGTAGAGTAGGTTGAAAATAATCTAGTATAGGCTTGAGTGACTTGATGAGATGAGTGTTCCATGAGCTCTTGCAAGAGATTTTCACTTATGTTGGATATGCATCTTTTTGAAAATCTTCCATGTGACAAGGTAATGGTTTGAAGTTCACTTAAGTTTGAGAGTATCGTGTTAAATGTGGCTTGTTCTTTATTGTTAGTCTATCTTCCATAATGAAAAAGAAGCCGGTCACAACTTGAACTTTAAAAATAAATTCTTAAGAGAGAGCAATTTGCCTCGTCATGAATGACTAAGTGCAGGGACAACATTGGAAGGCAACACTGATTTCCCTTTTAAGCAAGGATTACTTACTCGAGGACGAGCAAGGTTTAAGCATGGGGGAGATGTTGACGGTGAATTTCCGTCAACCTAGAGTACTTGTTATACATTGGTTTCGATTATGATTTGCAACTAACCCTCCACTAGGCATACTAATGATATAACAAGTTCACACTTGCATGTCAATTTTGGAGTTTGTTGTTTAAGCAGGAAATCTACGCTAAAGAGGATACTTTCAGGATAAGTTCACCAAGCACTTTGAAAGAAGATCATGAAGCCCAACAAGAGTCAAGATACGCGATGAACATGACTCAAAATGACCCGAGGGCCGAAGCGTCAACGTGCAAGTCTTCAGGGACTCAACCAGAAAATAGCGAAGCTTGCATAGCTAGGATTCAAGCCTTAACCATGAAGGAAACGACGTCAAAGTCCCACATGCAAGTGCACACGAATAAGGGATCACGCGAGAAGCAACCGGGTTGGAAACCGGGGCCGAACTGGGCCGAAGTGGGCCTGGGCCGGCCGGCCTGGGCCGACCGGCCTAGCCCACTCCGGGGTCGGTTCGGTCCCCCCCTTTGCCCTAGGTGTTCGTCTATTTATTGCCTCCACCGCCGTCGTCCGCGACATCGAACAAATCATCCTACCGACGCCATTGACTAGAACACCGCCGCCGCAAGATGAGGGAGAGAGTTAGATGAGCTCGTTGCAAGGATCAACGCCGGCAGAGAGAAGGAAGCAAGAGGAGGACTCCAAGCCGCTAGCCTAGGGGTGTTCTCAAGCTCCATCGCCGCCATCTTCATCGACGACGTTCTCCGGAGTCTCCATCACCCCTATGTGCTTCAATCTGTGTAAGATGATGGGGTAATGCCTCCGTTCATCCCTAGGATTAGATGGATACATGCTATGTGACCGCTACTTGATTCGTGGTTTCAATCTATTGTTTTCATGTTGATGATGCTTTGATGATTAAGGTAGGCCACCGTGTTTTTCGGGCGTATGATATCCGCTACTCCCATAGATTTCATCAACATACCGTGTCCATCATAGGTCTAGTCACGAATACCTTCGCGTAGTGACAGTACAGGAGGAGGGAAAGGGCGAAACCGTGGTCACAACCCCCGGTAGATTGGTTTACCGCTTTCGTGTAGTAGATGCATACCATGTTATCCTAGATCCTAGGGAGGGAACACTTATCTTTCTTGCTCACTCTCTTGTGTTCACCCCTTTACCATATAGTTTAACCCTAGATTTGTTTGATCAACTTAACATAGATTAACTTAGGTTAGATTGTCTTTACCTTTAGATTAATAGTCTTTCAAAGGTTTTCCATTCAACTAGATTAGTACTTGGTTAAGCGGTAGTAATCCCCTTGCTCCGCGGATTGACAAGAACCTTGGGAATCCCGTGGTGAAAAAGGTGTAGGTCCGTACGCTTGCGCATCGTAGGTGGATACTAGTTTTATCCGTCAACAGTAACAGTAACTTTGAAAACCCGGAACCTCCGGGAAATTTCCTAAAACCTCCGCGAACTGAAAGACTCAACAGGCTGTTAGGGTACAGCTCGGAACCTTCGGAGAAAAGCTCGGAGCTTTCGGGAGACTCAAAGAAGAAGAAAGAGAGACAACAAGGTGTTGAGGCTTTTTGTGGATGAGATAAATTTTGTTTTGGATGATATTTAAGCACTTGGTTCCATCCTAACTACCATTAGTATACCTCTTGATAGTACAACTTCTCTTATACTCAAATTCATAATATAAAAAGAATTAATCTTCAACTTAATTCAAGAAAGGCTTTTTTTAGAATGAGGGGTCTCCTTTCTCACTTTTGCACCCATGATCTAATAAATACCTATCACAAACACTATTATAGAATGAGGGCTTTAATTGTGTGGTCAACATCACCAAAACCCACTTAGGGGCATGATTGCACTTACACACGTCACTATTATAGAAGTCTAGGGAATTCAAATGGACTTATGCATGCCAGGCAAGTTTTGAGGAGTTAAAGAAGAGGTTGACCATGACCCTAGTGCTAGTGATGCCAAACCTGCAAGAGAGATTTGATATCTACTATGATGCATCTCAACAAAGCTTAGGCTGTGTTCTCATGTAGGAAGGACATGTCATAACCTATGCGTCAAGACAATTAAGAAAACATGAGCAGAATTATCCTATACATGATCTAGAATTGGCAACTGTAGTTCATGCTTTGAAGATTTGGAGGCACTACATCATGGGGACCAAGTGCTAGATTTACACTGATCATAAGAGCATGAAGTGCATCTTCACTCAGAAGGATTTAAATCTGAGACAACACCTATGGTTGGCGCTGATCAAGGATTATGATTTGGGAAGTCGAACCTTGTTGCAAATGCATTGAGCCGAAAGGGACAAGCTAACATGGCATTAACATTTGAGTTGCCTGTGGAGTTGATGAAGGACTTTGAGATGCTCAACTTGGGGATGGTTGCACATGCTGAGAGAGTTACCTTAGAGGTAGAATATACCTTGGAGTAGGAGATACATGCAAAGGACAACTGGAGGATATAGAGATCAACGAAATCATAGAGACTATGGAAAAGGGTAAAGCTCCAGATTTCATAAAGGATGATCAGGGAACCATATGGTTTAGGAACAAGATTTGTGTGCCTGATAGGGAGATCTCCGAAAGATCATCTTAAGAGAGGTTCATGATTCAGCTTATTCCATTCACCCAGACAGTACTAAGATGTACCAGGATCTCAAGCAAAGGTATTGGTGGTATGTGATGAAGAGAGATGTGGCCGCCCATGTATCATTGTGACACCTGTCATAGAGTTAAACCTGAGCATCAGAGGCCAGCGAGGTTTCTTTATCCGTTGAAGGTTGTTGGGTATTTTAGCGACACACGAAATAAATCTGCAAGCACACGAATACCATTGTAGCTCTCACCTCAGAGTATTCCAAGGGTATCGAATCCAAGGGGACATGTGTGTGTGTGTACAAACTTGATACTAGTTGGTCCAAGGACACACCTAGATAAGATGCAAGGATAGAGAGGATTCCTAAAGATAGCACTATAGATGAGATTAAAGGTTGATCTCTAGATAGAACTTGACTTATGAAGGACTGATACGGAGAGGCTCCAACAAGATGAACACGGCTTCCAACACATGTCTCCTACTCAACTACCCAAGTTGGTCAAGACAACATAGCCACTAGAGTGCTACTGATCCTAGGAACCAACACACAACCTTCCGAGCCTAAACTCACCAACACTCACAGCGAAAACTTGCACAACTTGCTGCTAGTGCTACACCAGTCAGACCGATGACCTGTGTCGGTCAGACCAGTGGACAGAGCTAGTCAGGCCGGTGGCTACAACAGCCGCATAACAAATGTTCCAGAGAGCCTCAGTGACTTCTCTCGGCCTTGGAACAAAAACACCCTCAAAACACAACCTGCACGGAAGAAGAACCCTACACAAAGCCAACCAAAACACCTACGAAACTGCCAAGAACTGACCAGCACCACAACCCAAAGACACACGGATTCACCAACTCACCCGAGGCAAATCCCACAAAGGGCTCACACCGGTCAGACCGGTCAAGAGCACCGGTTAGACCGTTATAACCTGGGTAGCTCGGGATGAACAGAACCCGCGGGTCAACTCCTCCAAATCTAACTCCCGATCCCCCGATTCGCTCCACGGATCCGAACAAAACTTTGGGGATAGTAGGAACACCTCATGGGCACTCCATAGCCAAGTTATGGTCCACCAAAACTCGTTGAATCAAGAGGAATCGAAGAAATCTCGCCAAGAACTTCTCTAACCCTAGAACACCGAAAACCCCAAAATCGAGTCCCTTTGCTAACGGATTTGGGAGGGGAATCAAAGGGAAAAGAACCACGATGGGTTCATGCATACATCCCCCACCAAATCCCAAAGAGAAAGGCCTCGAAATCGCTCCAAGAAAATCGCCAAGGAAAGGCTCCGAAAATCACCAAAAAGGAAAACCGGGAAGAACTCAAACAAGTCTTGAGGAACTACTCTGAATCATCTATACGTACCATGAAGGTTCATAGAAGGTCTAGCTTCCGCCCGATCATCCTACCCTTTCACAAAATCTCACCATGAAGCTCTCAAGCAAGTCCTATAGAAATCCTAGGGAAAATAGGAAGGGAAAATAAGAAAACCAAATGAGCTAGGGTTCCAAGAGTTGGCTGTCATCCTCTCACCTCTTGGGTTGTATGGAGGCAACTGAAAGTCTAAAAAACCCTTACTAGCTAACTAGGGATACATGCCCCTCGAGGGCGAATTCGGAAGTCTTTGTCATCACTCCATCTGACGGATGCCCAACGACCGCAAACTTGCTTAGCCTCGACGCAAGCCTTGTGATCCCGACACGTGTCCTCTGCTTCGAAGTCTCCGGACTGCATCGTCGCACACCGGTCAGACCGGTGCTCCTCACCGGTCAGACCGGTACCCACCAGTCAGACCGGTCTGGAGCTGCTGCAACTCCGTCTTCGGTTCTTCGGTCTCGGCTTTGTGAATCAACCAAGGAACCTAGTGGTTTTCTGGTGAACCACCAGAAATCCCATGAACTCGGTGTAGCCTCCGCCAATCGCCACTCATGACTTGGCTCCCACATAGTCCCGGCTCGACCTTGGTTTTGAGGCTCAACCAAGAAACCGTCCATGACTTCACCTTGCTGTTCTTGCCACCAAGCGGCCCGCACTTGACTCCGCTGGCCACCGAGTCCCTCGAACTAAACCTACTTGTCTTCTCCACACCTGGAGGCCTCACTGGCAACGACCTTTCGTGATTGTTCTTCACCAACACCAGTCAAGTCGCAACCTGCACCAACACCAGTCAAGTCGCAACCTGCACCTACAATACTTAGCCAAGAATCAGTACACACAACGTTGTCAATCACTCATCACACTAGGAAGCGACCATCCACCGGTCCTCGAACCACACATGGTCCTCAATCTCCCCCTTGATGAGTGCATTGACAACACACACATATAGTAACCTGAGAGAAAAGAAACAGAAAAGAAACGAATAAAAAAAACTCCAACAAGCGATCGAAAGCCAAACAAAGGCAAAGAGAAAGATCACCTGAAGAATACAAGTCTCGGACCCCTTAGGCAAGGGCAACGGCACAACACATCCGAGACAAAACTATGCTCAAGCAAAGAGCGCAAACCACCAAACTAAAGCTCGAAAAACCACAAAGAGCTCCCGCTGCACACATGCAAGCTCCCCCTAAACCAATGCAACTCCCCCTGGACAAATGCATGCAAACCACTTGATCAAAACAGAGCAGCTGCATCAGCTCAGCTCTGACCGGTCAGTCCGGTCACCACCACCGGTCAGACCGGTGTGCAACATGTGAACAGGGCCAGCACTCTGACCGGTCAGACCGGTGACCACAACCGGTCAGACCGGAGCACACCAGAGCCCAGAAAAGGCTCGAAACCACCTGAAACCTTCTAAATGCGTGCAGCAAGCCAATTCAAGCTCAAACTTCTCACCCTTGTTGACAATGCATGAATAAAGCCAAAAATGCAAAAAAATCAACCTAGAGCTTCTAAAATAGACAAAATTCAACATAGGATGCTACACATGTCCAAATGAGCAAGTTAGATACTCTATAGCTTCGTAATGACATCAACTTCATGATCACCAAGTTTCACAACCATTGGATGAAACTAAGATAGAGTTGAGAAAATTTTGCAATTTCCCTCTCATGAGCAAAGTCCTAAACTTGAGCAAAACATGTCAAAATGGCAAGGCCACACAAACTTCATGCTAGGACGACCATTCTAATCATAAGACCATCACAAACACCCACAAGCACCTCATGTCATGTCAAAGCCACCGAGCCATGTGCCTACTTCTATATATGAGACTTCTCATTGGTAGGCATCATGCAACGGTTTAGCACCCAAAGCAAATTTAAATTAAGCACATATGACATGGGAGCACATTTTCCAAAAAATATACATTTCATTTTCAGGTTCATATTTGGTACATGAAATGTCTTTGCGACAAAAAGGAACTTATGCTCCTCCACAAGATAAAGCAAGAGGGCTAAACATTCATGATGGCAAATGAGCCTTTGGCCCCATATGATCAAAATAAGCTATCCAACCACAAATTAAGCATAGCCAAGCCACTAAAACATGTTAAGATCATATGAAGGCATTTACTCACAAGAGAGCATACATGTGACATTTTTCAAAAGCATAGCCATCAACCATGGATATAAACCAAGATTATCAAGAGCTAAGCCAAACTAACCATAGCTTACCAAACAAGCTCACAAGGACATACATATCATTCCATGGTGAACAATGTATATAGGAGAAGCTTTTCCTAACCAATGCATATGATACAAAATGCATGCAATCTAAGATACAAGGATGGCTATACATCATGTTACATATGCCATGCCAAATGCAAGAAATGAACAAAGTTGCTTGATCTAGGGGTTTGGTGAAAATATCGGCTAGTTGGTCATGTGTGGGTACATGGATCAAAGCTATCTTTCCTTTCTCTACATTGTCTCTCAGGAAATGATATCTCACTTCTATGTGCTTGGTTTTGGAATGGAGTACTGGGTTCTTTGCAACACTTATGGCACTGGTGTTGTCACATTGAAGTGGAACATGGGTATACTCCTCACCAAAGTCACTCATGGTGCATGTGATCCAAAGGAGCTGAGAGCAACAATTGGCTGCGGCAACATACTCTACCTCGGTAGTGGATTGAGCAACACTCTACTGTTTGCGGGAAGACCAAGACACCAAAGAAGATCCCAAGAACTGGCAAGTCTCAGAAGTGGACTTCCTATCCAACCGACACCCGGCAAAATCCGCGTCTGAAAAACCTTGAAGCGCCAAAGAAGAAGACGCGGAGTGCCAAAGGCCGAAGTCGGGAGTATGACGCAAGTACCTGAATATGCGCACTTGACCGCTTGCCGATGCGCAGTCCTTGGAGACGCTTGAAAACGAGCGCACAGACATACCGAGAACTGGATGTCCGTCCTCGTCGCCGTCAAGTAGAGGAGTGGCCCGATCATGCTTCGGTACTCCTTCTGGTCCACGTGCTGACCTTCCTCATCTGCATCAAGAGTTGTAGTCGTACTCATAGGCGTCGCCATGGCCTTGGAGTCCTCCATCTTGAACTTCCTCACAATGACCTTGGTGTACTTAGCTTGGTGCACAAATGTTCCTTCCTTTGATTTCTTGATTTGTAGACCGAGGAAGAACTGCAACTCACCCATCATGCTCATCTCAAATTCCCTGCTCATATCCTCTGCAAACCTTGCAACAAGAGAGTTAGACGAGCCACTAAAGACAATATCATCCACGTACACCTGCACAATCAGGATATCTCTGCCCTTCCTGAGTAAAAACAAGGTCTGATCGACCTTCCCCATCTCAAACCCTCGCTCAAACAGGAACCCCCTCAACCTACCATACCACACTCTAGGCGCCTGCTTCAACCCATACAATGCCTTCCTCAATTTGTACACCTGGTGAGGGTACTTCTCACTCTCAAATCCCGGTGGCTGCCTCACATACACCTCTTCCTCCAACACACCATTCAAGAAGGCACTCTTCACATCCATTTGGTGCAACTTGAACCCTTTAGCCACAGAAAAAGCTAGAAGGATCTTGATCGCCTCCAAACTAGCTATGGGAGCAAAGGTCTCCCCGTAGTTGATCCCCTCTTTCTGACTGAACCCCTGAGCAACAAGCCTTGACTTGTTTCTCACAACTTCACCTTTCTCTCCCTCTTTGTTTTTCCACACCCATTTTGTCCCAATCGGCTTACACCCTGGGGGAGGGTCAACCAATTTCCAAACTTGGTTCCTCTCAAAGTTCTCCAACTCCTCATGCATCGAATTAACCCAATTATGATCAGATAGTGTGTGTCCAATGTCTTTGGGCTCAAAGGTGGCAACAAAAGCAGCATGAGCAAAATGAGAATTGCTCCGAACCCTCGACCGTGTAGTACGTTCATTCATGTCACTGATGATCTTTGAAGCTGGGTGATCCACTTGTACTCACCGGGGAGGTTCTCACCTTGATGCTACCTCCCCCTCAACAGTAGCTTCTCCTTGATCTTGGTTTGTCGTCGTAGGTGTGGGAGAGGGGCCGTCCATCACCGTAGTTGAGGTAGTATGTACATGCTCAGCCGCAGGAAACACACCACCATCTTCATCATCTCCATGTTCATGCTCCTCCTCCTGAAAGATCTCCTCTCCAAGTTCATCATCACCTGCACACTCAAAGACAAGCTGACTACGTGGCTGTGTCTCGTTGAAGGTTACCTCGCAAGTCTCCACGATTTGGTTAGTTTCAAGATTGAGCACACGATATGCTCTAGAGTGAGATGCACAACCAAAGAAAATACCATCGACCGACCTAGCCTCAAACTTGTCCAACTTCTTCCCTTTCTTAAGGATAAAGCACTTGCAACCAAAGACATGGAAGTGACTCACCTTGGGTGTGCGACTGTGCATTAACTCATAACAGGTTTTCTTCTTATGCACTCTAAGATAGATCCTGTTCGAAACATAGCACGCGGTGTTCACCGCCTCAGCCCAGAACCTTCTCGGAGTCCTATGCTCATCAAGCATCGTCTGAGCCATCTCACACAAGGTTTAGTTTTTCCTTTCCACAACACCATTCTGAGGAGGCGTATACGGACTCGAAAACTGATGTTCAAGACCCAAGTCATGGCAAAAGGTTTCAAAACGAGAGTTTCTGAATTCTGAGCCGTTGTCACTGCAGATTGCTCGTATGACATCTCCGTGCCTCTCGTTCCTCAACCTCAAGACAAGATCTTGAACAAAACCAAACGTCTGCCCTTTCTCTTCAAGAAAGAACACCCACGCATACTGAGAGTAGTCATCCACCACAACAAGGACATACCACTTCCCACCTGTAGATCGCACACAAGCTGGGCCAACAAGGTCCATATGGAGCAGCTCGCATGGATGCTCAGTCATCACAACGGTGAGAGGAGGGTGAGAAGAGGCTACCATCTTGGCATGCCTACATGGAGCACAAACCAACTCTTTTTCAAGCCTCAATCGTGGCAATCCTCGGACCAAATTGAGTTTACTCAAGCGAGACAAAAGGTCAAACCTCAAGTGACCCAACTTTCTATGCCACTTCCACAACTCACTCGAAGAACCAGCCAAGAAACAATGCTCAACACCAGAAGACTGAGAAAAATCCTGACCCTCGGGAACGACCATACAGACAAGGTCTCCTCGAGAATCCAAAATCCGAGAACCACTAGGCCGAAACAACACCTCAAAACCCTCATCCAATAGTTGGGACACGGAAAGCAAATTGTATCCAAGCGATTGAACAAGAGCAACATG
Organism: Cenchrus americanus; assembly: GCA_947561735.1. Classification (NCBI taxonomy): domain Eukaryota; kingdom Viridiplantae; phylum Streptophyta; class Magnoliopsida; order Poales; family Poaceae; genus Cenchrus; species Cenchrus americanus. Next base: position 100,133,993 of record OX387239.1, on the reverse strand, counting down.
CCTGAGAGTGATCTTGTCACTCACCTTAATTTCACCTTCTGACAAAACACGCCCTCGCCCATTGTCCCCAAAAGTGATGTACCTCTTTGTCACCACCGGGACAAGACTTGAGAACCACCCCTTGTCTCTGGTCATATGCCTTGAGCAACCGGAGTCAATCAACCAAATGTTCTTCAAGTCTCCCACCTGAAATTCAAAAACGAGCACGTGAGCGAACAAATGACTCAGCACTGGGGTTAGTACCAAAAGAGTAAAACCAGTGCCAATACATTTGCTCCAAAGTGGGGTTAGCACAATCCAAAACAACTTTCCTACCAAAGCTACCTCCACGAACACCCCATGGTAACCACTATGAGGAAACCAACCCTCTCTAACTGGAGGAGGACCAAAGCCACGAAAGGAAGACCGTGGACCATCCCTCCTCTCCATCTCAAAGCTACGACTCCTCCCATCCCTGTATTGAGCACGAGGGGGAGAACGCCTAGCAAACTGACCACCTGCATACTCTCCAGACCAACCACTAGAACCACGACCTCCAGAAACAAACCGAGACTCACCACGGGCACAAAAACCAGCCCTCTGTCTGCCCAGACCTGCACCGGTCTGATCGGTGTGGCGCACCGGTCTGACCGGTGTGGCCCGGCCAGCAGCACCTCCTGCAGCCTTTCGCTCACCCCAAGCCGGAACTGTCCTCACACTCACCTTGTCCCAAGGCATCTGCACACGAGGCTCAAGTACACCATTAGAAGGGTGGTACTTGTCCTTGTTAGCCCATACCTTTGCCATTCTCTCCTCATGCCTCCTCTTGAAGCAAAACTCACCCTTGTGACCATCTCTCCCACAATAGTCACAATGAAACCGCACGAGCTTCGGTTTAGGCTTGGATTGGGGCTGCTCACTTGTTTTCTCTCCACTCGGCTTCTCCACCGATTTCTCCTCACTAGGCTTCTCACTCTCTTTCCCAAAGAACACTTTCCCCGAAGTGCTTATGAATTTGATGGGCTTTTGGAATCATTTGTGGAGTGAGGGAATATCGGTGGATCTGGATTTGTGTCGAGTTTGTTTAGTAGTGGGTTCGGTTTAGAGACATAGGCATTCTTGTGGTGGGTTTTTGGTGGAGCAAGGATATCACCAATCTTTTCTTCTCCCTCACCACTAGACTCCCCAATCTTCTCCGACCCAAACCCACACCCATCTTGGCGCTTGTAGGTCTCCATCATCATTCTTAGCTGGGGTTCATGCCCCGACAACCAACCCATCTTTTTTCTCAACTCATCATTCTCATCCTGCAGACGATCAACATAATGTGCAAGTTCCAGATTCTTCAAAGCTTGCAATTCACAGGTAGAGCAAGAAGTAGGAATAGTTCTTTCAGCTTAGCCTCAAGCGAAACAGTATAAGCATGCATCTCATCAATTTTTCCATGCAAAACAGGGTAAGAAGTGCAAGCTCCTAGCAAAGCAGGTCTAGACTTAAGCTCAGCCACTTCAACCCTAAGCATATCTAGTTCCTCACACTTGGAGGCATGCTTTTCCTTGAACATAGCAAGATCGGCTAGGAAAATAGGACAATCAACACAATCAACTTCATCAGAAAAATAGGTGAAGCTTTAAGCGAATCAATCTCAAGCTTAGCATCTAGATTCTGTGTTTCTAACTCAGCCACTCTAGTCCTAGCATCCTCAAGCGAAGCCCTAAGCTCTTTCCTCATCTTCTTTGCCTCTCTAAACATATCATCACGATTATCAAGCAACAAGCCAAGCCGTTCATTCTCCTGACGCAAGAAGGGAAGTCCATCACGCACCTCGTCGTCGGAGTTGGAGTCCGAGTCGCTCTGGTTGCTCTTCTTGCTGCCAGATCTAAGTGCCATGGTGCAGAAGCCATCTCTAGCGAAGCAGCTCAACCCGCTCAGGTTCTTGGGCGACTTCCTACCCTTGCGCCGATCACCTTCATCTTCACTGTTGCTCGAGCTCGAGGTGGAGTACGCGGAACTGGAGTCGACGTCGCTCGCTCCAACCATCGCTCGGGCCTTGCCTCGGCCATCCTTCTTCCTCGATCGTAGCTCGTCCTTGTGCTTTCTCTTGTGCTTGTGCTTGTGGTCATGCCTTGATCGGTACTTGCCCTCCGTCTTCGACTTGTGCTTGTAGCTGTCCTTGTTCTCGACCTTCTCGGGGCAGTCAGCGACGAAGTGTCCCGGCTTGCCGCACTGGAAGCATGTCCTCGTGTTCCTCCTCATGTTCACCCGGTTCTCATGCAACCTCTCGAACCGCGTCGTCAGCAGCGCCAGCTCGTCCTCTCCAAGCACGTCGAACTCCTCATCTGGCACAGACATCAAAGAGGACAAGTAGAACATCCTAGTGGATGGGTTAGCATTAGACTTTCCTTTCGAGCCACCAATGAGGGCGAGACTATGAGAGTCAGTCGGACCCTCAATCTTGGCTGTCATGCCCTGATCCACCTAAGCCGACTTGAGCTTCGAGAACAGCTCATTAACGGTCAGAGTGTCATACTTCTCCGACTCCACAATGGCCTCGAACTTTCCGCCCCAAACCATACGATCCAACGAGTGTAAGAGCTTGACGGCTCTATCATAATCATCATATGGGAGCACGTCCACATTGGCCCTCATGTTGTTCACCACAACCGTGAACCTCTGAAACAAGGCATCGATGGACTCACCGAGGAGATGAGTGAAGTTCTCATATTTTGTCTGGTAAGTCGCATACATCCGAGCCTGAACCTGGGTGTTTCCAACATGAGCTTCCTTCAACACCGACCAGATTCTACAAGACAAGCTCTCTATGTACACCCGATCGAATTCAGGCTGACAGAGAGCACGAAACAAGTAGTCGACCACCTTGTTGTTGGCGTCGAACATGTCCCTTGATCTTGGAGCAAGGAAGTTCATCGGGTGGACATAGCCTGTGTCCACCGTGACATCCCAAAGTATCTGACCATTTTCGCGGAGGAACGCCGCCATCCGCTTACTACACATCTGGTAGTTTTTTCCATCGAAGTGTGGAGGACCCGAACCACGTTCCTGGTACGCCATCCTTGGATCTTAGACTGCTTAGAGTCAATCAAGACCTGTAACCGGCTCTGATACCACTTGAAGGACCGATACGGCGAACCAGAGAGTGGGGGAGTGAATGGGAGCCGATAAAAATTCTTCTCGAAGGAGATAGAGGCTCCAACAAGATGAACACGTCTTCCAACACACGTCTCCGACTCAACTACCCAAGTTGGTCTAGACCACGTAGCCACTGGAGTGCTACTGATCCTAGGAACCAACAAACAAACTTCCAAACCTAAAGTCACCAACACTCACAACGGAAACTTGCACGGCTTGCTGCCAGTGCTACACCGGTCAGACCGATGACCTGTGGCGGTCAGACCAGTGACACCGGTCAGACTGGTAGACAGAGCTGGTCAGGCCGGTGGCTACAACAGCCGCACAACAAATGTTCCAGAGAGCCTCAGGGACTTCTCTCGGCCCTAGAACAAAACACCCTCAAAACACAACCTGAACGAAAGAAGAACCCTACACAAAGCCAACCAAAACACCTCTAAAACTGCCAAGAACTGACCGGCACCAACACAACACAAAGACACACAGATTCACCAACTCACCCGAGGCAAATCCCACAAAGAGCTCACACCGGTCAAACCGGTCAAGAGCACCGGTCAGACCGGTGTAACCTGGGCAGCTCGGGATGAACAGAACCCGCGGGTCAACTCCTCCAAATCCAACTCCCGATCTCCCGATTCGCTCCACGGATCCGAATAAGACTTTGGGGATAGTAGGAACACCTCATGGGCACTCCATAGCCAAGTTATGGTCCACCAAAACTCGTTGAATCAAAAGGAATCGAAGAAATGCCGCCAAGAACTCCTCTAACCCTAGAACACCGAAAACCCCAAAATTGAGCCCCTTTGCTTACGGATTTGGGACGGGAATCAAAGGGAAAAGAACCATGAAGGGCTCATGCATACATCCCCCACAAAATCCCAAAGAGAAAGGCCTTGAAATCGCTCCAAGAAAATCGCCAAGAAAAGGCTCCGAAAATCACCAAAAAGGAAAATCGGGAAGAACTCAAACAAGCCTTGAGGAACCACTCTGAATCATCTATACATACCATGAAGGTTCATACAAGGTCTAGCTTCCGCCCGATCATCCTACCCTCTCACAAAATCTCACCATGAAGCTCTCAAGCTAGTCCTATAGAAATACTAGGGAAAATAAGAAGGGAAAATAAGAAAACCAAATGAGCTAGGGTTCCAAGAGTTGGCTGCGATTCTCTCACCTCTTGGGTTATATGGAGGCAACTGAAAGTCTAAAAAACCCTTACTAGCTAACTAGGGATACATGCCCCTCGAGGGCGAATTCGGAAGTCTTTGTCATCACTCCATCGGACGGATGCCCAGCGACCGCAAACTTGCTTAGCCTCGACGCAAGCCTTGCGATCCCGACGCGTGTCCTCCGCTTCAAAGTCTCCGGACTATGTTGTCGCACACCGGTCAGACCGGTGCTCCTCACCGGTCAGACCGGTCTAGAGCTGATGCAACTCCGTCTTCGGTTCTTCGGTCTTGGCTTTGTGGATCAACCAAGGAACCCAATGGTTTTCAGGTGAACCACCGGAAACCCCGCGAACTCAGTGTATCCTCCGCCAATCGTCACTCATGACTTGTCTCCCACGTAGTCCCGGATCGTCCTTGGTTTTGAGGCTCAACCAAGAAACTGTCCATGACTTCATCTTGTTGTTCTTGCCACCATGCGGCCTGCACTTGACTCCGCTGGCCACTAGGTCCCTCGAACGAAGCCTACTTGTCTTCTCCACACCTGGAGACCTCACTGGCAATGACCTTTCACGCATGTTCTTCACCTGCACCAACACCAGTCAAGCCGCAACCTGCACCTGCAATACTTAGCCAAGAATCAGTCCACACAATGTGGTCAATCACTCATCACACCAGGAAGCGACCATCCACCGGTCCTCGAACCACACATGGTCCTCAACTTAGGGTACCGATAGCCCTAACTTAACAGGCGACTCTAGCACGCGGATCTATGTCGAACGGAGCTTATATCTAGCTGTGGAGGATAAACGAGGGCCAGAAAGGCTGTCACCACCTCCTGGACTACCTCTACCTGACCTTGGGATAGGCCGAACGAATGATAACCGGCAGCGTGTCACAACATGCACACTGTGGTTACTTCAGTAGCCAACGGACTATGGCACTCAGTACTAATAGAACTAGAACCACAGAAGAGAACTGATCTCACTCACTATAGGTACTCTTGCTTATAATAAAGGCATACGAGAGAGCACTCGGTCCCGTACTATGCTTCCAACCTATACAAATGTCTTGCAGTAGACGAACACATAAACCCAGGATCTACGCACTAGCAAAAGAAAAAGACTACTCATGCAACATAGCATAAACGTTTAGAAAGGAATCACGAACACACATTATTCTAATCTGAGCATGCAAGCATATCCACTTCATTCTAAATGACGAACATGCATACAAATGGATATGAGAATTTATGAACCTATGCTACAAGATCGAAAGGTTGTGTTCGCGAAGAACACAAGCCTCTAAATCAAGAACAAGAGAAGAACACAAGAACATATCACATATGCATGAATGCTACTTTAGTCTAAATAGAAAATGCAGAAATACTTACTTTACTCTAATTGAAGAACGAAGCATCCATAGAGATACAAATCCCTCTCACTCTCCTATTCTGTAATCTACCAAGGAGAGGCCTCTCCTTTGAAGGGAAGCTCTCATCCTTGGGTGTGATGGTGTGTCTCATAATGAGCCCCCTCCCCATCTATTTATAGGCCTAAGGGAGGTAGGAGGAGCCCCAAAGGCTGCCATGGGTGCCACCTATAAGGTGGTGACACGTGGCGCTAAGGTGTGGGTGCCAAGTTGCTGTATCTTGCGTGAGAAGGAGCTTGAAGCGGCTTCCTTCCTACGTAAGCTACTGAATCTTGCGGTGTAAGCTTCTGGGAAGCTACTAATTGCAGCCACACTTCTGCATGCACCCATGCTGCTGATTTGGCGTGGACCCGCGCCAGGTGCAGGTGGGCCCTAGGTGACGCAATCTATCCTTTGTTTATTCATTTCATATCTTTCTCATATGGACTCCGATGTAGACAAATAATATATCCATTTTGATCGTCTTGATGAGCCCATTACATTAGTGTAGTACAAATTGGAATTTGAGACTATTTAAGATGATGCCCTATTAAGGCTATGATTCACTTGCTGTCAACTATGCCACTTAATGCGTATTTCGGCGTGTCTTGCAACAAAAGCTAGAAACACCAACACTTGCGTAAATTGTCAGTTTAAAGACCTATCCTAGTGTTGATTCCCACTTTCCATTTATTTTTTGCAGGAGTTGATGGTGTAAAAGTGGTACTCCCTCTGTATCAAAATACTTATCGCTGTTGACTTTTCTTCTAACTTTGACCATTCATCTTATTCAAAAAATTATTGCAAATGTGTAAAAGGATAAGTCCAACTTAGAATACTAGAATAATAAACCATGTAGCAAGAAAAGTAAATGATACTTGCATAATTTTTTGAATAAGACGAATGGTCAAAGTTGTGAAAAAAGTTAATGGTGACAAATATTTCGATACGGAGGAAGTACTTAACAGCCGTCAACAAAGGTGCCAGAGTGGACGCAGGAAGAGATAAGCATGGATTTCATTGTTGGGTTGCCCTGTACTCGAAATGGTTATGATTCAATATGGGTTATTGTGGATCACTTGACCAAGGTTGCTCACTTTATACCGATGTGAACCACCTATATAGGAGCAAATCTAGTTGAGTTATATATGTCCAAGATTGTGTGCTTGCATGGTGTACCTAAGAAGATAGTGTCTGACAGAGGTACTTAGTTGACATCTTATTTTTGGGAGAAGCTTCATGAATCCATGGATACAAAGTTGAATTTTAGAGTTTGAGAGGACTAACTAGATTCCGAAGGACATGTTGAGAGCTTTTGCTCTTAAGCATGGAGCAAGTTGGGATAAGATTTTGCCACATGTTGAGCTCTCTTATAACAGCAGCTATCAAGTTAGTCTCAAGATGGCACCATTCGAGGCATTGTATGGAAGGAAGTGTAGAACTCCTTTGTATTAGAGTCCATGAGGGAGCATCAGTTACCGATCAGAGGTTTGCGCAGATTCAAGGTAAAGGGAAAGTTGTCACCTCGCTTTATCTGATCCTTCAAGATCTTAGAGAGAGTGGGAGAAGTAGCTTACATACTGGAGTTACCTAATCATCTCTCTGATGTGCATGATGTGTTCCATATCTCACAGCTAAGGAGGGGTCTCAAGTCTCATGATAAAGAGCCACTACATATGGATGGATTGGACGTTAAGGAGTATCTCACTTACATTGAATGTCCCATAAGGATCTTAGGTACCCTAGCAAGGGATACAAGGAATCAGGTTATTAAGATGTGCAAGGTGGGGTGGAGTAATCATGTAGAGGATGAGGCCACATGGGAAAGAGAGGATGAATTGAAGGAAGACTATCCCCACCTCTTTCCTGATCCATCCAAATCTCAAGGATGAGATTCATCTTATGGGGTAGGATTTGAAACACCCTAATTTTTAGATTTTGCTTTCTAATAAAATATGCTAGAAAACATTGCTTGTTCTTAAGGATCATAGGGTGTATTTAATTTTTCTTAGGCATTTAATCTTTTCATTCAAAATAATTTATTGAATCACAAGAGTTCATTGTCGCACACATGTTGGTGCATTATTTTTGATTGGTTGAATTGAAATTAGTGTTTGAATTCATATTTTTGATCCCTTTTGAAAAATAGCAAAACCCCTTTGTTTTTCCTCCATTCTCTCTTTTGACATGTGATCACTTTCCAACCTAGCCATAGCAATAGCTTGCACATCCCAGCAACCAACAGTAGTAGCTGCTACCCACAGTCCATCATTGGCCCAGTTCTGGCCCACTCCACCCTTCCTCTTCCTCAGCCGCTACCAGGTGGGGCCCAGCTGTCATCCCCACCTCCGACCGAACCCGAGTCCGAGCACGAGCGCTGCTCGTGGCTGCACACCCGCACCCTTGGCTGTGGGCCCACACACCGAGGCTGTTGTTGACGGTGAAATTCCGTCAACCTAGCCATGAGTTTACCTTCGGTGTTGGCATGACTTTTATATCTTATCCATTGGTACTAACCCCCTTGGTATAACAAGTTCGTTCGTGCATGTCGGTTTTGGAGTTTAGTGTTTATGCAGGGTTTTAGTGTTGAAATCAAGACTTCCGGGATAAGTTCGTCAAGCACCTTGTGACAAGACATTAAAGCCCGGTACAAGTCAAGCAATGAAGTGAACATGACTCCAAGAGCCCAATGACCAAATCTGAGAAGATGAAAAACTCTGAGGACCCAGTCAGAAAAGTGACGAATCTTACGAGACAAGGAGCTTCATCCAATCCGGAGAGAAACTGACAACAAGGGCCCACATTGTAACACCCCGTGTTTTTGCTCAGTGGTGATTTGTACTAATGATACTCTTAACTACTCCTCTAACTACCCTTGAGAACCCTAGGTCAACTCTTGGTCAAAACCCTAGCCTAAAACCCTAGTGCCCCCTTTGACCCTCTTGTGCCAGTCTAGAACTTTGGCACGTTCTCCAAAATTTCACTAAACACTTCAAAATCACCCAATGGGAAAAGTGTGCAGTTTTGCAAGGCACACAACTTTGTTGTTGAGTGGCATTTGAAATTCGAAGTGGAAATTAGTAAAAAATGCAATTAAACACGGTCTGCTCCTGTTCACAGGCGCCGAGCAAAGGCCGAGGTTGGCATGCTATTTATGCAAAATCTAGTGATCAAAAACCCTAACAGCCTTTGCAGAAGTTGTAGAGGAATAGTTGATCTTCAACTTTGCTATTTTGTGCAAGGTGCACTTCAGTTTCAAAAAGCGGAGAAAATCAATTTTGAAAACCGACTCAGGAAATTGTTTTTGCTCGCGAGTGCCGGAGCGCACTCCAAGCGCGATGTCGAGCGCGGCCACGTCGGAGCGTCGTCGTACATGCCGTACCCGCATCGGGCGCGCACGCCGAGGCGCCGGAGTGACCACCGATCGCTGCGCTGCGTCGGCGTGTACTCCCCCGTGACGTTCGTGGCAAGTGGACCGTGCCAGGTGGCGCCAATCCACCGGACCGGTGCACCACCCGCGGTGCGCCATTGGCCACTGGGGCGACGCACGTCGCCGGCCATGCCGTGGCCTTTCCATGCGTGCTTGTGTCACCGGCGTGGCCTCACCCACTCACAACCGACCTTCCCCGACTATAAGTAGACCTCCCCGACCGCTCCTTGTGCACGCCCAACCGCCGCCCGAGCTCCGCCGCCTGCCATTGGCACCCCCTCGGTGAGCTCATTGCTCCGCGCACTTCCATGGTCATCTGAGCACGCGTAAACCTTCTCCTTGCACACATCGAGCTTACACGCGTGCGTGTTGGCCTAACCGAACGGCCTGCTCGCCGTAGTCCGAGCTCCCGCGGCCGCCGCCGGGCAGTCATCGCCAGGCTCGCTCCTCCGCCGGTTCTCCAAGCCTAGGGACCCACCTAACACCTTCCCTAGGACACATGGAAGCTACCCGTGGCGCACATTGTTGAGCTCCGCCCCTCTTCAAACCGGAATCCGAGCTTCCGCGGCCGCACCGCCACCACTCCGCTGCCGCCGCTCGCCGGTGACATCTCTGGCCGAGCCTTTGCCACCAATCGATCTCTAGTGAATCCAATCGCACTCCTTGCTCACTTGTTTGCCTTCCTGAGCCTCACCTCGCCGCCGGCGAGCGCGCCACCACCGTCGGGGTACGGTGCGGAAGGTCGAGGGCACAAATGTGAACTTTCAAAAGTTGGCAGGGGTCTGCGTGCAAAATGATTCTTCATCTCTTAAGTGTTTTTGCAGTATATTATAAATTTGAGATAAAATCTTAGAAAAATCCAAAAATTGCAAACCCAATTTTGTTGTGTTCTGCGTAACTAGAACTACAACTTTTCCAAAGCATGTATATACTTTTGAGTGTTAGTTTTTTATTGAAAAATTGAAATGTGAAATCCCTAGATCTATGTTACTGCAAAATCCATACACTATCTTGAGCTAGATTTTGGATATGTTGTGGGAACTAGTATGTTTAGGTTCTGTGCCAAAAGTTGCACAAAGTTACTGAAGGAATGTTTTTATATAAATTATCTTGTGATATTGACAAATCTGCCTAAATGAGTTTTGTAGCTTAAAATATAATTATTTTTGAGCTGAACTTCTGGCTATTGTCATCTTGTGCTAAAATACACCTTTGGTAAATTTACCATGATTTTATCTCCATTAGAAATATTATTCCCAAATATATGCTTGTTTCTATTCATAAATGTGTATATCAAGATCCACAAGAGCTTTAAGTGTGTTTGTTGGTTCTTTAGGCTTGTTTTAGGCCAAAGCATGTGTAGGAGAAAGTTTGGTCTCATTGCTGTTATATTTATTTTCATATATATTAATCCTTTAAATACTAGCTAGAAATGCTTTTATTTATGTGCATTTAAAATTCAGTGGTGCAAACTAGTTGCTTGCTGTCCAAGGGAGTGTTCCTGGTCATTAGGACCAGTGGGCATTTTTGGGCAAATTTGAAGTGTGATTGGTTGATTAAAAGGGTGCAAACTAGATTAATCTAGTAAAGGAAAAATAGGAAAAACAAACCCCTTCATCCATGAGTTAAGTAAATTAGTTAGGAAAGTAATTTGTGGCACAAGAGTAACTTTTCCTTGCTGTTTGTATTTAAAGTAAATATTCTTTTATAGATGTGCACACAATCACCTTAAAGAGAAAACTAAATAAGCTTTTGATTATCTCTTAAAAGGTAAAATGTTTAAATGCCTTTGTTAAGGTGAATATGGCCAACCATGTACTCCTAGTGGCTGTTTAGTACTGTTTTGAATTTAATTAAATTAATCACCCTCCTAATCACTGCATTGCATTCCCCGTGTAGAAGTCCCCGACGGTAGCTATACGCTCGTGCCGGCTGACAAGGACGAGGGAGCAGGAGACGTGCACTACATGACCGTAAAGCAAGACCCGGACCAAAGTCCGGAAGGTTGTCTGTCTGCTTGTGCTGACGAAGGCAAGCCCCGGTTTAATCATTAACCCATGTGTTTACTTTCAATCTTCTAAATTTATCATTGTTATCTTATGTGCATTTACGTTCAGGAGTTGATTGAAACCCTAGTTGCATGATCCTTAAGTACCATGATCTTTTACTAGCATGTTAGGTAGCTAGTTGCTATGCTTTAAGGATCCGGTACAAGTCGAGTGATGTTCGTCACTCGCGAGCATAGGATCTCCTTTACGGAATCACCATATGTTTAAATGGATTGCTCATGTGGTAAGAGCATGGGATTTGGGCTCCAGTACAATGGCTTTGTTGGTTAAGTGTTTGAAAGTACTAAACATCTGTCGGAAATGGGCACGGTAAGCCTAGTACCTAAATGAGGCATTACGGGGTTTTACTATCACTACTCGTAGGGTTGCGGCCACAGGCTCGCCACCCGAGTGCATGCGTGAGGCTGGGTGACCTTAGTGGCGTAGCCCAGATAAACCTTGTACTTAACACTGTGAGCTATTATCCCCAAACCGAAGAATGACGGGAACCGCCTGGTTGGTGAACTCTTAGTGAGGGCACCTCCCATGTGTTTAGGTCCACCTTTCAAGGTTATGAATCAATCGATTGTCGGCCTCTCACCGTCATCTGAGACTACTTACCCGACTGGCCATGATATCCCTGTATGATGGAACTTTGTGAAGATCATTCTTTGATTAATTGTTTGTACAACTTTGAGTGCAATAGTTGCTTAACTAGTAATGAATACTTCTACTAGAACATAAGCTAAAATGTGAAAGTAAGGATTCACTACTTAGTAGCTTTTGGCAAACAAACCCACTAGCCAAAAGCCTTGCATGATTAGAGGTAAAATCTTTCTTTTAGACGGGTAAGTCTTGTTGAGTATTAGTATACTCAGCCTTGCTTTATAAATGTTGTTTCCAGGTAATGCATGTGATGTGTGGCCCGGAGAACTTCCACCCGGCTGGGAGCTGGAATGGGTGGATGACGAGGAGTGATTGCATCATGGACAGGCCTCCTATGATGTGATCATATCGTTTAGTTATCTTCCGCTGTTTTCAATAAACTCTGAACTATTTACTTTCATGTCAAATAACTATGTTTGTAATAATGGACCCTACGGGGATTTGATGTTAATTTGTAAGGCACTCTGGACTCTCCTTCGTGGGAGTTTTAATGCATACGTTTGATCCTCTCTGTGATGTCAAGTGATTTACCGGGCGTATTCCTGGCAACACTCAACGGGATACTTATTTATTATCACTTAATGACCAAATGGAGTGGTTTAGGTGATAGTACGGAATTATCTCGGGTGGGGTTGTCACAGTTGGTATCAGAGCATCCATATGCACCGGAGTGATTAGATTAATACTAATCACATGATTTACAATAAAACTTGCCAAGATTGATTGGATTTTGAAAATCTGTTGGATCATTAAGGAATGATCTAGATCGAGAGGCCCTAGAGGGAACTTTGGGTTCTTTAAGGTGGCATAAGAATCTATGGTTTATTTTGCTAACTTCCAGCATGTCAAACTTACTTTCTTGCACAACCAAACTAGTTGAGCCACATGTTTTATACGTGTGCTGTTCCGCATCACGGGAATTGCGAGGGTTGATGGAGTGATCCATTCCACGGATCCCATCTTCGCGTCTGGTTATGAGTTGTGGTGTCGCCACGTTTATCATACGTGTGCATTCCGCATGTCGATCATGTGAGGCAAGGATACACTCCATTCAAACGGAGGGTGTCTGAGGTTGGACGCTGTCCATGCAGCGGCTTGACGCATGGATACCGTTTCTATAAGTGAACAGTAATGTATGTGAACGCTTTCGTGACGTGCTGGCAGGAAAGGTTCTTTTTCTGCAGGTACACTAACAACGTTTTGTAAGTCGTTAAGTGCGAATCGAGTAGCTCCGACTAGTTATTATAAGGAGAGCCGATTATAAGCTTGCCACCGGCACTAACTACGTGTTTTGGGATCCATGTGTGTGAGGTCATTTAAGATGTATGCATTCATGATTAAAATCTGGTTGAACCTAAAATTGGTCCTTGCTTGCTTGGATAATTTTACTAGGGTGATTGCTTGATCTTAGATAAGGTTTTCCTCTCTTTTGATCTTAGGAAATTTCTGCCAGATTCTGTCTCTGTCATTCCTCAATTTTTGTAGACAAATCTGTAAGGAATCTGACTAGACAACCTTTAGGAAAGTTGTTTCTTATCAAATTGAGCATCTACTGTGAATTTCTCAGGATTTTAGGAATGTTCTGCAGAGAATTATGCTCAGTTTAGTGAGTCTCTGTTCTGCTGTTTTTCAGAGCAGCATCCCTCTGCAAATGAAGTTTTTGAGCATGTTCCAATCCAATATAGATCCACCTTTGAATACCAAAAGTGTGCATAATTATGTCATTGATTTTCTGCGAAAATTTAGGAATTTTTGGGGCCCTGGTTTTTATGTTATGAATTTTTGTTCATACCTACCAGATTTACCCCTTTTGCTCGTATTGATGTCATTTGATGTCTAACGTGTAGTCCCTAATTTTTGTACAGATGGCGCAGCCACCGATCTACGAGATCGACGCGGACGGTACCATTGGTACCGATGCCCTTCACTGGGAGGGTTTTCCCAGCATTTTGTGGGAGACCCTCAGTGAGGTGGGCTACACTACGCCGCCACTATACGAGGTGATCTCGTTTTGGGACCAGGGTGTTCCCTACGCCCGCACGACCGCTACCGTGCTCCCCCACCCCGAGCACCCGGAGTGGGCGGACTTGAGCATGATGTTCTTTGCTCACCGCAGTGTCGAGTCGGTTGAGTCTGCGGCCATGCGGATCCTTCACACCTTCTGCGAGCAGCACCCGAACGAGGTGATGCATACTACGCTGGGGTTATTCCCGGCCATGGACCCACTCGACCCGGCTTGGCGTGAGCGTATCTCCCTCACCGATGTGTTGCTCATGACGGTCCCTCCAGAGATTGTTGTGCGCCAGCTTCTGAGGTTGTTGGAGGTGGTGTACAACATGCAGGTGTTTCGTCTTTCCACTCAGGGTATGCTCTCACTTGTGTTGATGGAATCCATAGCGATGAGGGATATCCTTACCCTAGACCTTCAGTTCGAGCGACAGATCGTTGCTCACCTCCAGCAGGAGCTTGTTGCGCTGCAGGATGAGCGTATCCAGTGGCACCAGGAGCGTGCCGAGTTCACCGAGCAGCTGCACGCCCGAGACCACGCTCTCGAGATGACCCAGGTGCAGCTAGCTCACACTGAGGCCCAGCGTTTTGCCTTGGTGCAGAACGTGGCGGAGATGCAGAACCAGGTAGCTGAGATGGAGATAGAGGTGGAGGTGTGGCAGGCGATGGCCCACCAGGGGCAGCAGCCACCGATTACACCACCAGCTGCGCCTACCGCTCCGGACGAGCTACAGGGAGTTTTCGGCTTGAGCGAGGACAGCGTGGGTGGTCCACCACCCGATTCTCCGGATACTAGCACTGGCTCTGCTGCGGGCTATTAGTGGTTTAGCAGTTGTCTTTTGGAGGACAATCATGTACTCTTAGTTTAGCCTCCTCAGCTAGCTTTTGTGTAAGAGTAGAGGCTGTTCGGAGAGTACAGATGATGACCTTTTGTTGTACATAAGTGTGTAGTCGATCCAAAGACTCTGCATCATGTAATGCTTGGATGAACACTTTATGTGTCATTTCTTATTGAATGCTTTAGGGTTGTTGTGATCAAAGTTTCTCCTTGTGTTGAATACCAACCTTGTGTGTTATGTTGTGGAGATTATGCTCACCAAAATTCACCACCATTGCATAAGCGTACCGAGAATTATAGCGGAAATTGTGCAGTTCGGCCTCCAGCAAAAACAGCTAGGCAGAACCTCGGTGTTGGAATTTTTCGGGCATGTTAACGTTGGAATTGGACCTCGGGTTGAATACCAATATTGGAGCTCATTAAATTTTGCACTTGCTGACCAAAAACGGGAGCTTTTCCTATTACTAGGAAAGTGCCTGTGCGTTGCTACGGGCATCCAAATATTTATAGGACAATACACATAACTTTTATAAAATTATATTGCGAAAGTACAAATATATAAAAAAATTAATTTCTATAAGCAATGCAAATCATAGTAGTGTTCAAATTTAGCTTGTCGAGAACAATGAATCAGCTGAAAATTTTTCACTCGTAGTCACACTAATGATTCAGTAGCTGTCATAGCCTTGTATATAAACAGCTGATTTGGGAGAACTAAAGTGACACAGCCCCAGATTGTTCTCCAAGACTCACTATGAGCCATGAGTTCTTCCTGGTTTACAATCTCAAGCGAGATGAGCTTCTCCAGTATGCGTTCTTCATCAGCTCCAGCATGCGGCATATGTTGCCCATTACATACTCCTAGGCAAATTGGATGTCAGTTCTCAATTTTAAATATAAATAAAAATATTGGGGTATGCGATATTAGAACAACATTACACCTAAAATGAATTTCTTGTCAGTGATTAGTGCATCTTACAAACTAAAACATGAAGCAAGGGGATAGTAGCTGTATACATTTCACATATGTTATTTTAGCAATATTCTTTAGTGAACATGTGAAGAGAAATTAAATGAAAAAACTGTAGTGTCCATTGCATTCCAGTTTTCAACACATTGCTGCTTGTGGAATTGTTTTCAAAATGCTTTGAAAATGATACCTGGTATTTGGTATTGCTAATGTTTCACTCTATCCAACCTATAAATCGGTTTCAGTTTAGTCAGAGGAACTGCTTGTGGCAGTGTCACATCAGCTAAGCAGTCCAATGTCTCCACATATGATGCCATAATAATGACAAATAGGAACAATATGATGGCTTAATCCATGAGTACTGTAGCATTTGGAAAATACCTGTAATAAGTGCATGTTGGTAAGATCTCATAGCACAAGGTAAGACCTAATACCTGAAATAAGTGCATGTTGGTAAGACCTCTTCCATCCCATGGAGTGGGCTGTGAATGAAATCAACATCATATACAAAGACATACCCAAATATTACATCATTCCATAGCAGTACGTTGTAACTCCCAGGAATGGTCACTCTCAAATATCATCAACAGGAATCGTCATTTCCATGTCTCTGTACAACACAATACCTAAATGAGCCAAAGTATCATACAAATTCACCATGAATTCACCAACACCATGCCCCATCCCATACAAAAATCAGGTGCCAGACTAATCAGCTATTAGCACCCACCATACAAGAAAATAGCCTGCAGACAAAATTGATCAAACTACAAACTGCCATAAACAAATCCAATTGAAGCTCTCCAAGGCAGGCAACTCTGATGGCCGGTCTTGCCGGCACTGCAACGTATGAGATTGGACGTATCTTCAAAGCTGGGTTGGAAGAGATCAGCGATCCAGTTCCCGGACGGCGCCGACAGCTTCCACGGGCGACCAAGATGGCTGCGTCCACGAGAATCGAAGACGGTGGTGTCCATGGGAAATGACCGCGGCCACGGAGATGACAAAATTGTATGGGCGGCGGCGGAATCGTACAAGATTGCCGCGGCGACAGGAGACGACGGTGCCTGACAGACAGCAGTTCTGGAAGGCAACGGTGAGATCGATCGGCAGTCCCGGAAAGGCGGCGTTTAAACAGCAACACCGAAAAGGCAGTGTTTCCGGATGGCGGCGGCGATGTACGTCAAGGACGCTAGCAGGGTCCAATCGTCATCGATCTCGATGTACAGGCCTCAGCAGCATTCCCAGACGGCGGCGGTGGAAAGGCAGCGGCGATGTACGTCAGGACGCCAGCAGGGGTCGACCATCCTCAATGTACAGGCCTCGGCAGCATCCTCGGACGTCGGCAGTCTCGGACGACGGTGCCAGACAGGCAGCAGTTCCGGACGGCAACGACGAGATTGATCGGCAGTCCCGGATGGCAGCCGACGAAGAGGATGGACAGCGGCAGTACCGGACGACAGCGCCGGACAGGCAGCAGTTCCGGACGGCGGTGACGGACAGACGGCTTGGCAGCGACGAAATCGATCTTGGAGGCGGGATCACGGGGTGCTCGTGTGTGGCATCATTAGGGGATCGTTTCTTTTCGCGGAGTGGAACCGGATGGAGGGGCGGGCGCATTTTTGATCGTGCGGAGGGAGGGTGCAGGGTGTGACGGGGGAGCGGAGGCGTGGTCATGGGAGCACGCGGGTGAACTGAAGTTTTGTTCCATCTTTCGTTCTTTTTAGGAGTAGAGAAATGCAGCTGTGAGTGAAATGCAAATTGTGCAGTGCTCACCTTCGGTGGTGCGGTCACGACGGGGCACATACCCCCACAATGCCATCGGAGGGCCCAACCCAGTCGTGCAGTGTAACCTCCCCTGCCCAACGACCTCCTTCTCCTTGATCTCTAGCATACCATCAATAGAATCATAGAGCATTTAATTTTACCTAAACAAGATAAAGCAACAACATAAAATGACATCATTTCTTTTCCAAAAACGCATTAATACATAAGATAGGCATGAAGAAAAAAATAAATATCATATTACATTACCTATAATGTCAAAACCTCCTTGTATACAATATTCTTCGTATACGTGCCATTCACCGGTAATACTCTTTTTTGTTTTTTGACTACCCCATTTTGTTTACCCTTGCCCTTTGCTTTCTTTTTGGCATCTTTATTTTCCTGCCTTCTAGCTTCTTCCTCCTATGTCTCTGCATTAGGTGTCGGTGCGGAATATGGTCCCGACACTAACCAGTAGATAGCGCCTAAGTTTATCCCTCTATGGTCGATGCAAAGCAACAAATGACACAAGGTTTATCCTGGTTCCGGCCGAGGGGGCCGTACGTCCGGAGCTGGCGTGCTCGTGGCACTATATTGCTCGGCACCGGGGGTGCTTGTAGTGGGGCAAGTACAAGCAAGGTGGGAGAGGAAGCGTGGCTTCCAAGTCCCTGGTGAGTGGCTGGAGATGTAGTGGGAGAATATGAGAGTGAGTGCACAATGCGCTGTGTTCTCCTCCGTTCCTCTGGATCCCCCCGCGGCTGGGGGCTCGCTCCCCCTTTTATAGGCCAAGGGGGTGGCGAGTTACATGCACGCCGCGCTACCTAGCTACGTGTAGGAGCACCTCGTGCTACAGTGTAGAGCGGGCGATCGTCCGGATGACCCATGCTGCGATCCGGCCATGATGGCCTACTTCGTACCCGAACAAAGGGCGGTTCGAGGGTAGGAGGCGGCGGATGGTGATGGTGTTCTCTCGATAGGCTTCGAGGGGAGGTGGCCGATGACGACCGGCACGGGATACGGGGAGCGGGCGAACGGCGTTCCTTCCCAATGAGCTCGCGGTGGCGGAGTGGTTGTTGCAGGTGCTTGGGCGTGCGCCCGTGGAGTCAGGCGTGCGCCCGCACGCGTGGGTACGGCGGCCGCGCCGTTACAGTGGCCGGGATGGCCTCCCACCAGCCTAGCGCCCCTCACCTAACCTGCAAGGTCACGGGAAAGTGGAATCGAGGATGCGCCCGGCCCCCTTTCGAGGGTCGGGCGCGTTAGCCGTACGGCGGCGTGCGCACGGTGTCACGGGACTGACACCGGCCGTACCGCACAGTCCAACCCACAGTGGCGGGGATGGGCTCCTTCCCTGGGGAGTTGGTGCGGCGGCACCGGGGCGTGAGCCCCGGCGCATGATGGCGCCGTCCCGCGGTGTCGGGCGTTAAATGCCCAAGTACGGGGCCGGCGCGCGCGTGCGGGGCGCCCGTGAGCGTGGCGGGCCCCGGCCGAGGGCGGAGCGGACCCTCGAGCGAGGCGGGACTCGCTCGAGGGGAGCGCGCGCCCTCGAGCGGGGCAGGGCCGCTCGAGGGGAGGGTCGCCCCTCGAGCGGGGCGGAACCTGTTCGAGGAGGAGTTGCCCCTCGAACGGGGGCGGAGCCCGTTCGAGGAGGGAGCATGCCCTCGGGCGAGGCGGAGCCTGCTCGAGGGGTCTTCATAGGCGGGCCGCCTTGGTGGGCCTCCGAAGTCCTGCTGCGTGGGCCGTGTCCTGCAGGGTTAGTTTCCTGCATGGTTAGGCTTAGCTTACATTGATGCAAGAATTTAAGTAGGGGTCCCCCCCATTGTTTGAGGGGACCCCTAGGGCGGTCCCCGACGCAGCCCCCGAGCATCCGCGGGTTTGCCATTGAGGCTCCCGCGATGCCGGAACCTACCGATAGGACGTTCTTCCCTCCTTGTTTGCGAACGCTATCCGTGGGGCCGCGTCGGCGGACCCGCGGGTCTAGCCCTCGAAGCCCTGCGGGGAGTGTGGGCTCTCCCCGCAGGGGTTTACCGCGAGCAATTCGGTCGAAAGGCGTGGCACATATGCCAACCGGCATCGGCGGTGTTTCGGCCCGGCATCGGGGGTGGCACGCTCCCCCGTCACCCGTCTCCCGGCGGGTGCAATTCCAAGGAGGTGTAGCCGTGCGTCAAGCCCCCGAGCCTTGGCCCGTTCGAGGCGATCGGGTCGAGCTCGACGACTTGTTTTTTATCGCGCCCTCGCCGTCCCTCCGCGGGTCGGGAGGTGAGGTTTCCACGACTCCCATCGAGCGGGTCGCGAATCGCGGATTCCTCTTCGAGCCGCTAGCGGGTAGTTCAAGTGGACGTCCATGCCCCGTTCGATAAGGGTAGGCCGCGCGGTCCGGAGACACGTCCATGGAAGCGCTTGCGTGGGTTTGCTAGGTGGGGCTCGGTCCCGTTCGCTAGGGACCGAGGGCGCGGAAGCTCTCCCTCGGTGGGATCCCCCCGCTAGCCGCCCTCGGCGGCTCTCGAACACGACATGTGGGGCACCCTCGAGCCGACGGGCTCGAGGAACGGCTCGAACGCGCGTGCCCTCGTCGTCCCTAACTGCGAGATCCGGGGCGCCCGTTCGAACCCGTCGCGGGTCGCTTCGAACCCCCGATCGCAAGGGGCCGTGCGGGGCCGTGCATGGACAGCTCCGTCTTTTCACGTTTGCGGCCGTCGAGGGGTCTGGGCGTGCCAGTCCTCGAGGTGCTTGTTGGCGGCGTGGCGCGGTATGAGTGCTTTCGGTGTCGCTCTATTTCAAGCGTGACCTGGGCGATCCTCTTACGCGCGTGCCTTCTTTCGGAGGGTTGACATCGTCTCGAGTTGGGGGTCATGCCGCTCGAGGGTCCTACGTGGCATGGGTGCCCGCGGTGGTCTGCTCTACGTCGAGCAGGTCCCGGGCGACCTTCTCACGCTGATATCCCATCGAGGGTCGCCTTGTTTCGAGTTGAGGGTCATGCCGCTCGAGGGCTTCACGTGGCATGGGTGCCCGCGGTGGTCTGCTCTACGTCGAGCAGGTCCCGGGCGACCTTCTCACGCTGATATCCCATCGAGGGTCGCCTTTGTCTCGAGCCGAGGATTCGCCTCGCTCGAGGGCTCTCCTTGCTTGGCAAGGGGCCCGGGCATTTAATGCCCCCCGCGGGCGTGGCCGCGGGTTTTGCGCCGCGGGCGCGCCTTTTTAGGCGCGCGGCCGCGCGCGCGCGCGTAGTGGGCGACGTGGCCGGCGGATGTGACGGTTTCGCCTCGGTCGCCGCCGGTCTCGCCGTAATGATGACCCACCCGGGGGTTAGAGTCGCCGCAGCCGTGGTGGGGCCCGCCCGTCGACGCGATGGAAAGATTCCTCGCGATTCTTGTTGGCGGGGCGTGCGCTCCGAGAACTCGCCCGTTGCCTATAAAACTGCGGTGTGGAAGGGACGGTGGTTTTTACCTTGGTTCCTCACCGTTCTCGGCCCTCCGTCCCTTCGCCTTCGTTTTGCTCTCCGCCACCGCGCGGTTTCGTTGCTTAGAGCTTTCCTTCTCGCTTCCTTGTCCCTCCGCCCCCGCGCTCGTTCGTCCCTCGCTATGGCGCCGCCGTCCTTCCGATCCGGGTCTTGGAGCCGTACGCTTGGGAGAGGTCGACCGTGACCCAGCTCGCCCTGGGCGAGCTGGTCGCCGCCGGCCAGCTCTCGGCCAACGAAGAAGGGCGCCCGGCGGAGTGGATTGTGCCGCCATCGTCGCACCTCGAGCCCAATCCGCCGGGAGGGATACGTGGTGAGCTTCCTCCGCTACCACGAGCGCGGCTTCAACGCGCCGGCGAGCACATTTATGCGGGCGTTGTGCTTCCACTACGGGGTGGAGCTGCACAACTTCGCCCCCAACGCGATCTCGCAGGCGGCCACATTCGTGGGCGTCGCGAAGGGTACACGGGGATCCCGATCAAGCGGGAGCTCGGGTACACCTCTTCCGCGCGGAGCTCATCACGCAGCCTACGACGGAGCCGAGGACCCGCCGCGCGGTGCGCGCCGGCGGGATGTCGCTCGCCCTGCGGGGGCAGCTCAAGGATTTCTACGTCCCCTGCACCATGACGACGAACAACGCCGGCTGGGAGCGGGGATGGTTTTATCTGCGCAACGCCGAGCCCGGCCTCCCTCCCTACACCGGCCGGGTGTTCAAGAAGAGGCCGGACTGCTGGGGCTACGGATTGCCTACGGCCAACCACCGGGCGCGCCAGGACTCCGTCCTCGCCGCCCTGCAGCGGCTGGCGAGGGAAGGGCTCAACGCGATGGGCGTCCTCGCCTTCCTTCATCACCGGCGAATCGTGCCGTTGATGCAGAGGCCGCTCTGCATCTTCGAGATGACGGAGGCGGCCAACCCCGTCGACCTGGCGAGGTCGCGGATGCTCCCGACGCCGCTGGAGCGGCCGTACGCGCTCACCCGGCGCGGAGCGCCGTCGACACCCGACGCCGGCGCTCGCGGGTCGGACCCCGTGGGACCTCGAGATGCTCCCCACCGCCCGTTGGTGAGTGTGGTTTTCTACTCGTTTTAGTCCTTGTTCTTGATTTCGTTTCCCGATGTGCCGCCGTTGTTCTCGTGCGCACCGGTGCGGTTCACCGCCGCCAAGTCCGTTCCACCCACCCCCCGACTCCCGTGCGCTCGGCCGGCGGCGCGGCGGGGGAGCGGCGAGGAGCGGGCGGCGCGCACGAGGGAGCACGCAAGGCGGCGCCAAGCGCGCCGCGACGCACGGTCCGCCGAGTACCGGCGGCGGGAGGAGCCGGGGCTCTCCTCCCCCGACATCGAGGGAGCCCTCGTCCTCGGACCGGGACGAGGAGGAAGAGTCCGAGGGGGAGGGCCCCTCGGACGGTGGCGCCCCCGCGCCCCCGTCGCCGGATCTCGCGCGGCGTCGGGGGGGTGGACTCACCGGGGCGGGCGCGCGCGCGCCGCCGCCGGCCGGTCATCGTCGGGGGCGGCACGCGCCGCGGAGGTGCCGGCGCGCGCCACGGAGGCGCGCGCGGCGCACGTGCCTCGCGCGCGCGCGCGCGTCAAGCGTGCCGCGC
The DNA here is from genome assembly GCA_947561735.1 of Cenchrus americanus. Classification (NCBI taxonomy): domain Eukaryota; kingdom Viridiplantae; phylum Streptophyta; class Magnoliopsida; order Poales; family Poaceae; genus Cenchrus; species Cenchrus americanus. Next base: position 100,111,512 of record OX387239.1, on the reverse strand, counting down.
GCGTGGCGGGGAGCGCGTCCGCGCGCGCGGCGTCCCTCGTCGAGGGGCGCGTCGGTGGGCGCGCGCGCGCGCGGGGCTAGCGTGCCCCCGCGCGCGGTGGCGGCGTCGGGCGTGCCTACGCGTGAGGCGAGCGTGCCCGCACATGCGGCGGCGCCGTCAGGGGGCGCCGCGGCAGGCGCGGCCCCTGCGCCGGCCTCATCGGAGGCCTCGAGGAAAAGGAAGCGGGCCTTTTCCTCCGCAAGGTAAGGAATCTGTTTTTCCTTTGCTTGGTCTTAATTTGCTTGGTTATTAGACGCTCTAATCCTCCGTTCGCGTTTCCGCAGGGCGGTGCCCACCATCCCTCCTCTTGCACCGGCCAAGGTGCTGAGGACAGACGCGTCGATCCCCACCCGGCGGCGTTCGTCGAGGGGGTCGCGCCCAGGGACACGCGCGGCGGCGGGTACGAGCGTGCAAGGCCCGGCCGGGGCTTCGAGGTCCCGGCCGGTGGATCAACCCGCCGCGGCGCAGCCGCAGGTCGCCGGGGGGCGGCCGGCGCCGGCCGCCATGGAGGCGCGGGCCGCGGCGGCGGCTAGGGTGGAGGTGGCCGCCGCGGTGGCGGCCACCGCGGAGGAGGCGAGCGGGCGCACCTCGCGGGAGCGCCCGCGGACGTGGCGGCGCGGACGGAGGTGGCGGCGATGGCGCCACAACGGGCGCCCGCGGCCGCGGAGGCGCGGTGGAGGCGCCGGCGGAGGCGGAGCGGGGCGGCTCCGCCCCGCCGGCGGTCCCCGGTGCGGAGGTGGTGGAGCTCTCGGACGACTCCTCGCCGCCCGGGTGGAACCGGTGGGCCGGCCCGGCCCACGAACTCTCCCCGAGCCCCGAGAGAGGGCCCTCGTGAGGCGTCACGAGGGTCGTATGATAGTGGGGGGCCGAGGGCACGACGCCGAGGCCTCGTCCTCCCATGCCGGTCGCCCCCGCCCGGTGGGGGGGGGGGCCGTGGAGGATCCCCCCGGCGTTCGGCGACGCCCGAGAGGGAGCGAGAGCTGCGGGGCGAGCTCCCCGAGCCACGGCGCCACGCTCAACCGCGCGTTGAACGAGGCGCTGCGGGTTCACAGCGGCCCGGCCTGGATCGTCTTCCAGGTGAGCCACGGTTGCTCTTCTTCTTTCTCTTTTTCGCTTTCGCGCGCTGTATTCAAGACCTGGCGCTGACGAGGCTCGATGCGTGGATGCCAGGAGCTTGAGCGCCGCGCCCGCGAGAAGTACGCCGCGTTCGACCGAGGGTGAACGCCGAGGCCCGCCAGCTCCGAGAGCGATGCAGCGCTTTCGACGCGCTTGCGGAGGCCCTTAGGACGCCGGACAGCTGGCTGGTCTACCGGGCGATGGCGTGGTGCGATGTGCTCCCCGAGAGCTCAGGGCAGGACGCGGCGCGTGACTCGAGCCTCGGGCGGATCCGCGCAGCCCTCGTCGATCGTGACGAGGCGCCGTGGAACGCGCGCGAAGACCCGGAGAAGACGCGGACGTTGGCCGCCACCGGGAGGCGGAGGTGGCCACCGCTCGCGCCGAGACCGGGGAGACTCCGCACGTCGCTCGAAGGAGCGCAGGGCGCGGCGGTGCCGGCCGAGGGAGCGGGCGCGCGGGCCGGGAGCAGCCGCGCCAAGGAGGCGGATGACCCGAAGGCCGCCCTCGACGCCAAGGCCGCGGCTCTCGTCGCCGGCCGAGGGGCGGCTCCGGCGGAGAGCGCGTCGCCCGCCGTGGGGCCGAGGGGCGGCTCCGGCGGGGAGCGAGGAGCCGCCCTTCGCGACGCCCGACGGCGCCGGGAGCGGGAGCGCGTCGCTCGCGAGGCGGCGGAGAAGTCGCTGGAGGAGCGGAACGCCGCATTCTCTGAGGTTGAGGATGAGGCGTTGACGCTCAGCATCAGCAACGCCGCCCAAGAGATGGCCCTCGTCGAGCAAGGCGAGACCGTCCGGGGCCTCGAGGCGGCGCTTGAGTCCGTGCGCCGCGACCTCGATCTGGGGAGGAGACAAGTCGAAGGTAAGCTATTGTCTGATCCCGCTCGTTAGTTTTTGCTTTAGAGGGTTCGTCTTCCCCTTTTCTGATTTCTTGTCGCCTTGTCGCTTCCAGGCTTGCGCACTGCCCTGGGACACGCTGCCGGGCGGGCCGAGGCCCTGCAGGCTTCTTACAACTCCTCTGAGCGAGAGGCTGCGGGAGCCGGCGGGACGCGGCCCTCGAGACCTGTCGCGTCGTCGAGGAAGGCGATGCCCAGGCCGGCAGTTCGCTGGCTAGCCGCCTACGCGCCCTCGACGGCCACGTCACGGAGCGGGTGCGCCGGGCGTTGCACCTGGGCGTGCGAAGGCCCCTCGGAGTGGTGCGATCCCACTACGAGGTCAACCTCGAGGCGGTGGCGGAAGGCTACATCGTGCCCGTGGGCGTCGAGGACGAGGTGGCCATGGAGCGTGCGGACGCGCTTGCCGCCGACGCCGCCGGAGTCGCTTGCCGAGGCCTTCGAAGAATTCCTCTTCCCGGACGCCGCTGATGCTGCCGCTCCGCCTGCCTGAAAGCACCTGGGCGCTAGGCCCGTTTTTTGTTTACATGTATCAGAATTCTGGCCTCGTGGCCTCTTGTAAATAAACAAGTAGTTTCATGAACATGGTCAGTTTGTAAATGAAATCGCTTTATTGCGCTTTTTGCTTCTTCTTCTTCCTGAGTAGATTCTAGTTAGGGAAGTCCGCCTTTCGCAGGGGCCCGCTGGGTTGGAGGCGAGAGAGACGGGCCATAGCCACGCGGCGTAGGCTGTCTCTGGCTCGCGCGCTCCTTCCACTGTGCCGCCTACGCCCTTTTCAAATCATGGCTCGAGGTTGAAGTAGGAAACAAACATAGCGCGTGTTATTACGTTTTTTGCGCGAAAAAATGGGACCATTTGGGGGGGGGGCGCCCCCCCGCAGTAGCCCCCGAGGGTAACTTGGGTTTCAGGGGAAAGCCGAGTTGCCCTTTTATTATACTTGGAGTATTTACATAGGTGACACCAACTGGGGCGTTGGCCGTGTGTTTGTACAACAGGAAATACTTGGAAATCCTAGCTAAGGGTAGAAGCGACGTAGCTGTTGGATGTTCCAAGCGTTGGTGAGCTCTTCACCGTCTTCGTTGGCCAGCTTGTACGTGCCCGGTTTGAGCACCTTCACCACGACGTAGGGTCCCTCCCATGGGGGCGATAGCTTGTGGCGCCCTCGATTGTCTTGGCGTAGCCTTAGGACCAAGTCCCCCTCGCTGAAATCCCTGCGACGTATTTTGCGCGCCTGGTAGCGCCGTAGGGACTGTTGATATCTTGCAGAGTGCATCAACGCCACGAGGCGTACTTCGTCCAGCTGGTCCAGCGAGTCCTCGCGGGCTCGCTGGTTAGCATCCTCGTTGTAGCCTCGAACCTTGGGCGACCCGTATTCCAGATCCGTGGGGAGGACGGCCTCCGCGCCATGGACTAGGAAGAACGGGGTGAACCCGGTGGCTCTGCTTGGGGTGGTCCTTAGGCTCCACACAACTGCTGGTAGTTCTTGGAGCCATTTCCGGCCAGATTTGTTGAGCTGGTCGAAAATTCTGGGTTTGAGGCCCTGTAGGATCATGCCGTTGGCACGCTCCACTTGGCCGTTGGTCCGTGGGTGTGCCACGGACCGCCCAATCCACGCGGATGTGGAACTTGTCACGAGAACTCCAAGAACTTCCGGCCCGTGAACTGGGACCCGTTGTCTGTGATGATGGAGTTTGGCACTCCAAAGCGGTAGACGATGTCGGTGAAAAACGTGACCGCCTGCTCAGCCCTCAAATTCGTAATGGGGCGCACCTCCACCCACTTGGAGAACTTGTCGATTGCGACGAGCAGGTGGGTGAAGCCCCCGGGCGCCTTCCGCAGGGGCCCGACGATGTCCAACCCCCACACAGCGAACGGCCATGTCACGGGGATTGTTTGCAGAGCGTGAGCTGGCAAGTTGGTTTTGCGGGCGTAGAACTGGCACCCTTCGCAAGTGCGCACGATTTCGTTGGCGTCCGCGACCGCGGTAGGCCAATAGAAGCCTTGGCGGAACGCGTTGCCGACGAGGGTGCGCGGCGCGGCGTGGTGACCACAGATCCCCGCGTGGATGTCCCGTAGGAGCTCGCGCCCCTCGGGCATGGGTATACACCGCTGGAGAATGCCCGACGCGGCGCGCTTGTACAGCTCATCGTCGACCAGGGTGAACGACTTGGCCATCCTGGCGATGCGCCTGGCTGCGGCCCGGTCTGCGGGGAGCTCCCCTCGAGCAATCCAGGTGATGTACTTCTCCCGCCAGTCCGCCTGGGCGGGAGCCGGCTCGATGTCCATCGCGACAGCCTCGTGGGAGCCGTACCCCTCGAGAAGGGAGAGCACGTACGCCTCGTTCGAGGGGTCCTCTTCCATGGGTTCCGCACCCGCTGGATTCGAGGGAGCCCCCGAGGGTCCGCTGTCGCTCGAGGGGTAGGGCTCGAAGGCGACCGAAGGCTGCGCGATGTCGCGCGCGAAAACGTTCGGGGGAATGGTGATCCGCCCGGACGCGATCTTGGCAAGTTCATCTGCCTCCTCGTTGTACCGGCGGGGTACATGATTGAGCTCGATGCCGTAGAATTTGTCTTCGAGGGCCCGCACAGCTTTGCAGTAGGCCTCCATCTTGTCGTCGTGGCAGCTCGCGTTCTTCATGACTTGATCGGTCACGAGCTGCGAATCCCCTCGCACGTCGAGGCGCTTGATGCCCAACTCAATGGCGATTTTGAGGCCGCAGAGGAGGGCCTCGTATTCCGCCATATTATTGGACGCGGGGAAGTGGAGGCGCACCGCGTAGCGCATGTGCTCCCCGAGGGGTGACACGAAGAGCAGGCCCGCGCCCGCTCCCGTCTTCATCACCGAGCCGTCGAAGAACGAGTCCAAAGACTCGCTTGGATTTGAGGGGGCGGCAGCTGCGTGTCCGTCCACTCAGCGACGAAGTCTGCTAAGATTTGCGATTTGATGGCCTTGCGCGGGGCGTAGGCGAGCGTCTCGCCCATCAACTCCACGGACCACTTGGCAATTCTGCCTGCCGCGTCGGGGTTGCGAATGATCTCTCCTAGCGGGAAGGAAGAGACCACCGTAACTGGATGGGCCTCGAAGTAGTGGCGGAGCTTGCGCCGCGCGAGGACCACCGCGTACAACAGCTTCTGGACCTGAGGGTAGCGCGTCTTTGTGTCCGACAGGACTTCGCTGATGTAATAGATCGGCCTCTCGCACGAGCGGGGGCATGCCCTTCCTCCGTGCGCTCCACGACGATCACGGCGCTGACCACTTGGGTGGTTGCGGCCACGTAGAGTTGGAGGGGTTCGCCGTCCCGCGGCGGCGTAAGGATTGGGGCGTGCGTCAGAGATGCCTTCAGCTTGTCGAGCGCTTCCTGGGCCTCGGCGGTCCAAGAGAAGCGCTCGTGCTTCTTGAGCAGCCGGTAGAGGGGCAGGCCCTTCTCACCGAGCCTCGAGACGAAGCGGCTCAGGGCGGCAAGACACCCTAACACCTTCTGCACCCCTTTGAGGTCCCGAATTGGGCCCATCCGCTCGAGGGCCGCGACCTTTTCAGGGTTGGCCTCGATTCCCCGCTGGGAGACGATGTATCCCAGGAGCATGCCCCGCGGCACTCCAAAGACACATTTTTCGGGGTTGAGCTTGACCCCGTTGGCCCGCAGGCAGCTGAATGCGACGCCAAGGTCGCTGACCAGGTCGTCTGCCTTCCTGGTTTTGACGACGATGTCGTCTACGTAAGCCTCGACCGTTCGCCCGATATGGTCCCCAAAAACGTGCCGCATGCGCCGATATGTTGCGCCCGCGTTTCTGAGGCCAAAAGGCATCGTGACGTAACAGAACGTCCCGAACGGTGTGATGAACGAAGTCGCGAGCTGGTCGGACTCCTTCATTTTTATTTGATGATAACCCGAATAGGCATCAAGGAAACAGAGTAGTTCACACCCAGCTGTGGAATCAACGATCTGATCTATGCGTGGTAAAGGAAAAGGAACCTTTGGACATGCTTTATTGAGACTGGTATAGTCGATGCACATCCTCCACTTCCCATTTTTCTTTTTTACAAGCACAGGATTAGCTAACCACGTCGGGTGGAACACTTCCTTGATGAATCCGGCCTCGAGGAGCTTCCGCAGCTCCGCTCCGATCGCCCGTCGCCGTTCCTCGTCGAAGCGGCGCGGCCCGCCGCCGAACGGCGCGGGCGTTAGGCAGGATATCAAGGGAGTGCTCGGCGACCTCCCTCGGAATGCCTGGCATGTCCGAGGGGCTCCACGCGAAGACGTCGGCGTTGGCGCGGAGGAAGTCGACGAGCACTGCTTCCTATTTAGGATCGAGGGTCGAGCTGACCCTCAAAGCCTTGCCCTCGGGGGCCGATGGGTCGAGGGGGACCCCTTTGGTTTGCTCGGCGGCCTCGAACGTGCCGACGTGCTTGGTGGCGGAGCCGAGGTCGTCGTTGACCATCTTCTCCAGTGTGTTCACCAGCGCTTCGTCCAGCGCTAGTGCTTCCGCATGCTCCACGCACTCGACATCGCAGTCGAATGCATGCTCGATCGACGACCCGACGGTGATGACGCCGTTTGGGCCCGGCATCTTCATCTTCAGGTACGTGTAGTTGGGGACTGCCATGAACTTGGCATAGCATGGTCGCCCAAGGATGGCGTGGTAGGCCCCTTTGAATCCCACCACTTCGAATGTGAGGGTTTCCTTGCGGAAATTCTTGGGGGTCCCAAACCGGACGGGCGGGGTCGACGCCCGAGGGGGTGGACCCGCTCCGGGCGCGATGCCGTGAAACGGCTTCGTGCCGGGCCGCGGCTGGTCCAGCCCCAATCCCCATCGGGCGCAACGTATGCGCGAAGAGGATATTGAGGCTACTGCCTCCGTCCATAAGGACCTTCGAAAACCGGGCGTTCCCAATGATGGGATCGACCACCAGGGGGTACTGGCCCGGGTTCGGGATGCGATTCGGGTGATCATCCCGGCTAAAGGTGATGGCATCCTTCGACCAGTTGAGAAAGGCCGGAGGCGCCCTCTCCGCGGCGAGGACTTCGTGCCGCTCCCTCTTGCGTTGCCGGGTTGACATGTCAACGGTAGGTCCCCCAAAGATGAGGAACACATTTTCGATAGCGGGGAAACCGCCCGCGTCGCCATCGCCCCCATCCTTCTTGGCCTCTGCCTCCTTCGCGGCGGCACGGCCGTAGAACTTCTTGAGCATGTCGCACTGCTCAAGAGTGTGATTCACGGGGGTCTTGTGGTAGGGGCATGGCTTCTTCATCATGTCATCGAACACCCCCGGGCCTCGAGGAGCCGGTCGAGGGCCCCGTCGGGCCGGGTCAACAGCGAGGGCCTCGGCGTTGCCGCCGTTGCGCCCCTCGCTCGCGCGCCTCGCGGCGCGGCTTCTTCCCCCTTCTTGCCCCGCTTGTCGTTGCGGCGCGGCTCCTTGGACCCGCCGCCCTCCGCGGGCGTGTCCTCGCAGCGCTTGCCCTTCTTGCCGTCAAAGATTGCCCCCACGGCCTCCTCTCCGGAGGCGAAGGCCGGTGGCAATGTCAAACGACTCGTTCGAGTCCGTGGGCGGGCGGCGTCCCGGCTCGCGCACAAGGTCCCGCACGTGGTGCCCTCGAGGAACGCATGCACGATCTCGGATTGCGCCACACCGGGGAGCTGCGTGCGGCCGCTTGGAGAAGCGCCGTATGAATTCCCGCAGCGACTCGCCTGACTTCGCGTGCAGGAGCGCGAGATCCCAGGAGTTCCCGGGCGCACGTATGTGCCCTGGAAGTTGCCCACGAAGGTGTGGACTAGGTCGTCCCAGTTGTGGATCTGGCTGGCGGGCAAGTGCTCGAGCCATGTCCGGGCCGCGTCGCCCAGATGCAGGGGCAAGTTGCGGATGATCACCTCGTCGTTGGTGGCCCCGCCCAGCTGACAGGCCAGGCGGTAGTCGTTTAGCCAGACACGAGGGTCCGTCTCCCCGTTGTATTTGACGATCGTCGAGGGTTGACGGAAGCGCTGGGGGAATGCTGCCGTGCGGATCTCCCGACTGAACACGCGGGTGCCCGGGGGCTCCGGCGTTGGGGAGCGATCCTCACCGCTGTCGTAGCGTCCACCCCTTCGAGGGTGGTAGCCCCTGGCCGCTCGCGCGTCCGCCTTGCTGGTGCGCCTGGCGTTGATGACGTTGCGGGCGTCGCCATCTAGCGCCCTGCGTGTGTCGAGGAGCCGTTCCTTGGCCGGCGTGCGTCCCCTCGGTCGACGGAGGTAGACCCGCATGCACCGAGGGTTCGCCCCCTGGTGCCGGATCATCACCCCGCGCGTCCTCCCCGTTGGCGGATGCGTGAGGCCGAGCTTTCGGCCTGGCCGGGACAGCCGCTTGCTCAAGGAGGGTCTGCACCTCGCGGTGCATTTCTCGAGCCTCGGGGGTCGAGGGTGCCGGCATGGCGCGCAGTAGTGTCGCGGCGGCGATGAGCTTTTGGCTCGCTCGCGGTGGAGTATCCGCGTTGTCGACGTTGGGGACAGGGTTGAGGCGGTCGCGGACTTGACGGCCTAACTCCCGTGCGCGTTCGCCGCGCGCGGAGGCCTCTCCTGCCATTGAGGCGCGGAGTAGCCGCACAGTCCGTACTCCTGCGCGGCTTGGCCTCGAGCTCACGAGCTCGGGCCGCCGCGCGTCGACGTCGGCCCCGGCGGGTGCGCTTGGCCCCGCGGCCGGGCGCGTGGCAACCCCCGGGGCCGGCGTGACTTCCCCATCTCCGGCGCCCGCCGCGCCGGCGGCGTTGGCCGGGTCGTTGGTGATGACGGCGCAGCATTCCCGCGTGGGGTCGTAGCTCCCGATCGGTCGGAGTCGTCGGAGCAGCCGAACCAGTAGTCCGTGGCGTCGAGGAAGCGCCTGAACGCGACTGGGTCCGGCACACCAGAGAAGTCCCACTCCGCGTACCCATGACGGTTGGCGGGTGGCATCGTGTCGACGGAGCCCAGGGACGACTCGTCCGCTGCTGAAGTGCCGGGATCCCTGGCGACGAAGACGTGCCGCCCAGGCGGAACCCTGCGCATCGTCGTGTTGACGTTGGCGTTGTAGGCCGTAGTGGCACCACGCAGCCCGATGGGGACGCGTGGTCCGGAGACTGCGCGCGGTCCCGCTGGGGCGGTGGCAGCCGTCATGACGGTGGGCGCACCGCGCCGGGCGGGGCGCGCTCGGCCTGCCGCCGCTCGGCCCGCGCCCGACGCGAGCGCGGCCCGCAGCGGCGACGGCGTCGCGGCGTCGACGGACCCGCGCATCCGTGCTCCGCGGCGCCTGCGCCGGTGTTGTGCGTGCGGCGGTGACCAGAGCGGACCTGGCCACCCGCTGCGCGCGTAGCTCCTCACGGTTGGTGAGGCGCATGAGATAGCCATTCCCCGTGGCCTGGAAGTTCAAGTCCCCGAAGCGGATCTCGAGCCCGGCCGGAAGGGGGTCTGAGCTACCCATGTTGTAGCGGGTGCTACGGTACTCAGTGCGAATCACCATGAAGGGAGTCAGCGAAATGACCTTAGGCGCTCGTGTGCCCCACGGTGGGCGCCAACTGTCGGTGCGGAATATGGTCCCGACACTAACCAGTAGATAGCGCCTAAGTTTATCCCTCTATGGTCGATGCAAAGCAACAAATGACACAAGGTTTATCCTGGTTCCGGCCGAGGGGGCCGTACGTCCAGCAGTGGCGTGCTCGTGGCACTATATTGCTCGGCACCGGGGGTGCTTGTAGTGGGGCAAGTACAAGCAAGGTGGGAGAGGAAGCGTGGCTTCCAAGTCCCTGGTGAGTGGCTGGAGATGTAGTGGGAGAATATGAGAGTGAGTGCACAATGCGCTGTGTTCTCCTCCGTTCCTCTGGATCCCCCCGCGGCTGGGGGCTCGCTCCCCCTTTTATAGGCCAAGGGGGTGGCGAGTTACATGCACGCCGCGCTACCTAGCTACGTGTAGGAGCACCTCGTGCTACAGTGTAGAGCGGGCGATCGTCCGGATGATCCATGCTGCGATCCGGCCATGATGGCCTACTTCGTACCCGAACAGTGGCGGTTCGAGGGTAGGAGGCGGCAGATGGTGATGGCGTTCTCTGATAGGCTTCGAGGGAGGTGCTGATGACGACCGGTACGGGATACGGGGAGCGGGCGAACGGCGTTCCTTCCCAATGAGCTCGCGGTGGCGGAGTGGTTGCTGCGGTGCTTGGGCGTGCGCCGTGGAGTCGGGCGTGCGCCCGCACGCGTGGGTACGGCGGCCGCGCCGTTACGGTGGCCGGGATGGCCTCCCACCGGCCCTAGCGCCCCTCACCTAACCCGCAAGGTCACGGGAAAGTGGAATCGAGGATGCGCCGGCCCCCTTTCGAGGGTCGGGCGCGTTAGCCGTACGGCGGCGTGCGCACGGTGTCACGGGACGACACCGGCCGTACCGCACGGTCCAACCCACGGGGGCGGGGATGGGCTCCTTCCCCGGGGAGTTGGTGCGGCGGCACGGGCGTGAGCCCCGGCGCATGATGGCGCCGTCCCGCGGTGTCGTGGCGTTAAATGCCCAAGTACGGGGCCGCGCGCGCGCGTGCGGGGCGCCCGTGAGCGTGGCGGGCCCCGGCCGAGGGCGGAGCGGACCCTCGAGCGAGGCGGGACTCGCTCGAGGGGGGAGCGCGCCCTCGAGCGGGGCAGGGCCGCTCGAGGGGAGGGTCGCCCCTCGAGCGGGGCGGAACCTGTTCGAGGAGGAGTTGCCCCTCGAACGGGGCGGAGCCCGTTCGAGGAGGAGCATGCCCTCGGGCGAGGCGGAGCCTGCTCGAGGGGTCTTCATAGGCGGGCCGCCTTGGTGGGCCTCCGAAGTCCTGCTGCGTGGGCCGTGTCCTGCAGGGTTAGTTTCCTGCATGGTTAGGCTTAGCTTACATTGATGCAAGAATTTAAGTAGGGGTCCCCCCATTGTTTGAGGGGACCCCTAGGGCGGTCCCCGACATTAGGCGAGAGGGCGAGGATCTTGATGTTGGTTCGGTTAGTGGCTCTAGATATAGCAACATACAACTGACTATGGGAGAACACAGGTGCGGGCAAGTACTCTCCTACGTTTGGTATTGTTTGACCCTGTGACTTGTTGACCGTCATGACGAAGCTGAGCCTAATAGGGAACTGCTTCCTCTTGAATTTAAATGGGAACATCTCATCATCAGAGGGGCACAAGGGTATCCGAGGAAGGAAAACCCTCTTACTGGCATGCTGCCCCAAAACAATTTCAGCATCTATTGAGTTTCTTTGGCACCCTCTAACCACCAGCCTCGTTCCATTGCAAAGTCCGTTGGCAGGGTCTAAATTTCTAAGCAATATTACTGGGAGCCGATCTTGAGCTTCGTGGAGGTAGCCCGTTGGGAGTCAATGTGTTAAGGAACTCCTGAGGATAATGGTTATGAGGATCATCAACCACTTCGTCGAAACTATGGTACACCATCTCCCCACCCTGGAACTTGTTGATCATCTTCAAATTAATATTATCCACCGAGTCATTACGTGTTGATAAAATGGCTCTGGAGGTGATGTAATCCTTGTTTGTCATGTTTCCATTGAGATTTGGAAAGATGCTGTCGATCAATGTGTCTAGATCTTTCTCAGAATCCCCAGTGTACGGGACACATATTTCATCAGGAAGCCGTACATCACCATCTTCATTAACCTCCTCTGTGCCATTACCAATGCGCAACAAATAATCCACGAAACATCGGTCACTTTGGGCCCTCATGTTGCGCACGAGCTTAAGATGTCGCATGAACTCCCAAAGATACGACTTTCGCAAGGAAGCACCAACAATTTGAGCCCTGGATCCTTTACGTACAACAGGGAGGACCTGTCTGAAATCTCCACCAAATACCACCAAACAAAGATCCTTACAATCCATTATATCACGCATGCTATAGTCTAGCGCTTCCACAGCCTGCCTTTTTGTCATAGACGCCTCGTCCCAAATGATGAGAGACGCTTCTTTGCGGCGGCTTAGCGGTTCCACCTTTGTTTTGTGAAGCCGCAACCACATTTATCGTCGAGTGTTAGGGAATCTTGAAACGTGAGTGGGCTGCCCTCCCACCAGGTATTATAGATGCCGCGACACCAGATGTAGCAGTAGCAACGACAATTTTGTTCTGACTACGAACAGTTCTGAGAAGCGCTCTATACAAGAAAGTCTTTCCTGTGCCGCCTGGTCCATCTACAAAGAATAGACCACCTTGTTCTGTGTCGACTTTGGACATTATCTCATCATAGGCAGCCCTCTGCTCCTCATTTAGTAGAGAGGATAATCCCACATCTTCTGGATTTGTGTCAATGCTGGTCTCCTCAAATATCTCACGAGGGACCGCGCTAGCGTCATCAAATGCATCATCTATTTTTGGTAAGGGGGACTTATTTATGTCTTTGTCGTTATCCCTAGGTTTCATAGATTGCAGCATGTTCCTGATGTCAATCAAAACCATCTGTTCCACCCAATGAGGGTTTGGATTCTTATGCTTGAAGTCTTCTGCCATTGCGTCAAAGTGTTTTGTCCACAAACTGGCCACATCCTTCGGCTCACAGAACACCAGTATTGTAGCGAACAACCTACGTAATGAGGATGGCATCTGGACCATACTACTTTCAGTAAGACATTCATCAAGAGTGTTGTCATCTTCGATTAGACCTGCAGCACAAGCAGCATCACGGAACGAATCATAATGCACACCATTCACAGTCCTAAGGTGCCTCCATGACATTGCTCCAGGAACATGGTTTATGAGGACCCGGAGAAAATAATGTTCGCCCTCTGCCGGATTTGCAGGTACGAGTCTCCCGACCTGGTATGCCGAGTTTTTCCTTGGTTGCCAACATTTATCTTTCTCATTCCAGGTATAATACTGTGGAAAGTCACGATACAAGATTTCGCGAGCTTCAGGGTGATGGTAGTTGTAGTTGAACCATTCTGTGAGCATTGACTCCTCGATACGCGGCTTTTTTAAAACTCGTTCAATCTTGTTCCATACGTGAAATGAGACCATATGCTGGCCAGGGAGATGGCATTGCAGCGCCTGCACGGGTGGGTGACACTGGTGTAAATCAAAGGCGTATATCCTCCACATCACTTCTGGAGGCCCCACCCACCGAGCCTCTCTGTACTCCATGATCTCATCAACATTCCCATTGGAATCTTTTTTTTTCCATTTTCCCTAACAGCGACAGATGCTCTGTCATGCCCCTTGTATATATACTTGAATAGATATTTCACGGACTTAATGTTGTTGCATGCCTCTACATTAATGTGCCAGTTGAAAGTACATATGAGATACGGGTTGTACGGGACAACCCATCGATTGTCCAGCATGTGACCTCGAACCATTTCCTTACGACCATCATTGCGCTGCCGGTACCTTGGGTACGAATCCTTGCCTTGCGATGTCGAATCACAGAATGGCCGCGGGTAATAGTTCTTGCATGAAGTACAGTCCTTTGTGCATGGGCAGCTTGGATTAAGCGCACCGCAGGGTCCATGCATCATATGCTTTGTGACCATCTTGTAGAGCTTAGGGTACTCCTTCTTGTTGGGTAGCTCTGCAGAGATAATCATGTCGTACTGTTCTGGTCAAGTGATCTTGAACTTCCTCTGCATTATCAGCAGCCAGTATGCATACGGCAAGCCCCTCTTCTGGAACTCAACAACATATACATAGGCTTTAACTGTGACAACCCGCCCAGGAAAATACCGTACTATTGCCTAAGACCGGTCCACTTTGGTCATTAAGCTATAGTAAAGTATCATCCTGTCGTTGGTTGCCGGGTTAACGCCCGGTAAATCACTTGACATCGAACAGAGGATCGATACATGCATTAAAACTCACGCGAAGGCGAGTCCAGAGTACAACATGAATTAACATTTTATTACAAACCATTGTTCATGGCATAAGATAAAGATTCAGAGTTCGAAAATACAGCGGAAATAATTTAATCTAGCGGAACGGTGAACATCACAGGAGGCCGTCCGTGATGTCATCACTTGTCGTCACCCTTCTGATCAAGCACACCTGCACCAACATTTTTAAAGCAAGGCTGAGTATACTAATACTCAGCAAGACTTAACCGTCGGGTGATGACTACATCACCAACCTCTAGACATGAAAGGCTTTTGGCCGGTGGAGTTTCTTTTGCTGGAAAGCCACTAAGAGTGGATCCTTACTTTCAATCTTTTAGCACAAGTTCTAGTTGATTACCATTTCTAATTGTGACATCTAATCCAATCAAGAATTGGACAAGCAATTAATTCATCCAACCATATTTCTCGGGTTCCATCATTATGGGATATCATGGCCAGTAGAATAAGCAGTCTCGGATAACGGTGAGAGGCCGACAATCGATTGATTTAAACCTTGCAAGGTAGACCCAAACACACGGTCGGCTGCCCCCGCGAGGACAACTCCCCAGGCCGTCCCCATAAATCTTCGGGTTGGGATCGAATCTTACAGTCCCTGGTGCAGGCTATCCGGCATACCCCGCGAGATACCCGGAGTCACCATACACCATCCTTTCCGGTAGCTAGCCGGTAAGGAGATTGCTCAAGAGTAGTAATAGTAAGATCCCGTGCCGCCTCATTAAGGTACTAGGCTTACCGGTCCCATTCCCGGCATATGCTTGGTACGTTCAAAAGCTTAGCCCACATGCCCACTGGACCGGAGCCCAAATCCCATGCTCTTACCACATGAGCAATCCATTTAAGGATATCTTATGATTCCTATCTAGGAACCTATTCTCGCGAGTGACGAACATCACTCGACTTCTATCGGTCCTATAGCATGGCAGCTATCGACCTAGCATACTAGTGATAGAGCATAGGTACCTAGGGATCATGCATCTAGGGTTTCAAATCAATTCCTGAAACGTAAATGCACAATCATAGCAAACATAATTGCATAATTTTTAAAAGGCGGGGTTAATGATCCGGGGCTTGCCTTCGATGGCAAGGTTGGCCTTGGGCCCTTCTGGACTTGGGTCCAGGTCTTGAGCTACGTTTACGCACGACAGCTCTTCGTCGGCACCTTCGTTACCTCCTTCCGGCAGGAGCGTACATCTACTGGCGGAAAGATCTACACGAAGATGCAAATGCAGGATTTATTCGACGGTTTTTACTTTAATCAACTACGAACCATTTTGGCAATCAAGGGGTGTATTGGTTGGGCACATTCACCTAGATAAGAACACATTCAGCATACTCTTCCATAAAAAAACAATATGCAACTCTTTATTAATTATTCTTTTTGATGGTGACTGTGTACATATATATGTAAATAATTTAATTTAATTTCATCAACAACAGTGGGTAGGTATATTTAACCTTTTTTTTAAAAAAAGATTTACAACCACATTCAAGTTACATGGGTGGTTGGGTGATTTCTCTTTATTGCACATTTGAATAAAAGTTTTCCTTATACTTGTCATTTCATATGAAAAGCTTTTAATCATTTTATCTTCACCAATCAAAGGTGTAATTACTATTCTTATTCATGAATTAATTTCTTATCAGTAATGTCAATAAAATTTCTTTTATTTACATTAAGTAGTATTTCCAAAAAGAAAAAGGATTTAATTAAGGATTTTCTTTTATTCAATTTTCCCTTTAATATTAAATGGGCATTTAAGCCATTTATTAACCAATTAAATTACCAAAAATTACATGAGTGTTTCTTAAGCCTACTAGCATCTATACTGGTCCATTGGACCCACATGCAAGTGTTGGATGCTAGAAAATTAAATATTATGGGAAATAACAAAGGTTATCTAGGGATTCAATTTAAATGCATGTAAAAATAATTAAGCATCCAAATGACCTAGAATTTCTTGTGCATGCTCTCTGGTCCTAAACAAGCTTATAAAACCAACATGTTCACATGGAAACTCTACTGAACTTGGTTTATTAATTTACCAAGGAAAACATGCATAAATCAAGAATAATTATTTCTGTTAATCCAAAATTCATGATTAATTCACAAGATGTGTATTTTGGTATTATAAGACAGTGTGCACAAGTTGGGGTCAAAAACATAAATTTATTTAACATGAAAAATCCTTTATTCAGTTCTGCCAGAGATAGAAAAACATTTTTATAAAAAGATTTACATGATAACTTTGTGCATTTTTTGGCATAGGAGCTAGTCATGACCTAATACACAACATATCCAAAAATTAGCTACAGAGGTCCTATGGTTTTTGATATATTGCAGATCTAGGGTTTTCACATTTGTATTTTTCATGCCAAAACAAAAAGGAATCAGCTCAGGCTAGAATAACAAAAGTTGTAGTCTAAATCACCATGGATCCAACAAAATTGGTTTCACATTTTTCTGATTTTTCTGCGATTTTCTACGCATTTTACAAGAAACAGGGAAATTGCAATACTATTGGAGTTTCCCTTTTGCGAATCAGACCCTGGAAAGAACTGAAGACTTGCAATGTAGTCCTCGGGCTGGCCGGCCGGTGCGGCTTGCCGAAATCCGGCGAGGCCAGCAGCGCTCTCGCTCGGGGAAGGGGTGGAGGAGGGCTAGGGGTGTGCTAGGGGTCGATTTGCGCCGGTTTTGGGGGAGGCGGCTTGGCCGGCGCGCGGGCTCCGCGGCGGCGGACGGCGGCGGCGCGCCGCGCGCGCGGCTCCGGCGTGACCGGTGCCCGGCCGAGGCAAGGCGTGGCAAGGTCGGCTACTAGGGAGGCTAAGGGTGCTACTAGGCTCGTCGCTCGGCCGCGGTAGCGTGCGGACGCGCGGCTCGGCAGCGGTGGCCAGGGAGGGCGGCGGCGGACGCTCAGGCGAGCGGCAGAGGAGGGGGAACAGGTGCACGTGACGTCGCTTGGGGGGCCTTAAGTACCAGCGTGCTAGCTCGCTCCTAGGGGAGGGCATCTCGTGGTACGGCGTGTCGGGGAGATAGGGCCGCGGTTTGCCCGGCGGTCCGACGGGAGCTCGCCCGGTCGGTCCAGTGCGGCGCACGGCGGGCTCGCGGCTCGAGGGGGGGATTCCCATGCGCCTCGGTGCGCGCGCGCACGGGGAAGGAGCGGAGCGGCGCACGGCCTGCCGGGGCAAGGCCGGCGGCGGGCGGCGACGGCGGCGCCTCGCGCGCGCGCGCGCCGCGGCGCGACGCGCTCGCGTTTGGCGGTGACACCGGTGCTGTGTTCAAGCCACGATTTCTCCAAAATTTTGAATACAACTCGACCAAACAATGAATACCAAAGTTGTAGATCTAAGTACCAGCTACAACTTTCCCAAAGGTTGTATGGGGTTTTACTGTTTAGATTTGAATCTAGAGGAATGTCAACTTTGAATGTCAACATGATTCTGTCAACAGTGATCTCTGGCTTGCAAGGGCTTTTTCACAATTTTCCCCTCCAATCAGCAATGCCACTCTACATGAAAGTAGTGTCCCTCAACAAGACCTACAACTTTCCCAAAGGTAGAATTTTAAGTGTTTAGGTGAATTTTGGAGAACGCGGCAAAAGTTCCAGACGACATTCGCTGACGTCAACGGTTAAGCAGGGTTTGACCGTGTCTTTGACCAAGGGTTGACTACGGGTGGTTGTAGGCTTGGTCAAGGGGTTCATCGGGGTTCATTGGTGAGGTTTTCGGGTGATGACCCAGGTTGACCTAGGTTTGACTGGGGTTTGACTGGTTTGACCCGGCTGATCCGGTCATTAGCGTTAATGACGGTAATTAAAAACCTGGGGCGTCACATTAACCTTCCCAAGTATGTCGTTGTACAACAACCGCTGCCTCAGCTCCTCCAACTTGGCTCCAAACACTCGAGCCACGAGATCTAGACGGTCCTGGGCGCACTGTCCTGGACATAGTTCATTCTTTATCTCATCCCAATTCAGATTGCATGTCATGGTGAGGAAGACATCCGGTTTGCCATACTTCTGAACCAGAGCCATCGCGTCCATGTACCGACGCCTCATATCACGGGGACCACCTATGAACGTCGGTGATAAAACCGTACGCTTCCCAACCTCACTCGCGTCTTCCACCCCGTTACGATAGCTGTCAACCAAACCCTGGTACAAGTCAGCCCTCACAGTATCCTGATTGTTTCGGTAGTAGTCCAGACGCGAAGATTCTATCTTCACGTAAGTGTCGACGGCAAACTCCTGGAACAGACGCTTGCCGTATAGTATCGGGTTGAAAATGCCAGGCCGCATCTGCAACCTGTATGAATAGTAATCACAAACTGAAACGCATTTATTCCCGGCATACCCTACACACAGGAAAGCTATCAGTTAGTATCATGATGCACAGAAATTGGGTCATATTTGTTAAGAGGAGATATGTAATTACCCGCTTCATCATCGCCACCCCCGTGAGCACGTTGCTTGTGGATCACTCGGGCTCTGTTAACCTGCGCCTCAGTCACACCAACTTTGGGAATGCAGTTGTGCCACCTGAACTCTCCCCTTGGCAAGAAAAGCGGGTACGAGAGGGGATCGTAGCAGACATGATACGACCGGATGCCTTTCCATGACCTATCCTTCCCGTGGAGGACGACACTATTTTCAAACTGACCCCGATGCTCGCTCCCCTCAATCCAAACGGCAGCAACCTCTGACGTTAAAGGCTTGTTGTATGTTCTTTGGTCCAAACGTTGATCAAGAACTCGATATGGTAATCAGAAAAATCCTCTACCTCTCCCATAGTGCGAAGTTGATCTGAGTAGGGATTAACACCACTATTGAAGATGTTTACCAATGTACAAATAACCTCTCTATCTTTCTGTTCAGTCTTCTCATGACACTTGCTGAGCCTATAATCAAGATCAGGATCGTCGTCGTAGAAATAAAGCTCGAGGTGATTAGGTTCATACTTATTTTCTTTGCCAAAGTTTTTAAGATTATGGTAAAGGGCGCCATGCGCACAGAAGGTGTATATGGGACACTTCGGAGTGTCGGTGGTCGCACTATCAAGATTACAGTGTAGAGAAGTGAAGGAGAAGTGCCCATTAAAATATCTGATGTGGTCACGAAAATGCCTGGCATTAGAGTCAGAGGCCGTCCACAACCGCACGAGTTCATCCGGGGGCGTCTCGGGGGTGGATAAATGAATGGCTCCACTACGGCAGCAGAATCTCGGCGGTTCATACTCAAACTTCTTGGCGTTGCAGAACTCTCAATTATCTACTGGCTTCAGCGCATGACCCTCTTTTGGGACATTGGCGTAAACCCCACAGAATGGATCTGGTGCGTCCGATTCAATAGTATCCTCATTACCCCTCGTGAGGTCATCATTCACGACGGCATCATCATCATCCTCTGATAATATTTAGCATAGGTCAAGGGTGCTATATGTTGGTTTTAATGAAATCAACGTGAGATAATTGCAGCGAGGTATACCTTGTCCCGCGAAAAGAAACGCTTCATCCTTTTCCTCATCCTCATCGAATACGATGTTCTCATCACCATCTGACACAACCACACATGACATGAGTGGTGAGACGAACATTCATGAATATGCACAACGTGAACAGGAAGAGCATGCACGTCATGGACACATACCTTGACAAGGGTATCTGTGCAAATCGTGTGGTGACATAGAATTAGGCTCGTCAACCACAGATGGTTGTGCCTGAGTACACTTTTCATTGTGAGGTGAATGATCAGAAGTACCTGCAGCGATTGGATGGTGGGTCAGACACAGAATAGTGCCGACCGACCCGAAGCAAGTAATGTTGTTACCTGCTCCTAAGGGCACGTACAACGCTCGTCTGCGAGCCGTCTGCAAGCCGACACTTTTACAGAAAACCCCCCGCTCCCACCTGGTGACGACCGCGCCGTCGTCTCGCGAAAGGACGACAGGGGCTCATGCTCCCAGGCTTTATCGCCGAGCCTCGGCACCGTTGCACGCTCGATCGACGATGTCGTCGATCCCGTGTGGAAATATGGCGCCAAAATCGATCATGAGAGTGGAAGGGGGTAACATAGGTAAACCTGCGCGAGGGGAGGCGTCGGTGTCGATGAAGATGCGGAGCAAAAAGGCGAAGGGGAACTGAGGCATGGCGGCGGAGCGGGAGTACAGCGGTGGCCGGATCCTACTACGGATGAGCCCACGAGCAATTCACCTGGACTGATCAACCAATCGCACCGCCGACGGCAGGCCTTCATCTGCTTCACTAGAGCCCAAATCTCCATCGATGGGATGGCCGTGCGGGGCGGACCAGGGATGGGCTGGCCGGCGGTGAGGTAGTATCTGGTGAGGGGCGGGGCCGACGGCGAGGCAGGAGCCGGCGACGAGGTATAGGAGCTGGCGAATCGAGCTCCGCCGTGCCGAATCGACCTCTGTCGCGCCATGGAGGAGGTGACCGGGGTGGGAGGAGCTTGTCGGAGTGGCCAAGCGGCGGTGGTGCTCGTGCTCTCGAGCGCCCCTGCTCGCCTTGGATGGTTGACCGGAGTGGAGGGAGGACCGGAGGGGCGCTGGATGGCCGAAGTGGAGCGGAGGGAGCGAGGAGCGCAGGGGAGAGAAAGAAAGATCGAGATGCGCCTGACTGCCTGAGCACACAGAAGAGATGATATTTTCATTGAACTTTGCATTTCAGCTCTTTCAAGATTTGTTTTTCACGTATAGGTCCTTTAGATAGGCAAATTGGACATGAAATAGGTCCTTTAGATATGAAAATTTAACATATAGGTCCTTGATCATAGATACATATGCATTAAAATAGTGACAATAGGACAATGGTAATACAATTTCAACTTAGCACCAAAATAGCTACAATGACCAAATATGCACATGATCATCATGATTTATTTGTCAAAAGATGCATTAAATAGTTTGCAAACAGACAAACCATTGTACAAGCTGTCTATTTAGTTGTTTGTGTGTGTCAAATAGATAGCAGTTGTCTGCACTGTTGTACTTGCCCTAATGCATCTGGTGTTCCGTCAGCCGGAGGGTAGGTTTGCGTGACACCTTTATATATACAACATTAAAACACACGATTTGGTTAAATGTGTATTAACTTATCAGTTATAATAACATATAGGTTGCAAGGTAGTTTACCATTGTCAACAACACACGACTGTGTCGGCTGACTCGCAATGTTCTCATTTTCCGCCTTGGTCCCATTGGTGTTTCTTTCGATGGTTGATTCAAACTCCTGATTACGACGCTTTCGTCGAGATTCTCGCAATCCTGGAGTAAGGTGGGCTGTATGGATACTGTTGGATAGAAATGACTCCGGGGTTTCAACTTGCTGAGGAGGTTCTCGTACATTTGCCTCGACGTAGACAGGTGTGCCACCGAAATCGGGGATCACCATATGTTCCGATACTCTTGAGGGAGGCTTATCACCAGGAGGCAAAAAAAGCTCTGGCTTCCATTTAGGGTTTTCCATGGCGATGGAGTCAGGATGCAAGTTGTTTTCACGTTGTTCCTTCCTCCTCTTTCTATTGCTGAAATTGACTTGCCTCCTACTCTCATTCACCTCTTGCGGCGTCTTAAATAATCTATTTGAAGCTCTTGCATCATGGTTCCTCTTCAGTAGTGCCTCCTTCGCACCAGGAGACATTTCCGCATAACGTGCCCTATCCTTCCCACGACGGCGTTCGCTGGGAGAGAGCTTTTGGTCATCCATGGACTTGGGATCATCATTTCCTCCTAAATTCCATATGACCAATTGTTTGATAAATATAACTACGATAATCCTAGAAAACTATATTTAGGACGCACAACAATTAACAGTTATCAGTTTAAACAACAAGAGGTACTGGTGGCCGACTATAATATGACCTCAAGCTTTGAGCGATTTTATTGTAATTTTGACCTGGTCATTGCCTAATTTTTCGATGCAAATATACAGTGAGTGGTTTGCCTCGTACTACCCAGTCGATACGACAAATTAGAGTGCTCATATCCATTGGTAAACCTAAGATAAGTAGACAATAATTGTCTGTAGCAACACACAAGCACATAAGATAGGACGAACATCAACTAACAGGTCGTCAGATTAATATCTATCTCAGTATGCAATGCAGATTTGATATGAGTAGACCAATTTGGCTAATCCTTTTACATTAACACAAAAACATTTTAAGCAATATTTTGTATTTTCATGCTAAAATAGAAGTCAATTTTTTGTTATCAGCTGCCATTATTTCAGTAGTTCCAGAAGACTTTTGTCCCAATAATTGGTACTTTGTCTGGCTAACATTGCATACAGTAACCTGGACCATGCTTCATTAACTAGGTTGGCCGATGCTGCGGTTAGCAGTTTGATAAGTTCAATAGCGACAGAATTATTTGTTTTTATGCTTTACCATGTTGCCAACATTATCTTTGGTCTCAATAGTTTACCATTGCTTCAACATGTATATTCAACAATATTTGAGTAGGCAAATAAGAAAGAATTAGAATAATCAAATAATCACAAGTTGAAATATAATCCAAAGTTCAATCAAGTGCTCAAACATAGCTGACTCAAATTATAGGTATACTCTGAGAATACAAGAACAGTAGCTAACTATAGCTGCTTCCTCTGACAATTTTATTGCATTGCTGGTTGTTTTAATTTGCACAAGAAGACTAAAATGATCCTTCTATAAATGTGATCACGGGTGGTAAATTATGATCTGCTAATATTTCCATGTATTGCTACATGATCTGCTCCAATGTGATCACGAGTGGTAAATGGCTATCAGCCTAGCAAGAAAATTGGTTCCTGCAGCATCCATAAAATTCTATAAATGCACCCCTGCACGGCTGCACTTGATCTGGGATCAGTAAGTCATGTGAACCTAATTAATTGATAGCCAATTATGATTTGTGGACATAATTTCACACCAATTTTAATTTATCTTGACTTTATTTGTATTCTCTTGGACCATCTTAATAGAAAACTAATGTGACCTTTTGTTCTCCCGTCACATCTAATTACTGTTAATGTTTTACGTCTATTCTGATGCCAGGGTTTCAAGTTAACCAAACGAGTGGATACAGTCCTGCTTATAGTTTCCAAACTGTTTCAAAAACAGACCTTCATCTGTTGTTCACTTCATGGGCATGCATCAAAGCCTCTATATTCAGTTGGCGCAACTTGGAAGCAGTAAAGAGACATTCCTTTATGCATGACAATTTGTATATGGAACAACAGTTAAGACATAACTGTTTTTTCATTATTTGGAGTCAAATGTCCCCGATGGAGCCATTCGTTATCATCGTCTCCACCCGCATCTGGTAAAAAAGGCATTAAAAAAACCTCAATCGACTGGTACAATAAGATTTGGTATTTGGCGGATTAACAAGACATTTACCTCCATCAACACTTTTATCAATGCGATTTTCATTTATGCATTGGACGTTGCTATCTGTGTTGGTCAATACCTCGTCCCCAGCTACACAAAACAGACAGGTGATCAGGACGACATATAAACTGTTGTGTACACATATGCGAGGAGGAGTCGTGGCAGTAGCTGAAGTGGGAGCAGCCAGTGCGCAGCCTTAGGTAGTTTCAAATTTGAGTATGCGTTGTAATCGTGTGTGTGTCAGTTGTAAGAGTTGGAGTATAAGGCCAAGACTCTAGTGTCGTGGAGGGTAACTGGAGATTGAGTACAATCTCTCCGGTTCAACCGGATCGCTGTAACCTCTCTGCAGTTTCAGTAAACGTGGTGACAGTCTCGTTCTCCTGTCTTCCTTTGCGCCGCCGCCCAAGTCAGGACGCCGGCCGCCAGGACGGCGTCCGAGCCCCGCTGCCGCCGGGGACCTTCGCCTCGTCCGCCCATCCAACACTCATACAACCTGCGCAGATTCCCTAGCCCCAACAATCTGGCCGGCTTAACACAGTTGCTAATGCTCTCTCCCGGCGAGACAGTGAGGAACACCTTTTAGCAGTCACATCAACACAAACCTTTCAGTTATACGATGACATACGGAGTGCCATCTCTTCTTGCCAAGAATTATCAGCTCTGCGAAATAACATTATTGCTGGCCTCAAGGATCCATCCTGGTGTGTGCAGGACGGCCTCATTTTTAGGTCTGGCAAGATACACATCCCTCCTCAGTCTGAATTGCTGCAGCATGTAATACAACTAGCACACACTGGTGGCCACGAAGGGATACAGAAAACGCTCCACCGCTTGCGTGCAAATTTTCATATCGACCACGACCGTCGACTGGTCACTGATTTTGTTCGAACATGTGTCACCTGTCAGCAAAACAAGTCTGAATCTTTGCAACCTGCTGGCCTACTACAACCCCTTCCAGTGCCATCACGTGTGTGGGCTAACATTTCCATGGATTTCATTGAGGCCCTTCCAAAGGTGCATGGCAACAGTGTTATCCTCACAGAAGTGGACAGATTCTCGAAATATGCTCATTTCATTCCTCTTGGTCACCCATACACAGCAGCTTCGGTAGCCAAAGCCTTCTTCAATGACATTGTTCGCCTGCACGGCTTGCCGGAATCTATTGTGTCTGACCGTGACCCATTGTTCACTGGACATGTGTGGTGAGATCTATTCAGGATGTCCGGGGTTTCCTTAAAAATGGGCACTGCATTTCACCCGCAGACTGATGGCCAATCTGAAGCTGTAAACAAAACCATCAGCATGTATTTGAGATGCGTCACGGGTGACGGACCAAGATCTTGGCTCGATTGGCTACCTTGGGCTGAATTTTGCTACAACACTTCCTATCATTCAGCACTCAAGACAACTCCCTTCCAGGTAGTTTATGGCCGGATAGCACCTTCCATTCCTCACTATCAATTGGGCAGCGCAAGAACAGATACTGTAGATGCCATGCTAGCTGATCGGGATGAATTCCTGAATGAGGTACGCACACGGCTCACTCAAGCTCAAGATTATGCTCGCCGGTATTATGATTCCCAGCACCGTGCTCTCGAATTCAAGCCGGGGGATTGGGTTTGGCTTCGCATCCTGCATCGCCCAACTCACTCCTTAGTGCCTGGACCACACAACAAGCTTTCTCCAAAGTATGCAGGGCCGTTCCAAGTGAAAGAACGTGTGGGTGCAGTGGCCTATCGGCTGGAGTTGCCTGCAAGTGCCCGAATTCACGATGTTTTCCACGTCGGACTGCTCAAGCCATTCCAAGGTACACCGCCATCCAAGACACCTGCTCTACCCCTCTCCACAATGGGCGTGTCCTTCTACAGCCAGAACGTGTTCTTGGCTCAAGTCTCCACCGCGGAAGTTGGCACATCCTCATTCAGTGGGCAGGTTTGCCGTCGTCTGATGCTACATGGGAACCTGTAGAAGCTTTTCGCACCTCATTTCCTTCGTTCCAGCTCGAGGACGAGCTGTTTGTCGAGGGGGGAGAGATGTTGTGTACACATATGCGAGGAGGAGTCGTGGCAGTAGCTGAAGTGGGAGCAGCCAGTGCGCAGCCTTAGGTAGTTTCAAATTTGAGTATGCGTTGTAATCGTGTGTGTGTCAGTTGTAAGAGTTGGAGTATAAGGCCAAGACTCTAGTGTCGTGGAGGGTAACTAGAGATTGAGCACAATTTCTCCGGTTCAACCGGATCACTGTAACCTCTCTGCAGTTTCAGTAAACGTGGTGACAGTCTCGTTCTCCTGTCTTCCTTTGCGCCGCCGCCCAAGTCAGGACGCCGGCCGCCAGGACAGCGTCCGAGCGCCGCTGCCGCCGGGGACCTTCGCCTCGTCCGCCCATCCAGCACTCATACAACCTGCGCAGATTCCCTAGCCCCAACATAAACCCTCGTAATATTGAACGACCAATTAGACAAACCTATCTGTTGACAGTGCTTCGTGAATTGTCCACTTTGTAGACATTTATTATCAGTCTTGTTCCATTAGGGCATGGACTTGACCTAGCTGAGTACCATCTGCGAGGGCCTTCTTCATCATCCTCCTCTCACATTGCTTCCTGTTTCTATCATCCTTCATCTCCCTTGACATTGCTGCATAACGTTCCTTTTCCCTCTGCCTCTTACGATCTTTGGAAGTTGACTCTTTTTGCAGCCCCTCTACCAAATCTGGGTTAGACAATAGAAAGAGGAAGATGCATGCTGAGATGTCATTTGAATTATGATTATTACCTGTTTGACATGTGTTTGTCAGGTCACCAAGAGGGACTCTAATCCAGCTAGGTTGTGACTGGTGCGCCATCGCCGGAGAGATGAAATCACAAGATTTATTTCCTATTCAGGAAAGAATCCAACTGCATTGAGTATAACAAGGATACAGGCTTATCGTTTGTAAGGTATTACACAAGTTGAAATGAATCATCTGGTAAAATTTCACATGTTACGTATATCAACAACAAGCAACAGTTCCAAGCTTGAACTTCTGTTCACTTGTATCAATATATGCATCTACTGAAAAGTCGAATTGTTATTATCATATTTCTTTTCCAGTTTGAATGTTCTTAACATTAACTAAACATAACTTTGTGTGTGAATAGAACCATTTCCAAGCTAGTTTTAAACACTGACAACTCGAAGGAAAGGTGAATTTGTCAGTCCATAAATATAAGTAAAGAGTTTGTCTCCAATTTCAGTACACGACAGTTTACTGGTTCCTTTATGTGCATTGGCAGTCCAATCAAATGAATGGAAGTGGCAAATCTGAGAGTAACTTGTTTCATAATAAGATCATAAGTAATCACTTCTCAATAATTAGCATGGCACATATTTGAAAATTTTCAAATCACATGTTAATGCACATACACAAATGTGAGAGTAACTTGTTTGCATCGACATTTACACGAGCTCGATGTTGATATCCATCATGGAAATTCATTGAGAAGCATTTACCTACATTAGTCTATGTGTGAGACGTCTAACAAATTCAGAAGGAAAAAAGAGCATATTTTTCCACCTATTTTCTTCTAAGCAGTGCATATTTTCTGAATTTCTTACAGTAACAAGTTAATGGAAGATTCTTACAGTAACAAATTAATTGAAGATTCTTACAGTATCAAAACAAATAGAGTACGTGGGTGCTATGCCTCTTCTCAGAAATTAATCAATCCCACTGACAGAGTTACAGTGGTTATTGCAGATCGTCAACGAGCAGTTGGTAGCGATGGAGACGGCACCTGCGGACGGCGTTGGTGGCAATGGCGGGGGCTCCAGCGGAGAGTGGTTGCTGGTGATGGCAACACCGCCGGCGTGGCAGGGGACGTGAGATGGATCACGTGTGGGCGTTTGAGTCGGATCCGGCCGTGGGTGGATCGGGGACAGGGACGGTTGCAGCGGCCTCGACGGAGAATTTTGGTTGGCCTACCTGGAAAAACGATGGTTGGATCCAAATGTTGAATAACAGTCTTGGCCTTGGTAACTAAAACATTAGAACTGTAAGTCCTTAACTTAACACTAACAGACTAACACACTTGACCAAACCAGCCTAAGCTAACTGACAGACTCAATGGACAACCATTGAACTGAATGCAGAAATTAGACTATCCAACTGAACACATGAACATGGATTAAACCATTTGAATTGTTTTTTCTTACTGACAGGTGTATGTAATAATTGTAAAGGAGCCATATGGGGTGAAAAATCTCATGTACGGTTCTGTAGACACCTGCAGCAGCTTTGTCTATCACATGTATAGAGAAACTGTTGTTTGCTATTATTCAGGTATTGCAAATGCATCCAGTTTGCTATTCGCTGCCATACCACTTGGGGAGGACATAGTTACAGTTAAGATTATCTTTTTATTGATTGAATACAACATAGTAATGAATCAAATAAAAGTAACTTTAATGTTGAAGGCCTATGAAATAAAATGAATCAATAATCCTGACTCCTGCTACAAGTCAAGATTTTTTTCCATCACAACCATATAAGTAGTGTCCATGTTAGGAGGAAACTGATACATTGGACTGAAAAAATCCTCACTCCCCTCTACAAATCTAAATCCATGTTTCCCCGACACATACCCAGAACCCTGGTCCAACACCCACTTTCAAATTAACAGCAATGCTAAGTTCCTCTACAAGAACTGCTAGCTTGCCAAAACTCAGTGGTTATCAGTGTCTTCCCCCGACTATCAAGTTATACAACATAGAGTGGCTTTTTTTAGCAATTGCTAATCTGGTAGGGTCAATAAATAAAAAAAATCCATTGACTGATCATCCCATTTGGCACAGCTAGTAACTTTTGGCACAGCTAGTAACTTTGAGACCAACGTCCAAGCCATTCTAGAGAAATATTTGCAAGATGCTTCACTATCGTTAATTCCACTGGGGAAATTCAAAGTTAGCAAGAAAATCCATAAAAAAAAGAAAATGCTAGGATCGAAAGTGATCCAAATTGGGGGAAAGACATCTTTCAATTGATCAGTAGCATTAAAAAGAAAGAAAGCACTAGCACAAACTGCAGTTGCTGTTGACGGTGAAAATCCGTCAACCTAGCCATGAGTTTACCTTCGGTGTTAGCATAAGTTTTATACCTTATCCATTGGTACTAACCCCCGTGGTATAACAAGTTCACGTGTGCATGTCGGTTTTGGAGTTTAGTGTTTATGCAGGATTTTAGCGTTGAATGCAAGACTTTCGGGATAAGTTCATCAAGCACCTTATGACAAGACTGTCGGGCATACTCCCCGGGTACTCATGCAAGGAAGGAGGAAGAGTAGAAGACGGACTCCTACTAGAATTCCCATGTACTCCTACTAGGACTCGCTCTGTGTAATCCTACTAGGACTCCTGCCTTGTAACCGACTAGGAACCCGCCCCCTGGACTATATAAGGGAGGGCCGGGTACCTAGCCGAACATCCACAATCCCTCCGGGGAACAACACCAAGCGCAGGGCGCAATACTACTCTAAACAGGACGTAGGGTAGCTACTCCGGCTACCTGAACCTGTATAAATCTTGTGTCTTGTGTCCTTGCGCGTACCTTCGGGTTCCAGATCATGGCGATCCCCACCTTCTACCTTGCTGCGGGTACCTCCCATGGCGGTCGAGAGGTTTAAACACCGACAGCTGGCGCCCACCGTGGGGCCGATCGTCATGATCACCAGCGAATTCGAGGGACCTTCGTCAGCAAAAATCAATCTCTTCAATGCTCACGGCGGCTCGGCGTGATGGCTCAATTCCAGTTCGAGTTCGTTTTGTCAAAAGTCTGAAGCAGAGACCTACTCGGCGTGATTTACATGCACAACGGGATAATTGCGCACCGGCGTACAACACCACCGTGGCTAGCGAAGGCCCGTGCCAACTGCCAGCTCCATCGATCTCATCGTGTCCGTGAGCCAAAGCACGTCGTCTTTGGAAGGCTGCAATTAGATACTGATGTTTTCTGCGACGACTGATCACAGTCCAGCTAGGAATTGGTTTTTTCTTCTCGAGTCCCAGACAGATAAGGGAGAAAGCGTCGCACAGTTAACGAATCCGTGTCGAGGCTGCCATCGTCGGTCAAAGATTCAAAGGAGAGAGCATATTAGTATCAACAAGCACGTCTCAAGATGGAGCTGAGCTGTCACTGTCATGATCTATAGTGCGGCAAGAAAAACAGTTTTGTGAAACTCGCTGCACATGCGTGGCTAAAAAATCAATTCCCTTGAGTTTTGCTATATGCACACGCAAGACTTCAAAATTTTCGCTTGATGCACATGGAAGAGGTACATGAGTACTACTATGTCAACTTCCGGCTGCATCAGCTATGCCGTGCTCCGCGACTACTCATTACCCGGCCGCACGAGCTCTACCTCAACCTCGACGTGCACTGCGAGTACTCGAATCCCGGCTGCAGCGGCTCTACGTCAACCTTGCCGTGCGCCGCGAGTACTCGTCCCCGGCTGCAGCGGCTCTACATCAACTACGCCATGCATCCGACTGCCTCGGCACGTCGCGTGGTTCGACACGTGGCTCGTCGCGCCGCTCGTCGTCGACTCCTCCGCCTCGCGCAGGCTCGTCGTCGACCACTCCGCCTCGCGCAGGCTCATCGTCGACTACTTCAACTACGCCGCGCGTACGGGTGCCTCGGCACGTCGCGCGGCTCGTCACGCGGCTCGTCGCGCCGCTCATCGTCGACTACTCCGGGCTCGTCGTCGACTACTTCGCCTCCGCTGCGCGTCCGGGTGCCTCGGCACGTCGCGCGGCACGTCACGCGGCTCTTCGCGCCGCTCATCGTCGACTACTCCGGGCTCGTCGTCGACTACTTCGCCTCCACCGTGCATCCGGTGCCTCGGCACGTCGCGCGTCTCGTCACGCGGCTCGTCACGTCGCTCGTCGTCGACTACTCTGCGTCGCGCAGGCTCGTCGTCGACTACTCCACCTCGCGCAGGCTCGTCGTCGACAACTCCGCCTCGCGCAGGCTCGTCGTCGACTACTTCGCCTCCGCTGCGCGTCCGGGTGCCTCGGCACGTCGCGCGACTCATCACGTGGATCGTCGCGCGGCTTGTCGTCGACTACTTCACCTACGTCGCGCGTCTGGGTGCCTCGGCACATCGCGCGACTCATCGCTTCTCGTCGACTACTTCGCCTACGCTGCGCGACCGGGTGCCTCGGCACGTCGCACGGCTCGTCACGTAGCTCGTCGCGCGGCTCGTCGTCAACTACTTCGCCTACGCCGCGCGTCCGGGTACCTTGGCACGTCGGGCAGCCCGTCACACGGCTCATCGTCGACTACTCCGTGCGCCGCGACTTCGTCTTGCGGCCACGTTGGCTCTACTTCAGCCACGCCGTGCGTGGTGACTACTTGTCTCGCGGCAACACTGGCTCTACTTCGAGTACGCCGCGCGCCGCCACGACGTCGTCTTCCGATCGCATCGCGTCGACCATTCATCTCGACTAGTTTTCCAAACTAGTCGAGAACGGCAGTCACGCCCCCAACATCTAGTCGGAATCAACTCTGACTAGTCAACTTCAGCAACAACCGTCGCGGCTCCATCGCCGAGCGCCACGGCTTCATCAATAGTCTGCCCAGGCAACAACAGCTAAGTCATTTATTTAAATGATTACTGTTTTCTTTCTTGGCTTGTTCTCCTCATCATGTAGGACTACTTGCCGACTACTCATTTGTGTACGCTTCTTGGCGGGTTTCACGGGAGCTACACTCTGCTGACTACTCTTGGGGTATATCAATCAAGTCACCACGAGTCTACTTCATCAACTCGGGGGCTATCCCAAGGAGGCAGCTTCTAAAAGTCCGCTACGTGTGGCAATCTAAAGTCGACATCTAAAGTCGCATTCTAAAGTCTGCTCCGTGCGGCAACTTAAAGTTGACTCCGGTCACATCTTCACCTGCTCCGGCAGCATACTACGTGTGTAAGCTTCGATGGAACCTAGCTATAAGTGGCCCTCGGGTCCTGGCGACGATGGAACCTAGCTGCACGTGGTATTCGCGCTCTGTACCATGGGTCCAAGTACCCTAAGTACTCGAGCCCCGTACCTTGGGTCTGAAATCCATGGCCCAGGTACACAAGTCGACTCCGGTCGTACCTTCAAGTCCACTACGGTAGCAACCGTACCTTGGGTCTGAAATCCATGGCCCAGGCACACAAGTCGACTCCGGTCGCACCTTCAAGCCCGCTCTGGCGGCAATCGTACCTTGGGTCTGAAATCCATGGCTCAGGTACTCAAGCCCACTCCGGTGGCACAAGTCGACGCTAACGGTCGCACCCAAGCCCACTCCGGTGGCACAAGTCGACGCTAACGTTCGCACCCAAGCCCACTCCGGTGGCACAAGTCGATGCTAACGGTCGCATCCAAGCCCACTCCGGTGGCACAAGTCGACGCTAACGGTCGCACCCAAGCCCACTCCGGTGGCACAAGTCGGCGCTAACGGTCGCATCCAAGCCCACTCCGGTGGCACAAGCCGACTTTGGTCGCAATCTTAAGCCCGCTCCGGCGGCAAAACTATTCGTTTTCTCTGATTTTTTATTCGCTTTGGCTTTCCGGAAAGTGCTTTTCGTTTTTTGCATCTTAAGTCCACCTCGTGTGGCGCAAAGTCGACTACTGTAGTTGCATCTTAAAGTCCGCTGTACTCCTACTAGGACTCGCTCTGTGTAATCCTACTAGGACTCCTGCCTTGTGACCGACTAGGAACCCGCCCCCTGGACTATATAAAGGAGGGCCGGGTACCTAGCCGAACATCCACAATCCCTCTGGGGAACAACACCAAGCGCAGAGCGCAATACTACTCTAAACAGGACGTAGGGTAGCTACTCCGGCTACCCGAACCTGTATAAATCTTGTGTCTTGTGTCCTTGCGCGTACCATCGGGTTCCAGATCATGGCGATCCCCACCTTCTACCTTGCTGCGGGTACCTCCCATGGAGGTCGAGAGGTTTAAACACCGACAAAGACCTTGAAGCCCCGTACAAGTCATGCAATGAAGCAAACTCAACTCCAAAAAGCCAGGGACTTGATCCGAAAGATGACAAACTCCGAGGACCTGACCAGAAAAGTGCTGAATCTTGCAAGACAAGGAGTTATGCCCAATTCGGAGAGAAACTGATGACATGGACCTACATGCAGAAGGGGGAAACATCCAGGAAGCAAGGGAACCGACGTAGAGCAAAGGAGGCCTCGGGCTGGGCCTGGATGGGCCCAGGCCGGCCGGCCCAGGCCGGTCGGCCCAGCCCTGTCCAGGGCCCGTTTGCCCCCTCCTTTGCCCTAGCCGCCATTCGGGCTATTTATAGCCCCCTGACCGAGAGCCACGGATGATCCAATTCGTCATCGGCCGCCGAGGAGCAGAGAAGAGAGGGACACCATCTCGGAGAGGAGAGGGTCGAGCTAGTTGACTAGGGTTTTCCTAGCCGACATGGGAACCTTGCACGGAAGACCACGTCGGAGTTCCCGGAGCTAGAAGCAAGATCAAGGAAGGATCCCGGTGGTGATCTTGTGTATGTATCATTGTTATAGTTGAATTATCAAGTTGAATCTTTTCCTAGCGATCAAGTGTTTCCTCGAAGATTTCGTTTTTCGATCGGCTTTGCTTATTCCAATTCTATTCTCGAGATAGATTACATAGGGTGTTCTTGTAGCCACGGTGGCTAGAGGTACACGCCGGATCTTTCGAAAGAATCTCGACTTGTCTTTTGACTCGCCCTAGACTCCCCGCATGAGTAGGGATACGTTGTGACAGAACGGGGGTTCCGAAAGGCGGATGTTTTTGGATTTGGACGGGAAACCACGATTTAAAGAAGGTTATTATAAGATTCGATTTGCTACTTCTTCTCTTGCTTGTAACTTCAACAAAAGGCTTACCCCGATCTCTCTAGATCGGTTTATCTACCCAATCTTACTTTGTTATCTCCGGTCTTTAGTAGATTATATTAGTTTCGTGTCTTTTACCTAGATGCATTAGGGTTTCTTTTACCGAAGATTGGAGTTACTTGGCTTTACTAGATCAACTTTTGCGTCACACATTTGTTCCACAGATTCGATACCTTGGGTTCACCACTCGAGGGAAGAAGGGTCCCTTGACTACGACGGGAGACTTGTCCACTTGCAAGTCATAAACGAACTTTGATACAACTATTAACCGTCAACAGTTGCCAGATCCAGAATCTAACGCAGGCTAGATATGGCTTGGAATTTAAGTGTTAAATACAGCTTGAAGTTTGAAAAATTGTCATAAACACATGCCAAATACTTGCAATACACAAAGGCATTAGATTCTGATATGGGGATGCAGGTCCTAGTACAATAAATCGACTATCTATGTATTTGTTGACAAATTTCATGAGCACTCAAGGTGAAACCAAATTGGAACATTGAATTCCATAGCTGGAAGCCTGGAGCATTTTTCTTAATCGGGGCATTGCAAATTCGGCAGATTGTTGCTACAATTTTTTCCACACCTAATTTATTAAGAACATTTTTAAAATTTCTCTACCCTGAACATTTTATTTTATGACCAGGCATTTTTTTCTTATGCTAGAACATTGCAAATGGGATTAATTTTTACTAAGGAAATCTGTAGACAAATAAACAGAGTTTTTCGTTCCAAACACATTTCCAAATTAAGGAAGAAGAAAATGCAACTACCTTTATCAGATTGATTATATCTCCATCAAAATCAGAGCCTGATGAATCGCCTTCATCTGAAGTTTTCTCCTGCTCACCAGAACGGATTGGTTGCTCTTTTGCACCACGGAGAACCCACCATGGGACCTTTTGCACTTTCTGAAACTGAAAAACCTTCTGCAGGTCCTTGTACAGATTAGGTAGACTCTCAAGCTGTGGATTTCTAGAAGAACAACATGGAAGGTTTCAGAATCAATGATATGTTCTACTTCCCAGGAAAACAGAATTGGAAGCCCCCAAAACAGAATTGGAGGCGGGGAGGAGACGACGGGCAGACCACGGCGGCGCGGTGGAGGCGGAGACGACGGGCGGACCACGGCGGCGCGGTGGAGGTGGAGACGGCGGCGTGGCGTCGCGGCGTGCGCGGTAGAGCGAAGGTGGCCGGTGGCGGGCGCGGAGCTCACCTTGGTCGGCGGCGGGTGCGGAGCTCACCGCGGGGAGGAGGCCACCGGTGCGCCAAATCCCGGGCGGCACGGGCGGAGTTGTTGCAGGCCGCGCCAAATCGCAGCGTGCGGCGACGTGGTGGTGTTCGGCGGCCAATGCTGGTGGCGAGCGGCCGCCGGCGGGGAGCGCGGGTGGAGGGAGGAGGAGTTGGAGGCGGTGGGGGGAGAATGAGAGGCGCGGGCGATGGGATGCGGTGGCGACGACGAGATTGGATGGGAGCTGCGGGCTATGGGATGGGAGGCGACGTGGGGAGGTAGATGCGGCAGACACGGGCGACGTGGGGAGGCAGACGCGCGGGGGAGGCAGCGAATCACGCATCATTTTTTTGTCTTCCTCTTTTTAGGAGTAGAGATAAGGGCAGAGAGTTATGAATTTTCTAACAACTCCGCTCCGCTGTCCGGTTTCACCAAATTGATGTTATGAGTTTTCGTTTTGCATATTCTTCTTGTGGATGTTGTAAACAAGCTTGTGAATATGTGACTAATGAAAACCTCATGGATTTCAGATGGTGGGACAAACCCGTGCTTCTCCCAATGGCTTTGGTGCAAGTGGGAGTGACCCTCTGCCTCCTCCTCCCAACATGACCATTCAAGAGCAGTTTATGGTCACCCAAACTGAGGTGATGCGGCAGCTCTTGCAAACACAGCAGCAGCTTGCTCAGCAGCTGCAGAACAATCCCCGTGGGGAGAATATGGATGGCCAGCCTCGAGTCACTAAGTATGAGCATTTTTATGCCATGAAGCCCCCGACGTTTGAGGAGGCAAAGGAGCCACTGGCTGCCGATGCGTGGATCAGGGCCATTGAGGCCAAGTTCTTTGTGTTCACCTTGCCCTGCTCAGAAGAGCGCAAGGCCAGCTTCGCTGCCCTCCAACTCCGTGGTGCAGCGTTGATTTGGTGGGAGAATTTCAAGACCATGATTCACGCGGGACATCAAATCACGTGGGCTGAATTCAAACAGGCCTTCAAAGGAACATCACATTCCTAAAGGTCTCATGGATAGAAAGATGAAGGAGTTGCTTGCTCTAAAGAAAGGTTCTAACACGGTGTATCAGTATGCTAAGAAGTTCACTGCCTTGTGTCAGTATGGTGGGCATCACATTGACAACGATGCCAAGAAGATAGAGCGTTTCCGTGATGGGCTACATGGGGATCTCTATGAGAGGCTTAATCTTTATGAGCCTAACAGTTATTAGGACCTTGCGAACAAGGCCATCTCTCAGGAGGATGCCATGTCAAAAGCCCAGAAGGATAGGAAAAGGCAGGCCGGATTCACCGCTACTGGTGGGTCGGGCAAGAAATTCCGCTTTGTCAAGAAGGGTTCTCAGGGTCCTTCCCAGTCATCTTCAACTGGACACTGGAGGGTGACCCCGTCTCAGAACAAGCCGTCTGGGAATTTCCAGTTCCGTAAGGCACAGCAGCAGCCATACAAGACTAGTGCACCCCCAGCCAACAACAATAGCAACAGTGCTACCAAGGACCGTCGCTGCTATAATTGTGGGCAGCCGGGGCATTATATCAATGAGTTCCCAAAACCCAGGCCAAACAAACAAGGTGAAGGCTCAGGTTTCCGTCAGGGAAACCAAGGCAAGAAACTCGCGGTGCAAGGGCAAGAAACTCGCGGTGCAAGTCAAGCAGGGCAAACTCAACTTCACCACCTTGGTTGACGTTCCAGAGGGAGCAGCAGTGCTAACGGGTACATTCTCTATCCGTGATCGCCCCATTAATTTTTTTTTGATTCTGGAGCAACCCATAGTTTCATAAGTGAAAGTCTAGTGGGCAAGCAGGGGTTACATTCTTGTCATACCAAAGAATCTTCCGTAATAGCCACGGCAGGAGGAAGAATCCCCTCCAATACTTTAACTAAAGTTGTACCTTTGCAGCTTGGTAGCAAAACCTTCTTAACCAACCTGATTCATTTGGGATTGGGAGGTCTAGATATAATTCTAGGGATGAATTGGTTGACCCAACATCAAGTTGCCTTGGACATTGCCACAAGGATGGTAGAAATCCATTCCCCTACCAGTGGTCACACCACCTTGTACTTGCCAAAGGCAGAAGGCATAAATCTTTGTTCCTATACTACCGTAACCGTCCAACTAGAAAACATTCCAGTAGTGTGTGAGTATCCAGATGTCTTTCCCGATGACTTGCCTGGTATGCCACCAGACAGAGACGTCGAATTTGTCATAGAGCTGCAGCCGGGCACTGCCCCCATCTCTAAGAGACCCTGTCGCATGCCACCCAAAGAGCTAGCCGAGTTGAAGATTCAATTGCAGGAATTGCTTGATAAAGGGTATATCCGCCCAAGTTCTTCTCCTTGGGGGAATCCCGCTCTTTTTGTGAAAAAGAAAGATGGTAGTTTGCGGATGTGTGTTGACTATCATCCACTCAATGCGGTAACAATCAAGAATAAATATCCGTTGCCCCACATTAATGTTCTCATTGATCAATTGGCTGGTGCCAAAGTCTTTTCCAAGATCGATCTTCGATCAGGCTATCATCAAATCAAGATTCGAGCAAGTGATGTTCCAAAGACACCCTTTTCCACCAGATACGGCCTTTATGAATTTCTGGTGATGTCTTTTGGTCTCACGAACACACCTACCTATTTCATGTACCTTATGAACTCGGTCTTCATGAATGAATTGGACAAGTTCGTAGTGGTCTTCATCGATGACATTCTCATTTATTCCAAGAGCAAAGCCGAGCATGCGAAGCATCTTCGTATTGTCTTGCAGCGATTGAGAGATCACAAACTCTATGCTAAGTTCTCTAAATGTGAGTTCTGGCTGGATAGTGTGAAATTCTTGGGACACACTATTTCCAAGGATGGTATCTCCGTGGATCCTAGCAAAGTGCAGGAGGTCATGGATTGGAAGCCACCCAATTTAGTACATCAAATCCACAGTTTTCTGGGTCTAGCTGGCTATTACCATATGTTTATCCTGGATTTCTCTAGAATAGCTAAACCCATGACTGAACTATTGAAGAAAGGTGTCAAGTTTGTGTGGAGTGAGGAGTGTGACAAAGCCTTCCATACCTTGAGGGAACACTTAACCTCAGCTCCCATATTGACACAACCAGATATGTCAAAACCGTTTGAGGTGTTCTGTGATGCTTCGGGCACTGGTCTTGGTTGCGTGCTTATGCAAGAAAACTGAGTCATTGCCTATGCCTCACGGGCACTTCGACCTCATGAGAAGAATTATCCTACTCATGATCTTGAGCTAGCAGCAGTTGTGCATGCCTTAAAGCTTTGGCGGCATTACTTAATGGGCGATCACTACAATATCTACACAGACCACAAGAGTCTCAAGTATATTTTCACTCAATCTGATCTGAATATGAGGCAAAGAAGATGGTTGGAATTGATAAAGGATTACGATTTGGAAGTCCATTATCATTCCGGCAAAGCTAACGTGGTTGCAGATGCGCTTAGCCGCAAGCATTGCAACTATGCGACGTTAGAGCCGGATAATGAAACTTTATGTGAAGAAATGAGGAAGCTTAACTTGGAATTGGTCGAGCATGGCAACCTTTATGCTGTCTCGATTGAATCTCCTCTCCATGAAAGAATTGCTACGGCTCAACTCATCGATGAAGAGGTTCAGAAAATCAAACAAAGGTTAGAAGAAAGAGATCCCAAGTTTGATTGTTTCCGGAGGGATGACAAAGGAATTGTTTGGTTCGGTCAAAGATTAGTTATTCCCCACGATCAAAACCTAAGGAAGGAGATTTTGGATGAGGCACACCTCTCTAAATTCACCATTCATCCAGGGAGTACCAAAATGTACCGAGACCTTAGGGAAAATTTTTGGTGGTCAAATATGAAGGGTGAAATAGCCGAGTATGTGTCCGGTTGTGATACATGTCAAAGGATCAAGGCTAGTCACCTAAAGACCGCAGGCCAAATGCAACCATTGTCCATTCCTACGTGGAAGTGGGACGATATAAGCATGGATTTCATTGTCGGGTTACCTCTCACGCCCCGGAAGCATGATTCCAATTGGGTAATAGTGGACCGACTTACCAAGACCGCTCACTTCATTCCCGTTCACACTACCTATTCAGCCGAGCGCTATGCGGAAATCTATGTTGATCTCGTAGTGCGCTTACACGGTGTTCCCAAGACTATCTTGTCAGATCGAGGCACTCAATTCATTGCTCGCTTTTGGGCACAAGTGCACGAATCTTTGGGAACCAAGCTAATCCATAGCTCCAGCTATCACCCCCAAACTGATGGTCAGACGGAAAGAGTGAACCAAATAGTG
Source organism: Cenchrus americanus (assembly GCA_947561735.1). Classification (NCBI taxonomy): domain Eukaryota; kingdom Viridiplantae; phylum Streptophyta; class Magnoliopsida; order Poales; family Poaceae; genus Cenchrus; species Cenchrus americanus. The sequence goes on along the minus strand of OX387239.1, from coordinate 100,072,812 downwards.
GAAGACATGTCGAGAGTTTGCGTCATTCATTTTAACAAAGCTTGGGACAAATGCCTAGCCCTAGCAGAGTTTGTTTATAACAATAGTTACCAAGCTAGTTTGAAGATGGCCCCATTTGAAGCCTTGTATGTAAGAAGGTGTCGTACCCCGTTAAACTGGTCACAAGCGAGAGAGCGAACCTTATTTGGCCCCAAGCTAGTACAAGAAGCCGAACAAAAAGTGGGTGTGATTAGAGAGAATTTGAGAGTAGCTCAGATGAAACAAAAGAGTTATCATGACAAAGCTAAAGCTCCCCGACAGTTCGAAGTTGGTAATTATGTATACCTAAAGGTATCTCCAACCAAAGGCGTACAACGCTTTGGAGTAAAAGGGAAATTAGCTCCACGCTATATTGGTCCTTATGAAGTCACTGAGAAGTTTGGTACGGTTGCCTACCGTATTCGACTTCCCGACCGATTGTCTGCACTACACGACGTGTTTCATGTCTCACAATTGAAGAAGTGCGAGCAGATTCCGGAAGCACAAATAATTGATGAGACCAATGCAGAAATAGAATCGGATCTGTCCCTAGCAGAGTATCCAATGAGAGTATTGGATCAAAAAGAAAGACAAACTAGGAGACAAAGGGTGAAGATGTACAAGATACAATGGAGTCACCACACCGAAGAAGAAGCTACATGGGAGACCGAGCAATTTTTAAACACCAAGTACCCCGACTTTCTTCCGAGTCAAACTCGTAAGTGAACTCTCCTCACTTACTCTTGATTTCGAATCTCGGGACGAGATTCCCGTTAAGGGGGGTAGGCTGTAACACCCCGTGTTTTTGCTCAGTGGTGATTTGTGCTAATGATACTCTTAACTACTCCTCTAACTACCCATGAGAACCCTAGGTCAAATCTTGGTCAAAACCCTAGCCTAAAACCCTAGTGCCCCCTTTGACCCTCTTGTGCCAGTCTAGAACTTTGGCACGTTCTCCAAAATTTCACTAAACACTTCAAAATCACCCAATGGGAAAAGTGTGCAGTTTTGCAAGGCACACAACTTTGCTGTTGAGTGGCATTTGAAATTCGAAGTGGAAATTAGTGAAAAATGCAATTGAACACGGTCTGCTCCTGTTCACAGGCACCGAGAAAAGGCCGAGGTTGGCATGCTATTTATGCAAAATCTAGTGATCAAAAACCCTAACAGCCTTTGCAGAAGTTGTAGTGGAATAGATGATCTTCAACTTTGCTATTTTGTGCAAGGTGCACTTTAGTTTCAAAAAGTGGAGAAAATCAATTTTGAAAACCGACTCAGCAAATTGTTTTTGCTCGCGAACGCCGGAGCGCACTCCAAGCGCGACGTCGAGTGCGGCCACGTCGGAGCGCTGCCGTACGTGCCGTACCCGCATCGGGCGCGCACGCCGAGGCGCCGGAGTGACCACCGGTCACCGCGCCGCGTCGGCATGAACTCCCCCGTGACGTTCGTGGCAAGTGGATCGTGCCGGTGGCGCCAATCCACCGGACCGGCGCACCACCCGCGGTGCGCCATTGGCCGCCGGGGCGACGCACGTCGCCGGCCATGCCGTGGCCTTTCCACGCATGCTTGTGTCACCAGCGTGACATCACCCACTCACAAACGACCTTCCCCGACTATAAGTAGACCTTTCTGACCGCTCCTCATGCACGCCCAACCGCCGCCCGAGCTCCGCCGCCCACCATTAGCGCCCCCTCGGTGAGCTCATTGCTCCGCCCACTTCCATGGCCGTCTGAGCATGCCTAAACCTTATCCTTGCACACATCGAGCTTACACACGTGTGTGTTGGCCTAACCGAACGGCCTGCTCACCGGAGCCCGAGCTCCCGCGGTCGCCGCCGGGCAGTCATCGCCGGGCTCGCTCCTCCGCTGGTTCTCCAAGCCCAGGGACCCACCTAACACCTTCCCTAGGACACATGGAAGCTACCTGTGCTGCACATTGTTGAGCTCCGCCCCTCTTCTCACCGGAATCCGAGCTTCTGCGGCCGCGCCACCACCGCTCCGCCGCCGCCGCTCGCCGGTGACATCTCCGGCCGAGCCTCCGCCACCAATCGATCTCTAGTGAGTCCAATCGCACTCCTTGCTCGCCTTTTTGCCTCCCCGAGCCTCACCTCGCCACCGGCGAGCGCGCCGCCGCCGTCGGGGTACGGTGGGGAAGGTCGAGGGCACAAATATGAACTATCAAAAGTTGGCAGGGGTCTGCGTGCAAAATGATTCTTCATCTCTTAAGTGTTTTGGCAGTATCTTGTAAATTCGAGATAAAATCGTAAACAAATCCAAAAATTGCAAACCCAATTTTGTTGTGTTTTGTGTAACTAGAACTACAACTTTTCCAAAGCATGTATATACTTTCGAGTTTTGGTTTTTTCTTGAAAAATTGAAATGCTAAATCACTATATCTATGTTACTGCAAAATCCATACATGATCTTGAGCAGGATTTTGGATATGTTGTGGGAACTAGCATGTTTAGGTTCTGTGCCAAAAGTTTCACAAAGTTACTGAAGGAATATTTTTATATAAATTATCTTGTAATATTGACAAATCTGCCTAGATGATTTTTGTAGCTTAAAATATAATTATTTTTGAGCTCAACTTCTGGCTATTGTCATGTTATGCTAAAATACACCTTTGGTGAATTTACCATGATTTTATCTCTGTTAGAAATATTATTCCCAAATATATGCGTTTTTCTATTCATAAATGTGTATATCAAGATCCACGGAGCTTTAAGTGTGTTTGCTGGTTCTTTAAGCTTGTTTTAGACCAAAGCATGTGTAGGATAAAGTTTGGTCTCATTGCTGTTATATTTATTTTCATATATATTAATCCTTTAAATACTAGCTAGAAATGTTTTTATTTATGTGCATTTAAAATTCAGTGGTGCAAACTAGTTGCTTGCTGTCCAAGGGAGTGTTCCTGGTCATTAGGACCAGTGGGCACTGTTGGGCAAATTTGAAGTGTTATTGGTTGATTAAAAGGGTGCAAACTAGATTAATCTAGTAAAGGAAAAATAGGAAAAACAAACCCCTTCATCCATGAGTTAAGTAAATTAGTTAGGAAAGTAATTTGTGGCACAAGAGTAACTTTTCCTTGCTGTTTGTATTTAAAGTAAATATTCTTTTATAGATGTGCACACAATCACCTTAAAGAGAAAACTAAATAAGCTTTTGATTATCTTTTAAAAGGTAAAATGTTTAAATACCTTTGTTAAGGTGAATATGGCCAAACATGTACTCCTAGTGGCCGTTTAGTACTGTTTCTAAATTAAATTAAATTAATCACCCTCATAATCACTGCATTGCATTCCCCGTGTAGAAGTCACCGACGGTAGCTACACGCTCGTGCCGGCTGACGAGGACGAGGGAGCAGGAGGAGACGTGCACTACGTGACCGTAGAGCAAGACCCGGACCAAAGTCTGGAAGGTTGTCTGTCAGCTTGTGCTGACGAAGGAAAGCCCCGGTTTAATCACTAACCCATGTGTTTACTTTCAATCTTCTAAATTTATCATTGTTATCTTATGTGCATTTACGTTCAGGAGTTGATTGAAACCCTAGTTGCATGATCCTTAAGTACCATGATCTTTTACTAGCATGTTAGGTCGCTAGTTGCTATGCTTTAAGAACAAGTCGAGTGATGTTCATCACTCGCGAGCATAGGATCTTCTTTATGGAATCACCATATGTTTAAATGGATTTCTCATGTGGTAAGAGCATGGGATTTGGGCTCCGGTCCAATGGCTTCGTTGGTTAAGTGTTTGAAAGTACTAAACACTTGTCGGAAATGGGCACGGTAAGCCTAGTACCTAAATGAGGCGGTACGGGGTTTTACTATCACTACTCTTAGGGTTGCGGCCCCAGGCTCGCCACCCGAGTGCATGCGTGAGGCTGGGTGACCTTAGTGGCGTAGCCTAGATAAACCTTGTACTTAAGACTGTGAGCTATTATCCCCAAACCGAAGAATGACGGGAACCGCCTGGTTGGTGAACTCTTGAGGACCATGTGTGGTTCGAGGACCGGTGGATGGTCGCTTCCTTGTGTGATGAGTGAATGACAACGTTGTGTGGACTGATTCTTGGCTAAGTATTGCAAGTGCAGGTTGCGGCTTGTCTCGTGTTGGTGCAGGTGAAGAACAAGCGCGAAAGGTCATTGCCGGTGAGGCCTCCAGGTGTGGAGAAGACAAGTAGGCTTCGTTCAAGGGACCCGGTGGCCAGCGGGGTCAAGTGCAGGCCGCATGGTGGCATGAACAGCAAGATGAAGTCGTGGACGGTTTCTTGGTAGAGCCTCAAAACCAAGGGCGAGCCGAGACTACGTGGGAGCCGAGTCATGAGTGAAGATTGGCGGAGGCTACACCGAGTTCGCGGGGTTTGCAGTGGTTCACCAGAAAACCACTGGGTTACTTGGTTGAGCCACAAAACCGAGGCCGAAGACTCGACGAGGGGGTGCGGCCACCCAGGCCGGTTCAACCGCCCAGGAGGGGCGGTCAGACCGCCTGGGGCCGGTCAGATCTCCCGGGCCGGTCTAACCGCCTGTGGGGGCGGTCCGACCGCCCGACCGCCGCGCCGAGAAGCTTCGAAGCGGAGGACACGCGTCGGGATCGCAAGGCTTGCGTCGAGGCTAAGCATGTTGCGGTCGCCGGGCATCCGTCCGATGGTGAAGACATGAAGACTTCCAAATCCGCCCTCGAGGGGCATGTATCCCTAGTTATTAGTGAAGGGTAGTTTAGTCTTTTGTGTGCCTCCATATATACTCATTGGATGGGTGGATGGCAGCCAACTCTTGGAATCCTAGCTCATTTGTTTTTCCATTTTCGTTCTCCATTTTCCTTAGGATTTTAGAGCACTAGCTTGAGAGCTTCATTTGAGATCTAGAGAGAGGGATGGATGTTTGGGTGGCAAGCTAGACCTTGTACGAACCTTTCATGGCATGTATAGATGGTTCGGCGTTGTTCATCATGGTGGTTTTCCCGTCTCTTTTGTGTTGATTTTCGGAGCTCTTTTTTGGCGGTGTTTTGAGGACGATTTCTTGGGGTTTTTGGTGGGTGTCACGTATGAGGTTCTTGTGCCTCTTTGGCTGGTGACTTTGCCCCCAAATCTCCTTTGAATCGGTCTCGATTTGGTGGTTTCTCGAGTTGGGCGAGTTCTTGACCTGGAGAAGCGATTTCTTCGATTCCTCTTGATTGTGAGCGTTTCGGGTCGATTCCTTTGAGGTAGAGGTTGCCCAGGAGGTAATCCAGCTATTCCCGAAGTTTTGCTACAATCCGTGGAGTGATTCAGGAGATCGGGCGCGAGGAAGTTGAGGTTTGACCCGCGGGTTCGTTTTCTGAAAGGGGCGGTCTAACCGCCCGGCAGGGGGCAGCCTAACCGCCCTGGGTGTTTCCAGGTCGAAGATTTGTTTCGCCGGATTTTCCTCTATGAGTTTGTTCGCCTTGATGAAAGGAGCATCTGGGTGAAATTTGGGGTCGTTCTCGTGCAGTTTGCTAGGTGTTCTTGGTTGGAGTTCGTTCTTCGGGTACGGGAGGTTAGACCGCCCCCGGTAGCCGGTCTAACCGCCCCTAGGCCCCTGGGTGAAGTTTTGGTTTTCGCCAAGATTTTCCGGTAGCTAGCATGGCCTTGACCGGAGATCTTTGTTGGTGAAACCGGGGTGAGTTTTGGTGCTCGGAAGAGGCGTTTCGGAGGATTTCTTGGTTACCAGGTGGAGGAGGTCTAACCGCCCCCTATACCCGGTCTAACTGCCCCCCTCTGGTTAGCCGGCTTTCGAGTTGTTTCCGCTGTCGTTGCTGCGTGTGTGTTGTGGTTGCTGGTAGAGTTTGTTCCTAGGACCAGTAGCACTCTAGTGGCTACGTGGTTTTGGCAAACGGAAGGTAGAAGTGTGGAGCGTGTGATTTCGGGGGTTCGACCGAGCTAGTTCGTCTTGTCGGAGTTTCAATCTCCCTCGAGAAGAATTTTTATCGGCTCCCATTCACTCCCCCCTCTCTGGTCGCCTAATCGGTCCTTCAAGTGGTATCAGAGCCGGTTCGGGTCTTTGTTGACTCTAACCAGTCTAAGATCCAAGGATGGCGTACCAGGAATGGGGTTCGGGTCCTCCACACTTCGATGGCAAGAACTACCAGATGTGGAGCAAGCGGATGGGTGCGTTCCTCCGCGGAAAGGGTCAGATCCTTTGGGATGTCACGGTGGACACAGGCTATGTCCAGCCGATGGACTTCCTCGCTCCAGGATCGAGGGACAAATTCGACGCCAACAAGGCGGTCGACTACTTGTTTCGTGCTTTGTGTCAGCCTGAGTTCGATCGGGTGCACACCGAGCACTTGGTTTGTAGGATTTGGGCGGTGCTGAAGGAGGCTCATGTTGGGAACGCCCGTGTTCGAGCACGGATGTATGCGACCTACCGGAGAGAGTACGAGAACTTCACTCATCTTCCCGGTGAGTCCATCGATGCCTTGTTTCAGAGGTTCACGGTGGTTGTGAACAACATGAGGGCCAATGTGGACGTGCTCCCGTACGATGATCATGATAGAGCGGTCAAGCTCTTACATCGTACGATATGGGGCGGAAAGTTCAAGGCCATTGTGGAGTCGGAGAAGTATGACACTCTGATCGTGAACGAGCTGTTCTCAAAGCTCAAGTCGGCTGAGGTGGATAGGGGCATGACTGCCAAGCTCGAGGGTCCGACTGACTCCCATAGTCTCGCCCTCGTTGGTGGTTCCAAAGGAAAGGCTAACTCTAACCCATCCACCAGGATGTTCTCTTTCTCCTCTTTGATGTCTATGCCAGATGATGAGTTCGACGAGCTTGGAGAGGACGAGCTGGCGCTCCTGACGAGGCGGTTCGAGAGGCTGCACGAGAACCGCGTGAACATGAGGAGGAACATGAGAACATGCTTCCAGTGCGGCAAGCCAGGACACTTCGTCGCCGACTGCCCGGAGAAGGCCGAGAACAAGGACAGCTACAAGCACAAGCCGAGGATGGACGGCAAGTACCGTTCGAGGTGCGACCACAAGAACAAGCAGAAGAACAAGTACAAGGACGAGCGACGATCGAGGAAGAAGGGGAGCCGAGGCAAGGCCCGAGCGATGGTGGGAGCGAGCGACGTCGACTCCAGTTCCGCGTACTCCACCTCAAGCTCGAGTAGCAGTGAAGACGAAGGTGATCGTCGCAAGAACAAGAAGTCGTCCAAGAACCTGAGCGGGCTGAGCTGCTATGTGAGAGACGGCTTCTGCACCATGGCGCTGAGCTCCGGCAGCAAGAAGAGCACACAGAGCGACTCGGACTCTGAGTCCGACGACGAGGTGCGTGATGAACTTCCCTTCTTGCGCCAGGAGAATGAGAGGCTTGGCTCCTTGCTTGATAACTGTGATGACATGCTTAGAGAGGCCAAGAAAATGATAAAAGAGCTTAGGGCTTCACTCGAGGATGCTAGGACTAGATTGGCTGAGCTAGAGACACAGGTGCTTGATAGCAAGCTTGAGATTGATTCCCTTAAGGCTAGCCCTGTTGTTTCGGATGAGGTTGATTGTGCTGATTGCTCCATATTCCTTGCAGATCTTGCTTTGTTTAAGGAGAAGCATGCCTCCAAGTGTGAGGAACTAAATGTGCTTAGGGTTGAAGTGGCTGAGCTTAAGTCTAGACCTGCTTTGCTAGGTGCTTGCACTTCTTGCCCTGTTTTGCATGCTAAGATTGATGAGATGTATGCTTACACTAGTTCACTTGAGGCTAAATTGAAGGAACCCATGCCTACATCATGCTCTACCTGTGAAATGCATGCTTTGAAAAATTTGGAACTTGCACATTATGTTGATCGTTTGCAGGATGAGAATGATGACTTGAGAAAGTTGATGGGTTGGTTGTCTGGTCATGAGCCTCAGTTGAGGATGATGATCGAGGCGTTTAAGAGGCAGGATGGTGAGGGTCTTGGGGCAAACAAGGTTGGTGAGGGAAGTGGAGAGAATATCCCAGAGCCACCAAAAACCCACCACAAAAATGATTTCCCTCCAAAACCCAACCATCTTAGGAACCGACTAGACACAACCCCAGCTCCACCTATATTTCCTACACCCACAAATGGTCTCCGAAGGCCTATCAAATTTGTGAGCACTTCCGGGAAAGTGTTCTTTGGGAAAGTGAGTGAAAAGGCTAGTGAGGAGAAATCGGTGGAGTTGAGTGGAGAGAAACCAAACGAGCAGCCCCAATCCAAGCCTAAACCTAAGCTTGTGAGATTCCGTTGTGGCCATTGTGGGAAAGAGGGTCACAAGGATGAGTTTTGCTTCAAGAGGAAGCGGGAAGAGAGAATGGCAAAGGAGTGGGCGAACAAGGATAGGTACAACCCTTCCCATGGTGTACCTAAGCCTCGTATGCCACTGCCCAGGGGTAAGGCTGTTGTGAGAAGTGTTCCGGCATGGGGAGATGCGAGTTCCCGCAGCCGAGGAGCAGTTCTAGAGGGGGCGGTCAGACCATCCTGGCTAGGCGGTCAGACCGGCCCAGCCCAGAGGAGGGCGGTTAGACCGGCCTGGCTAGGCGGTTTAACCGCCCCCCCCCTGCACTCCGGGGCGGAGTGGTTTTCGAGGTGGTGAGTCGAGAGGTTTCGGTGTCCGGAGGTGGAGTTGCCGGTGGTTGGTCCGGAGAGACAAGCGGGTGGTCGGTTGCTAGGCATTCTCCCCCTCGAGTTCACTACGGGGATGGGAGGAGTCGTAGCTTTGAGAAGGAGAGGAGGGACGGTCCACGGGTTGTCTTCCGTGGTTTTGGTCCTCCTCCGGGCAAGTGAGGGGGTGGTTTCCTCGGAGTGGTTACCGAGGTGGTGTTCGTGGTGGTAGTTATGGTAGGAAAGATGGCTTGATGTGTGCTAACCCCACTTTCGAGCAAATGGCTCGGCACTGGTTTCACTCTTTTGGTACTAACCCCAGTGCTGAGTCGTTTGTTCGCTCACGTTCTTATTTTTGAATTTCAGGTGGGAGACTTGAAGAACATTTGGTTGATTGACTCCGGTTGCTCGAGGCATATGACCGGGAGACAGGGGGTGGTTCTCAAGTCTCGTCCCGTGGTGACGAAGAGGTACATCACTTTTGGGGACAATGGGCGTGGGCGTGTGCTTTCGAAGGTGAAATAAAAGTGAGTGACAAGATCACTGCGAGGCGTGTTGCTCTTGTTCAATCGCCGGGGTACAATTTGGTTTCGTGTCCCGGCTTGTTGGATGAGGGTTTTGAGGTGTTGTTTCGGCTAGGTGGTTCTCGGATTGTGGACTCTCGAGGGGACCTTGTCCGTATGGTCGTTCCCGAGGGTCAGGTGTTTCGTGCTGATTTTTCTCAGTCTTCTGGTGTGGAGCGTTGTTTCTTGGCTGGTTCTTCGAGTGAGTTGTGGAAGTGGCATAGGAAGTTGGGTCACTTGAGTTTTGACCTTTTGTCACGCTTGAGTAAACTCAATTTGGTCTGAGGATTGCCACGGTTGAGGCTTGAGAAAGAGTTGGTTTGTGCTCCGTGTAGGCATGCCAAGATGGTGGCCTCTTCTCACCCGCCTCTCACCTATGTGATGACTGAGCGTCCATGCGAGCTGCTCCATATGGACCTTATTGGCCCAGCTCGTGTGCGATCTGCGGGTGGGAAGTGGTATGTCCTTGTTGTGGTGGACGACTATTCTCGGTATGCGTGGGTGTTCTTTCTTGAGGATAAGGGGGAGACGTTTGGTTTTGTTCGAGATCTAGTCTTGAGGTTGAGGAACGAGAGGCACGGAGATGCCATACGAGCTATGCGCACTGATAATGGCTCGGAATTCAGGAACTCTCATTTTTAAACCTTTTGCCATGACTTGGGTCTTGAGCACCAGTTTTCGAGTCCGTATACGCCTCCCCAGAATGGTGTTGTGGAAAGGAAGAATAGGACCTTGTGCGAGATGGCTCGGACGATGCTTGATGAGCATAGGACTCCGAGGAGGTATTGGGCTGAGGCGGTGAATACCGCATGCTATGTGTCGAATAGGATATACCTCAGAGTGCACAAGAAGAAAACATGCTACGAGTTGATGCATGGTCGCACACCCAAGGTGAGTCACTTCCATGTCTTTGGTTGCAAATGTTTCATTCTGAAGAAAGGCAGGAAGTTGGATAAGTTTGAGGCTAGGTCTGTCGATGGCATTTTCTTTGGTTATGCATCTCATTCTAGAGCATATCGTGTGCTCAATCTTGAAACTAACCAAATCGTGGAGACTTGCGAGGTAACCTTCGACGAGACAGAGCCACGTAGTCACCTTGTCTTTGAGTGTGCAGGTGATGATGAGCTGGGCGAAGAGATCTTTCAGGAGGAGGAGCAATAACATGGAGATGATGAAGATGGTGGTGCGGTGCCCCCGGCTGAACATGTACCCACTACTTCGACTACGATGATGGATGGACCCTCTGCTACACCTACAACGACAAATCAAGAATGAGATGAAGCTGATGTTGAGGGGGAGGTAGCATCGAGGCGAGAACCTCCCCGGCGAGTACAAGTGGATCACCCAGCTTCGAGGATCATCGGCGACATGAATGAACGCACTACACGGTCGAGGGTTCGAAACAACTCCCATTTCGCTCATGCTGCATTTGTCGCTACTTTTGAGCCCAAAGACATTGGACACGCACTATCTGATCACAATTGGGTTAATTCGATGCATGAGGAGTTGGAGAACTTTGAGAGGAATCAGGTGTGGGAGTTGGTTGACCCTCCCCCAGGGTGTAAGCCGATTGGTACAAAGTGGGTGTGGAAAAACAAAGATGGAGAGAAAGGAGAAGTTGTGAGGAACAAGTCGAGGCTTGTTGCTCAGGGGTTCAGTCAGAAGGAGGGGATCGACTACGAGGAGACCTTTGCTCCCGTAGCCCGTTTGGAGGCGATTAGGATCCTTCTAGCCTTTTCCGTGGCTAAAGGGTTCAAGTTGCACCAAATGGATGTGAAGAGTGCTTTCCTGAATGGTTGCTGGAGGAAGAGGTGTATGTGAGGCAGCCTTCGGGGTTTGAGAGTGAGAAGTACCCCCACCGGGTGTACAAGTTGAGGAAGGTGTTGTATGGGTTGAAGCAGGTGCCTAGAGCTTGGTATGGCAGGTTGAGGGGGTTCTTGTTTGAGAGAGGTTTTGAGATGGGGAAGGTCGATCAGACCTTATTTTTGCTGAGGCAGGGCAGAGATATCCTGATTGTGCAGGTGTACGTGGATGATATTGTCTTTGGTGGCTCGTCTAACTCTCTTTTGCAAGGTTTGCAGATGATATGAGCAGGGAGTTTGAGATGAGCATGATGGGTGAGTTGCAGTTCTTCCTCGGGCTACAAATCAAGCAATCAAAGGAAGGAACATTTGTGCACCAGGCTAAGTACACCAAGGACATTGTGAGGAAGTTCAAGATGGAGGACTCCAAGGCTATGACGACGCCGATGAGTACGACTACAGCTCTTGATGCGGACGAGGAAGGTGAACACGTGGACCAGAAGGAGTACCGGAGCATGATCGGGTCACTCCTCTACTTGACGGCGACGAGGCCGGACATACAGTTCTCGGTGTGTCTGTGCGCTTGTTTTCAAGCGTCTCCGAGGACTTCGCATCGGCAAGCGGTGAAGCGAATTTTCAGGTACTTGCGTCACACTCCCGACTTCGGCCTTTGGTACTCCGCGTCCTCTTCTTTGGCGCTTCATGGTTTTTCAGACGCGGATTTTGCCAGATGTCGGTTGGATAGGAAGTCCACTTCTGGGACTTGCCGGTTTTTGGGTTCTTCTTTGGTGTCTTGGTCTTCCCGTAAGCAGTCGAGTGTTGCTCAATCCACGACCGAGGCCGAGTATGTTGCCGCTGCTAGTTGTTGCTCTCAGCTCCTTTGGATTTCATACAACATGAGTGACTTTGGTGAGGAGTATACCCATGTCCCACTTCAATGTGATAGCACCAGTGCCATAAGCGTTGCAAAGAACCCAGTGCTCCATTCCAAAACCAAGCACATAGAAGTGAGGTACCACTTTCTGAGAGACAACGTAGAGAAAGGAAAGATAGCTTTGATCCATGTACCCACACATGACCAACTAGCCGATATTTTCACCAAACCCCTAGATCAAGCAACTATCACTCGTTTGCGGGGGGAACTTGGTGTGTGTTTGATTTCTTGAGTTGGGTGTGTGGGAGCTCTCTTTGTAGCATATGTATAGCTTTCTTTTGTGCATTTCTTGCATTTGGCATTGCATATGTAACATGATGTATAGGCATCCTTGTATCTTAGATTGCATGCATTTTGTATCATATGCATTGGATAGGAAAAGCTTCTCCTATATACATTGTGCACCATGGGTTGCTATATATGTTCTTGTGAGCTTGTTTGGTATGCTATGGTTAGTTTGGCTTAGCTCTTGATGATCTTGATGAATGATCCATGGTTGATGGCTAATTTTTTGAAAAATGTCACATATATGCTCTCTCATGTGTAAATGCCTTTATATGATCTTGACATGTTTTAGTGGCTTTGCTATGCTTAATTTGTGGTTGGATAGCTAGTTTATTGATCATATGGGGCCAAAGGCTCATTTGCCATCATGAATGTTTAGCCCTCTTGTTTTATCTTGTGGAGGGGCATAAGTTCCTTTTTGTCGCAAAGACATTTCATGTACCAATTATAAATCTGAAAATGAAATGAAAAATGCTTGGAAAATATGCTCCCATGTCATATGTGCTGAATTTAATTTGCTTTGGGTGCTAAACCGTTGCATGATGCCTACCAATGAGAAGTCTCATACATAGAAGTAGGCACATGGCTCGGTAGCTTTGACATGACATGAGGTGCTTGTGAGTGTTTATGATGGTCTTATGATTAGAATGGCTGTCTTAGCATGAAGTTTGAGTGGCTTTGCCATTTTGATATGTTTTGCTCATGTTTAGGTATTTGCTTATGAGAGAGTAACTTTTCGCAAAATTACTCAAATCCTTTTTAGCCTTGTCCAATGGTTGTGAAACTTGGTGATCACGTAGTTAAGGTCATTACGAACCGTCGAGTATCTAACTTGCTCATTTGGACTTGTGTAGCTCCTTGTGATGAATTTTGTATATTTGAGAAGCTATATGTTGAAAGTTTTCGCACTTTGCCTTGATTCATGCATTGTCAACAAGGGGGAGAAGTTTGTGCATGCTTTGGGCACCTGGGAGTGTTTGGAAGGTGTTCCAATTGGTTCGGGCAATTTTTGGCCAGTTTGGTGCAGGGCCGGTCTCTTGGGGCGGTCTAACCGCCCCCAAGGCGGTCAGTTGTGGCACAGGCGGTCTAACCGCCCTGTACGGGCGGTCTAACCGCCCTGGCGCAGTGAGCGGTGTTTTTTCTCTTTGTTGCATTCCCGCGTTGCATTGCCTGCATTTGTTCGGGGCGGGTGTGCTTTGGCTCGGGGGGGAGCTTGCATATGTGCAGGGGGGAGCTCTTTGTGGTGTTCGAGCTCTGTTTCGGTGGTTTGCGCTCTTTGCTTGAGCTGTGTTTTGTCTCGGATGTGTCAAGCCGTTGCCCTTGCCTAAGGGGTCCGAGACTTGTCTTCTTCAAGTGATCTTGCTCTTTGCCTTTCTTTGGCTTTCGATCGCTTGTTGAGGTTTCTTTTTATTTGTTTATTTTCTTTTCCTTTTCTCTTGTGTTACTTCATGTGAGTGTGTTGTCAATGCACTCATCAAGGGGGAGATTGAGGACCATGTGTGGTTCGAGGACCGGTGGATGGTCGCTTCCTTGTGTGATGAGTGATTGACAACGTTGTGTGGACTGATTCTTGGCTAAGTATTGCAGGTGCAGGTTGCGGCTTGACTCGTGTTGGTGCAGGTGAAGAACAAGCGCGAAAGGTCGTTGACGGTGAGGCCTCCAGGTGTGGAGAAGACAAGTAGGCTTCGTTCGAGGGACCGGTGGCCGGCCGGAGTCAAGTGCGGGCCGCATGGTGGCATGAACAAGCAAGATGAAGTCGTGGACGGTTTCTTGGTAGAGCCTCAAAACCAAGGGCGAGCCGGGACTACGTGGGAGCCGAGTCATGAGTGAAGATTGGCGGAGGCTACACCGAGTTCGCGGGGTTTGCAGGGGGTTCACCGTAAAACCACCGGGTTACTCGGTTGAGCCACAAAACCGAGGCCGAAGACTCGACGAGGGGGTGCGGCCACCCGTGCCGGTTCAACCGCCCAGAGGGGCGGTCAGACCGCCTGGGGCCGGTCAGATCTCCCAGGCCGGTCTAACCGCCCAGGGGGGCGGTCTGACCGCCCTGACCGCCGGCGCCGAGAAGCTTCGAAGCGGAGGACACGCGTCGGGATCGCAAGGCTTGCGTCGAGGCTAAGCATGTTGCGGTCGTCGGGCATCCGTCCGATGGTGAAGACATGAAGACTTCCAAATCCGCCCTCGAGGGGCATGTATCCCTAGTTATTAGTGAAGGGTAGTTTAGTCTTTTGTGTGCCTCCATATATACTCATTGGATGGGTGGATGGCGACCAACTCTTGGAATCCTAGCTCATTTGTTTTTCCATTTTCGTTCTCCATTTTCCTTAGGATTTTAGAGCACTAGCTTGAGAGCTTCATTTGAGATCTAGAGAGAGGGATGGATGTTTGGGTGGCAAGCTAGACCTTGTACGAACCTTTCATGGCATGTATAGATGGTTCGGCGTTGTTCATCATGGTGGTTTTCCCGTCTCTTTTGTGTTGATTTTCGGAGCTCTTTTTTGGCGGTGTTTTGAGGACGATTTCTTGGGGTTTTTGGTGGGTGTCACGTATGAGGTTCTTGTGCCTCTTTGGTGGTGACTTTGCCCCCAAATCTCCTTTGAATCGGTCTCGATTTGGTGGTTTCTCGAGTTGGGCGAGTTCTTGACCTGGAGAAGCGATTTCTTCGATTCCTCTTGATTGTGAGCGTTTCGGGTCGATTCCTTTGAGGTAGAGGTTGCCCAGGAGGTAATCCAGCTATTCCCGAAGTTTTGCTACAATCCGTGGAGTGATTCAGGAGATCGGGCGCGAGGAAGTTGAGGTTTGACCCGCGGGTTCGTTTTCTGAAAGGGGCGGTCTAACCGCCTGCAGGGGGCAGTCTAACCGCCCTGGGTGTTTCCAGGTCGAAGATTTGTTTCGCCGGATTTTCCTCTATGAGTTTGTTCGCCTTGATGAAAGGAGCATCTGGGTGAAATTTGGGGTCGTTCTCGTGCAGTTTGCTAGGTGTTCTTGGTTGGAGTTCGTTGCTGGGTACAGGAGGTTAGACCGCCCCTGGTAGCCGGTCTAACCGCCCCTAGGCCCTTGGGTGAAGTTTTGGTTTTCGCCAAGATTTTCTGGTAGCTAGCATGGCCTTGACCAGAGATCTTTGTTGGTGAAACCGGGGTGAGTTTTGGTGCTCGGAAGAGGCGTTTCGGAGGATTTCTTGGTTACCAGGTGGAGGAGGTCTAACCGCTCCCTATACCCGGTCTAACTGCCCCTCCGGTTAGCCGGCTTTCGAGTTGTTTCCGCCGTCGTTGCTGCGTGTGTGTTGTGGTTGCTGGTAGAGTTTGTTCCTAGGACCAGTAGCACTCTAGTGGCTACGTGGTTTTGGCAAACGGAAGGTAGAAGTGTGGAGCGTGTGATTTCGGGGGTTCGACCGAGCTAGTTCGTCTTGTCGGAGCTTCAATCTCCCTCGAGAAGAATTTTTATCGGCTCCCATTCACTCCCCCCTCTCTGGTCGCCTAATCGGTCCTTCAACTCTTAGTGAGGGCACCTCCCGTGTATTTAGGTCCACCTTGCAAGGTTATGAATCAATCGATTGTCGGCCTCTCACCGTCATCTGAGACTACTTACCCGACTGGCCATGATATCCCTTTATGATGGAACTTTGTGAAGATCATTACTTTGATTAATTGTTTGTACAACTTTGAGTGCAATAGTTGCTTAACTAGTAATGAATACTTCTACTAGAACATGAGCTAAAATGTGAAAGTATGGATTCACTACTTAGTAGCTTTTTGGCAAACAAACCCACTAGCCAAAAGCCTTGCATGATTAGAGGTAAAGTATTTCTTTTAGACGGGTAAGTCTTGCTGAGTATTAGTATACTCAGCCTTGCTTTATAAATGTTGTTTCCAGGTAATGCATGTGATGTGTGGCCCGGAGAACTTCCACCCGGCTGGGAGCTGGAATGGGTGGATGACGAGGAGTGATTGCATCATGGACAGGCCTCCTATGATGTGATCGTATCATGTAGTTATCTTCCGCTGTTTTCAATTAACTCTGAACTATTTACTTTCATGTCAAAGAACTATGTTTGTAATAATGGACCCTACGGGGATTTGATGTTAATTTGTAAGGCACTCTAGACTCTCCTTCGTGGGAGTTTTAATGCATACGTTCGATCCTCTCTGTGATTTCAATTGATTTACCGGGCGTATTATCGCTTAATGACCAAATGGAGTGGTTTAGGCGATAGTACGGAATTATCTCGGGTGGGGTTGTCACACACATGCAGAAGGGGGAAGGATCTAGAAGACTCAAGAACCGACACCAGGCAA
This sequence comes from Cenchrus americanus, assembly GCA_947561735.1. Taxonomy (NCBI): domain Eukaryota; kingdom Viridiplantae; phylum Streptophyta; class Magnoliopsida; order Poales; family Poaceae; genus Cenchrus; species Cenchrus americanus. Next base: position 100,056,341 of record OX387239.1, on the reverse strand, counting down.
AGCAGGTCGTCGGCTGGGCCGAAGTGGGCCCAGGCCAGCCGACCTAGCCCAGTTTGGGGCCCAGTCGACCCCCCCTTTGACCTAGCCGCCATTCGAACTATTTATAGCCCAAGGCCAAGAGACACGCATCAACTCATTCTTCATCGGTCGTCGAGGAGCAGAGAAGAGAGGGACACCATCTCGGAGAGGAGAGTGTCAAGCTAGTTGACTAGGGTCTCCCTAGCTGACGTGGGAACCTTGCAAGGAAGACCACGTCGGAGTTCCCGGAGCTAGAAGCAAGATCAAGGTAGGATCCTGGTGGTGATCTTGATTCATGTATCATGTAATGTTGAATTATCAAGTTGCAATCTGATTTCTAACGATCAAGTGTTTCCCCTACGTCTTTGATTTCGATCGGCTTTTCGTATCTTAAGATCTATTCTCGAGATAGATCACCAAGGATGTTCTTGTAGCCGTGGTGGCTAGAGGTGCATGCCTAACCTTCCGAAAGATTTCAACTTGTCCTTGGACTCACCCTAGACTAACCCGCATGAATAGGGGTGCGTTGTGATAGAACAGTGGCTGCAAAAGGCGGGCGTTTTCGGAGTCGGACAGGAAACCATGGTTTAAAGAAGCTTTTTATGAGATTGAACTTGTTACTTCTTCTTTGCTCGGACCTTCAACAAAGGCTTGATCCAATCTCTCTAGATTGGTTTATCTATCCCCCTCTATCTCTTGCTACCTCCGGCTTTCATAGATTAGATTCGTTTTCATGATGTTCTTTGAGATTAGATGCATAGGTTTCACCTCTTGAAGATCGAAGTTTCTCGGCTTTATTAAATCAACTCTTGCATCACACATTTGTTCCACGGATTTGATACCTTGGGTTCATCACTCGAGGGAAGAAGGGTCCCTTCACTACGACGGGGGACTTGTCTGCTTGCAAGTCCACTTGAAGTTTAATACGATTATACACTGTCAACAGCCGTCCACATCGCCTATAAACCCCCATAGCTGCCTCTGTGTCATTTTTCACCCTAGTAAGCACCAGAGCTACCGCCCTAGCTTGAACCCTATCCAAGGACGTCGCCTTCGATCTGCTTCGTCGTTGCCCTTCCTCCATCAAAGAGGCCACCAGGAGAATCATGTGGAGGTGAGGAGAATTCCTGTGCTGTTGTCGTGCACTCCCAAGCCTGCTCTCGTGCGCACGAGCTCACTGGAGTTGCCACGTCGTCGCCGTCCGCCTCACCGAGCCGTTTGTCGCCGTTGTCACCCAAGTGTCCTAGTGCTCAAGATCACTTTATCAAGTCACAAGCTTCATCCCAGTCCAAACTGTGTCGCAACCCGAGCCCCCTATCTCGAGATAGAGCTAGCTCGCCGGATCTATCCGTGCGTCGCCGCTCGCCGGCGTGTCCTTCGTCACCTATCCTGCCGCAAGCGCCGCCAACCGTCCATTCCAAGATCAGCGGCCCAGATCGCATCTGGGCTGAGTCAAACCAGCAGAGTACCGGTCAACCCGTCGTGTGCCGCCACTTTTTCATAAGAGCCCCCCCCCCCATTTCGAGGTTTTTCAAGCTAGTCCTCCCGTAGTTCAAATGTAATTACATGTAGGTCCTTTTATTTATGTTTAGCCCCTGATCTTTCTAGGTTTCACGCCAGAGATCCAACCCTACATTTTTGCGCCATATACCTTGTGTTTTTCCGTGGAATTAGACTTTACCCGTGGGTTCTTTCAGTTAGACCCCTGGAAGCTTAGTTTTTCTGCAGATAAGCCTTATACCTTGTTTAGAGCATATCTTCACTGTTTTAAGTCTGTTTTTAGCGTTCTTTATAACCACGTGTTCGTCTCGATGAGTAGCTTAGCTTGGTGTTGTTTTTGTTTCTATTTGCAATGAGTTGTGTATTGTTTATTATTTTATTGCACTGCCACTTTGCATGTGAATGTGTGATGCGTAGAGAACTAGCATTTCGATGGATTTCCTGAAGGTGAAGACTTTGAAGACTCTGAGCAGTTTCCACTTGTGGTAGGCAAGTGTCCTTGGTAATACCCGTTATCCTATATAAACATGCATTTAATCAATTTACGTATTTGTTGCTATGCATTAATTCTGATGGGTTCTATTAAGGATGGTGACTAATATATCTTGACCATTAACTTGTAACCGGATTGCTTAATTAATATTGATGGTAGATGTTGCTTAGTTTGCTCAACTCGGTTGGTGATAAATAGTGTGATACTCAATTATGCTCTATGTTTCATTGTTCGTACATGGTAATTTAATTGCAAGCCCACATGCTTAATTGGAACATGGAGAACCACCAGGACAACTGTGTAACCACAAGGCTATATGACTCTGGCTTGGCTGAATAATTAGAAACCTTGATGTTGTAGTGATCTTACCTGAAAGGGGCAAAAGGGGAGGCATTAATGGGGTATAGACCTACTCTAGTGGAGAGTTGGGCTTTGCTAAGACACGGTGCCCGCTAGGGAGCTTTATGTGCTTCGACCTGAAACCTAGTGGGTTGTTGCACATTAGAAAATCTTTGTAAAGGCCTCGTAGTGTCCCTATGCAATCACACCTTGGAGTGTGGTATGATGTCTGATCGGCATCGTGTGGTTGGGTTCAAAGTTCTTTCGAACTTTTATGTGACTTGTGGGTAAAGATGTACAACCTCTGCAGAGTGTAAGATAATCGATTGGTTGTGCTCACAGTCATGAGCAGCCTGGACCCTCACAATTAATCTATCGGAAGATTAATTTAAATTTTTTATTTACTTTATGTTTATGATGATGATCTTTTACATTAATGGGATGTTATACACTTATACTTGCCAGTAAATAGATGCTTAATACAATTTTGCCTACTAAAATGCTAACTACTTTAAACTCATCAGCCTACCACTTATACAACCTTGCATATTTATTATGTTATTGTCCTCTTGCTGAGTACGACATGTGCTCACGCTTGTTTATTTATTGCATCTTCACAACCCGGATTGCTGCTCAAACTTGAAGATATTTGAGGATTTCCCTGGTGTTTCCGACGAGTTCTAGGCGAGTGTGCCACCAGTCAGATGCCTGTGGAGACGGCCTATTCTGCCGCTAATACTCACTTTCGCTTCATTTATGAGACTTTCGGTCATGTAATAATGTTATATACTTTTTATATGCTTTGACACTGCTTTTGGTATTCACTGAGTCGTTACACGTGTGTAATTTGATCCTGGTGCACATGTAACTTATGCATCTTGTTTTGCCTTTAAAACTAGGTGTGACATAGGATGAGTAGGATCTGAGGCCTGAGTTGCTGCCAGGTCCTCTTGCAACACGAGGTGTTGGATGGTAGTGGAAGGGGTAGCTTGATGGTGCGCAGCCACTTGAGGCATCTCAGAGCCTAGAACTCCTCCCAGAAGCCACTGCTAATGCTGGGAGAATAACACCGAATATCCGATGAGGATTCTCTTGGATGTGGAGCGGGCTGATCTTGTTGTCGAACTATAGATAACCTCCCAGGAATGGTGTCATGATCTCCAATGTAGGAGGCTCCTCCCAGGTCCTAGCAACTAAGTCGAGCACGACCTCGAAGGCGTGCTTCTGGGGAGCAGGATCTGCGATGGGGGTGGCAGGCAGAGGTAGCCGAGATGGTGTCAGCTGCATCTCGAGATCTGGCAGGTTGCTACAGCCACAAGTCAGAGTGGAGCAAACTTGGGGGCACCCCTGGAACACCGGTGGTGGCATGACCACCATTGTGATCGTGCACATAGGAGCTTCGGAGAGGCGCAGATGGGGATCCTCTATGGTGACCTGCAGACCCCCCCCCCTAGCTGGGAAGATGGGCCTCCTTGAGAGGTAGCGGTACTACAGCCTGCTTGTAGTCATTTCCACTATCGTCGATGTGGGAAAGGATCGACCGCTAGTGTAGGGAGGTGGCGGATGTTGCTATATGCGACCACCACTATTGGATCTCCTGCGCTGGGTGGCTTGGAGATCTAGTTCTTCGAGCCTGATCTAGGTGAGTAGATCTGGGGGGATCCTAGATGCCGGTGACGTAATGTCCCCACGAAGTCAGAGGGGTGAGCCGTGAAGGGGGTTGGTTGCGGGGCAAACGAGCTCCTATTGCTGGATGAGATTTGGAAAGATATGAGGATTGTCGATGCACACTGTTTCTGTGATTAGATTCATCATGGTGGATGAGATGCGCCCTGGAAGGGTGGATATGAGGAGGATTGGGGAGAGGAGATGAAGGAGGCCATGGTGTAGGTGAGGGATCCATGTGGTAATGGTGGGTGTGGCGGGGTGAATCTGGGTGGCGGAGGAGGGGGGAAACCTGGTGGAGTGCAGAGGCCGGGTTGGGGTAGGATGGGGAATGGTGGTGTAGAGGTTGAAAGAGGGGTAGGCATAGGATGTGTTTCCGGTTGTGTTGTTTGTTGGGGATTCAGTGGCTCTTGGAGGTTGTTGACATTGGTGTCATGCGATGTGGCATTGTAGTCAGAAGTCCCATACTTGCGAGAATAGCTTAAGCCCAGAGTTGGAAAGTTTCATATTTATAGGCGCACCCGGGATGAGTGGTTGACAAATATCTGGTGCTAGGGCATACATGAGGATTTCTGAGGTGCCTTCTTCAATAACATTTTTCCCTTGTCATCTTGAATGTGTAGATTTGGGGGATATTTAACTTCTTCAATGATGTTTTTGCCCTTGTCATCTTGAACGGGTATAAGGGGCGAAACGGCCGGCCAACCGGCTGGATGTAGAGACTAAGAGAGCAGAGGAGGAGGAAGATGAGAGGTTGAAGATGAACCTAACGTGGGTCCCACCCACCAGTGGCAGGGGAGGGTAGAACATGGTAAAGATAGAGGCATTTTGGTCATTTCACCCTCTCAATCCACGGTAGCATGCGGACCTGGCGTGCCACGTCAGCCAAAGTGGCAAATTTGTTGCCTCGCATGAACGAGAGTGGCAAATATGTAGGAACTGATCTAAAAGTCCCATCTCAAGGAGCGCCAAACCTAAAAGTGGCAAATAGTAATATCCCAGATTTGGGATGCTGATGTTGATGGCCATGGGATTGAATAGCTAAAGCTCCAGGAAAACTTCTTAAAGGAGGCACCACTGGCTGAAGAGGACTTGTAAACAGTAGAACAAGTGCTAAACAGTAGAACAAGTGGGAAAGAGAAGATCTAAAGGAAAGCAAGATGATCAGGCAAGATCAACTCAATAAATCAAAGAAAGAGATCTAAGAAAAAGAGAAGAAAAGTTGGGTACGACATACGCCTATAACTACTCAGAGCTCTCCCCAACTTGTTTGTAGAACTTCTGTCTTTTAATTGGCACTGAACCTAATAAATGAGGAGCTAAACATCTGACAATACGAATTAATACTAGATACAAGACATCATGTATTTAACTCACAAATTCTAGAAAAAAAGTGGTTTAAAACATAAAAGGATTGCCAGGCCTACCGAATATAGCCCATTAGCAGCCAAATAAGTGGGATAGAATGGCAATGCTAATATGAGGGGTGTAATGGATGTTGTACCAAAACAGTTTCACAATTTACTTTCCCCAACTTTAGATCATATGAACAACAATCAGTTACTGAACTCAGCAAAATCATGTTGGATGATTAGAAAATTGTAGTTACCTTTGGCAAACCATATATCCAACACGTTCTCAGGGAGCATTTTTTTCTTACAAATGAAGAGGAACATTAGCCATAAGTACACATAGCTCACAGATCAACAACTTTTAGCTTTCATGACAATTACTCTTAGCTTACCTCATCTATCATGGGGCATGTTTGCCGATTGTGACCCTGATGTTTGCAAAGTGAACATTTCTTATTAGATTTATCTGAACTTGACTTCAACTTTTTCTTCGGTGCCCCTCTTCTACACACACATATGGGATGAAGACAATGTAGTACTCTGCAGAATCAACATCCTGGGCTTGTGGTAGCACAGGACCAAACCTCTTGCATCCACCCTCTCCTCTATTTGTAGGGATCATAGCAGCTTCCTCTTTAAGAGTGTGTTTGAGACGTTCATATGCTTCAAGTGATTGAGATGTTGCGAATGATGTTGTTTGACTAATATTTTGTAGGTCATGGCACCTCTGTACGTGATCAGAATAGTCATACATGGTGCTCTTCCTTATAGGAAGAAATCCACACTTGGCACCCATCGTCCACCTTTCCAAAACACAACAGTCTAGAAGCTTACTTTCTCCGTGATGGCCCAACACAAAGAAAATGTGTGAGTATGGGGTTCCAAGGGACTGTAACTTTAGAGAAGAACATGAAATTTCCTTCACCTTGCTCTTAACAACACATATCTCGCATTTCACAAAGTTTTGTTTGTCTCTTTTATCAACCCTTCCAACTTTATACTCAACAATGTTATAGCCATCCATTTCCTTAATTAAATAGCATGTCTCGACTGCTTTTAGACCATACTGCACATCAGCATGAAAAACACCTGGTGTGAACCTTCTTGCAGCCTCATTCACAATAACTGAAGCATCTGCTTCCAAGCATGGCTTGTAACTTGCTTCAAAGTCCAGATTCACTTCTCTAATGCACAACTTTTCAAGACAGTTGTCAAAGTGTTATAACAGCTCTACCAGTGTCATTTTTATCTAGATTAAACTGAATCCTAGAGCGTAGGTTCTCACTACACTGGTTGCTCCTCAGTCCTAACTAGCGCTTATTAGCATGATATGCAGCACACCCGACTTCCCTCCTCTCATACATCTAATATAGCCATGAGCCCTTATTTGTAATTCATTCTTATCTAATAATTTCATCCATTTCCTCTCAATCTCTTCAATAGAGCAATGATCATAAAGAAAGCACCTATCCCTTCCTTCACTTTGTCATCCTTAATATCACTCACAATGTTATTTTCAATACGCCATCCGCATAGCCTATGCGATGAATTCGGCCACACAATACTGATTGCTTTTTGCATAGAAAGGTCCCCGTCGGCGATCACAAAAACTGGATGTTTCTGGAACATGGCATCACTGAATGACCTAAGTAGCCACACATACGACCCAATATCTTCATGAGCAACAATTCTACAAGCAAAAAGAACTGTGCTTTTATGATGATTCACCCCCAGCAAAAGGAACAAGCGGTACGTTGTATTTATTCATTTTGTATGTGCCGTCAAATATGACGACATCACCAAATGCTCTATAATCCATCTGACTTTGAAAGTCGCACCAGATCACTCCCATCAGATCCCCTCTGTCATCAGTTTATACTTGAAAGAGAAATCTGGATCTCTACGTTTCTAATCTATCATGTAATTGATGATTGTTTGAGTGTCACCAGCGAAGAGTGTCTACAACTTATTGTAATGGCAGAAATTGTAAAGGCCCCTTGTTGTAAATCCAACCTTATCATATCCACCGTATCGCTTTAGCATATTGTCCATTATCTAGTGTTTGTGGATCCCATAAGTCTGGAGATGCACAATCTCTGATTTCTGCTCATCACTGATTCTTCTATGTGAATGCAGAAAATAAGAAAGGTTTGGTTCAATCATCAAATGGTTGTGTTCCTCAATGAAATCCTTCACATACCACTGCTCCATGTTCTGATCCTGTGCAATCACAAGTTTAACACGACATCAACAGCGAGTGATATTCCGTGGCCTCCGCAACTTGATCTCCCTCAGGTGCTTCTTTACGCGGAAAACTTCACTGCTGCAAACAAACATGCAAAGGGTCCTCTCATTGTGGTCGTTGTCCCACTTGTAGTAATCCTTGCTCACACTAAATCCTTTCTCATAAGCGTAGTAGTTATAAAACTCAATCCATCGTCCTCACTGTTAAACATCTTCGTAACTATTTCACTGTACTCCAGCAAAGAATTATCATTGGACATTTCTGCTATAAAAGAAAAAAAAAGTAAGCTTCGATTAGAACAATCCCAACTGCATGTTTAAAATATTCAGTTCATCTTGCTTTCTTTTGTAACATTCACCTTCATATATATTCTCTTTGGTTTTTGCATATAAAAAGATACAAACTCACATTGAAAAATAATTTATTAATCTTTCTACAATCAAGGCTTAAACTTTCATTCAATAATTTCAGATAGCTCCAACTTTTAAATGACCTTAGCTCCCAAAGACATACAAACAAATGATAAATAAAAACTACATTGCTGCCTACGGGACTTCTAAAGCAGATGAAAAAATGACCTAGCCATTTGATTTCTTATTGTCCTAGAAACATTTTTATGAGTAATGGACTATCAAAAGCTAGAAACAATAAAGGCTCATTTGGAAACCTCAGATCCTCGAGTTTTCCCAGGGCAGCAACCCCTCGCGTCGATTTCGGCCCGGGGCCAAAAATTGCTACCATTTGGGAGCCCATGACCACGGGTCCATCCGGCCCTATCCCCTTCTTTTCCCCGGGCAACCGCTCCCCACCTCTTGGGTCCGGACGCCGCCGCCCCGTCTCCTCGCGACGCCACCGCCCCGTCTCCTCCACCACGCTGCCACTGCTAAAAAAAACCATGCTGCCTCGCCGTCCAAGTCCCACCGCCCCTCCATGTCGTCATTCACGCTGCCTCGCCGTCCAAGCGTCGCCGCCCCTCCGCGTCGTCATGCACGCTTCCCCTCTTCTGCTGTCTTCATCTCGTCTCCGACGTGGAGTGGCCGCCGCCGTCCCTATTGACGCGCTGCTGGCCTCCTCCGCGTACCCGTCCCTGTCTAGGAGCACCGCCCTCGTCTTGATCTACTACGGCACCACCTCGACTGCCTCTGGAATTTGTGAATCCTCCACTTCCCTCTTCTCAGATTGCGTCAACCAGATAAGTAGGTTAGGGTTCTTACTTCCCTGATGCATTCTTGATTTATACGAGTAATTGCATACCGAAATTGGCAATTGGTGTTAACAAGTAGCTAGTAATTGCCTACCAAATGCAGAAAATGAGTAGCTAGTAATTGCATACCTCCTCTGGAATACATTGATGATGATTGTTTGCGAGAAAAAATAATCAATTGAAATAGAGAGGTTCCTGAAAGGAACAGCCTAGCCACTGGTGCACGCTTATCTATATTGGAATATTATCTGTCTATTATTTGACTCTGTATTATCCTGTGACTGATAAGTAGTATATTAATAACAGCAAAGCACAATGACTTTGCCTATATTCAGACTAACAGAACATTTAGGTCCTTTATTATTGCAAGATAACTGATGTGTATGTGGTTTTAGGCAAGAAAAAGAGCCAACTAATCATCTGTGTTTGATTTTTGAGACTTGCACTACTTTTTATGTGATGATGTTGTGCGGATTACATTGATTGCACGGCATGGAAAGACAAGAAATGCAACAGTACATAAAAAGGGAGTCCATTGTAAGAGCTTATCTCTTTCTCCATTAATCAATATATTCACAGAAAGGTGACACAGTTTACTTTCACTTTGCACTTAACTATTTATCTAACTATTTACTTCCTCATTAATCTGCAACCCTTGTCCCGCGGTAAAGGTGTTTCCTTAAATTTCCTATGCTACAGATGTGCTCCATGTGAGTCATGCCTTAATTATCTGAGATGAATATACAACTTCTTTGTCATGCTGATTTTCATCCATATGTTTCAGTGTTACTGTCTTGCCATAAGTTGCCTACACGTTTCAATTTTTTTTGCTATAGGCTGCAAGTTCATGTCAGATTAGCATAGTTATTTAGCACATGCCTCTTTGATGCTTTATCTTTTGCTTCCATTGTTAATGAAATAAAATGCTTTCAATCTGGTGTTCTAACTGATTGTGCAAGCAGGTGACATTATGAGACAGAGTGTGGACTCTAGTGGTGTGGGTTCTACTAATTAAACTTCATTACACTTGCTAGTTGGGCTGTTGTTGTGAATTGTACATATCACATTAAGGTTTGCATGTCTTTTACATCAATGCTTATTTAATTGTTAATTGTAGGTGTCTTATGGGATCACACCAGCGAGGGAATTATTGACGGTCTCAACTAGTTGATCTTGCAAGGTTGTCCTCACTTTTCAGATCCACATTGTTGTTATTTTTGTCATGCCATGTATGGCATTGTAAAATTTTTAAGGTTTTGAGATGGTGCCTACATTATAAGTTGGAAGTGATACATTATATGGTTTGCGAGATGGTAAACTTTGATGTTCGTTGGCTTGGATGCAAGTGTTAAGTAAACTAAAGTGAGTCATTATTGGTGTGAGACATATTCTGAAACATAAGATGTGAAGTTGACAATTATATCTGTCGAAGTCAATGTAGGATTGATCATACAATGTATTGTCTTGCATATTTAGCAATTGTTATAATCATCAGGCAATGAGTTTTCCATTATATTATTTTTATCAAATTTTCGTTGATTTTCTGATCATTAGAGTCCATTTTTGTTCTCAGGTGTTTCCATTATATTAATTTTAATGAATTTTCTAAAGATGCTTCAAGTTTATAATAGCCGCTAGTTCAACATATGCAACAATACCTGGGATCGCAGAGCCAAGGATTTGGAACTGTATTGATTTTTTTCTCTTTTTCCATTTTACAAGCTTTTCTACTATCCCCGGGATTTCTCTCCTTTGCCCCAAACAGCCCCTAACAACGGGGGCTTACCACCCAGGAAATTAGAGGGGTAAAAATTCCCACGAAATTCTCCCTCCGGGGGGCGACCTCTGTGGGTCAGCTCACCCCGCGCTCCCAAATGAGCCCTAAGAAAATCCAAAGACATCACTAGCACAGCAACAATGCAAAACCATGTCTGTTTGGATCTACCAGGAAACACTGGTGCCTCCAGTTTCTTAGAATATTGGCAGAAGGAATTTTTACCATTCCAGAAAATTCAGTGTGTTGTTCAAGCGCTAACAAGGATCTGCGGCAGTTGCTAACAAGGATCTGCGGCAGTTAATAAGCAATCCATTGATGGCACTGAATGAAGTTCTCCAGTAAATAGAGTACATGTCGTCTGGTGTCTGATCACTCCACTCAACCCTTGCCTAGAAACTCTGGGTATGAATTCAACTGATAATTTAGCAGCTTTTGAATATAACTAGCAATCTTCCATTCCCAACCACAATTTCCTATTCCTATACTAACCTAGACAAACACCTAGGAAATCAGAGTTTTGACCAACAGAATCCTTGCCAAAATTTGTGTGGCGGTATAATACACAAAATCACCACCAATTATTGCAAATCACGAATCACTAGTATATATCACACACATATCTACGAAAAGTCGTACTGAATTCTCGTGTACAGAGATGAATTACTAGTACATCTACAAGTTCTAGTAAATGAATCAAAAACTACTGCATCTGCTAGGGGTGTCTACACTAGATAAAGAACTTGTAGACGAATCAAGAAATACTACATCTACAAGGTTCTTCTTCATGAATCAAGAAACCCTAGCAAGCACGGGAGAGAAGAGAAGAAAGGCGTGGATGGTTGACACACCGGCGAGGAGACAGTGGTCGATGGGCATGGGCGCTTGAGGGAACAAGACCGTGTCGGTGTTGCTGTGCTGACCTGCCTTGTTATTGTCCTGCCCTCGAGGGGATCCACCGCCGCCATCGGTAGGGGGCTCGTCGTCGGGAGCGGGAGGGAGAAGTCACCGACGGGCGGAGGCGGTGGTGCGGCAGGGCCACCGGTGTGATGCCTTGCAAGGGCGCCAGCGGCAGCTGGAGGGAGGGAGAGATCAGGGCGCCGTCGGGCTCGGGGTTCGGGCTGGGAGAGGCCGCGGTGCTGGGGTCGGGGTGGAAATGACCAACATACGTACCTTTTGTTGCAAAAATTGAAATTTAAGGGAGGAAATGAGAAGAAGTAGGAGGAAAATCCAAGTACCATAAAATCTCTCTCGTACAAATGGCAACTGAATTTGGAATGCTTGATGTGTATCTCCTTTCTTATTATGGCTAGTCAAGTTGTATTGGTCGGTAGAGCCAAGCTATGTGACATTTAGAGTCCCTTTGGTGGTTAAACTTTGCAATCTTCCCTTCTTATTGTGCCATCATGGCTAGTCAAATTGTAATCGTCGGTAGAGCCAAGCTATGCGACATTTCGAGTCCTTTTGATGGTTATGGGAAATTGGCTGCCTTTCAGGTTAACCTTTGTTTACAGAATTTGATGTGTAGTTTGACTTTTGCTGGCTACGTGCTCGCTAAATGTTTCCCAAACAACTACGCTGTTCAATTATTTTCTTTATTTTTAACTCTACAGCCTCTGTGAGAATTACTATCCTGGCATTGGTGTGCTGTTTTTCAGCTAGTTAGTCATCATATTATCATGTTGCGGTCTTTCTGAGCCACCAGAAATACGATGGACATAGAAGGGTAAGGCCTCATTCGTTTTCACGGGATCAATTCCAATCGGAATGGATAAATACAATAAGAAAATCATGATAGTAACTATAAGGATCCGGATTTATTCCGGGTCGAAAACTAATTTGCTCATGATAGGTACACCAAAAGGCTCGGAATCAATCCACTAGTCAAGAGGTGTGGAACCAATTCGGCTCTACGGTCTCTTGTTCTAGCTATCATGATTGGTAAATTAATTTTTGATCCGGAATAAATCCGAGTCCCTATCATAATTTTCTTTATACATTTATTATTCCGGCCGGATTGAATCCCACGGAAGCGAACGAGCCCTAAAGGAGCGTGTAGCCTGATGGATTATGTTTTGGACAAATCCAAATGGTGCCGAGCGTGCTTAACATGATGCTATGGTGGTATCGGCGTGTTGTTCCGGTCAGGTCTACTTGAGTCGTATTGCTGAAGCTACAATCTCTAACAGATCGCAAATAGAATGCAGCAACAATGTTGAAGCCTGTAACTTGGGCAACTGAACTCAGGAGAAGGTTAAACATCCTGTTAACGCTATAGTCAAATCGCTAACATCATATGCAAATTACAGTAACCTTCAGAGCTAAATTACATGAGCTTAAGGAATCCAAAGCCGAGCTGAAGTGCCAAATGTTACGAGTTTACTCTCCAACAGCATTGCAATTCACAGTAGAAAACACTAACGACAACAAAAAAATTCCAAGCACCCTGATGTAGCTAGCAGCTACTAGCAATCTATGTATCTAGACATATGTATTTAGGTACATAGCAAAATCTATGAATCTAATCTAGTAATGCCAAAGCAACCTACAATTTGGGATGGAGGGAATACAAGATTCATATAGAGAGCAGTTACAACATTGTCACCACTGCATTGTAGAACAATACTTTGGATGCCCATGCTAAAAACAATCCTAAGAAACATCTCATGAAAGATGACCAAAATTTAATGCAGTTTAGTATATTTAGCCTGTTCTGATTACAAAAATGGGTTGTGCTATATAAGATTCAGGCAATGGTAAAATTTCTCATCATACCAGAATCATGAAGCTTCATAGCACTGGTAAAATATGTAAAATTTCAGGAAGGAAGTACACAGTGACTATGGTATGCAGTTCCAGACAGTACAAATGTAACCGAGTGCAGGCCAGAAGTCATTCTACAACAACAATGCTACCTCTTGACTTTCCTAGAGTACATGACTACTATGGCGAGTCTTCAGAAACAATGCCTATATTAGATAAACGAACAAAACTTGGTATCTTTAGAGGCCATATACCAGCTTAGACAACCTTTGGAGATGAAACCAGCCTTTGGTTCTCCTCATCCAATCCAGCAGCGTCATTATCATTTGTACCTTTAGCTGCCGCCTCTCGCTGTGCTGGGGAATTCCCTTTTGTTGTAACTGACTGCTGATAGAGCACTCCACCAGCGAGGGTGAAGAGTAAGCAAACTAAACCAAACGCGCTTGCATGCTTATCCCATATCATCACGTTGATCGCAACCGTGAGGAACTTGTTGACCACCCCTGTCACTGTGAATGCTGTGGCAGAGATCGCCTTCCTTGCAGCAAAACCAAAGAAGCTGATGAGCAGACCAAACACACAGGACAATGAAACTGCCACAAAGGCATCAAGCTCAAACCATTCCTGCCCTCCTGATTCAAAGGCTCTAAAGAGTGACAAGTGCTCCCCTGTCAAAAGCCCAAACAGCGGTGCCATTAGCAGCGAAAGCAGATTGTTGTAGAGCACAAAGCCCCAGGTATTCAGACCCAAGTTGGTCACCATGTGCTTGATGTACACCATCTCAGTAGTTATGGTGATCAGATAAGCGAGTGCCCATGAGTATGCAGTGAGGGTGAATGCCGAATCTGTCATCACATAGCCAACTGCGCCTCCCAGAATAATCACCAAGGACATGAATGTGAGCTTGGAAGGACACGGCTGCTTCCGGAATGTGGTGTCAGCAATAGCCACTAGAAGCGGTGTCAGGGATCTGAACACTATGAAGGTGTCAACATTGGCATGCTTTAGGAGGTGGGTGTTGGTGAAGATAGCAAGGTAGAAGACAACTGCAGCCGGTGCAAACTTCTTGGCAGTCTGAAAGTTGAAGGGATCATGGTAGAGGAAGCCAAGCTTTCCGAGTACCCACACACCGACCACTGATGTCAAGTACTGCAGGGCGGTCAGGAGGCCAGGGTAGCTGAACTTGGTGATGGCGTACTTGTTGATGATGGCCAGCAAGCTGGAGCACAGCGCATAGCCCACCACCAGGCTGCTCGTTGCGTAGGCTTGCTTTGCCATGGTTCAGGACTCGCTGACCTGAAAATACAAAGGAAAAATCAGAAGCGCAGCACCAGGAAGTATCAGAGAAGGTGATGACTGACACTAGATAAATCCAGGAACGATAGGGCATCAACAATTATGCTCCTGGAGATGGACTAATGAGATACGAGACTATCTGGACCATGAACCAACAGTGGCAGTAAGCTACATCTACTGATGAACTACAACGATGAACAGACGAAGAGGAATTGCAAAACTAATTTGCTGCTACATGATCATTAATAATAACAAGTCCTGACGAGATAAACATGGCAACTCAGAAGCCATGGCTGCCCGTTCGAGCTGGGTGTGCCACGCGAGCTCTCTACTGCTCCTTGGAAAGGGGCGCATCTCGCCGCCGGCGCGTGGATTGCCCTCGGTGGTGAGTCCACTCGAGATCCTTCCTTCACTCCCGTGCGTGTCCTGTGGAGGGAGGGGGATAGGCGCGCGCGGGCGCAACTGGCGGCGTCAGCGCAAACGGGCAGTGAAGGCCCTTCGCGCAGGGCAGCCTGCGCGGGTTGGTGGATGGACGACAGCGAGGCGCGCATGGGGGCACTGGCGCGCGGACATGAGAGGAGAGAGGCATGGGGATAGGACGCACCGTCGACGACGGATGCAGGGCGGCGCGGTTGTAGAGCGGATTGATCCCCAGCTTGAGGTGGCCGGGGCGGATCCGCTGCCGGAGCCGCCGTGCCTGAAGAGCACACCGCCGGATCGGAAGAAGTCTGAGAGGGAAGAATAGGGAGGTGGACTGAGGACGGATGGGCCGAGCTGACGGGCCTCTCAACATGGTTGAGCCCACTGCCCAGGAAGTGTGCGGGACGTTGACCTTCAGAGGCTGGTGCCGTCTTCAGTCTCAGCACGACATTTTTTTTTTTGAGGGACAGTCTCAGCACGACATTGAAAACACGTCACTTGCAAATTTCACAGTTTGGCCGGTGTTACATGCAACGCCCATCAGGAGCCCTCCTCCCCTACTTCTCGACACAAAACCCAACAACACATGCCTGGAACATCGAAACTCAACATCTGCAACATTAAAATTTAATATTTGCAACACCTAACATCATGTGTCTGCAACATCGAAACTCAACATCTGCAGCATCAAAAATTAATGTTTGCAACGTCAAAAATTTTTAAATCTAATTTTGATCGCACGGGACACTCGCAACATGTCAAAAACACAGATACAACATGTGCATAATGATTTGCAACATAAATGAAAAACGATTGCAACATACCAAGAACTTATTACAACACAGGTATACAATAATTGCAACATCAAAAACAAAAAAAATCCAAAACAGGAGGAGCAGGAGCTCCCCGTGCGTGTGCCACCGCGACAGGAGCTACCGTCGCGCCCGCGACGGCGGCGGCCGGGATCGAGCTCTACCGCGCGCCGGCGTCCCGCGCGCGGCGGCGGTCGAAATCGTCGACGACAACCGTGGATGACGTTGCGCGGCCGAGCTCCCCTCGTCGCGTCGCGCTTGTGCCGGCACGTCCGCCGCGCTCCGTCGCGACGCGCCGAGCGGCCGCACCTCCGCGGGAGGGCCGCGTCCCCCACCACGGCCGGGCCCCACGCGCTCCTCTCGCCGCCCACCGCCGGTGAGGTCCACCGCACGCGTCCGTCCCGCCGCACCCCCGGCCATGGAGCGCCACCGCCCACACCGCTTGCGCTCCGGCCACGCTCGACCTGGTCGTGGAGGAAGCAGTGCTTTGCACCGTCGCAAGCTCGGGGGGTCGCGCTGGCGACGCCGCCCTTGTCGACAAGGACGGCTCACCGCACCCCCCCCCCCTATTAGAGATATGGTAGATATCTTGGCTGATTGTAGCTTTCCTTGTATACTTGATAGGGTTACCATGTATACTTGTTTATATCCTTGTACTTTAAGCCATATTGGCTATAAAATGAAGGTCACCCCCTCATTAGGGTGTGGTGTTTTCCCCTAATTCTATCATTCTACATGGTATCAAAAGACCGGGCCTTTATCTCGGTTCCTTTCCTTTCTTCCGTTGCCCTTCCCTCCTCTATTTTTGCGCGTTGCGCAATCCCTCGTGTCGGTGTCGTGGTTTCACGATCCAATCGCACCACCGCACCCTCCCACCGCGCGATTCCCTCGCATTGCAGCCCTCCCACCGCGCGTGTGTCCCCTTCGCGGCACCGCCTCCCCCTCTTTCTCCAATCCAATGTCTAACTCCTCCTCCCTGTCGGTGAACTCCTCCTCGCCGGCCCTGAGCATGCCGTCCATGCCTACCCTCGGCACAACCGGCGCGCCATATCTTCCGGCCACTGGTGCCCCGTCTGTGCCGGCCCTCGGCACTCCATCTACACCGGCTCTGGGTGCTTCTTCCGCACCGGCGCACGACGTCCTCGACGGTGGTGGCAGATTCTTCATCTACTCAGCGTCGTCGGCCGTCACCCACCCCTACGCCACCGTCTCTGTCAAGTCCCACATCCCACTGACTCTGTCGATGACAAAGAACACTTCGTAGTTCAAGTGTGAGTCGTTCTTCAAGTCGATGTGCGGCAAGTTCGGCCTCCGCTCGAACATTGATGGCACAGTGGCGCCTCGTCCCGGTGATCCAGACTGGGAGCAGGCGGACTGTTGTGTCTGTTCCTGGATCTTTGGCTCCACCGACAACTCCGTCCTCGGCCTCGCCATGGATGGCGACACATAGACCGCTCGGGACCTCTGGCTTGCCATCGAGCGTCTCTTCTGCGCCAACAAACAGTCCCGACGATCTACCTTAGCCACGACTTCCACTCCATGATGCAAGGCGACTCCACTATCGATGAGTACTGCAAGCGCATGAAGTCTTTCACTGATTCCCTCTGTGACGTCGGCCATCCGGTCCGAGAATCGCAGTTGGTTCTGGACCTTCTATGTGGCCTCAACCCACGCTTCACCAACACCACCGGTGACATAGCCAACTCCACTGGCGGCTTCCCTTTCTTCGCTGCAGCCCGTGATATCCTGTCTTTAAAGGAGCTCCAGCTCGCCAACGAGGGCAAGGTCACCGATTCCACTACTCTCCTTATCGGGGTTGGTTTGTCTTGAACTAGCCCAGGCAGGTGCCGCTCCTCATCTGCCCCTGTCCACTCCAGCGGCAGTGGTGGACAGCAGCAAAATAAGCCCCCCACTAGCGCATCGGGGGGCAATAGCGGTGGCTACGGCGGTGGCTACTTGCAGGGCGGTAACAAGAAGTGGGGGCCCAAGAAGTTCGGTGGTAGCTTCTAGCAGGGTGGTGGTTTCCAACCACGCTCGACTGGTCCCTAGATTTGTTTCAGTCCAGGCAACGGCTAGCAGCAGCACGAAGGCCAGCATCAACACTTCAGCGGTGGGGCTTGGCGTGGGGCATCTGCCCCAGGCCTCCTTGGTGCACCTCCACAGGCCCACACCGCCTTCGCACCCCTGCAGGTCTCTCTGCCATCGTGGTGGCGTTGTCCTAGGTCTGGGATGCCTCCGGCCTCATCACTGCGTTGAACAACATGCAGCCTGTTGGCTGGGTCATGGACTCGGGGGCGTCTGGTCACATGGCCGCCAATGATGGTATACTACTCTCTCACCTACCTTCCTCGCACTCATTCATCACCGTAGTAAATGGTCACACCCTTCCTGTCTCGTGCCGCGGCAACTCCTTGCTTCCTGCTGAAAATTCTAACTTCCAACTCAATGGTGTTCTTATTGTTCCTTTTTTGATTCGTAATCTGATTTTTGTTCATCGGTTTACTAAGAACAATAATTGCACAATAGAATTTGACGCTTTTGGTTTTTCAGTTAAGGATATCCAGACCAAACGTGTGATTGTTGCTTATTTTAATGACACATGAAATAAATAAGCAAGCGCATGGATACCATTGTAGCTTTCACCTCAGAGTATTCCAAGGGTATCAATTCCAAGGGAACGTGTGTGTACTATGGTCCAAGGACACACCCAGATAAAAGGCAAGGACAGAGAGGATTCCTAAAGATAGTACTATAGATGAAATTAAAGGTCGATGTCTAGATAGAACTTGGGTTACGGTACCGATAGCCCTGACTTAACAGGCGACTCCGGTACGCGGATCTATGTGGAAGGAGCTCTGACTATATTCAGCTGTGGAGGATCAACAAGGGCCAGAAGGGTTGTCACCACCTCCTGGACTGCCTCTACCTAACCTTGGGATAAGTCGAACGAATGATAATCGGCAGCATGTCACAATGTCCACATTGTGGTTACTGCCATAGCCAATGGACTACGACACCCTGTACTAATAGAACTACGACCACAGAAGAGAACTGATCTCACTCACAATAGGTACTACTAGCTTATACTAAAGGCATACGAGAGAGTACTTAATCCCGTACTATGCTTCCAACGTATACGAACGACTTGCAGCAGACAAATGCATAAACCCAGGATCTAGCACTAGCAGAGGGAAAAGGCTACTCGTGCAACCTAGCATAAACTATTAGAAAGGAATCATGAACACACTTTATTCTAATCAGAGCATGCAAGCATCCACTTTATTCTAATAGACTAATCATACAAACGGGATACAAACTTGTGCACCTAATCAAGTCGATCGAGGAGATGTGTTCGTGAAGAACACGCGCCTCTAAATGATGAATAGGCGAAGAACACAAGAACATATCACTTGCACTTTAGTCTAAATACACTAGTAGGGATGTGGTCATCAATGACGTTACATTAACGTCATTGAAGACGCCAGAATGGTCACAATTAGTCTTTTGTGACGATTTTGTTTTGGTCACTATGGTGGCGTCACATTTGTTCATCGGTGACGAAATTGGTTTTTCCGTCATAGATGTGTCTCCAATCTGTGACGAATTTTGTGTCGTCATGGATTTAAATTCATTTTATGACAAACGTTTTTGTCATAGATTATACCCTATTTTCGTCATAATTTCACGGCCGCCTGGCTAACTGACGTCGCCGTTAACGCCGTTTGTGATGTGTGACGATCAAATTTGGTCACAGATGTTCCTATGTTTTGGTCATAATCTCCCATTAACGGCGTTTGCATCTGACGTGGTGCTGACGTCAGCTATGACGTGGCGGTGACGTCATCAATGACGTGGCAGCTGACGCCATCTTTTTGGAATCGTCATCAAGTTTATATCGTCATAGAATGATATTTGCCATTGTCACCTTTTGATATAAAATGGTCACAGATTTGCCATTGTTTTGGTCACAGGTTGTCCTTTATTGAGCCACATGGTTTGATCTGATGAGTTTTATTTCGTCACAAAAGTGCAAATGGTAATTATCGATACAATTTACAAATAATACTGAAATAACAAAAAACTTGTATAAATTAACAGATCTAGTATTCCAATGACCATACAACTCCATAACTCAACTCAATTCATATTATTACTAACATTACAACAAATTCGAACTACAAATTACAGCAGATTCTAACTACAAGTTACATCTTATTTCACATCTTATTTTACATCTTGTACTTCTCATAGAAACCACACTTCCTTTCAGCATCCTGCACACATGCCATTCAAAATAGAGTTCTTACATTGTTGTTGCTTTGCATTAGGGGAGACGAATAAGGCAAAGGGGTTATTCTGACCTTGATCTTGTTCTCACCTGAGAGAAATCAAACTCGATCTGTTGCAGCTTGTGCATGAGCTGTCGAGCTGACCTGAAGAAAAGAAGTGTAGAGATGAGCTAGCTGACCTGCCAAGAAAATAAGAGTAATAAATAATTACGATTGACCTAACATTTCAATCATTAGCTAATTATCACATGATAAGAAACATTGATGCATCACTGTAGATTGAAAAGACAATTCACCTTGCAGATAAACAGAAATCAACACTAACAGGTTAATCAATAACTAACACTTAAATACTAGCATATCCATCATCTCACATGTTATTTTTAGACATGAACACAAGTGTAAACTGTAAAGAATCCAACTTGGTAAGTCAATGAGCAGTGGTCAAGAAAGTCCACTTACAAAATCCAGTTGATGCAGCTTCAGGATTCAGATCTGCCATCAAGTGCACATACACATATAAAAAATATAAGAAAGATAAGAGTCAGTTAGAGATAATAAGTAGATCAGCCAAGGTAAAAATTGTAGAGTATCAGATGACATGCTGACAAACAAGAAGGCACAGGCTACTCTTACTATTATATACTAGGGAACCTCACCCACACGTTGCTGCGGGAATTAAGAAAATGCAATGATTTTAAGGAAAATTTACCATGATATAATCTCTCAACGATAAAGACATGAGCATATTATGTAAAGTTGAAAATACCCGGGTAATGAGTATCACAATTTATTTAAACCAATGTGGCAAGCTATTTGAACTGAAGTTTCTTATCCGAGTATAAACATATTCATAACGATCACGATGGGGCTGAGAATTTGAGAGGGCACAGTCATGGAGAGCATGATATAAATCATAGAAGGGATGTAACAGAATAGATCCAAGATAAATAAGTATTTCACTGTTTCAAAGAAAAATAAGTGTTACCAAGTTTAGTAATGCATTGCTTTATATTTGAATGGTGAGAGAGAGATTCCAGCCTTCGATCACTTCTTTTTGGTTTATATACATCTAAACACAGAGCGCACCGAGAGGCAATGAGGTGCATCATTTTCAGCATCAATTGTATCACATGAAACTAACAGCTTCCTTCATCCTAATGCTTGTCGGAAGTGACACCAACTACACCTGTCATAAGATGACCGATATACCAGCTGCAACACAAATCAGGTGAAAAACATACTGAAAGTTGAAGCATTGGCATGCATTTATAAATCAAACTACTTGCAAAGCTGGAATAGAAACAATTTCAGTTTTCTAAGAGAAAAGAAGCAATGGCAGTAGCTGCAAATTCATGTTCAAATACGTTTGCCTAGGATTTTTCAGGAACGTGCTAGCTACTAACCGTGAAGAACATGCTAGCAATTTCAGGATATTAGGATATGTAGTTCTAAAGAAACAGAACCTATCGTTCGCTCAATGACTATCGGTGGTTGAACTTAAGTATATCCAACGATCGAGTTGTGACTGAAAAATGTGTGTTCACCTTCCACAAATCTAAAAGTGAACATAAATAACTCAAAATGCATTCATACATACTTGATTAGCATATATCAGAATATGAGATAATACTGAAGAATATAAGGCTATAAGCAACTGAAAAAGGAAACCATGACTCATAACTCCTTTGCACAAATAACAAAATCAGATGCTTGCATCATCCCGTAAGAAGGAATACGTGGTTGCTGAATCATAGCTGCGATAGTATGGTCCAGAATTAGCAGGAAATGATGAGCAAAA
The DNA here is from genome assembly GCA_947561735.1 of Cenchrus americanus. Taxonomy (NCBI): domain Eukaryota; kingdom Viridiplantae; phylum Streptophyta; class Magnoliopsida; order Poales; family Poaceae; genus Cenchrus; species Cenchrus americanus. The sequence continues at coordinate 100,034,370 of OX387239.1, read as the reverse complement.
GTGAGTATTTTCCAACAAAACAAACAGGCCTGGAAGTTAGCATGTACCTTTGGCATGAAGGAACATATATCGTTTGCCTTTCTTTCCAGCCGCAAGCATAAGACACGCATGGCCTGCTGCAGCTCCTATACAAAGTGTGTGGATCTGCATGGCAAATAGTAACCTCATCATGATGTCCGTGAGTGTAGAAAATTGATAAATTTTAACAAAATTCACAGTTTGGACACTGAATTCAATTCATACAAACATCCGGCCCTAATCTTATGTTAGTGAAACATAAAGAAACAGAACCTATCGCTCGCTCAATGACTATCGGTGGCTGAACTTAAGTATATCCAACAATCGAGAGTAGTAGTACCTGTCGATCTCTTGCGAGATGCGACACAGATTTCTCCCAGCGCCCTCCAGTGTCTGGTTGCGGGTGCTGACACTGAGCGCCTTTATGCAGATGTTGTCGATGTTTGTGAAGCAAATGGTCTTTGACTGGAGATCTCTCGCGTCGGCGGCGAACTTGTGGAGCAGGAACGCGAGTGATAGGGATGTCGTGCGTGTCATCCCAGCATCGGTGAGGAACGCCAGCGCGGGCTGCGCGCCCGGGTGCCCCGCCTCTGCCGCGACCTCGTTCTGCGTGGCGGCCGTGGCGAACGCCGCGTTGTCCCATTACATATTTGCACAAATCAAAATCATAGGCTTAGACTAGTCATTAAGACAGTAAATGAAGTATTCACTCATTCACACATGAAATCATACATGATTTACTAGTGAGTTTGGGAAAAAAATAGTCACCGTGTCTCTAGAGTGAGTGGCGGCAATGGCAACTTGAGATGCTAGTGGAGAACCTTCAAGTCGACGGCGACCACCGCGCCCTGATGGTTGCTTCTCCACCTCGACAGGGACAATCTCCTTGACCCTCCTTGATCCGCGACTTGCAGGTGCTGGACGCGGCCGTCCCCATCCTTGTGACTCGCCATCGCCCTCCATGCGTGCGCACGTGGTCAGGTCGAGGGCGCCTCGAGGCGTCGAGCCGTCAAAGACTGCTGGCACCGCGCGATGAGGATCGGGGACTGGGCGTCGGCCGTCGGGCGAACTGCGGAGGCGGCGACGAGAGGAACACGGGGAATTGATTAGATGCGAATGGGAATCTACAGGGGCGTCGCCGCGTCGGGTAGGCCGTAGGCGGCGACGTGATGACGTGGGGTGGGGACGTGGGTACCGAAGGTGAAGGGGTTCGTGACTTCGTGGACTTCTAGGGCGTGTTTGATACGCCGGCTCTGGAAAGGCTCGGCCGGCGAACCGAGGCTGCGGCGGGCGGCCGAGCTCGGTCCGGAAAGGTCAGAGGCCTTGTTTGATGTTTTTGCTCCAACTGAGCCTGGCTGAAGCCTTTTTCTTGTTTGATTCGCAGTGTGGAGCCTGGCCAAAGGGCAACTAACTGCAACTACCAATGTGTGATTGTGTTTGATTCGGGCCGAGCTCAGTTCGTGCAACCTTGCATTTCATAGGAAGAGGAGAAGGTAGCAGTTGGTGGTTACATTACTAATTACAAAACAACATTACAAGCAGCCAAATAATTACAGAGAGGTGACATAAATGAACATAAGCAACCCTAAATTAATAATAAACTCGATAATTGCTATGAAGAGCAGGCACAATTTACCACTACTAGGCAAATGCGGACCGATTTTAGGAACATCTCCTTCAACAGAAACAACAGGTTCACCGGTGAACTCTAGATAAGAAGCAATTGCCTCTTCTTTGCAGTTGAAGCTCTTGTAGCAGCAGTTGTGGAAGGCAGTAACCTGTTGATGACATGCTACCCAATTTTGATAAACCCCAGGCTTCCGACCTCTGTACACTACATACCACGTCATTGCTCCTTCAAAACCAAAGCAACAAAGAGTTTAGAAGCATAATGGAGATAAAAATATTGCCTCAGATATAGGAGATCAATGGGTACATGTGAACCATGGAAACGTCAAATTCACATGGTCCATAGTTGAATACTTGGACCATGGATGAATTTGACATTTTGATGGAATGCATGACAAGCAATAATCATAGATCATATCATCATAGGCTAAAAGATAGGAAACTGTGGCCTCAGGTAAATAAATGAGTAGCAACTGTTTCATGGCAGCCATGGAACCATGTGAGAGGTCCAGCCCCAGTTTGAGAAACATGGGCATGGACGTCTCACATGGTTTGATGGGTGTCATGATAGATAAATGGTGAACAGGATCATCATCGACCTGACAGTGGAACTGGAACATGCAAAAGTGGCCTCAGACTACTTGAACTTGGAGCAAAAGTGAAACAGAACTTTCATGGCAGTCATTGAACCGGGGGACACATCCATCCCAAGTTTGGAAACATGGGCATGGATGTGTCTCACGGTTTGATGAGAGACATGAGTAATATATAAACTCCAGTCATCATAGGCCAAAAAAATGAAAGAACAGAAAATATTTGCCTCAGATTATATGTTTTTCAATCATATGACATGGACTTGGAGCATAATGGCAACTGCTGGACAGTAGGAAACATAAGTATAAGAAGAAGAGTACGACACAGTTCTTGTCTACCATATCACCGGGGGACACATCGATCCCAAGTTTGGAAACATGGGAATCGATGTGTTCCACGGTCAGATGGGAGACAAGAGTAGGGATAACAAGCACAGAATCTTGTCAACCATGTGACCATGGGACACATCGATCCCAAGTTTGGAAACATGGGAATCGATGTGTCGCATGGTCAGATGGGAGACAAGAGTAGGGCTACCTGGTACACTAAAACAAATAACAGCAGCAAGTTCCTCACAAGGCCATGTCATCATTTATGGGATATATGGAATCATCATAGGCAAAATTAATAACCCAGCCAAAAAGGTAAACAGATAACAAGCACAGATATAACTGAATCAATCAATTACTGCCATGAAACAGACAGTAGCAAAAATGGCAGACAACAGCCAAAATAACAGAAGCATCAACACATTCAGTACCAGAGTAAGCCAACAGAGGCTCCAATTACACAGTTTTGCTCACATTGAGTGAGCCAAATATAGTTTTTACTCACATAAAGTGAGCCAAAATGTAGTTTCTTTAGTTAGCCACAATCCCACTAACTAAACCAAAAGGTCGACCCTCCACCATGCAAAGGTTCTACCCAAAATATACATCACCATCTAGACGAGTCTTTGGTCGGCCACTAACCATGCACGAGATTCTAGCCAAAATATACATCGGTGGCCACGAACTACATGCGGTAGTTCTTGGCAAGATAGGTCCTCAACCATATGGCCCCGTGTGGGCTTGACATCCGCACAAAACCGGTAGCGGTGGCCTTGTGCTCAAGTAGGAAGGTGTAGGCAACAATCAAGGCATCGGTCTTGAACTCGGTCATTTCCATGACAAGCAAGATAGAGGTACGGGTCAACATGTGCGACTTTGTCTTGATCATAGCATTGGCAACATTGTTGATAGCATCATTCATGTTAGTCATCATTAGGATCTCTTCTTCGGTGAAAGTGCCCCTCTTCCTCTTACCACACACACTTTCGGACACCGGAACAAGTGGTCTTGCCACACTCAAAGGTAGTTTTATCCCTATCGGCCTCCTCGCTAAGCCCCACACTATCTTCCTCCGGCTTTACGGTCGGACTATCCGCCTTGTTGACACCCAAAGGTTCATTAGAACCTAAGGCAAACCTACCGATTGCCAAGGTACTACCAAAGAGAGTCTCCAACTCAAAGTAGAACCTAATTGGAGTGTTAAGGTACTCGGCATCCTTAGGGTGGTCTGAAGAGAGGGCACACGGTTTAGAAGAGAGAAGCACACAGTTAAGAAGAGGGGCACAGAAAGAGATTCTTCAGACATGGGTAGGTACCTTGCAATGACCTAGGTAGTGGTCTTGTTCTAGCATTATGGCACAAGTATCTTCATCAAATGATGCCCCACTAAGTTCCTTGAGCCTAGCTATCTTAGACCACTTCTGCTTCCACTTCCTCAAGTGATTGTACACTTGAGTTGCACTAATAGGCACCCCACTGTACTCAGTAACTAACCTAGCTACTGCATTAACATCTTTATCCTTGTAGGTCTTGTCAGTCTTAGACCCATTACTAACAATCTGGGCCATCCTCCGAGGACAAACCCCGAAGTGTTGTTATTCCACCTCATAGGGCACTGCCTGCCTGCGGCGAGGGGGCAGCCTCGGCATCTACCGGGTCTACAACGGCGGGGACAACCATGTTGACAGCAGCTACAAACCCCTCTTGGGCATCAAGGTCAATTGCAGACATCCTATCATTATAAAAATTAGGGAATGAACAATAATTGCAGCTCAATAAATCAATCAATTACTGAATAAGAAATGTTTGGTCTCAGACATAGCATGCAGAAATACATAAATGTTACACTACATTAGTTCCATGTCCAGGGTCTACCAAATTATTTTACACATCCATAAAATGCAAAGTAATCAAGTCCTAGAAGAACCCCTAGCGCCCACATAGCATTGCAAATCTCCTCCCTAACGAGACACCATTGCGGGTTCCTCTAGAGGCGGTTCACCGGGATCATCATCGGCTCGGCCATTTGGAATCCTTCCTCAACCGGAACAACGAGTCCAACCCAAAACCAATTATCCGGTTGTGTAATATGCAGCGAGCTTGCACAAGTTTAACTTGTGTCCGGTAAGTGTGGAAAGATTTGTTGTCTATAATTACGAACCTCCCTTTAAGTGCACCAAAGGCCCTCTCCCTTGTCACCCTTAGTGAAGAGTGTCTAAGGTTGAATAGCTCTCTTGCATTGGTGGGTTGGTTTGTGCTTGAAAACTCACTCAAGTGATACCTAACCCCCCTAAATGGAGGTAAGAAGCCGGTTCGCATGAATATCCAAGCATCTACCGGGTAGTAATGACCTACAATTAGTGGAGAATTAGTGTGGAAGTGTGGAATGTGTGAAAGTGACCATAAGTGCATGTACTAGCTAATGCGATTTCTGTTGGGACCGTGAACCCATCATTTACGGCAATGGCATCGGCCAAAATTAGTGCATCATGGGGCGACCCTTCCCGGCCCGGCTAGAACATAAGTGAACTTTAGATCAAAGTTCACAACGTGCCCATAACATTCCGTGTGGGGTTGGACTTCCTACCCCCGAAAGCTTGTTGCATGCGTCTAGGCACCCTTGCCAACACATGTGTGCCATCAATGGCACCAATGCATTTCTACGAGAGATTAACATGAACGGATGAACATGTGTGTCAAACTTAAGGACGGATGTGCATGTGTTTGAATCACATAGATATGACTTTACCTTTAGATAAGGGAACCATCCGTGGCCGCCTACAATCTTAGGGTGTGTGACGAGTGTTTGGAGGCTTGATCATGTCAGCCCTTAATTCACCAATGGCAAACAACACTTGGTGGAAGATTCTGCTCACAGTCTCAATGGACCTCCTAAAGAATTGATGAACTACCCTAAACCTCACATTGTGTCCAACCACAGGACAACCTAATGTCTCGGGAACAAGTTTTCTGCTCCTAAGAAGGTTGCACAAAGTAAAAAAGGGGACTCTTTTCATGCGTAACATGGCAATGCATTCTATATCATTGTAGTTGTACAACATCTCGAGTGTCCTCTGTCTATGCCTCTCGGCTTCAGTCCTAGGGCCATAAGGAATTGGCTCATGTCTTCTAACACGTCTAAGCCTATTAAGCACAAAGGAAACCATCACAACAACCATGGCAGCTGCTTGCCTAGCCATCAGATCATGTTCTACATTTTCAGCCATCTACAATGCATTACAAATGTATAAGCAAATTAAGTAGACCCTGGCTGGCCTCTGAATGTAAGTGCAAGCATTCAAACATCATCAAAAGGCACGGCTGCAACGCAAATATTGCCTCCCAGTGCGCATTGGCTAGTCATCATCGACCATTCATATCGCAAAGGCGAAAACAGTAACAAGATAACTGAAATGAACACTGTAACAGAGCAATAACAACGATACAAGAACAAATACGTCCAAGATTTATCATCACAAAAGGAAGGAACAACAAACAACACATAGATCTGAGCAAAACATTAAACGGTGTAACGAAAGGGGGAGATGTGGATTTACCTCGGTAAGGCCAGAAGGGGAACAGAAGGAGATGGGAAGGAGGTAGCAGATCTGGACGGGGAAGCACAACAGCCCACAGATCTACGACCAGCAACACCACCTAGCCGGAGAGGAAGAGGAAGAAGACCGCCTCGCCGGAGAGGAAGAGGAAGAAGACCGCCTCGCCGGAGAGGAAGAGGAAGAAGACCGCCTCGCCGGAGTCCGTCGGAGAGCCGCGCCGCCTGGACGCAGATCCACGCGGGGGAGACGGACGGGGAAGCACGGGGAACACCACGGCCGCGCGGCAGCGGAGCTTACCTCGACGACGGAGCTTCTACGGGAGTGGACTGTGGAGAGGAGGAGAAGAAACCGAGGGAGGGAGGAGGGGTGGTATATGTAGGCCATGGATTTCGCCCGGCAAGAAGCGCGCGCGGAAGTTTCACCTTCCCGCGAGAGCCCGCCTCAGCTCCCGCTGTCACCCAAGATTCGCCCGCGCGCGCGCCGTCAGAGCCAGGCCGAGGAGGAACGAGGGGAGGGGGGCGTGCGGCGCGAGCCGGGGAGAGAGAGAGGGAAATGGGCGCGCGGCCACGGCTCCCAGCTAGGGTTTGCATATCAAACAGGCGCAAATGGCCCTAGCGGGCCTGGCCGGCTTTTTTGGCCCGTATCAAACAGACCCCTAGATTTTTAGGAAGACTTCTGGTTCCTTCGTGGCCTGCGAGTTGTGGTCGTGGGCCAAAGAGGTGACAATGTATTTAGGTGGGCTGTTAATTGAGATTGGCTCATTTTGGCTCGCGAACGGCTGGCGAGCCAGCTCGAGCTGGCTCGTTATACAACCGAGATGAAACCTAAGCTCGGCTCGTTTAAAAATTCTAACGAGCCGAGCCGAGCCACTAACGAGCGAGTTCGAGCGAGTTTGCGAGCTTTGAGTTTTTCGTCCAGCCCTACACGACGTGCAAATGCGAAGGGGGTGGATGGATGGGGATCAGGCTGACCTTGTTGTCGAACCCGGCTTAGGGTTTGGTGCCGAACAAGGGCGGACGGCGGCTTCTCAGCTATTTTTTCTAGATCCCTTCTCTTCTAGGCAAGGATTCCCTCCCGCGAGACCTGCCTCCGCCGCGTGGACAACAGCGCGGCGTTGCGCCGCCGTCGCCCTCGACGCCGCCTCCTCCTCCGCTCGTCGGGCTCAAGGGCAGAAGGAACAAAGAGGATTTTTTCTTTTTTTGAGGGAGAAATAAAATATCAATAAGCAATTGTCGGTGTTTAAACCTCTCGACCTCCATGGGAGGTACCCGCAGCAAGGTAGAAGGTGAGGATCGCCATGATCTGGAACCCGAAGGTCTGCGCGAGGACACAAAACACAAGATTTATATAGGTTCGGGTAGCCAGAATAGCTACCCTACGTCCTGTTTAGAGTAGTATTGCGCCCTGCGCTTGGTGTTGTTCCCCGGAGGGATTGTGGATGTGCGGCTAGGTACCCGGCCCTCCTTTATATAGTCCAGGGGGCGGGTGCCTAGTCGGTTACAAGGTAGGAGTCCTAGTAGGATTACATAGAGCGAGTCCTAGTAGGAGTACAGGGGAATTCTAGTAGGAGTCTGTCTTCTACTCTTCCTCCTTCCTTGCATGAGTACCCGGGGTGTATGCCCGACAAGCCCCCGAGCACGTTGGAGTCGAGAGTAGTAGTTCGAGTAGTCTTGAATCCTCTTCGAGTAGTTCTTGAGCGTCCTCGAGTACTTCTTGGATAAGTCTTCAATAGTACTTGAACTGCCGCGAGGCTGGAAGGTGGTCGAGCTCATTTGTTTTGAAGTCGAGATTTATATGGAAGTGCGGTTGCAAAATCGCACTCCATATGGAGTAGCCTCCGAGCCTTAGGTTGAGTCACAGACTCTAGCTGAGGGTCAATCTTGATTCTGAATCTTGTCTTGAAAAAATTGAACGATGGGTGTAGCAAAGTAGCCCCCGAGCCTTGAAATGATTAGGTAATCAATCCAAGGATCTTCAGTGATCGCGAAAGCCATCATCCGAGTACTCTTGCAGCGTGTAGCCCTCGAGATAAGAGAGCTATATGAGCCACATCGAGTAGTGATTGATGATGAGCCCCCGAGCTTGAGAGTGAGCGAAGCATGCTGAAGTTATCTTCGAGTAGTATGTCGAGTGCAGCCCCCGAGCTGGAGAGATTCCAAGTAGCAGTTTGGCGTCGAGCCGTGGAGCTTGAGAAGTAGTCGTGCCGTCAGAGCGGACTTTAGTTGCGACCGAAGTCGACTTTAGATGCCGGCAGAGCGGACTTTAGAATGCGACTTAAAAACCGAAGTCGACTTTGTGCCGCGCGGAGCGGACTTTGAGATGCGACTTGAAATCCGAAGTCGACTTTAGTTGCCGCGCGGACTTTGATATGCGACTTTAGAAGTCGACTTTAGGATGCCGCGTGGAGCGTACTTTGAGATGCGACTGAAGAAGTCGACTTTGTGCCACGCGGGGTGGACTTAAGATGCAAAAAACGAAAAGCACTTTCCGGAAAGCCAAAGCGAATAAAAAACAGAGAAAACGAGTAGTTTTGCCGCCGGAGCGGGCCTAAGATTGCGACCGGAGTTGGCTTGTGCCACCGGAGTGGGCTTGGATGCGACCGCTAGCGTCGACTTGTGCCACCGGAGTGGGCTTGGGTACCTGAGCCATGGATTTCAGACCCAAGGTATGATTGCCGCCATAGCGGGCTTGTGCCACCGGAGTGGGCTTAAGTACCTGAGCCATGGATTTCAGACCCAAGATACAGTTGCCGCTAGAGCGGGCTTGAAGGTGCGACCGGAGTCGACTTATGTACTTGGGCCATGGATTTCAGACCCAAGGTACGGAGCGCGAGTACTTAGGGTACTTGGACCCATGGTACAGAGCATGAAGACCACGTGCAGCTCGGTTCCATCGTCGCCAGGACCCGAGGGCCACTTACAGCTAGGTTCCATCAAAGCTTACACGCGTAGTATGCCACCGAAGTAGGCGAAGATGCGACCAGCGTCGACTTTAAGTTGCCTCACGGAGCGGACTTTAGAATGCGACTTTAGAAGTCGACTTTAGATTACCGCGCGTAGCGGACTTTAGAAGCTGCTTCCTAGGGATAGCCCCCGAGTTGATGAAGTAGACTCATGGTGACTTGATTGATATACCCCAAGAGTAGTCAGCAGAGTGTAGCTCCCGTGAAAACCCGCCGAGAAGCGTACACAAATGAGTAGTCGGCAAGTAGTCCTACATGATGAGGAGAACAAGCCAAGAAAACAGTAATCATTTAAATAAATGACTTAGCTGTTGCTGCCTGAGCAGACTGATGATGAAGCCGTGGCGGTCGGCGATGTAGCCGCGACGGTTGTTGTTAAAGTTGACTAGTCAGAGTTGATTCCGACTAGTTGTTGGGGGCGTGACTGCCGTTCTCGACTAGTTTGGAAAACTAGTCGAGATGAATGATCAACACGATGCGACCGGAAGACGACGTCGTGGCGGCGTGCGGCGTACTCGAAGTAGAGCCAGTGTTGCCGCGAGACAAGTAGTCGTGATGCACAACGTGGCTGAAGTAGAGCCAGTGTGGCCGCAAGAGGAAGTCGCGGCGCACGGAGTAGTCGACGATGAGCCATGTGACGGGCCGCGCGACGTGCCGAGGCACCCGGACGCGCGGCGTAGGAGAAGTAGTCGACGACGAGCCCGTGCGAGGCGAAGTAGTCGACGACGAGCGGCGTGATGAGCCGCGTGACGAGCCGCGCGACGTGCCGAGGCACCCGGACGCGCGGCGGAGGTGAAGTAGTTGACGATGAGTGGCACGACGAGCCGCGTGACGAGCCGCGCGACGTGCCGAGGCACCTGGACGCGCGGCGTAGTCGAGGTAGATCGCGCGCCGGCCGGGAGAGTGGAGACGAGTACTCGCGGTGCACGACGAGGTTGACGTAGAGCGCGTGCAACCGGAGACGAGTAGTCGCGGCGCACGGCGAGGTCGACGTAGAGCGCGTGCGGCCGGAGACGAGTAGTCGCGGCGCACAGCGAGGTCGATGTAGAGCGTGTGCGGCCGGAGACGAGTAGTTGTGGCGCACGGCGAGGTCAACATAGAGAGCGTGCGGTCGGAGACGATTAATCGCGGCGCACGGCGAGGTCGACGTAGAGCGCGTGCGGCCGGAGACGAGTAGTCGCGGCGCACGGCGAGGTCGACGTAGAGCGCGTGCGGCCGGAGACGAGTAGTCAAGGCGCACGGCGAGGTCGACGTAGAGCGCGTGCGGCCAGAGACGAGTTGTCGCGGCGCACGGCAAGGTCGACGTAGAGCGCGTGCGGCCGGAGACGAGTAGTCGTGGCGCACGGCGAGGTCGACGTAGAGAGCGTGCGGTCGGAGACGAGTAATCGCGCGCGCACGGCGAGGTCGACGAGAGCGCGTGCGGCCGGAGACGAGTAGTCGCGGCGCACGGCGAGGTCGACGAGAGCGCGTGCGGCCGGAGACGAGTAGTCGTGGCGCACGGCGAGGTCGACGTAGAGAGCGTGCGGTCGGAGACGAGTAATCGCGGCGCACGGCGAGGTCGACGTAGAGAGCGTGCGGCCGGAGACGAGTAGTCGCGGCGCACGGCGAGGTCGACGTAGAGCGCGTGCGGCCGGAGACGAGTAGTCGTGGCGCACGGCGAGGTTGACGTAGAGAGCGTGCGGCCGGAGACGAGTAATCGCGGCGCACGGCGAGGTCGACGTAGAGCGCGTGCAGCCGGAGACGAGTAGTCGTGGCGCACGGCGAGGTCGACGTAGAGAGCGTGCGGCCGGAGACGAGTAGTCGCGGCGCACGGCGAGGTCGACGTAGAGCGCGTGCAGCCGGAGACGAGTAGTCGTACGTCCAGAAAACGATGTCGTGGCGGCGTACGGCGTAGTCGATGTAGAGCCGCTGCGGCCGAGAGACGAGCACCCGCGGCGCACGGAGAGGCTGACGTAGAGCTCATGTTGTGTACTTGGAACAAGGACTTGAAATATTGTAGGTGCTTCTTGTTTGCTTGTACGGCTGCAGCACATTTTAATAAACTGAAATCCTTACCCACATGCCAGCTTGCCTTAATTTTGATGCCATGCGCTACTCAGCAAGAATAGACAGTCAAGAATTGATTTATTTGAACCGCAAGAGGTAGCAGCTTGACTTGAATTGGAGAGGCGTTCTGCACTAGATCAGCCAGGCTAGCTTGACTTCAAATCGGAGAAGGGTGTTGTGATCTTCACGTGTGTCAACAAGAGCAAATAGCAGCTTGAATTTGACTCAGATAGAGGTCCTGAACGGAACCGACCGGGACAGCAACCTGCCGACCTGGTGTGATGGTCTTCCCGCTTGTTGAATCATGGAAATCGAGAGTTGCTGATTCGGTGAGTTGCGGATGTATGGCTAGTAGCCGTCGAATAAGAAATCTAGCTCAACTCCCGCTGAGTCGACGTGTCATATCGAGACGTCTTCAATTGCCAGAGTGCATGCTTGAACTTGATGCGGGTGCACACTGATCATGTTGATTAATCTTGAACGGAAAGCCAGCGCAATAAGCCGAGTAGATTGATCTTGACAATTGGTCCTTCGAATCCGCCCAATGATCATGTCGATGGCCCCACGGTGGGCGCCAGCTGTCCGTGTTTAAACCTCTCGACCTCCATGGGAGGTACCCACAGCAAGGTACAAGGTGAGGATCGCCATGATCTGGAACCTGAAGGTCTACGCGAGGACACAAGACACAAGATTTATACAGGTTCGGGTAGCCAGAATAGCTACCCTACGTCCTGTTTAGAGTAGTATTGCGCCCTGCGCTTGGTGTTGTTCCCCGGAGGGATTGTGGATGTGCGGCTAGGTACCCGGCCCTCCTTTATATAGTCAGGGGGCGGGTGCCTAGTCGGTTACAAGGTAGGAGTCCTAGTAGGATTACATAGAGCGAGTCCTAGTAGGAGTACAGGGGAATTCTAGTAGGAGTCTGTCTTCTACTCTTCCTCCTTCCTTGCATGAGTGCCCGGGGTGTATACCCGACAGCAATACTAATCGCTGAGCCCTAAACCGCCCTCGGACCCGTGAGTTTGGTGGGCCACGTCCGCTGGCCAGTCAGCCCAGCCCACAAAGCAACCCACGAGTTGTGCTCGCCCCACGTCGTCGCTCTTATTTGTTGATTTAATAAGGAATAAATGTAAAAAACTTGTAACCTTGCTTAAAAAATCTGAAACTTTGCTGGAGCTCCTCCTTTTGGTACGGTATATTGTCAAAAAAGTTTCAAGTGTTTCTGAGAAAGTGATGATGCACTTCCTCACTGAAGCATACATGTCCGACACATGTCATTGTGAGTCACCAAGAGATGTTGCTCCTTATGTGGGACGTGTAGTACAAGTTGCTTGAAATCGTGTGAAACGTTTTTTGGATGCTAATGGATGCAATCTAAGATGTTGGGTGAAGTTTCGGAATTTTCTGACCAAGTTAGCCTATTATTGTAAATATTTGTTGATTTAATAAGGAATAAATATAAAAAACTTGTAACCTTGCTTAAAAGATCTGAAATTTTGCTAGAGCTCCTCCTTTTGGTACGGTATGTTGTCAAAAAAGTTTCAAGTGATTCTGAGAAAATGATGATGCACTTCCCTACTGAAGCATACATGTCTCACACATGTCACTGTGAGTCACCAAGAGATGCTCATCCCTATGTGGGACGTCTAGTACAAGTTGCTTGAAATCGTGTGAAACTTTTTTTTGAATGCTAATGGATGTAATCTAAGATGTTGGGTGAAGTTTCGGAATTTTCTGACCAAGTTTGCCTATTATTGTAAATATTTGTTGATTTAATAAGGAATAAATGTAAAAAACTTGTAACCTTGCTTAAAAAATCTGAAATTTTGCTGGAGCTCCTCCTTTTGGTACGGTATGTTGTGAAAAACGTTTTAAGTGATTCTAAGAAAGTGATGATGCACTTCCCTACTGAAGCATACATGTCTCACACATGTCGAGTCACCAAGAGATGTTCATCCCTATGTGGGACGTCTAGCACAAGTTGCTTGAAATCGTGTGAAACTTTTTTTGGATTCTAATGGATGCAATATTAGATGTTGGGTGAAGTTTTGGAATTTTCTGACCAAGTTTGCCTATTATTGTAAATATTTGTTGATTTAATAAGGAATAAATGTAAAAAACTTGTAACCTTGCTTAAAAAATCTGAAATTTTGCTGGAGCTCCTCCTTTTGGTACGGTATGTTGTCAAAAAAGTTTCAAGTGTTTCTGAGAAAGTGATGATGCACTTCCTCACTGAAGCATACATGTCTCACACATGTCATTGTGAGTCACCAAGAGATGTTCATCCTTATGTGGGACGTGTAGTACAAGTTGCTTGAAATCGTGTGAAACTTTTTTTGGATGCTAATGGATGCAATATTAGATGTTGGGTGAAGTTTCGGAATTTTCTGACCAAGTTTGCCTATTATTGTAAATATTTGTTGATTTAATAAGGAATAAATGTAAAAAACTTGTAACCTTGCTTTAAAATCTGAAATTTTGCTGGAGCTCCTCCTTTTGGTACGGTATGTTGTCAAAAAGTTTCAAGTCATTCTGAGATAGTGATGATGCACTTCCCTACTGAAGCATACATGTCTCACACATGTTATTTTGAGTCACCAAGATAACCTACCCTGGATAACCTGGAGGCCTGCTGCCGCCAGAGATGATCTGGAAGCGACGGTCACAATCGCGACACAATAGAAATCTAGACGTGACGACTTGGGCGTGATCGCTACGAAGGGCTAAACGCGATCAACGTTATTAGCCCAACATCTGATCCATGCAGGTAAAGGCCCATTATTCATTAATAAAGTGACAAATAAAAAAACAGCATACTTACAACACGAACGACCACATAGCGCAGTGGTAGAGCTCCTTCCTTTGTATCACAAGGTCCCTGGTTCGATACTCCGGGACAGCCTTTTGTTTTTGTTTAACACAATTAAAAAATGGGCCGACACATTAAACAAGATGATGGGCCACACGATCATGGGCCTTGTGGCAGATACATCCCACGTCGTTAGTGCACTACTAATTTGTGACCAATTTGATTCTTCATTAGTTGTGCCAAATGATTCTAATAAATTATGACGATATCCAATCTAATCTGTGACCACTAGGTTTCATCATTACTATACGCCATACCAAAACATTATCTATGACGATCTCATCAATTTGTTTTGTGACGTAAATTATATTTTCGTCATTATTCTTTCACCTATTTCATCGTCACATGCAACTTATGATGAAAATGGACATTTCGTCATGGAATACGTACCATTCTGTGACCAAAGTTTGCAGCGTCACGAGCAAATCGTCACTGATAAACACTTTTCTAGTAGTGATAGAAAATGCGGAAATACTTACTTTACTCTAATAGAAGAATAAGCATCCATAGAGATACAACTCTCTCTCTCTCTCACTCTCCTACTCTCTAATCTACCAAGGAGAGGCATCTCCTTTGGAGGGAAGCTCTCATCCTTGGGTGAAGTGGTGTGTCTCTCTTCTTACCCCCTCCCCTCATATTTATAGGCCTATGGCAACTTGGATGAGGAGGTGTTTCATTTATTTTATGCAGGAGTTGACAGCGTAAAAGTCATACTTAATAGCCGTCAACAACACCCCCACACTTGACCTTTGCTCGTCCTCAAGTAAAGGAGAACAAAACAAGGTGAGACATGATATTCAAAGGTATGAAGCGAGCATAAGAGGTATTCGAAACCATACCTTATACTTGTGAACTTTGTGAAGTGTCTATCATGCCATCTTGGGTAGTTGAGGAATGGAACAGTCATGAATCAAATCACCTCTGCTCACCATGTCAAGTAACTTGGGGTTTTGCAATACGTTTTCAAAACAAACCTTGCTTAGATCCTCATTTGATTCTCTCACATCGCTCAATGTGTATATGTACTCACCAAGGCATTAGATTTGCCTTTCTTTCATCCTACTTCTAATATGGCTATATGTGGATTGTTGGCATTGCTAACGTCATCGACTAGAAACGGATATAAGATCCATCTCTATTGACGACACCAGAAATGCAAAGGTATATCTTAACATGATGCTAAGTGTATATCAGATGTCGCTTTCAGATTAAACTAAAAGGTGAACTCCGATACGATTCATAGCACAACTCGATATAGGTTGTCAGCCCTGACAGGTGTGCCAGAAAATGCATGGATATGATACTCTTACATATTCCTTGGACCTCTAGAAAAGAAGACATATATAAATAGGGAATCAGCAAGCGCACAAATATGAATATACCATTGTAGCATTTTAACCAGGAGTAAAACCAGGTATCGTATTTATATTCTACCACATGGAAAGAAGTCTTTGTAATCCATAATAGCTAATACATGCTCATCTCTCAGTTTTATAATGTAGAGTGGCCAAAATATATCAATTGCAATAAACATGGGTAAGTCACTTAAAGATAAAGATATTGATAGCATTATTCAAGTCATAACATCATGAGTAGCTAGAAAGTGTCATTATAGCAAGAGAAACATAGCAAAGTCTAGTTAGAGAGGATACTCCTCGGTAACTCTAAACTATATGTCAATGCAAACTATGATTAGTGCAAACATTTAACAATCATGGAAGAAGAAATATTATATTAATGCATGGGGAGACTATCCAGGAGGATCAAGGCCAAAACTTGGAACAACCCAAATAGTATAAGGCTCCACTAGTCCTATACTCTGGGGTGGACTGTGAAGGACTCAATAGTGTTGTCACCACCACGATCTACCACACGACCTGACATATAGGGTGCAATCGCAGATAAATACAATATAAGCACCACGCTTACACTGTCTTTACTGTTCACCCATGTTAACAAATGATCTAGGTGAGGGCTATACGACTCCATACATGAATATAAAGGCAAATCAACTATGCTAAACATGTAATCATAATAAACACCAAAGCATATAATGTCAAATATAATCATTGATAAGAACTTACAAGAGCGAAGCTAGATCAATATCTCGATCAGCCTCTAGACGATCAGGAGCCAAGTAGACGCCTTGCCTCCTCCTAGATCTGGACTAGCTAGCTACTCTGTTATATGGTGTTTTTGGGGTGTAGTATCTCTGACGTGATGACTTGATCTGGAGTATGCAAACTCAGGTTTCCAGATGCCTCCGCCAGGGGGCAGGGGGCTGCTTATATAGCCTTGAGGGGTAGACGTGCGTCGTTTGATCAAACCGCCTAACGAGTGGTTTAGATTGATCCTCATAGGCGGTGGAAGAACCTTCTGGAAGTAGGGCTGAGGTGGCACCCGGGGGAGGTCGACCGGCCCCACCACCAGGCCGATCGAGCTGGGGTGGGTCCCCTCGGGGCCCACTTCGGCCAGGTGGTTCGTCACTTCTTCTAGATGTTTCTTTCTTGGGTGCCAAATCACATTGAGTTCCGGAGCCTTCTGGAGTCTTCTAGATTTGATTCTTTTAGCACTTTTCCCGAATGGTTCTTGGATTTATATAATTTACCGAATCTCCAGAAAAACTGTTATGGCACCCTATTCTAAGTTGATATTAACATTTGTGCCCTTTTCTCATGTTTAGTTGACTTATAAATATATAGGATAAGATGTGTCAACAAACTCCCCCAAGCTTACTCCTTGCTAGTCCCTAGAAAAGATATGCTTTAGCAGGATCAAGAGTTGTTACAACGCTTTCACACCTCAAAAGTACTACGGTTTTCAAAAACCAATTCTCCTCAACAAGATTGCTCTCTCTTACCTTCAACCTTTAAGCATAGCCTTTTCATAAATCTTGAGCAAATAAAAGACAAAAAACAATTAAGTCAAGCAGCATATTTCAAATTCTTTGATTAGCTATCATCCTGGGGTTTTGCACATTTTTCAGATAAAACTCAAAGATCCCGTGTATGACTTTCTCAAGCATGGAGTCACACTTGGCAAGAAATATATAGATGATAGTGTTGGATGGATGAGGGTGAAAGGTGGTAAGCCTTTTAGCCTAGCTCTTAGACTATATCTCTCTTTCTAAGATCTTTAAGATCTGGGCTTTCCATTCTTGGAGAGGTGGGCTCTAATCGCCCCAGACTTTTGTCCATTTTTCTCTCTCCCTAGAGATGTGGGCTCTACTCGCCCTCGGACACGTGTCCATTATTCATCTCTAAATTTATTTATTTATTTAGGGACGTATGCCCTTCTCGCCTAGTATGACACTTGTCATTTTCTCTCCCTCTCTCTTCTCACTTTTCCCTCTCTCTTTTTTCGAGTGCAGCCCCAGAATCCTTTTTAACATTGAGAGAGATATATCCCAGAGTTGCATGAGCTATATGGCTTGATGGAAAATGCGTACTTCCATGTCAGAAGCAGTATAAATGGTGAAATGGAATGATCCTGATATGTATGACAAGCTCTTAAGGATCATAAACACAGGAACTCATCATATAAAATTTCATGATTTTTAAGATAAATCCAGGAATCAAGCTTCTCTAGGAAAATGATTAATAGAAACTCAACTTTTCATGAATCATCTTTCAAAGCCTAGACTCAGATTAATCATGTACTTGCACAGATTTTGGGTTTAGAGCAAATTAAGCATTTAAGCTTCAGGAGAATCTAGGTCTGAAAACTAAGCACTTTAAAAGGGTTACGGTGGAGAAACTATTCATCATCTCCAAGCATATATCATCAAGATCATTATTAAAGAGAAAAGCCAACCAGCAAACTCAAGCATGTTATTCAAACTAAGACTTTAACTAATACTCAAATAACTAGCTAAAAACATAGGATAGTGAACTTATCATGATAACTGGGGGTGCTCTCCCCCAAGCTGGATATTGAAGTGATTCTTGATTCGTCCTTGGAACTTGTTTGCCTTCAGGTCCTTATTAATTTCTCCTTGTAAATATTAGTCTCGCACATACCCGAAGGAGCAAATTCTAGGATTATGTTGTGAGCCTTCATGTGCCCACTTCTTTTTGGGTTTTTCTGAAATGTGTGGACCTTCATGTGCCTACATATTTTTTGTGAATTTTATATGCAAAAGGGATGCTAAAACAAAAAACATGTGAATGCAATTTTTTATTTATTATTTTTTTATTCCGCCATGGTACGGAGGGCCGTAAAGAATGCAAAAGCAGAAAATATTTTTATGATTTTTTTCAATGTAGGTATAGGGAAATAAGCATGCTAATCTAAACATGCAGTGCAGAATATAAAGATAAATACTGAGTTACCTCTCGGTGAGAGTTTAGAGTACTTACTTCCATGGCGTAGATGTAGTGGCCATTGATTGATCAGTTGATGACGCGGGTAGTGATTGGTCTTCCGAATGTGTACTTTGATCTTTCTTCCTCCAGACTTTTTCTCCGGTGGAGACCTTTCTGGAGTAACAGGTTCAGAATACTGGGCTGGTAGAAGCTGAGCGGACTTCTCCTTAATCTCTTCTTCAATATTCTTGACATCCGCCAACTTTGTGTTCAGCTTGTGTTGTAATTTCTAAAGGCGTCTTTGCATCTTGTTCTTCTTGGGCTGCTCAGGATCAGTATAAGTATTGAAGTAGTAGCGTACCTTTTCAGTTCTAGACTGGAAGTGGATCTCGCCAGTCCTAATGTAGATGATTGCTCTTGTTGTGTTCAGGAATGGTCTTCCAAGCACGATGGGAGGATCTTGCTCATCTCCCATGTCTATGACTAAAAAGTCAGTCAAGACATAGTGATCTTTTATCTTGACACGTACATCTCATGCAATTCCTTCCGGGAACCGTTGTGATTGATCCGCCATCTGCAACATTATATATGTGGAATACAAAGGTAGGTCACCATATATTAATTTATAGGTTACCTTAGATATTAGGTTGATGCCGGATCCCATGTCGCAGACAACTCGCTGGAAGTTCCATTGATTGATGGAGTAGTAGATTGATGGAACTCCAGGGTCTTCAAGCTTTGGCAGTAATGGTGAAGGGAACAGGTTCTCATTCTCTGATTGAATTATGTTGATCATCCAAACTTCCTCCACATGCGGTTGAGGTCGATTGTTCTTCTTATTCCTCCTTCTATCTCTTCTCTTCTTCTCGACAACTGGCTCGTGTTCTTGAGGGTAAGGATATTGGGGGTGTGCAGGAGCTTTTAGGATCTTGTTCTTGAAATTGAATCTCTCCTTTCTCCCATTGATGGTGAAGACGATCTTAGCAGTGTCAGCATAGATGATGGCTTTGGCTGTGGCAAGGAAAGGACGTCCCAAAATGATTGGAGTGTTCTCACTTCCCCCAGTCTCAACAACAATGAAGTCGGCAGCCACGTAGGAGCGTCCTACCCCAGACATACATCGTCTGGGATGCCCTCGGGGTAGCATAGTGACAGGTCTGCAAGCTGCAAGCACATGGTTGTATACAATTAAGGTGAACTATTGATTTTCTTATATATTACCTTAGGCATTATGTTGATGCTAGACCCAAAGTCACAAAGTGCATTCTTGAAGGTGTAGGCTCCAATAGTGATGGTGATGACGGGCCTTCTTGAATCTCCTCTTTTGGCGGGCATGCCCCAGTCAGTTCATCTTGGGCCTTCTTCTATCTTACTCGAACACAGATCTGCAGAGTAGATATCGACAAGATTTGCAGATTCTAATTTTTCTGGGTGGCCAGGAATCTTACCTGGGTTAGCCGTGGGAACAGATGATGCCAGCAGAGAAATCTGAGATTCTAGCATTTTATTAAAGTTATGTTGGTTCTTGATGGCAGGAGAAAAACTTTCCATTTTATTACTAATAATTTGGAGCATTTTATCATTGGAAGCTAACTTCTTGGACAGATTATCCATAATTCTACCCTGGTTTTGGACTAAGCCTCTTAAAGGTGAGAAATTATTGGAAGAATTATTACCTTGATAGTTACCTGGGTAGTTGGTCCTCTGCTGAGTCCATCCTTGATTCTGCTGGGGACGATATTGGTTGTTATTGTTGATGTAGTTCATGTCCTCATCTAGCTGAGGGCATTGACTCCCTGAGTGTCCAGTGTTTCCACACTCTTCACAGGTCATGCGGGATTCGAAGAGTTGCATGACTTCCTTCTTCTCAGGGGCTTTGTCTTCAAGCCTCTTCATTAGTAAATCCATTTTGGCAGACAGCATTTCTACCTCCTTGAGCTGGCGCATTCCTCTTTCTTTCTTGCGGGGTTGATGTTACTCGTTCCAAGTGGATGCCATCTTTTCCACAAGGTTAGTAGCTTGAGTAAGTGTAAGGGACAGGAAAGCACCTCTACCTACAGCATCCATCATTTCACGGGTGTTGGTAGAGAGCCTGTGGTAGAAGGTCTGCAAGAGCAACCAATTTTCCAATCCATGGTGTGGGCATTTTGAAATGTAGTCTTGAAAGCGCTCCCATGCTTCAGGAACAGATTCCAAGTGTTGCTACTGGAAACTTGAAAATTTCCCCCGTAAGGCATTGGTTTTACCTATAGGAAAGAACTTTGCCAGAAAGGCAGTAGAACACAATATCCAAGTTGTAAATTTGTCTTTGTTGGAGTAAAATCATTGCTTCACTCGCCCCAATAATGAGAATGGAAATAAATGAAGTAGGACTGCATCACTTGGCACATCTTTGATCGTGAAGGTGCTACATATCTCCAAGAAATGTTGAAGGTGTTTGTTGGCATCTTCATGAGCTTTTCCACAAAATTGGCTAGCTTGTACCATTTTGATCAGCGCAGGCTTGAGCTCAAAAGCAGCATCTCCTACAGCGACTGTCGGACCAGTTGAAAGTGCATCTTGGCCCCTAATTATTTTGGTGATAATGACAAGCACGATTTGAGGTATTTAATGCTTCGACAAGATGTGTGCAGGGCTTAAACGAATAAAATCCTTATTGATGATCAAAGGAAGTCCCCCCAATTTCAAGACGATGCTTTCTATTCAAGTCAAGGCTTAACTCACTTTTACTTTTGAATTTGAGTATAGGAAACACTGTACTATAAAGGGGGATGCAATTCAATAGCCAAGAGATGCTAAAAGTGCTCTAGAAGGAATTCTAAGTGAGTGAGAAGAGTTGAGAGTCGACACGTGCACTTATGCTTATCTTTTCTAAAATTCTCGTGACACGGCCGGTTCTACCGACCCCATGTCGGTTCTACCGAGCCCAGAGCCCATCGGTAGTACCGGCGCGGGGCCGGTATACCGATATGCGTTCTCGGCACATTTTAGCCGGGGGGGCGGTACTACCGGCCCCGTGTCGGTACTACCGGTGCCGTCTTGTTTTTCTTCGGAAAAAACACCCCCCTCGGTAGTACGACACCATGTCGGTAGTACCGGGGTTATACGAGTTTGCACGATAACGGCTAGTTTTCGGCCCCTAGTATTTAACCCCTCTTCTCCCTCCTCACTCATTGCGACCAACCACGGGACAAACACTTCCTTGAGCATTCACTCCACCTCCCTCACCTCCTCTAGAGCTAATCCTTGGTTCCCTTGAGCTAGGACTTGAGAAGTGAGGTGATTTCTAGTGAAGTGTGACCAAGCTTTGAGAGCCCCATCGTTCTTCCCCTTCTCAAGAGCACTTGAAGCATCTCGGGTTGTTGTGTTGCATTTGTTACTCTTGAAGCTTGCTTCTAGACGGTTAGGCGTCGCCGCGAGTGCCCTCTTGGTGTGGTGCACCGGGATCGTTTGTATTGCCCTCTCCTTCGTGGAGAAATCTTAGTGAGCACCAATCTTCCTTTGTGGGGGTTGGAAGAGGAAAAGAGGCTCTTGGTGATAGCCCTCCCTTTGTGGGATCCTCAACGGAGACGTAGCATCCTTTGTGGGTGTGAACTTCGGATTAAATTTCGTGTCTCCATTGCTTGCTTGTATTTCTTCATCTCCAACTAACCCTAGAACTTGTTTTTAGCCCGATCTATCATTTGGTTGCTATCCAACTTGTTTCGTGATTGCGGGTGGTTCTTAGCATCTAAACTTAAACTTTGATTCAAGTAGAATTGCTAGAAAGCGCACGAATTCAAATTTCGTCTTAAGTATCTTATTTCTCCGTCGGTAGTACCGACACGGTACCGTAGTACCGACCCCGTCGGTAGAACCGGCACCACGTCGGTAGTACCGACAGGATATTTAATCCATTGCTTTTGTTTCAGAAATTTGAAGTGATCCTATTCACCCCCCTCTAGGCATCACAAGGTCCTTTCAATTGGTATCAGAGCCTAATCCCTTGACTTAGGCTTAACCGCTAAGGGATCAAGATGTCGGGGACTGGAAGCAACCCAACCGCCGAAGAAATTGCCGCAAAAGAAGCTCAAGAGAGAGAGCTCACAGCAGCTCAAGTCGGCGACCTCGTCGGCAGGGCACCAAGCCGTACTCCATCCAACGTGGACAGCTCCGAGGACTCCTCATCGGATTCCGACTCCGACTCGGACTCCGACTCAAGTGATGAGGATGCCAAGGACGACGATCTTGCGGCAAAGAAGGCGGCCAAGAAGAGAAGAAAGGCTAAGAAGAAGAAGAAGGCCAAGAAGATGGCCAAGAAGCTCCTCAAGAAGATGATCAAGAAGGAGCAAGCCAAGTACTCTCACTCCGGCTTCTACGAAGTGCCCTATCACTACGGGCAAATTCCGGGCAACAACTCTAACGATAAATTCTATTCCGTGCATTTGGGAAAGCCTCCTCATTTCGATGGGAAGGACTATCCTAAATGGGCTTATGATATGCAAATGCACCTTTACGGGCTTCATCCATCTCTTTGGAAGATTGTGGTTGTAGGTGTAACGATTCCCGCCGAAGGAGAAGCTCTCACCATTGAGCATGAACAAGATCTTCACCGCAATGTACAAGCCACAAGAGTTATCACGGGATCCTTGTGTGCACAAGAATTCAACAAGGTTCGGAACATCCAAATTGCCAAGGTGATTTGGGACACACTCAAGGAAGCACATGAAGGAACCGAGCATGTGAGACAAGGCAAGATGGACCTAATCAATGGAGAACTTGAGCTTTTCTTCATGAAGGATGGAGAGACCGTTCAAGAGATGTATGATAGGCTCATGGTGCTTGTCTCGGACATTAGAGCCCTTGGGAGCAAAGATTGGGATGACTCGAAGGTCACAAAGAAGTTGCTAAGAGCTTTTGCCCCCAAGGACAAGAACTTGACTCAAATGATAAGAAGAGATCCAAGATATCCAACAATGACACCCACTCAACTCCTTGGAGAGATATTGCACCAAGAACTTGTTGATCAAGATGTGGAGAAGTCTCTAACCTTGAAGATGGGCAAGAGTCTAGCTCTCAAAGCTAGCTCTAATGAAGTAGTTGAAGAAAAGCCCAAGGCATCCAAAAGCAAGAAGGAAGACACTAGCGATGAAGAGAGCACGGATGAAGAAACCGCCTTTGCCATACGGAAGTACAAGAAATTCTTGATGTCAAGAAACTCAAGAAAAGGTGGGGATGATAGAAGGAAGAAGTCACAAAGGAAGTGTTATGAGTGTGGAGAGTATGGACATTTCATTGCCGAGTGTCCCAAGAACAAGAACAAGAATGAGGAAGAGAAGAGGTTCAAGGAGAAAAGCAAGGAGTACAAGAGCAAATACCAAGGGCGTGCGCACGTGGGTCAACAATGGGACTCAAGTGATGAAGATGAAGAACCAAAGAAGTAAGGGATGGCAACAATTGCCATGGCACAAGGTTCATCCTCAACACGCCTCTTCAACAACCTCTCCGATGATGAAGACCACTCTCATTTTTGCCTCATGGCAAGGGGGAGCAAGGTACAAGAATCAACCACCTCATCCTCTCTAACATCCTCTTCTTCCACCTCTTGTAGCGACATAGAAAACCTAGATGAGGAAAAGGAACTAGAGAACAACATGATAAAGAAATTTGGTAAAAAGGGCCACAAGGAAATTAAAAGGCTATTGGACAAACTAGAGAAAAAGAAAGAGATCCTTCATGAGCAAGAAGACTTGCTTATCCTTGAAAAGGAAAGAAACCTTGCTTTAGAAAGATCTCTTGCCGAAGAGAAGGCTAAGGTGGAGAAGTTGACCATGGAATTATCCTTGGTTGGCGACTCTAATAAGAAGATGTCAAAGGATCTTACCTTGGCAAATGAATCTTTAGCTTCCCTAAAAACTACTCATAGTGAGCTTCAATCAAGCTTCTCATGCTTGACCGAGAAATACAAATCTCTTGAAGCCAACTTTAATAGTCTTTGGGAAAGCACTAAAGCAACTCCATCGGCAAACTTAGACTCTAGTGCCTCCACTAGCAAAACTTGCTCTTCTTGTGTTAATATTGATATGAATGCTATCAAGACTAACCTTGCAAAGCTTGAAGAGAAAGTTAAGAGCAAGGACAAGGAAATTGCCCGATTAAACATGTTGTTTACACAAGGTAACATTAGTGCCAAGTCAATACCCAAGGTGGTGGACAAGCAAGGACTTGGACACCGCAAGAACAACAAGGCAAATGGTAGGGTGACCGTGAAAGGGCATGAGATTCCCTTATGGAACAAGGGAGGCTACCTCAACACAATTATGGATATTGCTCATGGAGTCACCACGTCCACCACAACCAAGGAGGCCCCAAAGATTGTGCAAACCACAAAGGAAATTGGTGGGAGTAACATTCCACCTAAGGCATCGAAGAATGTGGTTGAGCATAAACCAACACCCAACTACACTTGTGATTACATTGTAACCTTGGACCATAATGGTAAAATAGTGGTCAAGTATGTTGGGGCCTATGCCATGAAGGCCATGAGAAAGAGTGTGTGGGTTCCAAAAGTTTTTGCATCTAACCTCCAAGGACCCAAATCCCTTTGGGTACCTAAACCAAGAGCTTAAACTTGTTTTGTAGGCCTACTCCTCCGGTGGAAGCGCATGGTTGATTGATAGTGGTGCCACTAATCACATGACCGGGAGAGGAAGGTTTGTTTGCATCTCTTGACCGTTATGACAACCCTACGGAAACTATCATTTATGGAGATAATGGTCAAGGAGATGTCATTGGTCTAGGTAAAATTGCTATCTCAACAACAAATTCAATTGAAGATGTTTATCATGTGCAAGGGTTGGGATACAACTTGTTGTCGGTTTCACAACTTTGTGAGAAAGGCTACAATTGTCTCTTCACTCATGAGGGTGTGACCGTCTCTAGAAGGGAGGATTCCTCTATTGTCTTTGCGGGTCACTTACGGGGAAAACTTTACTATGTGGACTTCACAAAAGTAAAGGTGGATCCTAAGGCTTGCTTAGTGGCAAAATCCGACTTGGGTTGGCTATGGCATCGCCGACTAGCCCATGTTGGCATGAGGAACTTGGCCAAACTTCAAAAAGACGAGCACATCCTAGGACTAACGAATGTTGTTTTTGAGAAAGATAGGTTGTGTAGCGCATGTCAAGCCGGGAAGAAAGTTGGAGCTCACCATCCCGCCAAGAACATTCTATCCTCATCAAGACCCTTGAAGTTGCTACACATGGATTTATTTGGACCAATTGCCTACATAAGCATCGGTGGTAATAAATATGGTTTAGTAATTGTTGATGACTTTTCCCGTTTCACTTGGGTATTCTTTTTGCAAGATAAAAGTGAGGCAAAGGGAATTGTGAAGAAGTTCATTAGAAGAGTTCAAAATGAGTTCGAGCTCAAGGTCAAGAATATAAGAAGTGACAACGGCTCGGAGTTTAGGAACACACAAGTCGAAGATTTCTAGATGAAGAAGGCATCAAGCATGAACTCTCCGCTCCATATACACCTCAACAAAATGGCATCGTTGAGAGGAAGAACCGCACGTTGATAGAAGCTGCAAGGACAATGCTTGATGAATACAAGACTCCGGACTCATTTTGGGCGGAAGCCATCAACACCGCATGCCACGCCGCCAACCGCCTCTACCTCCACAAGTACTTGAACAAGACTCCCTACGAAATCATCACCGGTAAGAAACCTAGTGTGCATTACTTTAGGGTCTTTGGGTGTAAGTGTTTCATACTTAACAAGAAACCCAAAGCCTCAAAGTTTGCATCCAAGGTTGATGAAGGTTTTCTACTTGGTTATGGAACTAACGAGCATGCCTATCGTGTTTTCAACAAAACCACCGGTTGTGTTGAGACCACGGTAGACGTGAAATTTGATGAATCCAACGGCTCTCAACGAGAGCAAGTTAGTGAAAACCTTGTAGAAGATGAAGAGCCCCCAAGCGTATCCATCTTTAGAATGGGGACCGGTGAAGTGATGCCTCGGGAAGTTCAAGCACAAGCTCCGGTTGACACAAGCACTCATGATCCATCATCTTCAACACGAGCGGAGCCACCTAGTTCTCAAGTTCAACAAGATGAGAGTCAAGTTCATGATGACGATCATGAACGGGGCTTTGATCAAGGGGGAGAACTAAGTGATGAAGCCCAAGAGGAAACACCGCAAAGTGAAGATGATGATGATGGACCTATTCAACGTCAATCTCAAGAGCCACATCCAAGAGTACATCAAATGGTTCAACGGGATCATCCCGTCGACAACATTCTCGGAAGTATTCAAAGAGGGGTAACAACTCGATCTAGATTGTCAAACTTTTGTGCATTTTACTCGTTTGTTTCCTCTTTGGAACCTCTTAGTGTGGAACAAGCTCTTGAGGATCCGGATTGGATTATTGCCATGGAGGAAGAGTTGAACAACTTCAAAAGAAATGAAGTTTGGGAGTTGGTACCAAGACCCAAGCAAAACGTGATCGGCACCAAATGGGTTTTTAGGAACAAGCAAGATGAATTTGGTGTCGTCACAAAGAACAAGGCAAGACTTGTTGGCAAGGGTTACACACAAGTTGAAGGCTTAGATTTTGGAGAGACGTATGCACCGGTAGCTAGGCTAGAGTCAATTCGTATTCTTTTAGCCTATGCTACTCATCATGATTTCAAGCTTCATCAAATGGATGTGAAGAGTGCATTCTTGAATGGACCTCTCCAAGAAGAAGTGTATGTGGATCAACCACCGGGCTTTGAAGACTCAAGGTTTCCAAACCATGTGTACAAGCTCCATAAGGCGCTCTACGGGCTTAAGCAAGCTCCTAGAGCATGGTATGAATGCCTTAAGGATTTCCTTCTCAAGAACGGCTTTGAGATAGGCAAAGCCGATTCCACTCTCTTCATTCAAAGAAATGGGAAAGATATTTTCGTTTGTCAAATTTATGTCGATGATATCATTTTTGGGTCTACTAATGATAAATTTTGTGAAGAATTTAGTAGGATCATGACCAAGAGATTTGAGATGTCTATGATGGGTGAATTGAAGTTCTTTCTTGGGTTTCAAATCAAGCAAATGAAGGAAGGGACTTTCTTATGTCAAACCAAGTATGTGAAGGATATGCTCAAGAGGTTTGACATGGCCGATTCCAAGCCCATCAAGACCCCCATGGCACTAAATGGACATCTTGATCTCAATGAAGAAGGGAAGTCGGTCGACCAAAAGGTATTCCGTTCCATGATTGGCTCCCTCCTTTACCTTTGTGCATCTAGGCCCGATATAATGCTTAGTGTGTGCATGTGTGCAAGATTTCAAGCCAATCCTAAGGAGTGCCATCTAATGGCTGTTAAGAGGATCTTTAGATACTTAGTTCATACTCCTAACCTAGGCTTGTGGTATCCCAAAGGTTCCACTTTTGATCTACTTGGCTACTCCGATTCGGATTATGCCGGTTGCAAAGTAGATCGGAAGAGCACTACCGGGACTTGCCAATTTCTTGGTAGGTCCTTGGTATCGTGGAGCTCAAAGAAGCAAAATTCGGTTGCTTTATCCACGGCCGAAGCTGAATATGTGGTGGCCGGTGCTTGTTGTGCACAACTCTTGTGGATGAAGCAAACGTTGAGTGATTATGGTTGCAAGTTTAGTAAGATTCCACTCTTATGTGACAATGAGAGTGCTATCAAGCTAGCGAACAATCCAGTCCAACACTCTCGAACAAAGCATATAGACATTAGACATCACTTCTTACGGGATCATGAGGCTAAGGGTGACATTGCTTTACGGCATGTTTGCACCGAAAAACAACTTGCCGACATTTTCACTAAGCCTCTAGACGAGCAAAGGTTCTGTGCTTTGAGGAGTGAGCTAAACATCTTAGATTCTCGTAACTTGGCTTGATCTTTTGCACATAAACTTGCTTGTTGCCTAGATAGGGAGCAAAACCTTTTATTCTTAACTTCTTTGTGTGCGTTTTACAAAACATTGGATTTTCACATAGAGGGTGGTGACTATAGCTTTGAATGATTGATTGTAAACTAGTCACCATCTCCTATGAGTTCTCTACTTGTCCATACTCCTTTCTACCCAAGATCTCTCTTTAAATACCAATTATTTCCAAAATCTGCTAAATCCACCGGTACAACCGACACCAGGTCGGAAGTACCGATATGAACTCTCTGTTTGGATTTCCAGCGATCACCGTTACTACCGACCCTGTGTCGGTACTACCGCCCCCCCCGGTAGAACCGACCCAGGGGCGGTATACTGATAAGGACCCTCTGTTTTAATTTTTAGGGGACCCCGGTAGTACCGACGCCCTGTCGGTACTACCGATAAAACTCGCAGGCCTATATAACCAGCGCGACCGGGGGCTAGGGTTCAGACCCATATTTCCCAACCGTTGAACCTCCCCAACTCCATCCTCTCCAAATCCGCCAAGGGATCTCAACACCCATCCGTGGAAAGTGCTCCTAGACCATATCCCTTGATTCTCCATCCTCCGGAACATCCGTTCCTCGCCGGAAGACCGTCGATTCGCGCGGGAAGCTTCTCAAGGTACTCATTCAAAATCTCCGTGGATCGATCTCTCAATGTAGTTGTTTCTAGAGGAAATGCTTTAGGGAATCAATATCTTTACCTCCATAGAACCCGTGCTCATGATTTCGTAGATTCTTGTTGGCTAAAACCTCAGATTCCAATTCCTTCACCAAAACCCGACCCTCATCGGTAGTACCGACCCCGTGTCGGTAGTACCGATGAGGGGCGGTTAACCCTGCTTCCCATCTTAGGTTGAGCTTTTCCTCCTCATATTCAAACCTCAATCTTATGCATCATTACTTATCTTCCAGATGGGTCGTGCTGGCAAGCAAGTTGTGCGTGAAGGCTCCGATGAAGATGAAGTCCCCCTTGCTCAAAGGAAGAGGAAAGGAGGAGCTAGTTCTCAAGCTCCTCGTGGTCGTGGACGTACCAATCCTCCTGCAGCCCCTCGTCAGTCCACGGGTCAAGGTCATCGTGCCCGCACCAAGCAAGCACATCAACCCGATGACCATTATGACGACTATGAGGACATCTCCTTGGAAACCCTTTCCTCGTTTGTTCTTCGGCCATCAAGACCTCCTCGTCCTGCCACTCAAATGGGGGTTGTGAGAATGGTGGACTACACAAGAGGCTCCCACAATGTCTACAAGGAGAGGTACTCTGATCCCGCTCTTTGGCAAAAGGAGTTCGATTCCGACATCCGGTTTTGGCTCAAGTTCAATGCCGATTGGTATGAGTCCGTCATTCTAAGCAAGGATAACATGACAATCGATATGAAATCAATCAATTGGGATCTCCTTAGGTCACTTGACATTCCGGCTGTCAATGAAGCTATCGATATATGCCATGCCAAGGGGATGACAAATGTTATGTCAATCAACTGTGATTGGAATGAGGAGGTGGTCGCTCAGTTCTATGCAAATCTCTATATCCGTCGTGAGACCCGGACTTTCCATTGGCTCCTTCAAGGCAAGCCTCTTTCCGTCTCCTATGAGCGCTTCGCTCAGATTCTTGGCTTTGGTGAGGAGGATCTCGCTCTTCCAAAGTTACATGGTGGCGAATTTCCCCTTGACAGCGAGATGGCATTCATGTATGACTCAGCTTATGGCAAGGTAGAATTTGGCACCACTCACGGGATGAAGCCAGTCTATCGGATGTTAAACCAACTCTTTCGCTACACTCTCACTCCAAAGATAGGTGACAACACCAATATCTCCAATGTGGCAAAAGAGATCCTAGTGAGGATGGCACCGGGCAAGGAAATCTTTAGTATCTTCAACTTCATTTGGGAAGAGATCATTGTGTGCTCCGTGTCCGCTAACAAGAGCTGCCAGTATGCCCCTTGGATATTTCAGATGATTTGTGAGGTGGAGGGAGTTGACATCCTTCCCGACAAGACTCACTCTTGGTACAAGCCCAACAAAGGGAACATCGAGCGGCTCCTCAAGTTGGGCAAGCATGCCCCTCCTCGTCCTTCTACTGCAGGTGGCTCCTCCTCCGGTGGCCCATCTTCTTTTGAGCCACCCTCCTCCTCTCGTGGGCCATCCGCATCTAGAGGCACCGTTCCCCCAGGCAAGAAAAAGAGCATCTTCAACTTCCTCTCTCAAGGCCTTTTTGCTTGCTTCAATGTGGGACGACACAATGCACAAGAGATTCGTGCCCATCGGCAGCACGTTGATGAGCAGCTCCTCAAGCTTGAGACGCGCCAAAAGTCCTTGCTCGCTCAGCACAACATTGAGCACTCTCCGGTTCGCGAGCCCATGGACTTTCCTCCTCCGCCAAACTTCTACAACCCTTGGGAGATCTACAGCGACGCCTCCATGATGTATGGAGTTCCTCCGGCCGACATCGACGACGAGGACTTTGGTGGTGCAGAGGACGACGACGATGACGACGACTCCCCTCCAGCTGCCCACTCTCCACATGACTACGACGATTGAAGGGCCTCCTCTTTTTGGCGCTTGATGCCAAAGGGGGAGTGAGCTCACAATTTACTCATGTGTGGTGTGGGCTTGCACCTTCATTTATCTATCTATCTATCCTTGTGTTTGTGGACATGTAAGGACTATGTGTGGTTTCATGTGTGGTGTAATGCTTGTCGAAGGTCTTAAGAACTTAGAACTCGTTTAAATTTGTAAGACTTAAGTTGTGCTTGTGATGTGAGGAACCTTGGTTATCTATTTGTGATGCTTGTTATTTCTCTCTTTTATTGTTTTGTATACCATGACATATGCATCACGGCTTGTATATCACACTCATGCACTTGTGTATGTAATTTGAGAATGAAAAATCTTCTAAATGTGTGATGGGCATTTGAAGCCTTCATAGAAGTTGAAGCACACATTTAGGGGGAGTTTCAATTTCAAATTCGTTAAATACACACATCTTTTTATAAACAAATTGTGGTTGTCATCAATCACCAAAAAGGGGGAGATTGAAAGTGCATCTTGGCTCCTAATTATTTTGGTGATAATGACAAGCACGATTTGAGGTATTTAATGCTTCGACAAGATGTGTGCAGGGCTTAAACGAATAAAATCCTTATTGATGATCAAAGGAAGTCCCCCCAATTTCAAGACGATGCTTTCTATTCAAGTCAAGGCTTAACTCACTTTTACTTTTGAATTTGAGTATAGGAAACACCGTACTATAAAGGGGGATGCAATTCAATAGCCAAGAGATGCTAAAAGTGCTCTAGAAGGAATTCTAAGTGAGTGAGAAGAGTTGAGAGTCGACACGTGCACTTATGCTTATCTTTTCTAAAATTCTGTGACCTGGCCGGTTCTACCGACCCCATGTCGGTTCTACCGACCAGAGCCCATCGGTAGTACCGGCGCAGGGCCGGTATACCGATATGCGTTCTCTGGCACATTTTAGCCAGGGGGCCGGTACTACCGACCCTGTGTCGGTACTACCGGTGCCGTACTGTTTTTCTTCAGAAAAAACACCCCCCTCGGTAGTACCGACACCATGTCGGTAGTACCGAGGTTATACGAGTTTGCACAGTAACGGCTAGTTTTCAGCCCCTAGTATTTAACCCCTCTTCTCCCTCCTCACTCATTGCTGACCAACCACGGGACAAACACTTCCTTGAGCATTCACTCCACCTCCCTCACCTCCTCTAGAGCTAATCCTTGGTTCCCTTGAGCTAGGACTTGAGAAGTGAGGTGATTTCTAGTGAAGTGTGACCAAGCTTTGAGAGCCCCATCGTTCTTCCCCTTCTCAAGAGCACTTGAAGCATCTCCGGGTTGTTGTGTTGCATTTGTTACTCTTGAAGCTTGCTTCTAGACGGTTAGGCGTCGCCCGCGAGTGCCCTCTTGGTGTGGTGCACCCGGGATCGTTTGTATTGCCCTCTCCTTCGTGGAGAAATCTTAGTGAGCACCAATCTTCCTTTGTGGGGGTTGGAAGAGGAAAAGAGGCTCTTGGTGATAGCCCTCCCTTTGTGGGATCCTCAACGGAGACGTAGCATCCTTTGTGGGTGTGAACTTCGGATTAAATTCTGTGTCTCCATTGCTTGCTTGTATTTCTTCATCTCCAACTAACCCTAGAACTTGTTTTTAGCCCGATCTATCATTTGGTTGCTATCCAACTTGTTTCTGTGATTGCAGGTGGTTCTTAGCATCTAAACTTAAACTTTGATTCAAGTAGAATTGCTAGAAACTGCACAGAATTCAAATTTCGTCTTAAGTATCTTCTGCCTGTCGGTAGTACCGACCTGGTACCGGTAGTACCGACCCCGTCGGTAGAACCGGCACCACGTCGGTAGTACCGACAGGATATTTAATCCGCTGCTTTTGTTTCAGAAATTTGAAGTGATCCTATTCACCCCCCCTCTAGGCATCACAAGGTCCTTTCACCAGTACGAATGTTGTTCGGGGTTGGTGCGAAGTATTCGTGTAGGGACTTGTTTGCCATTACTTCAAACGTGGGTGTTAAGCTTCGTGCTGTTGAATCTCCCAAGGCAGAAGTCGTGGGCCGAGAATCAGGAGACCTAAGCTTTGACCTTGCCTTCCTTAAGATTTTCTCTGGATCTAAAATGAAGTTTTCTGGAAGATTCTTATTCATACATTACCCTGAAATAAGATAGACAAAAGTGGAAAGAACAAGGGTAAGCCTGTTTAAGCAATGGTAATTTGGGTTCTCGATACAATATGTGTGAGAGATGCATGCATGCTATTACTGAAACTTCTTCATCTAGGCTATAGACTTTCTTTCCCCGGCAACGGTGCCAAAAATGCTTATTGACATTGCTAACGTCATCGACTAGGACTGGATATAAGATCCTTTTCTATCGACGGCACCAGAAATGCAAAGGTATATCTTAACATGATGCTAACTGTATATCAGATGTTGCTTTCAGATTAAACTAAAAGGTGAACTCCGATACGATTCATAGCACAATTTGATATAGGCTGTCAGCCCTGACAGGTGTGCCAGAAAATGCATGGATATGGTACTCTTACATATGCTTTGGATCTCTAGAAAAGAAGATATATATAAACAGGGAATCCTCAAGCGCACATATATGAATATACCATTGTAGCATTTTAACCAGGAGTAAAACCATGTATCGTATTTATATTCTACCATAGGGAAAGAAGTCTTTCTAATCCATAATATCTAATACATGCTCATCTCTCAGTTTTATAATGTAGAGTGGCCAAAATATATCAATTGCAATAAACAGGGGTAAGTCACATAAAGATAAAGATATTGATAGCATTATTCAAGTCATAACATCATGAGCAGCTAGAAATTGTCATTATAGCAAGAGAAACATAGCAAAGTCTAGTTAGAGAGGATACTCCTCAGTAACTCTAAACTATATGTCAATGCAAACTATGGTTAGTGCAAACATTTAACAATCATGGAACAAGAACTATTATATTAATGCATGGGGAGACTATCCAGGAGGATCAAGGCCGAAACTTGAAACAACCCAAACAATATAAGGCTCCACTAGTTCTATACACGGGGGGTGGATTGCGAAGGGCTCAACAGTGTTGTCACCACCACGATCTACCACACGACCGGACATATAGGGTACAATCACAGATAAATACAATATAAGCACCACGCTTACATTGTCTTTACCGTTCACCCATGTTAACAAATGATCTAGGTGAGGGCTATACGACTCCATACATGAATATAAAAGTCAAATCAACTATGCTAAACATGTAATCATAATAAACACCAAAAGCATATAATGTCGAATATAATCATTGATAAGAACATATGTCTGTATAACAAATGTAAGGAACTAGATAAGAACTTACAAGAGCGAAGCTAGATCAGTATCTCGATCGGCCTCTAGACGATCAAGAGCCAAGTAGACGCCTTGCCTCCTCCTAGATCTAGACTAGCTAGCTACTCTGCTATATGGTGTTTCTAGGGCATAGTATCTCTAACTTGATGACTTGATCTGGAGTATGCAAACTCAGGTTTCCAGATGCCTCTGCTAGGGGTAGGGGTGCTGCTTATATAGCCCTGAGGGGTAGACCTGTGCCGTTTGATCAAACCGACCTAACGAGTGGTTTAGATTGATCCTCATAGGCAGTGGAAGAACCTTCTGGAAGTAGGCTGAGGTGGCGCCCAGGGGAGGCTGACCGGCCCCACCACCAGGCCGATCGGGCTGGGGTGGGCCCCCCTCGGGGCCACGTCGGCCAAGTGGTCCGTCGCTTCTTCTAGATGCTTCTTTCTTGGGTGCCAAGTCACGTTGAGTTCCGGAGCCTTCTGGAGTCTACTAGATTTGATTCTTTTAGCACTTTTCCTGAATAATTCCCGGATTTATATAATTTACCAAATCTCTAGAAAAATTGTTAGTGGCACCCTATTCTAAGTTGATATTAACATTTATGCCCTTTTCTCATGTTTAGTTGACTTATAAATATATAGGATAAGATGTGTCAACATGGATCTCGGGGTAGGATAAAAGATAAATTATACTTGCATCACATATATTGCAAAGTTAAAAACTGGATCCAAGGAAAAAATCAAGTCATACAATCAGATCAAGATGTGCGCATTTATGGATGTGATGGATATGGTAAGGTGGATACTAGGCCTGGAATGGGTGCTAGATATTACCATATATATGATGAATGTTGTGGTGATGGTAAGGTGGACACTAGACCCGGAGCGGGTGCTAGTTATTACCATCTAATTTATTGGAACTCCTTTTTGCATGATCACATATCTCTCCTTTTCCTTCTTTATTTTGGACATGGGCTATCCTTTCTTTATTTTTTGCTTTTTTTATCATCCCTTAAGCATATGTCTCTTTCTTCTTCTTTTTTCTTTTGCATAGCCCATGTCTCTTTTTCAAGGACAGTTTTGGAGAGAGAGAGATCATATATGGAGCTTTATTTTGTGGAATGGATGGATGATACAATGCTAACTTCCAGTGTAGAAGCATAGCAAAGGGATATGGAGTGCACATGAATCTTGATCATGAAAGCATGAAAGAAAATCTCACATGGGTCACAACAATTTGACAAAGCTCAATGCAATAACAAGCAGCGTACGAATGAAGGGCTTTCATGATAACAAATCATATGGCTTTTGTAGGACTTTGGCATATCATACAGGAGCTTTGCATAGGGTTTTCAAATTTTCAAATAAAATTCCCAAGCACTCAAACACTTAGATAGAAGATCATATCATCAAACCATATCACAAACACCAACTACTTAGATGAACCTGCTTTCCTAAAGATTTTTGTTCGCTGAAGAGGAAGTGTGTAATGTCTGAAGAGGAAGCTCAAGATGACCCATGGGGTAGACGAATCACTCTAGTTTACCTTGTCCCTTGTCATTAAAGCGCAGTTGATGTTGTGCAATGCCTGTGTGGGAGATCTCAAGTGTGTATTTTGATGATAAGCTTGGGAGATCTTCCCCATACTTGTTCATGTACCTAGTGTTGTCTTCAAACAAAATGGAAAAAACAAAATACGGACTCTACTAGTTCGAGAACTAGGGAGTTTTTGTTCAAATTCAAATATAAATTCACCATGATAGCTAGCTCAAACAAGGCTGACCTGCCTTGGCTTATGTAACAAACCAGAAAATTAGGTATGAAAATTTGCAAAAAATTTAAAATTTTTTGTTTGAAATTGAGTGCTATCAATTTTCAAACCAAATTGCTAGCCCTTTACTAATTCTTCCACTAAACCAACCCATTTATAAAAATGTAATTTCAAATTATGGTGAAAATAATGTGAGTTTTATTTGGATTTTATTTGGGTGAAGTTTGAATTTTATTTGGATTTTATTTGGGTGAAGTTTGAATTTGAAAGTAATTCAAATTCAAACTCTATTTCAAAACTAAATTTCAAACAAAGTGTAAAACCTTTAGCAACCGATGGGCCGGTTTCCCTAAAGGCCTAGCAACCGGCCCAACTCTTCCAACTCAGCCAGCCCGTGACCGCAGCCCGTCAAGCCCACAAGCGTGTTTTCCCTTTCCTCTTAATGACAGGTGGGGCCACCCCGTCAGTCTCCCTTACCTTATCCCCCTCGCACCTTTTCCTCCACCCCGTCGGCGCGTGATCGCTCGGCCGCGCCCGCGCGCGTGCCTGATGGGACGGCCACCCGCCCGGCTGGCCCGGACGCCGAGCCACTACGCGCGCGCGCACGCCAGGGAATCTCCCAGGGGGAGAAAGACCCCTTGGCCCTTCCAAGCCACGCCGACAAGGGCCTCGTCGGCCATAGACGTGCAACCACGTCACCTCTCCGCTCGCGCGGCCGCGCCATAGACGCGCGGCCACGCCGGCCATAGACCTCTTTACCCTTGCGCCGCCTTGACCGGGAGCCTACACCCCGTGGCCGAGCCTCTGCTGGCCATCCACCTACCCGCATTGGGGTTTCCCCTTTCCTGCGTTCGCCGCCGTGGAGGGAGGAGAGAAGGAGAAGTGGGGAGAGGAAAGGAGGAGCGGGGAAGAGGAGGCCGCACCCGTGACGCCGCCGGTGCGCCAAGACCGGAGGCCGTTCGCGTCGGCGGAGGGCCGTACCAGTCACCGCGGGGAAGGAAGGAGGCCGTCCGCGTGGGGAGAGATGCCGGGCCAAAGCAAGGACAAAAGCACCGCCATGAACATCTACGCCGCACCACCGTCTACCCCGAGCCGACCACGACTACACCGTCGACCCGACGCGAGCGCCCCGCGGCCATCTTCTTCTTCCCTTCCCCCTTGGATGGGGAACTTGACCTGCCTATGTGCTGGCCATCGAGCCGCAGAACTGCTGCCCCGCGACAGGTCGGAGCTCCTGGGCTCTTCATGCTCCCGAGCTCGCCGTCCCCGTGCGATGTACCTCTGTGAATGTCGGCCGTTGAGCCGTTAATGTTTTTGCAGGGAACGTGGTGCGCCGCCGCGCCGCCTCGAGCCGCGCCCCTGGTTTCCAGGTGGCTGCATCGGGCGAACTGTGACGCCCTACGTTTTCGGCCGGGTTAATCAACCCTAATGATCTGGTCAACTGGGTTGACTTTAGTCAAGCGACGGCCAACCTGGGCCATCACCTCGAAAACATCACCGACAAACCCTAATGACACCTATTGGTCAACCAAAGTTCACCTTTGTCGAAACCCCACTCAAAAACCCTTGACTCCTTGTTGACCCATCCATGTCAGCCGGAACTTTTGCCGCGTTCTCCAAATTTTCCCTAAACACTTCAAATTCTCCCAATACAAGAGTTGTGTGTTTTGTTGAGGGACACACTTTTCATGTTGAGTGGCATTGCTGGTTTGGAGTGGAAATTGGTGAAAAGTTCAAGTCAACGCGTGTAAGTACTATTCACTGGAGCCGAGAAATTCTGCATTTTGGCATCCAATTTGTGCAAAAATTATTGAGAAAAAGGCTAGACGCCCTTTGTGAAAGTGGTAGAGGGTCAGTCGATCTACAACTTTGTTGTTGATCGCTTGGTGCACTTTAGTTGAAGATTTTGGAGAAAATCGTGTTTGAACACGGCTAAACCGAATGGTTCTGGCGCAGGAACGCGCGTTGGCGCCGTGCGCGCGACGTCGCGCCCGGCCGCGACGGCCGCCGCCGTACGACGCCGTACACACACGCCGAGGCCGGCCCTTGGTCCGCCGGTCCGTGCGCCGCTCCGGGAGCCGCGAGGCCACCGCCCTCGCTCGCCCAATGCGCACGCACCGCGCGTCCCCGCCGCGCCGCCCGACCATTGGCCGCGCCGCGCGTACGGGCCGACGCCCGCGCACGTCGCCGCGGTGTCACCGCCCCACACCGCGCATGTACTACCCCACTCGTCGTCTTGGTGTGCAAGAAAACCCGCAACCGCCTCGAAGCTCGCCTATAAAGAGTCGTCGTCGTCCCTCCTCGCGCGAAGCAGCACCGCCGAGCCGCCATTGCCGCCGCCAGCGACGCCAACGCCGAGCTCCTTCCTCCAGCCGCCTGTACCGCCAATGCGTGTTGCGTCGGCCTGCCTTAGGACCCCCAGTAGCTACCCTGCTCGCTTGTTGCTCAGACCGAGCCGCCAACCCGCCGGAGTGATCTCTCCCGTGGCCGCCGCCGGACAGCCGTCGACGAGCTCTGCTTTCCGCTCGTCTCCCAAACCAACCGACCACCTCAGCGCGATCCCTAGACCCCAGTGAAGCTGCCCGTGCAACACATTGGCCTGTCCTGTCCCCGTCCTCGTCGGAATTCGAGCGCTCGCGGCCGCGCCACCCCCGGTCCGCCGCCGCCGCTCGCCGGCAGCACCCCGGGCCAATCCTCCGCCACCCATCGACCACGGGTGAGCCCAATCGCCTTCCCCGCCACTCGTTTGCCTACCCGTGCACGCCCTCGCCGCCGGCGAGCTCGTCGTCGCCGTCGGTCCATGGGGGGGAAGGGAGGACCTGATTGTAAAAGCTTTAACACTTTCCAGGTTCTAAGTGCGAAAAGATTCTATCCCCTTTTCTTGTGTTTGTCTGTGACTTGTAAAATCGATTAAAAATTGTAGAAAAATCCAAAAATAGCAAACCCAATTTTGTTGTGCTCTGCGTACCTAAAACTACAACTTTGTCCGAAGGTGTATATATTTTTGAGCTTTAGTTTTTGCTTGAAAAATACAAATGTAA
Organism: Cenchrus americanus; assembly: GCA_947561735.1. NCBI lineage: Eukaryota > Viridiplantae > Streptophyta > Magnoliopsida > Poales > Poaceae > Cenchrus > Cenchrus americanus. The sequence continues at coordinate 99,995,458 of OX387239.1, read as the reverse complement.
AATACCTAGATCTGTGATTCTGTGAAATCTACAAAAGATCTGGAGCTGAACTTTGGATATGCTGTGGGAGCTAGTATGTTTAGGATCTGTGCCAAAAATTGCACAAAGTTACTGAAGAAATCTTTTTATAAAAATCATTTTGTGAAATTGATAAATTTGCCCTGATGATTTTTGTAGCTCCAAATATAATTATTTTTGAGCCTAACTTCTGGCTACTGTCTTTTGTTACCAAATTGCATCCTTGGTGAATTTACCATGATTTTATCTCTGTCACAAATATTATTTTCTCAAGTATGCTTGTTTTTAATCATAAATATGTGTAGCATGTTTCATAAAGGCTATATATGTGTTTGTTAGATCTTTAAGCTTGTTTTGGACCAAAGCATGTGTGAGGGGAGGTTTGGACTCAGTTCTGTTTTGATTATTTTAATATGCAACATTCTCTTATATGCTAGCTAGTAATGCACATAATTTGGGTAATTAATTGCAGTGATGCTAAAACCCCTTTTCTTGCTGCCCAAGGAAGTGCTCCTGGTCATAGGACCAGTAGGTGCTGCTGGTTAGGTTTGACATGTTTTAGTTGGCTACAAGGAGTTTAAACTAGATTAACCTAATAACGGAAAAATAGGAAAAATGCCCCTTTTGTGCATAAGGGAAATAATGAGTTAGAAAAGTAACCTGGTAGTGCAAGACTAAATTCCTTGTTGTTCATATTTAAATAAGATATTCCTTAATAAATGTGCACACAATCACATTAAGGAAAAAGACTAAAAAGGCTTTTAATTATCTTAAAGAGGAGAGATATTTAAATGCATTTCTTAAGGAGAATATGACCAACCCTATCCAACTTGTAACCTTGCTACTGTTTTGTTGATGTGAATTAAATTAACTTGTTTATATATATGTACACAATCACCGTAAAAGTCTGGATAATAAAGCAACACATATTGTTCCTTTATAGGAAGAGTATGCGGAATGTATTATTAACTAGGTGAATGTGTTCAAGCATGCATCTCTTGGTTGTCATAAGTTGTTTGCAATTAATTAAATTCAAATGGTCACTTAAGTCTTGCATTGCATCCTCCGTGTAGAAGGGCCCGACGGTAATTACACGCTCGTGTAAGAAGATGTGAACGAGGGAGCCGGAGGAGACGTGCATTACGTCGCCATAGAGCAAGACCCGGACCAAAGTTCGGAAGATTGTCTAACTGCTTGTGCTAGCGATGGCAAGCCCCGGTTCTATCATTAACCCATGTTTTATTCAACTTCATGCAACTATCTATGTTATTCTATGTGCATTTACGTTCAGGATTTGGATGAAACCCTAATTGCATGATCCCTAGGTGCCTATGTTTTTCTACTAGTATGCTAGGTCGCTAGATGCTATGCTCTAAGGACCCGGTAAAAGTCGAGTGATGTCCGTCACTCGCGAGTATAGGATTTCCTTGGTGGAACCCTCATGTAAATTAATGAATTGCTCATGTGGTAAGAGCATGGGATTTGGGCTCCGGTCCAGTGGCTTCGTGGGCTAAGCTTTTGAATGTACTAAGCACTTGTCGGGAATGGGACCGGTAAGCCTAGTACCTTAATGAGACGGTACGGGATTTTACTACTACTAATCTCGATTCGTCTCCTGCCGGCTTGCAACCGGAAGGAGGGTACATGTGTGAGGCTGGATGCACTGTGTGGGGCATTCCAGATAGCCTGTACCCGGGACTGTAGGCTATCATCCCAACCTGAGGATTTTTGGGAACCGTTTGGTCCGTGTCAGCTCTGTGGGGCACCGCTCCGTGTGTTTAGGTTACCTTGAAAGGTGTATGAACCAATCGATTGTCGGCTTCTCACCGTTATCCGAGACTACTTAATCAGCTGGCCATGATATCCCGTAATAATGGAACTATGTGAAACCTCTGCGTGAATTAAATGTGTTGTAAAATCCTTGTTTGTATTAGTTGCTCATTCAGTAATGATAATCTCACTAGAAATCGAGCTAAAACGTTGAAAGTAAGGATCCACGATCTTAGTTGTTTTTGGCAAAACAAACCCACCAGCCAAAAGCCTGCATGTCTAGAGGTAGCTTTGGGTCGGGTAAGTCTTGCTGAGTATTAGTATACTCGGTCTTGCTATAATTGTTGTTTTCAGGTGAAGTTGTTTGGCCTGGTAAGTTTCCACCCCGCTGGGAGCTGGAATGGGTGGACGAGGACGTTGAGTAATGGCATCATAGATGGCCTCTGGTGATGTCGTAACGTTATTAGAATATCCGCTGTTTTAGTAAAACTCTAAATGATTTATTACCATGTAGAATTAATGGTTTGTAATAAGTGGACCCTACGGGGAGATTTGTATTAATGTGTAAGGCACTCTGGACTCTCCTTCGTGGGAGTTTTAATGCATTCGTTCGATCCTCTCTGTGTTTCCAAGTGATTTACCGGGCGTAAACCCGGCAACACTCAACAGGATGATTCTTTATTATCGCTTAATGTCCAAATGGAGTGGTTTAGGCGATAGTACGGAATTATCTTGGGTGGGGTTTTCACAACTGGTATCAGAGCGATTGAATGCATCGGAGTGATTAGCTTAATACTAATCACATGTTTTACAATAAAACTTGCCAAGACTGATTGGATTTTAAAAATCCGTTGGATCGTTAATGAATGATCTAGATCGAGAGGCCCTAGAGGGAATTTTGGATTCTTTAAGGTGGCATAGGAATCTATGGTTTATTTTGCTAACTCACAGCACTTTACTTTATGTCAGACTTACTTTATTGCACAACCAAACTAGATGAGCCACGTGTTTTATACGTGTGCTGTTCCGCATCACGGGAATTGCGAGGGTTGATGGAGTGATCCCTTCCATGGATCCCATCTTTGCGTATAGATATAAGTGTGGTGTCGCCACGTGTTTTATACGTGTGCATTCCGCATGTCGATCATGCGAAGCAAGGATACACTCCATTCAAACGGAGGGTTTCCGAGGTTGGACGCTGTCCATGCAGCGGCTTGACGCATGGATACTGTTTCTATAAGTGAACGGTAATGTATGTGGACGCTTTCGTGACGTGCTGGCACGAAAGGTTCATTTTCTGTAGGTACACTAACCACGCTCGTAAGTCGTTGAGTGCGAGTCGAATAGCTCCGACTAGTTATTATAAGGAGAGCCGACTATAAGCTTGCCACCGGCACTAACTACGTCTTTTGGATTTAGTTGTAGAGTTGTACAAGGCGTGTGCATGCATAATTAAAATCTTGATGAACCTAAAATTGGTTCTCAATGGCTCGAATAATTTTTCTTGAGTGAATTGCTCGATCTTAGATAAGGTTTTCCGCTCTTTTGCATTTAGGAAAATGTTGGCAGATTCTGTCTTTGTCATTTCTCAATTTTTGTAGCCAAATCTGTAAGGAATCTGAATAGGCATCCTTTAGGAAAGTTGTTCCTTATGAAGTTGAGCGTCCACTATGGATTTTCCAGTATTTTAGGAATTTTCTGCAGAGAGTTATGCTCAGTTTAGTGCATCCCTGTTCTGCTGTTTTTCAGAACAGCACCCTTCTATAAAAGAATTTTTTCGATCATGTTCTAATCCAATCTAGCCCTACCATTGAATACCAAAAGAAGTGCATAATGAAGTCACCGAGTTGCTACCAAGAATTTGTAACTTTTTTTTGGGTTATAGGTTCTGAGTTATAAATTTTTGATTCACGACCCCGAACTTTACGCCATCATTTTATGTGTACTCATTTCGAGTTTTGGCATATCTTGCACCTTATGCTGATGGCTGCCCTGGATTTCATCAAATTGATAATCCAATTACCCTTTTCTAATTGAAATCTGGTGAAAGTCGGAAACCTTTAGTAGTGGTCTGTATAGGCAACATTCCCTTGTAATCACGAGAACTTACCTCGGTACGCGTGTTCGCCTCTGGTTCTGACATGTGTCACTTATTCCAGATGTCTGCTTCCGGATCGGTGAACGTTGACGCGCAGGCGTGGACTCACTTGAACTGCCTCGAGGAGGGTGGTCTTCCTGCACTTTTGTGGGACACCCTAAAGGACCTTGGGTACACAGCGTATCCCGAGTACTCGGCACGTGAGCTCATGACCACAGGCCAACTGCTTCGTTGGGAAGTGAATGTAAAGATCCCCGTGTGTCCGACACATCCTACTTGGGAAGAGTGGGAGGTGAAGGCACAAGGGTGGAAATTGGCTGGCACCGTGCAAAAGGCTGCGTTGGAAGCACTCACAACTTTTTGTGAGAAGCATGCCGATTTGGTAGCTAGTACTGCAGCCAAGGTGATTCCGTTACCTAAGCAGCATTCCGGGCAGGATACCGAACGTGAAGCTTCTCTCTCCGCTCAGGGTAATCCTCTCTGTAGTCCTTAACTTGACACCGCAGTCCGTTTCTCCAAAGCTATGTTGGACCTCTATCAATCAATGGTTGGAGAAAGCATGTTCTATAGGCACCAAATTTATAGACAACAAGTTAACGGTGCAGGAGCTATCGCCCAAGAGTTGAAGGATGCTCGAACAACGATAGCCAATCTTAAGAAGAAAAGAAGAAAGGACAAAAGAACAATACAAGAATTGAGCGAAGTCATTCATGAACAGAACTTCTTGTTGCAGCATAGTGATCAATATATGCTTGACTTAGAAAATCAACTAGAAGCTATAGCAGCTCAACCTCCTAACCCCGAAGAGGAAGAAGATCCCGAAGAGATCCAAGGAGAATCTGGAGTGGAGTCTGGACCCGCTTCACCTTAAGTGAACTTAGGCTAGAAGTGTATCTAGTTGATGTTAATTACGCCTCAATAAAGTAATGTGTTGTAAGAATGGATCTTGAAATGATGATTGGCTATGATCGACTTGGACCATGTGATGGATATCAACGTATGATTAAATGTTGTGGAAATCTGGTGCGTTGACTGTATAATGTTTGCATGTGCGTATCGAGAGTTGTGGTGATTTACGTACACCTAGGCCTTATGTGAAAACAGCTAGGCAAAATCCCAGTTACGGAATTTTTCGAGCATGACAATGTGGGAAATTGACTTAAGGTTTAATACCACCGTGGAGCACATGAAATCATGCATCCACTGACCAAAAATGAGAATTTTCGGTGTATAAGCAAGGATTATGAACTTTATGCTTATGACCGTCGTGCGGCCGATCCTGAAAAGTTGCCGCGAATGAGTTTTCATCGTACATATTCTACTTGTTAGTTATATGAGCAAGCTTACGGATATGTGTTTAATGAGAGCTCAAAATTTTCAGATGGTCGGACCGACACGTAGCACCCCCAACGGTTTTGACGCGTCGGGTAATGGTGATCTACCACCACCGCCACCCATGACGCCGGTGGAGACTTTCATGGCCGCTCAGACTGAAGTGTTGCGCCAGATTTTGCAGACGCGACAGCAAATCGCGCAACAGATGCACCAGAGACCACCAGTGGGAGCTAACCATGATGGACCGCAGATGGTTACCACATACTCCCAGTTTATCGAGATGAAGCCCCCAACCTTCACCAAAGCCGAAGAACCCCTTGACGCAGATGCATGGGTTAGGGCCATTGAGGCCAAATTCTCTGCATTTGTCCTACCGTGTTCTGAGGAGCACAAGGCTAGATTTGCAGCCTTGCAGCTTCGTGGAGAAGCCTTAATGTAGTGGGAGCACTTTAAGATCATGCAACCTGCCGGGCATGAAGTTACTTGGACAGAATTCAAGAGATCTTTCAAGGACCACCACATCCCAAAAGGACTCATGGTCAGAAAAATGAAAGAGTTGCTTGCTCTTAAGCAAGGCGATGACACGGTGTACCAGTATGCACGGAAGTTTAATAGCCTCTGCCAGTATGGAGAACATCACGTGGACACCGATGCCAAAAAGATGGAACGTTTCCGTGATGGTCTCAGGAGTGAGTTGTATGAAAGATTAAACCTATTGGAGCCAGACAGTTATCATGAGTTGGTGAACAAAGCTATCTCACAATAGGATGCCATGATGAAGGTATAGAAGGAGAAAAAGAGGCATAATGAATTTGCTTCGGGAATTGGATCAGGCAAGAAATTTCGTTTCGTCAAGAAGAATGCGCATGGTTCGTCCCAATCATCCACATCAGGCCATTGGAGAATGACCCCATCTCAGAATAAGCCTTCAGGAAATTTCCAGTACCGGCAGGCTCAGCCACAAGTCTTCAAGCCAAAGGAAACAATTGTAGACAACCCGGGCATTATGCCAACGAGTGTCCAAACCCTCAGAGGATCAAGACCGAGCAACAAACTCCGAACCCCGGAGTAGCTAAGGGCAATCGTGACAAGAAGCCCATGATTCAAGTAAAGCACAGCTTAACTTCACGGGTAACCTTCTATCCGAGAGCATGCCTTCATACCGCTAATGATGGGACGTACGCCTTTCCCCATCTTCTAGTTGCTTTAAGAGCTCAAACCAGAAATCTTGGTGAACAAATGAAATGACACATTTGTTTACTAGCCTTCCCTTTCCACATAGAAATCCTGAAAGTAATCAGTTCTTTCTTGACTTAGTCTTCTACCGGAATCCCCAAGTTCACACCAATCAACTGGATAAGTTGAAGGAGTAGGATCAAAGATTTCTTGAGAAATCACGGTCAGATCTTTGGACTGTTGGACCCCATTCGTTTCAGTGCCGCGATGGTACGACACCGTAGCGTCGTCCTGCCATCTCTTTCCCCGCGATCACGATCACGTCGTCGAGACCTCACAGGCCGACCATATCGAGCCCCGTGTGGCAACCGCTAGATCGCCCGCGAGCCCCTACCTCAGTCGGTTGGGATGACTGTTGCGTCCCGTAGGGCTATTTAAAGGAGAGACCCTCCCGCGGTGTTGCCATTGCCAAGTCTCGCCTGCTTTCGAGTTCGACAGACAATGTCGCCACTCTTAATTTTTCCTCCGACTAGTTTTGGCCAACCCACTACTAGTCCATCTCTTCTGCTTCGCCCACTCACCGAGTAAGCTGGTTAGCCGTCTTCGTCAACCGCCTCCCGAAGAAGCTCGAAGAAGACCGAAGGAAGAACCCCGCCTCCATCGTCGACCATGTCCCAAATCGGGGAGATGTTTGAGACCCTCCGCTGGACGCTTGCAGCAATGTATCTCTGCATGGTCGGCGGAGTTTGCCTTCTTTTAGTTTTCCATGTACACATCCATCGTCCTCTCTCTCATGAACTGCGATGAAGTAGCGAGGACAGTCCCATGTATCTTTTGCCCTATATGAATTCTCGCTACCTAGAAATGTAAGCGAGTACATATTTCATCTTGTAACCCTTAACTTGCTAGAAAGAGTTGCCCCACTATTGTTGTCGAATCTCGGGACGAGATTCTGTTTAAGGGGGGTAGGCTGTGACGCCCTAGGTTTTCGGTCGGGTTAATCAACCCTAATGATCTGGTCAACTGGGTTGACTTTAGTCAAGCGACGGCCAACCTGGGCCATCACCTCGAAAACATCACCGACAAACTCTAATGACACCTATTGGTCAACCAAAGTTCACCTTGGTCGAAACCCCACTCAAAAACCCTTGACTCCTTGTTGACCCATCCATGTCAGCCGGAACTTTTGCCGCGTTCTCCAAATTTTCCCTAAACACTTCAAATTCTCCCAATACAAGAGTTGTGTGTTTTGTTGAGGGACACACTTTTCATGTAGAGTGGCATTGCTGGTTTGGAGTGGAAATTGGTGAAAAGTTCAAGTCAACGCGTGTAAGTACTATTCACTGGAGCCGAGAAATTCTGCATTTTGGCATCCAATTTGTGCAAAAATTATTGAGAAAAAGGCTAGACGCCCTTTGTGAAAGTGGTAGAGGGTCAGTTGATCTACAACTTTGTTGTTGATCGCTTGGTGCACTTTAGTTGAAGATTTTGGAGAAAATCGTGTTTGAACACGGCTAAACCGAATGGTTCTGGCGTCGGAATGCGCGTTCGCACCGCGCGCGACGTTGCGCCTGGTCGCGACGGCCGCCGCCGTACGACGCCGTACACACACGCCGAGGCCGGCCCTTGGTCCACCGATCCGTGCGCCGCTCCGAGAGCCGCCGGGCCACCGCCCCGCTCGCCCAATGCGCACGCACCGCGCGTCCCCGCCGCGCCGCCCAACCATTGGCCGCGCGCGCCGCACGGCCAATGCCCGCGCACGTCGCCGCGGTGTCACCGCCCCACGCCGCGCTTGTACTGCCCCACTCTTCGTCTTGGTGTGCAAGAAAACCCGCAACCGCCTCGAAGCTCACCTATAAAGAGCCGTCGTCGTCCCTCCTCACGCGAAGCAGCACCGCCGATCCGCCATTGCCGCCGCCAGCGACGCCAACGCCGAGCTCCTTCCTCCAGCCGCCTGTACCGCCAATGCGTGTTGCGTTGGCCTACCTTAGGACCCTCAGTAGCTACCTTGCTCGCTTGTTGCTCAGACCGAGCCGCCAACCCGCCGGAGTGATCTCTCCCGTGGCCGCCGCCGGACAGCCGTCGACGAGCTCTGCTTTCCGCTCGTCTCCCAAACCAACCGACCACCTCAGCGCGATCCCTAGACCCCAGTGAAGCTGCCCGTGCAACACATTGGCCTGTCCTGTCCCCGTCCTCGCCGGAATTCGAGCGCCCGCGGCCGCGCCACCCCCGGTCCGCCGCCGCCGCTCGCCGGCAGCACCCCGGGCCAATCCTCCGCCACCCATCGACCACGGATGAGCCCAATCACCTTCCCCGCCACTCGTTTGCCTACCCGTGCACGCCCTCGCCGCCGGCGAGCTCGTCGTCGCCGTCGGTCCATGGGGGGGAAGGGAGGACCTGATTGTAAAAGCTTTAAAACTTTCCAGGGTCTAAGTGTGAAAAGATTCTATCCCCTTTTCTTGTGTTTGGCTGTGACTTGTAAAATCGATTAAAAATTGTAGAAAAATCCAAAAATAGCAAACCCAATTTTGTTGTGCTCTGTGTACCTAGAACTACAACTTTGTCCAAAGGTGTATATATTTTTGAGCTTTAGTTTTTGCTTGAAAAATACAAATGTAAAATACCTAGATCTGTGATTCTGTGAAATCTACAAATGATCTGGAGCTGAACTTTGGATATTTTGTGGGAGCTAATATGTTTAGGATCTGTGTCAAAACTTGCACAAAGTTACTGAAGAAATCGTTTTATAAAAATCATTTTGTGAAATTGATAAATCTGCCCAGATGATTTTTGTAACTCCAAATATAATTATTTTTGAGCCTAACTTCTGGCTACTGTCTTTTGTTACCAAATTGCATCCTTGGTGAATTTACCATGATTTTATCTCTGTCACAAATATTATTTTCTCAAGTATGCTTGTTTTTAATCATAAATATGTGTAGCATGTTTCATAAAGGCTATATATGTGTTTGTTAGATCATTAAGCTTGTTTTGGACCAAAGCATGTGTGAGGGGAGGTTTGGACTCAGTTCTGTTTTGATTATTTTAATATGCAACATTCTCTTATATGCTAGCTAGTAATGCACATAATTTGGGTAATTAATTGCAGTGATGCTAAAACCCCTTTTCTTGCTGCCCAAGGAAGTGCTCCTGGTCATAGGACCAGTAGGTGCTGCTGGTTAGGTTTGACATGTTTTAGTTGGCTACAAGGAGTTTAAACTAGATTAACCTAATAACGGAAAAATAGGAAAAATGCCCCTTTTGTGCATAAGGGAAATAATGAGTTAGAAAAGTAACCTGGTAGTGCAAGACTAAATTCCTTGTTGTTCATATTTAAATAAGATATTCCTTAATAAATGTGCACACAATCACATTAAGGAAAAAGACTAAAAAGGCTTTTAATTATCTTAAAGAGGAGAGATATTTAAATGCATTTCTTAAGGAGAATATGACCAACCCTATCCAACTTGTAGCCTTGCTACTGTTTTGTTGATGTGAATTAAATTAACTTGTTTATATATATGTACACAGTCACCGTAAAAGTCTGGATAATAAAGCAACACATATTGTTCCTTTATAGGAAGAGTATGCGGAATGTATTATTAACTAGGTGAATGTGTTCAAGCATGCATCTCTTGGTTGTCATAAGTTGTTTGCAATTAATTAAATTCAAATGGTCACTTAAGTCTTGCATTGCATCCTCCGTGTAGAAGGGCCCGACGGTAATTACACGCTCGTGTCAGAAGACGTGAACGAGGGAGCCGGAGGAGACGTGCATTACGTCGCCATAGAGCAAGACCCGGACCAAAGTCCGGAAGATTGTCTAACTGCTTGTGCTAGCGAAGGCAAGCCCCGGTTCTATCATTAACCCATGTTTTATTCAACTTCATGCAACTATCTATGTTATTCTATGTGCATTTACGTTCAGGAATTGGATGAAACCCTAATTGCATGATCCCTAGGTGCCTATGTTTTTCTACTAGTATGCTAGGTCGCTAGATGCTATGCTCTAAGGACCCGGTAAAAGTCGAGTGATGTCCGTCACTCGCGAGTATAGGATTTCCTTGGTGGAACCCTCATGTAAATTAATGAATTGCTCATGTGGTAAGAGCATGGGATTTGGGCTCCGGTCCAGTGGCTTCGTGGGCTAAGCTTTTGAATGTACTAAGCACTTGTCGGGAATGGGACCGGTAAGCCTAGTACCTTAATGAGACGGTACGGGATTTTACTACTACTAATCTCGATTCGTCTCCCGCCCGGCTTGCAACCGGAAGGAGGGTATATGTGTGAGGCTGGATGCACTGTGTGGGGCATTCCAGATAGCCTGTACACGGGATTGTAGGCTATCATCCCAACCTGAGGATTTTTGGGAACCGTTTGGTCGGTGTCAGCTCTGTGGGGCACCGCTCCGTGTGTTTAGGTTACCTTGAAAGGTGTATGAACCAATCGATTGTCGGCTTCTCACCGTTATCCGAGACTGCTTAATCAGCTGGCCATGATATCCCGTAATAATGGAACTATGTGAAACCTCTGCGTGAATTAAATGTGTTGTAAAATCCTTGTTTGTATTAGTTGCTCATTCAGTAATGATAATCTCACTAGAAATCAAGCTAAAACGTTGAAAGTAAGGATCCACGATCTTAGTTGTTTTTGGCAAAACAAACCCACCAGCCAAAAGCCTGCATGTCTAGAGGTAGCTTTGGGTCGGGTAAGTCTTGCTGAGTATTAGTATACTCGGTCTTACTATAATTGTTGTTTTCAGGTGAAGTTGTTTGGCCTGGTAAGTTTCCACCCCGTTGGGAGCTGGAATGGGTGGACGAGGACGTTGAGTAATGGCATCACAGATGGCCTCTGGTGATGTCGTAACATTATTAGAATATCCGCTGTTTTAGTAAAACTCTGAATGATTTATTACCATGTAGAATTAATGGTTTGTAATAAGTGGACCCTACGGGGAGATTTGTATTAATGTGTAAGGCACTCTGGACTATCCTTCGTGGGAGTTTTAATGCATTCGTTCGATCCTCTCTGTGTTTCCAAGTGATTTACCGGGCGTAAACCCGGCAACACTCAACGGGATGATTCTTTATTATCGCTTAATGTCCAAATGGAGTGGTTTAGGCGATAGTACGGAATTATCTCGGGTGGGGTTGTCACACGAACGTGGTGAGGCCGCGCGTGCCTTAGGCACGGCTGTGACTCGCGCACGCCACCGCGCGCTCAAGGCTTGGCCGCCGGCCGACCGAGCCGCGCGGATGGCCGTCGCGACATGCCGGAGCCTCCGGGCGACCTTCGCCGAGCCCGACGTCTCCGTGCAAGACACCCGTGTGTGTGAGCCGGGCTTCGTCCCGAGCGTGTCCCCGCAGTGGAAGCACGGGCGCGCGCCCTCGCCGCGCGGCCGGCGTCGGGCTCGTCCCCGGCTGCACGGGTGGACACGCCGCGCGCGCGTGCTCGGGGGCCGTGTGCGTGAGTGCATGCCCGGCCAGTGCACCTCAGCGTCGTGCCGCGGCCTAACATCTGGCCGACCAAGTCACCTAGTCGCGCTGCGCGCGCCGCCCGTTCTGACAGAACCGCCCAAAATAGTTCCGTATTATCGCCTAAGCCGGTCCACGTGGCCATTAAGCAATAATAAAGAACTATTCTGTCGCTTCCGCCGGGTAAAGCCCGGTAAATCACATACAACAGGATCGCTGATATGCGCTAAGCCCACACGAAGGCGGGACCAGAGTACAACATCACATTACATAAAAGGTTCACAAGTTTAACATTATTACAAACCAGGTTTTTAGTACATAAAAGTAAACATGGTTCAGAGTTTAAACAGCGGAAGATAAACTAACGCGTGATACACATAGGAGGCCATCCATGCATATCACTCATCATCATCGTTCTCCCATTCGACCTCCCATCCCTCCGGAATAACACCGGGCCGCGGAGAGGATTACCTGAAATCAACAAATTAAGCAAGGCTGAGTACTAATACTCAGCAAGACTTACCCGACAAAAAAATAAAGCAAAACTAGACATGCAAGGCTTTTTGGCTTGTGGGTTTGTTTTGCCAAAAGCAACTAAAAGTGGATCCTTATTTTCAAGTTTTAACTCAGATTCTTAACTTTACTAAACAGCAAAGGGGTGTGTTTAAATATTAAAACAGAACCAAACATGATTTTACCATTTAGCACAATTAATTTCCATTTCTTTCTTTAATTATTTACAACAAACCTTTCAAGCATAAATCCCAATTAAATCAAAAACACTTCCAATGAGCCTAATCTTTTGCACATAGCAATATATACTTAATTTAAGCCTTCACACCAAAATTTGGCCTAAGATCATTTATAAATTAATTTATACGAAAAAGACAAATTTCAGCCTAGTAAATCAACATTGATTCATATAAAAAGATTTAATAAACTTTTTGATCCCAACTTTCTCCTACAGGTCAAGTATGCCAAAAATGAGTTTCTGACCAAGACATGGTTGCAAAATCAATTTATTTTTCAGATTTTGAATTTAAGCTCCTACACAAGGTTAAATCCAAAACACCAAGCAAACAATCCCCTAAAATCACATCCATCACACCAGGGGTACTAATCATCAAGTCAAAGCCCTAGGGTGCACTTGTGCTCAAAGAAAAGTTCATTAAAGGTGCTATAAAAAGCATCAAACTTATTCTAGCATAAAGCTTACAAAACTCATAACTGAAAATATATACATCCAAATAATGCAAATTTTTGTCACAGATCTAGACATGATATAAGGAACAACATATCCAAAATTCAAGTTCATAGCATGTGTAGATTTTAAATCACACTAAAAACACTCCAAACTGAGTTTGATTTTTTAATTCAAAAACTGTGCAGAAAAACCCTATACATGCTTTCTAGAAAAGGTAGATTTCTTCACCACGAACCCAACAAAATTGGTTTTGCATTTTTCTGATTTTTCTACGATTTTTAATGATTTTTCGAAGGTACTGCCGAATCCCTAAATTTCACCTTTACAAACTGGTCCCTGGAACTTTACAAAAATCTCCTCGGAAAGAGTTTCTCTTTCGCAATGTAGTCCTGGCAGCCCCTAGCTCACCGGCGGCCGGCGCGGCCGGTCTTGGCCGGGCGCGGCCCCCGGGGCGGCTTTAGGCCCAACCCGCGCCGGTGGGGGCCTTGGCGGCCGGCCGGCGAGAGCCGGCGATGGCGGCGGCGGCGCGCGGCGCGATGCGCCCGCCGCGGCTCGGCCGCCGGCCGTCGGTGGCGGCCACGCGCGGCGCGGGGCGGGGCTACGCGGTTCGGAAGAGGCTAGGGAAGGTTCGGGGGGCACGGGCGGCGTTGGTTTGGCGCGGAGGCGGGGTTCGGCCGTGGCGCGGGGGAGGGAACACGGCGGTGACGGCCGGGGAGCGAGAGAGGCTTGCGACGGCTAGCAACGAGAGGGACCGCGACGGTTTGGGACGTGGACGACGTGCGCGACGAGCTCGAGGCGAGCCGTAGGCGGGGGCGCGGGCCGGCGGCCGGCACATGCGCGCGAGCCGCGCGGCGCTCGCGCGGGCGGGCGCGTGGCGTTGCGGCCGCGCGGCATGCACGTAGACGCGGTGCACGGGGGGACCACGGGCGGAGGGCCCACGGCGCGCGGTCCACCGCGAAGCCGCCGAGGCCGTCCGTACGCCGGACCGGCCTGTGCTCGCCACGTGGACGGCCGGCGAACAGAGGCGTGCGCGACGCTCTAGAGCGCGAGGACGTCGACGCCAGCTCAACTTTATTCCATTTAGCCCTTTTCGAAATTGCAAAACTCCACAAATCGTCAACTAAGTGAAAAATCTCCCAAAAGCAAAGTTGTAGAGGAGCTGTAGATCTACAACTGTCCCGAAGGGTGACATATGTTTTGATCAATGGTTTGCCCAGGAACGCCAACCGAAGTTGCAGATTTTCCACGGCTCGGTTCATCGTTCACGGCGCAGTAAACTCGATTTTTGGCCCATTTGCGCTCAAAATTGGAATGTCCGCCAATTACGAAAAATGTGTTCCCGGAAATAACGAACAACTTTCGTATTGGCAGATTTTGAACTTCTATAGTGAAATTTGGAGAACGCGCAAGAAAATCATTTCAGCCTTTAAAGTAGATCTAGGGTTTGACCGTGGTTTGAGATGTTGACCGGGGTCTTTTGTGCAAAAGTGTGTCCAATCATGTCAAACATGCTTAGAAGGTAATTAACCTTGATTAATTCATGTAATTAATGTCATTAGCACAAGTAAACATCAGGGATGTTACAGCCTACCCCCTTAAAAGAAATCTCGTCCCGAGATTTAGAATTTAAAAGATGGAAGTAGGGGAAAGAACTTACTTTGCCTTGATTCAAGAAAACCCGGATAATTCTCATTGAGATAATGTTCAGCTTTCCCATGTAGCTTCTTCTACGGTATGATGACTCCATTGGATTTTATACATCTTTACAGATTGTCTTCGAGTTTTTCTTTCTTTTACATCAAGAATTCTCAAAGGATGTTCCACAACAGAGAGATCCGGTTCAATCCAAGCATTAGCTTCTTCAATAACTTCTCTAGCCGGTTCACGTGCACACTTCCTCAATTGTGATACATGAAACACATTGTGCACGGTAGAGAATCGTTCGGGTAGCCGAATACGGTATGCCACTGGCCCACAGACTAGAATGATCTCATAAGGGCCAATGTAGCGAGGAGCTAGCTTTCCCTTCACACTGAACCTTTGGACACCCTTGGTTGGCGACACTTTTAAGTACACAAAGTCACCAACTTTGTATTCTCTAGGTGCCTTTCCCTTGTCATAATGACTCTTTTGTCTTTCTTGCGCAATTCTCAAGTTTTCTTTGATTACCCTCACTTTTTCTTCAGCATCCTCAACTAAGGCTGGACCAAAGAATTTCCTCTCCCCGGTCTGTGACCAATTCAAGGGAGTACGACATCTTCGTCCATAAAGAGCCTCAAAATGTGCCATTTTCAAGCTTGCTTGATAATTGTTATTGTAAGAAAATTCAGCCAGGGCGAGACACTTGTCCCAACTCTTATCAAAATGAATCACGCATGCTCGCAACATGTCCTCTAGAATCTGGTTTACCCTTTCAGTTTGACCATCAGTCTGAGGACGATAAGCAGAACTATGTATGATTTTCGTGCCAAGTGACTTATGTAGTTGTTCCCAAAAACGTGCCACAAAGAGAGATCCCCTATCGGAAATGATGGTTTTAGGAACACCATGCAAGCGAACAATGTGCTCAATATAAAGACTTGCATAATCCTTGGCATCATATGTAGTGCGGACTGGAATAAAGTGAGCTGTTTTTGTCAATCTGTCAACGATAACCCAGATGGAATCATGTTTCCTAGATGTGAGTGGCAATCCGGACACAAAGTCCATACTTATGTCATCCCACTTCCATGAAGGTATGGGTAGGGGTTGAAGAGTACCGGATGGTTTCAAGTGACTTGCTTTAATTCTTTGACAAGTATCGCATTCGGACACATATTTGACAATGTCCACCTTCATATTGGACCACCAAAAATTTTCCTTTAAGTCTTGATACATTTTACTACTCCCCGGATGGATAGAGAATTTAGAGAGATGACCCTCATCAAAGATTTCCTTTTTCAACTCCCAATTATCTGGGACAACAAGGCGTTGCCCAAACCGGATTATATCTTTCTCATCCTTCCGGAAGCAATTATGTTTAGGATCCTTTTCTAGCAATTTTTGTTTAATTAAGAGAATACCCTCATCCTGAAGTTGAGCCTTAACAATTCTATCAAATAGGTTAGACTCTACAGAAAGAGCATTTAGGCTTCCTTGTTCAACAATCTCCAAGTTTAGCCTCCTCAAATCCTCACACAGAGTGTCACTGTAAGGTTCCATTGATAGGCAATTGCAGTGAGCCTTGCGGCTTAGAGCATCTGCAACTACATTCGCCTTTCCAGGATGGTAATGAACCTCTAGATCATAATCTTTGATTAACTCTAACCATCTTCTTTGCCTCATATTTAAATCAGATTGAGTGAAAATGTATTTGAGGCTTTTGTGGTCAGTAAAGATATTGCAGCGGGTCCCCATAAGGTAATGCCTCCATATTTTCAATGCATGAACAACCGCTGCTAGCTCTAAGTCATGTGTGGGATAATTCTTTTCATGAGGGCGAAGCGCTCGTGAGGCATAGGCAATAACCCGATTGTCTTGCATAAGAACACAGCCAAGACCCGTGCCTGAAGCATCACAATAAACTTCATACGGCTTTGAATTATCTGGCTGCGCTAGCACTGGGGCTGAAGTTAAATGTTCTCTTAGTTTTTGGAAAGCTTTATCACAAGCCTCACTCCACACAAATTTCACTCCTTTCTTTAGCAACTCAGTCATAGGTTTAGCAATTCTAGAGAAATCCGAATAAAACGGCGATAATAACCACCAAGCCTAGAAAGTCGCGGATTTGATGAGCTGATTTAGGAGGTTGCCAATCCATAACCTCTTGCACTTTGCTTGGATCGACGAGATATGCCTTCGCCGGAAATAGTGTGCCCCGTAAATTTAACACTATCCAGCCAAAACTCACACTTGGAGAATTTAGCATAGAGTTTATGTTCTCGCAAGCGTTGTAGTACAATGCGAAGATGTTCCGCATGTTCTTCCGCATTCTTGGAATAAATAAGTATGTCGTCAATGAAAACCACGACGAATTTATCCAACTCCGTCATAAACACGGAATTCATAAGATACATGAAGTAGGCCGGTGCATTTGTAAGACCGAAAGACATAACCAAGAATTCATATAGGCCATAGCGAGTAGAGAAAGCCGTCTTGGGAATATCACTAGGCCGAATTTTAATTTGATGATAACCAGACCGAAGATCGATCTTTGAGAAGACCTTAGCTCCAGCCAACTGGTCAAATAGCACGTCAATGCGGGGCAATGGATATTTTTTTTTGATAGTCACCGCATTGAGAGGTCGGTAGTCCACACACACAACCTCAGGCTACCATCTTTCTTTTTCACAAAGAGGGCAGGACAGCCCCAAGGAGAAGAGCTGGGGCGGATGTAGCCCTTATCAAGCAACTCTTGAAGTTGTTTCTTTAATTCAGCAAGTTCTTTGGGTGGCATTCTATAGGATCGCTTAGAAATAGGAGCAGTGCCAGGTTGTAGCTCAATGACAAACTCAACATCTCTGTCTGGTGGCAAACCAGGCAATTCATCAGGAAAGACATCCATGTACTCACATACTACTGGAATATCCTCGAGTTGAGTAGTTATGGCTGCATACACACATGAGCCTTTATGGCCTGTTGGGGGAAGGTAAAGAATTGAATTCCCGACCAAAGGTGAGTTGATTTCTAACATCCTTTCAGAAATATCCAGGACAACTTTGTGCTGAGTCATCCAATTCATGCCTAAGATAACATCTACCCCTCCTAGGTACATTGTGACCAGATTAGCTAGAAAAGTTTTGCTACCTAGCTCAAGTGGTACGCTTAAGGCTACTTGATTTGAAGCAACCTTTCCACCCGGTGTGGCAATCATATAGGCCTGCTTAGTATGACACCACTTCAAGTCCAAATTTCTCACGGTTTTCACATTAATAAAGCTATGAGTAGCACCAGAATCAAATAATATAATAATAGGACGACCACGGATAGAAAATGTACCCGTCAAGACCGGTGCTCCCTGCGGCATCAACCACTGTGGTGAAGTTTAAACGGCCTTGCTTTACTTGCACAGTTTGTTTCTTTCCTTGATTTCCAGCCTTAGAACCTTGCCCCTGACTTTGCTGATGTTGCTGTCGAGGGCGTGTGCACTTGTTAGCATAGTGCCCCAGCTGTCCGCAGTTATAGCAACGGCGATCATCATTGATGCGGGCAGGTGGGGGTGCACTAGGTCTAGGAGCGGTCTGCTGAGTGTTGCGATAGCCAAAGCTGCCAGACGGCTTAGACTGAGATTGCCTCATCACCCAGCGTCCAGCTGAAGATGGCTGGGGGGCACCCTGCACATTCTTCTTCACAAATTTAAATCTCTTGCCTTGGCCACTGCCTGAAGCTTGATTGAACTTCCTCTTTCTATCCTGTTGAGCCCTCTTCATGGCGTCCTCCTGAGAGATGGCCAAGTTCACTAGCTCAGGATAGCTTTCAGTTTTGATTAAGTTCAACCTCTCATAGAGCTCTCCATCAAGCCCTTCACGGAATCGCTCCATCTTTTTCTTATCAGTATCAACATGATAGTCCCCATACTGACAGAGACTATTAAATTTCTGAGCATACTGATAGACTGAGTCAGAGCCTTGCTTGAGATTCATTAGCTCTCTCATCTTCCTATCAACAAGACCCTTGGGAATGTGATGCTCTTTAAATGCTTTCTTGAATTCTGCCCAAGTAATTTGGTGACCCTGTGGCTGCATAGACTTGAAATGCTCCCACCAGATTAAAGCTTCACCCCTCAGTTGCTGAGCAGCGAAGCCTGCCTTAAGTTCTTCTGAGCAGGGCAGTGTGAAGATGGAAAACATGGCCTCTAGGGCCCTGATGAAAGCATCGCCCTCTAGGGGCTCCTCTCGCCTTGGTGAAGAGAGGTGGCCTCATTGCCCCGAATTTTTCAAAGGACATGACCGCATTAGGCCCCTCCCGAACATGGCCTTGATTGTGCACAGGCTGCTGCAACCTCCGTGCAATTTGCCGCCGAGTCCGCAAAATTTGGCTCAATACTTCTGTCTGCGCAGCGATGAAAGCTCCTGCGGGTGTCATGGGTGGAGGTGGGGGAAGAGGAGCATCCCCACTGCCTCCCGCACCCCGAGAGTTATTCTGTGTGTTATCAGACATCTGAAAAGTTGAACTTTCATTAGATACATATTCAAAGCTTGCTTAAAAGAATACAAGAAGAATATGCATACGAAAATTCAGACTTATAGAAATTTTCAGAATTCAGACAGCATCACAGTTCTGAGTAAATAAATCATAACTCTCTGTACAGAAGTCCAAAAATTCATAAAATTTGGTCAGCATGTGTAGAATTTTATAAGCTTCAACTTTGGTATTCAACTCCAGATCAGATTCATCTTTTAAAGGGGTCGAAAAATTCAGTTTTCAAGGTTCTGTCTAGCAGTTTGGACAGCAGCCAGCAACTTACTAAAAATTCGATATTTCTCAAACTACACATGCAAAAATGCTGAATTTTGGTGAGCATGACCATTATAAAATTTCAAACAACTTTGGTAGTCATTGCAAAATCCAGAAATGACCATAACTTTCTCCATTTCATTTCTTAGGCAGATTGCTGCCGGGAAGGTGTTTTTCCACCATAATTACAGATTACAAAATTTGGTGGATCACCATTACATGGGGGTCACTATGTAGCTTCTAGCTACACAAAAGAATACTCTAAGTCAGCCTAGCACCAAAATCCAACCAAAAGGGCTAACAAGAGTACATGTCAAGTTTTCCTACTACAACAACTAAGATCTAGGCCCTATGTACAAACTATGGAGAGTTTCCCCGCGACATGGAAGAATAGAGCACCTAGCTCCTCTAATCGAGTCCGGGGAACGTCCCGAACCTCCTCCGGGTCCAGCCGCATCTCCATCTCGCTCATCATCCACAATAGCCGGTGGGTGGTGCAACCGCCGGAGCATAAGCACAACACCCTCCAAAGCCCGTACATCGAGCTCGAGATCCCCAACCTCGCTCCCCGCAAGTCCCGGGATGTGCTCAACGTGCACAAGCCTCTCAGCATCCCCTGTCAACCAGCTCGAACTGCGCAGCTCGCCGCCCGCCCCGCAAGTCCGGAATCTGGCCGCGGTGGTCACCTCGCTCAAACGTAAACCGGTGTGCTCGCTCCCCGGAACTGCTGTATCCGATCCCGAAGGTCGCAATAACCGCACGTACCGGGTGTACTTAACATATCGCTCGGTGTAAAGGCCGACAACCCAAGAGATATACCAAGTAGCTCCAGTGAGACGACTAGCCAAGTCATCTGCGATAACCCGGCGAAGGTCCTGTAGAGCGTACAAAGCTCTCAAACACGTACCCAAAGTCTCCACTGTGTCGTAGGGTGGCACAGTCTCGAGAAGTGTGGCTATATTAGCCATCCTGGCTAGCCACAACGGATCGTTGGGGTCCAAGGCTAGAGCCAACCCCAACGGTGTACCGAAGCATCTCTCGGCGCTCCGTGGGTGGAAAGAGCGTGGAGCACCATCAAGGCTGCAGACTCCACTGCCTCGACAGCGCGGAAACAGAGGAGCTCCATGCTGCCCACTCGGGGTGGCCCGGGTGGGGGAGCACAGTCACTCGAACTCTGCAGCTCGGTACACCCCACTCCTCGTACTCCACCCCCTCGTAGAAGGGAGGGGTGGTGTAGCCGACAGCACTCAAGGCTCTCCACGCAATGCGTGTGAAGCCCTCCCACTGCAAACCAGTGGTGGCAAACGTGCCATCAGCGCCCACCGCAACAAACCCAGGGGCAGCCATCTGTAAAATAATTACAAACACATGTTAGAACCCAAAAATATGAGTTTAACATGCAATATGGCAAAACTGGCAGTTCTGAACAAAAATTCATAACTGCAAAACCAGTACCCCAAAAATTCCAAATTTTTGTGAGCAACTCGACAATGTTATAACTCACATTTTTGGTATTCAAAGGTCGAACTAATTCAGATTGGAAAAGGGTGAAAAATGTTCATTTTCAGAGTGCTGTTGCCCAGAATTTCAGCAGGGCAGAGCTTCACTAAAAAGACCATAACTCAATACATGAGTACCCAATTACCATGAAATTTTTACAGCATGATCTATGCTAGATAATGAACATTTTTGCTGTAGATTCTCAGGTCAAATTCTGTTTGGAACTATAAGTAAAGATTCGAGTTTTCAGCCTAACTCAGAATTTTGACAGCATTTCAGCAAGACCTAGGCTAGTCATTTTGATCCTAACTTCAGTTTTTGAACCTCCTAAAATCATGAGAAATTCAGGGAGCAAACTTAACTAGGTGATGAACAATTTCCTAAAGAACACCTAGCCAGAAATTTTCTAGATAATCCTTAGGAAGACTTGGACAGCAGCTAGTTAACTTTTGCTTAATCACACATCATAGCATCAACCTAGCATGATTGGTCCTTAAGAAACACAATTTAATTAAAGACCAAAAGACACATGTTTTAAGTTCATTTTTGGTTTAATAGCTTTTACATGATGCAAAAAGCGTCCTAAACTTCCTCACAAAGCTTTTAAGCTTAAAAACGAAGTTAGTGCCGGCAAGGTGGCATATATAAACGTCTCTCCCTATAATAACTAGTCGGAAGCTATTCGTTTCTTAATTACCGTACCTAACAACCGTGGTTAGCGTACCTGCAGAAAATCACAGATATCCAAGACCTTTTGTGCCAGCACTCACAAAAGCGTCCACATTCATTACCGTTCGCTTATAGAAACGGTATCCATGCGTAAAGCCGCTGCATGGACAGCGTCCTATTTAAGACTCTGACGCGACGTGAGTGCCCATTGGAATAGGCCTCACTCATCCCTCACGGACTTTCCCGTGGTACCATCACGTATGGCAAAACGTGACGAGACTCAGACGAGACGTGACACCCATTGGAATAGGTCTCACTAGTCCCTCACAGGACTTCCCTGTGGTACCACCACGTATGGCAAAACGTGACGAACTAGTATGGTTGTGCATGAAAGTAAGTTTTGACAGGAATAAATGTGCCGGGAAGTCGACTAAATACACCATAGAATACTAGCCACCTGAAAGAACCCAAAAATTCCCTCTAGGGCCTCTCGGACTAGATTTAACCTTAACGTCCTATTCTTTTAGCAAGATTATTAATCTTGGTAAATTTTATTCCAAAAACAAGTTTGTTAAGGTATTTTAATTACTCTGGTGCATATCATCGCTGCGGTACCAGCCGTGTGAACCGCCCAAAATAGTTCCGTATTATCGCCTAAGCCCGGTCCACGTGGCCATTAAGCAATAATAAAGAACTATTCGTCGCTTCCGCCGGTAAAGCCCGTAAATCACATACAACGGGATCGGGCCGATATGCGCTAAGCCCACACGAAGGCGGGACCAGAGTACAACATCACATTACATAAAAGGTTCACAAGTTTAACATTATTACAAACCAGGTTTTTAGTACATAAAAGTAAACATGGTTCAGAGTTTAAACAGCGGAAGATAAACTAACGCGTGATACACATAGGAGGCCATCCATGCATATCACTCATCATCATCGTTCTCCCATTCGACCTCCCATCCCTCTGGAATAACACCAGGCCAGAGAGGATTACCTGAAATCAACAAATTAAGCAAGGCTGAGTACTAATACTCAGCAAGACTTACCCGACAAAAAAATAAAGCAAAACTAGACATGCAAGGCTTTTTGGCTTGTGGGTTTGTTTTGCCAAAAGCAACTAAAAGTGGATCCTTATTTTCAAGTTTTAACTCAGATTCTAGTATGTTAATCAGTCTAGGTGAGCACCTGTACTAAACAAGCATGTTGTGCAAACAATATTAAACAGGTAACAATATTAATCCAAATGTTCCATAAATAAACATGGGGTAGCCGGTGGTCAAGCCGACTCGGATAACGGCGAGTGACCGACGATCGATCGATTTATATCCTTGCAAGGTAAACCCAAGATACACGGAGGAAGTAGACCCCAAGAATTCAAATAAAAGCAAATGCGTGGTCTACCCCGACCAAAGGGCGGTTCCCAACATCCCGCGGTTTGGGATCGACGCTACAAACTCCGGTACACGGTTATCCGAGGGTCTAACCCGACCAGTCCGGACTCACACACTATACCACGGGTAGCTAGCCCGGAGACACATCCCAAGCGGGTAGCTAGAAAGATCCCGCCCCGGTTCGTAAGGTACTAGGCTTACCGGTCCCATTCCCGCAAGTACTTGGTACGTTCAATAGCTTAGGACCAGCACCATGCTACTCGGTCGAGACCGAACCCATTGCTCTTACCACATGAGCGAGTCAATTTAACCAACTTATGATTCCAACATAAGCATCCTATATCTCGCGAGCAATGAGTCATTACTCGACTTCTACCGTGATCCTAGAGCATGGCACTAGCGTTCCTAACATACTAGTAAAAGAGCATAGGAGTCCTAAGGATCATGCATCTAGGTTTCAAAGCAACTCCTGAATCTTAAATGCACAAAGTAAAGCAATAAGTACTGAAAAAGTAAAGGACATGAGTTTAATTTAAAACATGGGTTAGATGAAACCGGTGCTTGCCTTCCTCAGACTCGGTTCCTACACTAGCCTTTGGCTCTTCTGGACTTTGGTCCAGGTCTTGCTGCACACCAAGCTGGTTCAGCTCACCATCAACAGTCCCGTCTCCCTCCTGGGCGAGTGTGTACGTACCGTCGGGGAGATCTACACGTTTACATGCACATGCAAGATATTAAAGTTAATCTTGATGGTGATTGTGTGCACATCTAAGCAATTTAAGTTACTTAACTTTACTAAACAGCAAAGGGGGTGTGTTTAAATATTAAAACAGAACCAAACATGATTTTACCATTTAGCACATTTAATTTCCATTTCTTTCTTTAATTATTTACAACAAACCTTTCAAGCATAAATCCAAATTAAATCAAAAACACTTCCAATGAGCCTAATCTTTTGCACACAGCAATATATAATTAATTTAACCCTTCACACCAAAATTTGGCCTAAGATCATTTATAAATTAATTTATACGAAAAAGACAAATTTCAGCCTAGTAAATCAACATTGATTCATATAAAAAGATTTAATAAACTTTTTGATCCCAACTTTCTCCTACAGGTCAAGTATGCCAAAAATGAGTTTCTGACCAAGACATGGTTGCAAAATCAATTTATTTTTCAGATTTTGAATTTAAGCTCCTACACAAGGTTAAATCCAAAACACCAAGCAAACAATCCCCTAAAATCACATCCATCACACCAGGGGTACTAATCATCAATTCAAATCCCTAGGGTGCACTTGTGCTCAAAGAAAAGTTCATTAAAGGTGCTATAAAAAGCATCAAACTTATTCTAGCATAAAGCTTACAAAAATCATAACTGAAAATATATACATCCAAAACATGCAAATTTTTGTCACAGATCTAGACATGATATAAAGAACAACATATCCAAAATTCAAGTTCATAGCATGTGTAGATTTTAAATCACACTAAAAACACTCCAAACTGAGTTTGAATTTTTAATTCAAAAACTGTGCAGAAAAACCCTATACATGCTTTCTAGAAAAGGTAGATTTCTTCACCACGAACCCAACAAAATTGGTTTTGCATTTTTCTGATTTTTCTACGATTTTTAATGATTTTTCGAAGGTACTGCCGAATCCCTAAATTTCACCTTTACAAACTGGTCCCTGGAACTTTACAAAAATCTCCTCGGAAAGAGTTTCTCTTTCGCAATGTAGTCCTGGCAGCCCCTAGCTCACCGGCGGCCGGCGCGGCCGGTCTTGGCCGGGGCGCGGCCCCTGGGGCGGCTTTAGGCCCAACCCGCGCGGTGGGGGCCTTGGCGGCCGGCCGGCCGAGCCGGCGATGGCCGGCGGCGGCGCGGCGCGATGCGCCCGCCGCGGCTCGCCGCCGGCCGTCGGTGGCGGCCACGCGCGGCGCGGGGCGGGGCTACGCGGTTCGGAAGAGGCTAGGGAAGGTTCGGGGGCACGGGCGGCGTTGGTTTGGCGCGGAGGCGGGGTTCGGCCGTGGCGCGAGGGGAGGAACACGGCGGTGACGGCCGGAGAGCGAGAGAGGCTTGCGACGGCTAGCAACGGAGGGACCGCGACGGTTTGGGACGTGGACGACGTGCGCGACGAGCTCGAGGCGAGCGCGTAGGCGGGGGCGCGGGCCGGCGGCCGGCACATGCGCGCGCGAGCCGCGCGGCGCTCGCGCGGGCGGGCGCGTGGCGTTGCGCGCGCGGCATGCACGTAGACGCGGTGCACGGGGGGACCACCGGCGGAGGGGCCCAAGGCGCGCGGTCCACCGCGAAGCCGCCGAGGCCGTCCGTACGCCGGACCGGCCTGTGCTCGCCACGTGGACGGCCGGCGAACAGAGGCGTGCGCGGCGCTCTAGAGCGCGAGGACGTCGACGCCAGCTCAACTTTATTCCATTTAGCCCTTTTCGAAATTGCAAAACTCCACAAATCGTCAACTAAGTGAAAAATCTCCCAAAAGCAAATTTGTACAGGAGCTGTAGATCTACAACTTTCCCGAAGGGTGACATATGTTTTGATCAATGGTTTGCCCAGGAACGCCAACCGAAGTTGCAGATTTTCCACGGCTCGCCATCGTTCACAGCGTAGTAAACTCGATTTTTGGCCCATTTGCGCTCAAAATTGGAATGTCCGCCAATTACGAAAAATGTGTTCCCGGAAATAACAAACAACTTTCGTATTGGCAGATTTTGAACTTCTATAGTGAAATTTGGAGAACGCGCAAGAAAACCATTTCAGCCTTTAAAGTAGATCTAGGGTTTGACCGTGGTTTGAGATGTTGACCGGGGTCTTTTGTGCAAAAGTGTGTCCAATCATGTCAAACATGCTTAGAAGGTAATTAACCTTGATTAATTCATGTAATTAATGTCATTAGCACAAGTAAACATCAGGGATGTTACACCCGTCTGGGTGTTGCGCCGCGTCGCTGTGACGCCCCAGGTTTTTAATTACCGTCTTTAACGCTAAAGACACGATTGGCCGGTCAAATGGTCAACCCTAGGTCAACCTGGTCCCTCACCCATGAAAACTCCTTAACACACCCCTAGTGATCCTAGTGAATAGTTAAAACACTTGTGGGGCCAACCCATGGTCAAAGGGTGGGTCAAACCCCCTTGCCACCCAGTGTCCACAGGTGTCTGCCGGAACTTTTGCCGCGTTCCCCAAATTTCACCTAAACACTTAAAATTCTACCTTTAGGAAAGTTGTAGATCTTGTTGAGGGACACAACTTTCATGTAGAGTGGCATTGCTGATTTGGAGGGGAAAATTGTGAAAAAGCCCTTGCAAGGCAGCATTTTACTCGTTGACAGGATCATGTTGACATTCAAAGTTGACATTCCTCTAGATTCAAATCTAAACAGTAAAACCCCATACAACCTTTGGGAAAGTTGTAGCTGGTACTTAGATCTACAACTTTGGTATTCATTGTTTCATCGAGTTGTATTCAAAATTTTGGAGAAATCGTGGCTTGAACACAGCACCAGTGTCACTGCCAAACGCAGAGCGCGTCGCGCCGCGACGTCGCGCGCGGAGTGCGCCGCCGTCGCCGCCCGCCGCCGGCCTTGCCCCCGGCGGCCGTGCCCGCGCCGCCCGAGGTCTCGGCGTCCGTGTCGTGCCCCGTCCCGATGCCCCGCGCCCCTAGGTGCTCGTCCCCGAGGCGCCTTGGCGTCCGCGCCGCTCGCGCGCGCGCGCGCGCCACGGACCCGCGGTCCGTCGGCGCGCGTCGCCGCCGTACGCGCGCGCCTCGACGCCGTAGCACGGAGGGTATCTTGCGCCGTCATCCTCGCGTCACCCGGTGCCAACGCCGCCTACTTAAACCCCCCCCCCCCCCTCGCGCCCCTCCGCGCGCCACCCGAGCAGCCCCGCCGCCATTGCGCGCCGCCGCGGGTGCTAGCTCTCCTTGCTTGTGCTCGCCGCCGTCCAAGCACGTCGCTAGGTCCCTTAGCACTCGAGCAAGCTCGCAAGCGCGCTCGTTCGCGTCAATTTGGCCTCCACACCGCAGGACACCGAGCCGCCCCGAGCGCGCGCCGCCGGTCGCCGCCGTGCGCCGTCGCCGGAGCATGTTCCGCCCTCGCCACCACCGCCAATAGGACCGTGGTGAGCCCAATTGCAACCTCGTGCCGCTTGTTGTCATGGCCGGGCCCCACATCGCTGCCGGCGAGCCCTCCCGCCGCCGCCGAGGGCATGGATGTGAATCCAAGGGCCTGTTTGCAAGGAATCTTAACTTAGTTTATTTGCAGATCAGTCCAAGATCTTAGAAAATCCCTAGAAAATTACAGAACATTCCAAAAATTCTCAAACAAATTTTGTAGGTCTCAGGATGTTAAACCCCACCTACTTGATGTATACTTGTGGCTATATTCAAAGTAGTTTTGGCAGAAACATTACAAATGTGTTATGCTTGAATCTGTTATAACTTGAAATGTATAGCTTCTCTGTAGCTGAGCTTTGGATATGTTGTGAGTTAGGATAAGACTGGATGTTGTGCCAAAAATTGCACAAAGTTATCATGTGAATCTTTTTATAAAAATGTTTTTCCATCTCTGGCAGAACTGCATAGATGATTTTTCATGTTAATTATATTTATGTTCTTGATCCCAACTTGTGCACACTGTCTTCTGATGTCAAAAGGCACATCTTGTGAATTAATCATGAATTTAGGAGTAACAAGAATAATTATTCTTGTTTAATGCATGTTTTCCTTTGTAAATTAATAAACCAAATTCAGTAGAGGTTCCATGTGAACATGCTAGCTTTTTAGACTTGTTTAGGACCAGAGAGCATCCATCAGAAAGTTTGGGTAATTTTGATGCTTATTTATTTTTATTTGCATTTAAGTTGAATCACTAGATAACCTTTGTTATTTTCAATAATATTTAATTTTCTAGCATCCAACACTTACATGTGGGCCCAATGGACCGGGATAGGTATCGTTAGGCTCGAGAAGCACTCATTTGATTTTTGGTAATTTAATTGTTTAAATAATGGCTTAAATGCCCTTTTAATATTAAAGGGAAATTAAAATAAAGAGAAATCCTTAATTAAATCCTTTTTCTTTTTTGGAAATAGTACTTAATATAAATAAAAGAAATTTAATTAACATTACTGATAAGAAATTTAATTCATAAATAAAAGATATTAAGTACACCTTTGTTGGTAAAGATAAAAAGGAAATGAAGCTTTCACATGAAATGATAATCTTAAATAAAAACCTTTAATCAAATAAGGAATAAAAGAGTAACCCATGTACAACCAATGACTTCCTCAAGTAGAAACCTTAGATAGATGCTTGTTAAGGTGAATATGACCAACCCAGAGTTGGGTAAGACAACAAACTATCACATCACCTAAAGTGCATTGCATTCCGTGTAGATCTTCCGGACGGAGATTACTCCCTGGTCCCGAAACCGAGGAAGGCGGGAGCGGAAGGTTCTCCGCAATACGTGGAAGTACTCGACACCGAGGGTGCCCAAGCTAACCTAGCCGACGAAGGCAAGCTCGGTGCATCTCACCCGAGTTTTTAAAATTCTTTATTCAATTATCTATGAATGATTGTGCATTTACGTTCGGGAGTTGAACGAAACCCTAGATGCATGATCCATAGGTACCTTTGGTCCCTACTAGTATGATAGGTCGATAGCCGCTAAGCTATAGGACCGTTACAAGTCGGGTGATGACCTCACTCGCGAGAATAGGTTCCTAGATAGGAATCATACTATATCCTTAAATGGATTGCTCACATGGTAAGAGCATGGGATGCGGGCTCGGTCCGGTGGTTATGTGGGTTAAGTTTTTGAACGTACCAAGCATATGCCGGGTATGGGACCGGTAAGCCTAGTACCATAATGAGGCGGCGAGGGATCCTACTATTACTACTCCTGGGATTCGCTCTCACGGCTAGCTACCGGTGGTGTATGGTGACTCCGGGTATCTCGCGGGGTATGCCGGATAGCCTGCACCAAAGACTGTAAGATTCGATCCCAACCCGAGGATTTATGGGGACGGCCTGGGGAGTTGTCCTTGCGGGGCAGCCGACCGTGTGTTTGGGTCTACCTTGCAAGGTTTATAATCAATCGATTGTCGGCCTCTCACCGTTATCCGAGACTACTTACTCCACTAGTCATGTGATCCCTAATGATGGAAGTTGATGAAGATGATGCTTGATTAATTGTATTGTACAACCTTGCTTGTACTAGTTGTCTAATGTAGTAAAGATTAAACCACTAGAACTTGTGCTAAAATCTTGAAAGTAAGGACCTACTCTTTGTTACTTTTTAGCAAAAGCAACCCAGTAGCCAAACAGCCTTTCATGGTCTAGTTTTGGTAAAGTAGTTATCACCAATCGGGTAAGACTGCGAGTATTAGTATACTCGCCCTTGCTATAATGTGTTGATCCGAGGTAATGCCTTCGGTGATGTGTGGCCCGGTGAGATCCCGCCGGCCGGGAGCCGGAGTGGGTGGAGGACGACTACTGAAGCATCATGGATGGCCTCCCGTGGTGACTTGCTTCCGCTAGTTAATTTCCGCTGTGTCTTTTCAAAACTCTGAATTATTCTGTCATGACAAAAACTATGGTATGTAATAATCAAACCCCTCGGGGTACGAATTTGGATATTAATGTTGTTGTATCTCTGGACTCGCCTTCGAGTGAGTTTTAATGCATATATCGATCCTTGTGCTATTCAAGTGATTTACCGGCGTTAACCCGACGACTTACGACAGGATGGTACTTTATTATTGCTTAATGACCAAAGTGGATCGGTCTTAGGCGATAGTACGGTACTTTCCTGGGCGGGTTGTCACAGTTGGCATCAGAGCTTATATGCACCAGAGATTAATTAATAAACCTTAATCACCGATTTTTGAATAAAATATGCCAAGATTTTTCGATTTTCCAAAATACGTTGGTCCGCTAAGGATAAACTAGACCGAGAGGCCCTAGAGGGAATTTTGGGTTCTTTCTGTGTGGCTTAATTAACTTATGGTTTATTTTGCTAACTTCCAAGACATTACTTTATGTCGACTTACATTCTCGCACAACCATACTAGTTCATCACGTTTTGCTATACGTGGTGGTACCACGAGAAAGTCCCGTGAGGGACTAGTGGGACCTATTCCAATGGGTGCCACGTCGCGTTTGAGTCTCGTCACGTTTTGCCATACGTGATGGTACCACGGAAAGTCCGTGAGGGATGAGTGAGGCCTATTCCAATGGGCACTCACGTCGCGTCGTAGTCTTAAATAGGACGCCGTCCATGCAGGCGGCTTAACGCATGGATACCGCTTCTATAGTGAACGGTAATGTATGTGGACGCTTTCGTGACGTGCCGGCACGAAAGGTTCGCTTTACGCAGGGTACATAACAGCGCTTCGTTAGTCGTTAAGCGAGTACCGTATAGCTCTCGACTAGATATTATAGGGAGAGACGATTATAAGCCTTGCCACCGGCACTAACTTCGATTTTTGGCTTGATTGCCATGTGAGGTCGAATAGGACGTCTTGCATGCATGATAAAAAAATCGAAACAACTAATAGGGACCCAAAAATCGAAATTCCATATGCTCTCTAAGGAAGATTATGCTAGTGTGTGCTTTTTCTGAACTAGAATACCTCTCATACCTAGCCGTCATGCTACCGAAATTTTGTGAAAAATTTGTTTACCATGTGCTAGGTTAATTAAACCAAATTGCTAAAAATAATTGCCCTCAACTAGTTATCTCGTAATAGCAAGTCTCAATTCTAGTTATTGGGTTGGTTCACGTTTCCCTAGGCACATCCAAGTTAAGGACCCTCCATCTTGTTTCCTTGATCGTTGTTCAACCATAAAATCCCAATTAAGAGTATTAAAAGATTAATTTAAAAGTTGGGAAAATTTTGAGGTTTCTGGGCTTTTGGTTATGAAATTTTTGTTCACAAGCGCCGAACTTCACCATTTGTCATGCCGTTCTCTTTTGAGATCCGACATGGGTTACCTTTGTGTACAGATGGATTTCCCCGTGTTTCACCAGTTCGACGCTGACGGTACGATCCGTACCAACGGGTTGCACTGGGAGGGTTTTCCGCGCTTGGCGTGGGAAGCACTCAGTGCCGCAGGCTACCTTACCCCACCGACGTACGAGGTGAAGGAGTTTGAGCGCTTCGGTGTTCCCCGCTGCAGGGTGATCGTGACTGTGTTGCCGCACCCTGACCACGCCGACTGGTTTGACCTGAGTTTTATTTACTGGGGTTTTATCACGCACGAGTCCGTGGAGTCAGCCGCCCTCAGAGTGTTGACAGACTTTTGTGACCACAACCCTACTGTGGTAGCTCTTTCCCCGTTTGGACTGTTTCGGCGCCGTGAGTCCTCACGACCCAGCTTGGTTGGACCGTTTGGACCATCTACGGGAGTTACTGACCCTAGCAGAGCCGTTGGATGTTACTCAGACACTTGCCCGTTGTCTGAACATGGTTTTCACACTCCAGGGGCTGCGTTTTAACACCGCAGCGATTATTGCACAGCGCTTGGAGGCATCTAGGCGCGATTGGGAGCAGCTTTCAGCAGCACACCAGCAGCTGAACTTCACGCTTACCCAGGTGCAGCAGGAGAACGACAGGCTGCGTACTAGGAGGTTCCAGTTGGAGCTTGAGCGAGGTGACAACCTCCAGAGGATCGTGGACCTAGAGACGGAGAACAATGCACTAGAGGAGGATGCCGACGCACACGAGATAGAGAGGCCGACCTGTGCGGCGAACATTGCGATATGCGGCGGCGAGGTGCGGGGAGGACGAGGTACGGGTGGCGCCCTTGCGGGCTATAGTGGCCTTACGGCCACCGCCCCAAAGACGGGCACACCCGGAGGAGCGGCGAGGGCGTGTCCGGTCCGGATCGACGAGCGAGGCGGAGACCACCGCTACCGACTCCCCCAGCTTCTCCTTCGTACAGTAGTGCTTCAGTGGGCAACTAGGTTGCCGACAGCAGGGAGCAAAAGGATGTCGATCATATCGAGTTGTCTTCGAGATGTTAGAGTAGTTGGCTTGACAGCACGTCTTCGTGCCAAGCAACTATTGTATCATGTGTTGTCTTGTTGTTTCAAATCGAGTTGTAATGACGTTGAACCTTGTTCTGTCATGTTGTAATAAGAATGCTCAAGCTTGTATGCTTTAAGTGAATCTCGTTGTCTTCCAAATTGAATTTTCTTGTGCTAGATACCATATCCTTGGATAATTCGTTGCGAATGATCACGCTTGTCGAAGAATGCATTGTTTATCTCCTAGGAACATAGGTAAAACAAAGCATCTTTACGAACGTCACTCGTTGCCAGCATATAAGTGCTCGTTCGTATACCATCTTCTTTGGTATTCGGGATAACGACGATCGTTCGGAAGTGATTAGGAGCCACGCAGTTGAGCAATCACCGTCCTAACCATGTTAAGAGAAACGATTCTATGAATCTTGGTGGCTATAGAATGTTGTGCTTGTTGCTGTACTCATTATTTACGTACTAATGAGATGTGATAATGCATGATCGTGCTTGTCATCATTTGGGAGTAAGCTTTCGGTTATCTCACTAATAACGCTCACTTTTCAGATGGTGGGAACCACGCGCAGCTCTCCCAACGGTTTTGGAGCGAGTGGTAGTGGTGACTTGCCGCCACCCCCCGCCCATGAACCCGACGGAGGCTTTCATGGCCACCCGGACCGAGGTGCTCGCGCCGGATCTTGCGGACACAGCGGCGGATCGCCCGGCGGATGAACCGAGGGCCGCCACATGGGGCCAACCACGAGGGACCTAACCGGGTCACCACGTATGCCCGGTTCATCGCCATGAAGCCGCCAACTTTCGCGAAAGCGAAGACCCTCCGGAAGCCGAGGCTTGGGTCAAGGCCATAGAGGCGAAATTCTCGCGCTTTGTCTTTGCCTTGCTCGGAGGAGAACAAAGCGAACTTCGCAGCCCTACAAGCGCGAGGGTGAAGCTTTGATGTGGTGGGACCATTTCAAGTCCATGCGGCGAAATCACGCGGTGACTTGGGAAGAATTCAAGCAAGCTTTCAAGAGTCATCACATCCCCAAGGGTCTAATGGACGGAAGATGAGGGAGTCGCTAGCCCTTCGTCAAGGATGCGACTCCGTGTACCGCTATGCCCAGAAATTCAATAGCTTATGCCAGTACGGTGGGCATCATGTTGATACGGATGCCAAGAAGATGGAGAGGTTCCGTGACGGGCTTGATGGCAAGCTGTATGAGCGCCTAAATCTGCTCGAGCCCGCCAACTTCCATGAACTCGTGAATAAAGATATCTCGCAAGAAGAGGCTATGAAGAAAGCCCATGGGGACAACAAGAGGATGTCCGGTTTCACCCCAGGCAGCGGAACCAACAAGAACTTTCGTTTTGTGAAGAAGGAAGCTCCAGGCCCATCCCAGCAATCTTCAACTGGACGCTGGACGATGAAGCCATTCCCGGGGCAAACTGCCGGGAACTTCCCGGTTCCGCCGTGCCCGGCGGCGGGCTCCGAAGCCTAATGCACCCCCTCGTGATGTTGGTGATCGCCGTTGCTATAACTGTGGCCAGCCAGGGCACTACATTAATGAGTGTCCCAAGCCCAGGCAGATCAAACCAAACCCGCAGAACCAGAATACGGGAAACAAGCCTGCCGCTCCGGCCAAGAAACCGATAGTGCACGTGCGCCAGGGCAAGCTGAACTTCACTACCATGAGTGACATTCCCGCAGGAGCTCCAGTTCTCACGGGTACATTCTCTATCAATAACACTCCTGTCAAGGTCTTATTTGATTCGGGAGCCACCCATAGTTTCATAAATGAGAGTCTACTAGACAAATTGGGTCTAAGAGGAGTACCAACCAAATCTGCTTATAAAATTACCACACCTTGTGGAAACATCACGTCTCAATTAGTGATTTTTGGAGTTCCCCTAAGACTAGGAAGTTGGGTCGTTCAATCTAATCTGATAGTCATCCACTTAGGAAGCATGGATGTTATTTTGGGTATGGAATGGATGAATCAACATAAGGTGGTTCTAGATATAGCAGATAGGGTCGTAGAGATCCACTCTCCTACGGTCGGGCACGCTACCTTGTACCTACCTTTCCGGGACGGTACCGACTCTTGTGCCTATGCGACCATTATCTCCTCCCTTGATGAGATTCCAGTGGTGTGTGAGTACCCGGATGTATTTCTTGACGAGTTGCCTGGTATGCCACCGGACGGAGATGTCGAGTTTGTGATCGAACTCCAACCCGTACCGCACCCATTTCCAAAAGACCTTATCGCATGCCACCCAAAGAGTTAGCCGAGCTAAAAACCCAACTCCAAGAATTGCTAGATAAGGGTTACATTCGCCCGAGCTCTTCTCCTTGGGGTTGCCCTGCTCTTTTTGTCAAAAAGAAAGATGGTAGCTGGAGAATGTGCGTAGATTACCGTCCACTCAATGCAGTCACCATCAAAAACAAATACCCACTTCCTCGAATTGATGTACTGTTTGATCAATTGGCTGGTGCCAAAGTCTTCTCTAAAATTGACCTTCGTTCTGGCTACCACCAGATCAAGATTCGACCATGCGATATTCCTAAAACCGCTTTTTCCACTCGTTATGGTCTTTACAAGTTCTTGGTCATGTCCTTCGGACTCACTAACGCACCTGCCTACTTCATGTACCTCATGAACTCCGTATTCATGACGGAACTCGACAAATTTGTCGTGGTCTTTATCGATGATATCCTCATCTATTCTAAAAACGAGGCAGAACACGCCAACCATCTCCGAGTTGTCCTTCAGCGTTTACGAGATCATCAGCTTTATGCTAAATTCTCCAAATGCGAATTCTGGCTGAAAAGTGTCAAATTCTTGGGGCACACCATTTCCCACGATGGTATTTCCGTAGATCCTAGCAAAGTTCAGGAGGTAATGGATTGGAAACCACCCAAATCTGTACATCAAATCCGCAGTTTCCTAGGATTGGCGGGATATTACCGTCGATTCATTCCTGACTTTTCTAGAATCGCAAAACCCATGACCGAATTACTCAAGAAGGGAGTGAAATTCGTGTGGAGTGAAGCATGTGAGAAAGCCTTTCACACCCTCAGACAACATCTAACTTCAGCCCCAGTGCTAGCTCAGCCCGATAACTCCAAGCCATTTGAAGTCTTCTGTGACGCATCAGGCACCGGTCTTGGCTGTGTCCTTATGCAAGAAGGCCGAGTCATTGCCTATGCTTCGCGAGCCCTTCGACCCCATGAACTCAACTATCCTACCCATGATCTCGAGTTAGGCGTCGTTGTTCATGCCCTCAAGATATGGAGACATTATCTAATGGGCAATCGTTGCAATATCTTCACTGATCACAAGAGCCTCAAATATATCTTCACCCAGTCAGAATTGAATATGAGGCAGAGAAGATGGCTTGAGTTGATCAAGGATTATGATCTAGAAGTGCACTATCATCCTGGCAAAGCAAATGTTGTTGCGGATGCTCTTAGCCGTAAGGATCATTGCAACCACCTAGAGTTGGTGCTAGTCAGTGAACCCCTGTGTGAAGAAATGAGAAAGCTCAGCCTAGAAGTGGTACCGCAGGGAATTCTTTACGCCTTGACGGCAGAGTCCAGCCTTTATGACAGAATTGTCACGGCCCAGCGCAATGATGCGAATATCCAAACCATCAGGCAGAAACTAGTGGAAGGAGACCCGAAGTACACTTGTTTCCAGAAGGATCCCCAAGAGGTGGTCTGGTTTGGAAAACGCCTAGTGATCCCCGTTGATCCAGAAATCAAGAAGATCATTCTAGATGAAGCTCACCAATCCAAGTTCTCTATTCACCCCGGTAGTACCAAGATGTACCAAGATCTAAAGCGAGAACTTTTGGTGGTCTAATATGAAGGTGGATGTAGCCAAGTATGTAGCCGAGTGCGATACTTGCCACCGGATGAAAGCAAGTCATTTGAAATCGGCAGGAGTACTCCAACCCCTGTCGATACCTATGTGGAAATGGGATGACATTAGCATGGATTTTATTGTAGGTTTACCCCTGACCCCTAGGAAGAAGGATTCTATTTGGGTGATCGTGGATAGACTCACCAAGACTGCTCACTTCATTGCCGTGCACACCACTTACTCCGTGCAACAGTATGCAGAGTTGTACGTGGACCACATAGTTCGTCTACATGGAATCCCAAAGACTATAATCTCTGATAGAGGGACTCAGTTTGTGGCCCGTTTTTGGGAGCAGTTGCATGAGTGTTTGGGAACCCAGCTACTCCGTAGTTCCAGTTATCACCCACGGACGGATGGTCGGACGGAGAGGATAAACCGGATCCTAGAGGACATGTTGAGAGCAAGCATCTTGCACTTTGACAAGAGTTGGGACAAGAGCTTGTCCTTAGCGAGTTCTCCTACAATAACGGCTATCGGGGCCGGCTTGAAAATGGCACCGTTCGATGCTTTATACGGACGCGGATGCCGCACCCCACCGAATTGGTCGAGGCGGAGAAAGAACACTCTTTGGACCAGAGTTAGTAAAAGAGGCCGAAGAGAAGGTACAAGTGATAAGATAAAATTTGAAGATGGCCCAGATGAGACAAAAGAGTTATCATGACAAGGGAACCGCACCTCGACACTTTGAAGTGGGAGATCATGTATATTTGAAGGTATTCCCCACCAAAGGTGTGCAAAGGTTCGGAGTCAAAGGAAAGTTAGCCCCGCGCTACATTGGACCCTACGAAGTAATAGAAGTATGTGGACCCGTGGCCCTCTTGTATCCAATTGCCGAACGGTTTTCCGCGGTTCACAATGTGTTTCATGTAACTCGGTTGAAGAAAGGAATGCCCGTTCGGAGAACGAGATCATCACGAAGCTAATGCTTGGATCGAGCCGGATTTCTCGCTCGTCGAGCATCCCTTAAAGGTACTAGATCAAAAAGAGTGAAAGACCCGGAGGCAAACCGTGCGAATGTACAAGATCCAATGGAGCCATCACACGGAAGAAGAAGCCACGTGGGAGACGGAGGATTATCTCAACACCAAGTATCCGGGCTTCCTCCAATCCCGAAATAGTGAGTCTTTTCCCCATCTCTTCGTTATCAAGTCGAATCTCGGGACGAGATTCCTTTAAGGGGGGTAGGCTGTGACGCCCCAGGTTTTTAATTACCGTCTTTAACGCTAAAGACACGATTAGCCGGTCAAATGGTCAACCCTAGGTCAACCTGGGCCCTCACCCATGAAAACTCCTTAACACACCCCTAGTGACCCTAGTGAATAGTTAAAACACTTGTGGGGCCAACCCATGGTCAAAGGGTGGGTCAAACCCCCTTGCCACCCGGTGTCCACAAGTGTGCCAGGAACTTTTGCCGCGTTCCCCAAATTTCACCTAAACACTTAAAATTCTACCTTTAGGAAAGTTGTAGATCTTGTTGAGGGACACAACTTTCATGTAGAGTGGCATTGCTGATTTGGAGGGGAAAATTGTGAAAAAGCCCTTGCAAGACAGATTTTACTGTTGACAGGATCATGTTGACATTCAATGTTGACATTCCTCTAGATTCAAATCTAAACAGTAAAACCCCATACAACCTTTGGGAAAGTTGCAGC
Organism: Cenchrus americanus; assembly: GCA_947561735.1. NCBI lineage: Eukaryota > Viridiplantae > Streptophyta > Magnoliopsida > Poales > Poaceae > Cenchrus > Cenchrus americanus. The sequence continues at coordinate 99,957,770 of OX387239.1, read as the reverse complement.
TGGTACTTAGATCTACAACTTTGGTATTCATTGTTTGGTCGAGTTGTATTCAAAATTTTGGAGAAATCGTGGCTTGAACACAGCACCAGTGTCACGCCAAACGCGAGAGCGCGTCGCGCGCGCCGCGACGTCGCGCGCGCGATGCGCCGCCGCCGCCGCCCCGCCGCCGGCCTTGCCCCCGGCCGGCCGTGCCCGCGCCGCCCGAGGTCTCGGCGTCCGTGCCGTGCCCCGTCCCGATGCCCCACGCCCCTAGGTGCTCCGTCCCGAGGCGCCTTGGCGTCCGCGCCGCCGTACACGCGCGCGCGCCACGGACCGGCGGTCCGTCGGCGCGTCGCCGCCGTGCGCGCACGCCTCGACGCGCCGTAGCACGGAGGGTATCTTGCGCCGTCACCCCGCGTCACCCGGTGCCAACGCGCCTACTTAAACCCCCCCCCCCCTCGCGCCCCTCCGCGCGCCACCCGCCGCCCGCCGCCGCCGGTGCTAGCTCTCCTTGCTTGTGCTCGCCGCCGTCCAAGCACGTCGCTAGGTCCCTTAGCACTCGAAGGCAAGCTCGCAAGCGCGCTCGTTCGCGTCAATTTGGCCTCCACACCGCAGTACACCGAGCCGCCCCGAGCGCCGCCGCCGGCCGCCGCCGTGCGCGTCGCCGGAGCACGTTCCGCCCTCGCCACCACCGCCAATAGGACCGTGGTGAGCCCAATTACAACCTCGTGCCGCTTGTTGTCGTGGTCGGGCCCCACATCGCCGCCGGCGAGCCCTCCCGCCGCCGCCGAGGGCATGGATGTGAATCCAAGGGCCTGTTTGCAAGGAATCTTAACTTAGTTTATTTGCAGATCAGTCCAAGATCTTAGAAAATCCCTAGAAAATTACAAAAAATTCCAAAAATTCTCAAACAAATTTTGTAGGTCTCAGGATGTTAAACCCCACCTACTTGATGTATACTTGTGGCTAGATTCAAAGTAGTTTTGGCAGAAAAATTACAAATGTGTTATGCTTGAATCTGTTATAACTTGAAATGTATAGCTTCTCTGTAGCTGAGCTTTGGATATGTTGTGAGTTAGGATAAGACTGGATGTTGTGCCAAAAATTGCACAAAGTTATCATGTGAATCTTTCTATAAAAATGTTTTTCCATCTCTGGCAGAACTGCATAGATGATTTTTCATGTTAATTATATTTATGTTCTTGACCCCAACTTGTGCACACTGTATTGTGATGTCAAAAGGCACATCTTGTGAATTAATCATGAATTTAGGAGTAACAGGAATAATTATTCTTGTTTAATGCATGTTTTCCTTTGTAAATTAATAAACCAAATTCAGTAGAGGTTCCATGTGAACATGCTAGCTTTTTAGACTTGTTTAGGACCAGAGAGCATCCACTAGAAAGTTTGGGTAATTTTGATGCTTATTTATTTTTATTTGCATTTAAGTTGAATCACTAGATAACCTTTGTTATTTTCAATAATATTTAATTTTCTAGCATCCAACACTTACATGTGGGCCCAATGGACCAGGATAGGTACTGTTAGGCCTGAGAAGCACTCATTTGAGTTTTGGTAATTTAATTGTTTAAATAATGGCTTAAATGCCCTTTTAATATTAAAGGGAAATTAAAATAAAGAGAAATCCTTAATTAAATCCTTTTTCTTTTTGGAAATAGTACTTAATATAAATAAAAGAAATTTAATTAACATTACTGATAAGAAATTTAATTCATAAATAAAAGATATTAAGTACACCTTTGTTGGTAAAGATAAAAAGGAAATGAAGCTTTCACATGAAATGATAATCTTAAATAAAAACCTTTAATCAAATAAGGAATAAAAGAGTAACCCATGTACAACCAATGACTTCCTCAAGTAGAAACCTTAGATAGATGCTTGTTAAGGTGAATATGACCAACCCAGAGTTGGGTAAGACAACAAACTATCACATCACCTAAAGTGCATTGCATTCCGTGTAGATCTTCCGGACGGAGATTACTCCCTGGTCCCGGAAACCGAGGAAGGCGGAGCGGAAGGTTCTCTGCAATACGTGGAAGTACTCGACACCGAGGGTGCCCAAGCTAACCTAGCTGACGAAGGCAAGCTCCGGTGCATCTCACCCAGTTTTTAAAATTCTTTATTCAATTATCTATGAATGATTGTGCATTTACGTTCAGGAGTTGAACGAAACCCTAGATGCATGATCCATAGGTACCTTTGGTCCCTACTAGTATGATAGGTCGATAGCTGCTAAGCTATAGGACCGTTACAAGTCGGGTGATGACCTCACTCGCGAGAATAGGTTCCTAGATAGGAATCATACTATATCCTTAAATGGATTGCTCACGTGGTAAGAGCATGGGATCTGGGCTCCGGTCCAGTGGTTATGTGGGTTAAGTTTTTGAACGTACCAAGCATATGCCGGGTATGGGACCGGTAAGCCTAGTACCATAATGAGGCGGCGAGGGATCCTACTATTACTACTCTTGGGATTCGCTCTCACGGCTAGCTACCGGTGGTGTATGGTGACTCCGGGTATCTCGCGGGGTATGCCGGATAGCCTGCACCAAAGACTGTAAGATTCGATCCCAACCCGAGGATTTATGGGGACGGCCTGGGGAGTTGTCCTTGCGGGGGCAGCCGACCGTGTGTTTGGGTCTACCTTGCAAGGTTTATAATCAATCGATTGTCGGCCTCTCACCGTTATCCGAGACTACTTACTCCACTAGTCATGTGATCCCTAATGATGGAAGTTGATGAAGATGATGCTTGATTAATTGTATTGTACAACCTTGCTTGTACTAGTTGGCTAATGTAGTAAAGATTAAACCACTAGAACTTGTGCTAAAATCTTGAAAGTAAGGACCTACTCTTTGTTACTTTTTAGCAAAAGCAACCCAGTAGCCAAACAGCCTTTCATGGTCTAGTTTTGGTAAAGTAGTTATCACCGACGGGTAAGACTTGCTGAGTATTATTATACTCAGCCTTGCTATAATGTGTTGATCCAGGTAATGCCTTCAGTGATGTGTGGCCCGGTGAGATCCCGCCCGGCTGGGAGCTGGAGTGGGTGGAGGACGACTACTGAAGCATCATGGATGGCCTCCCGTGGTGACTTGCTTCCGCTAGTTAATTTCCGCTGTGTCTTTTCGAATCTCTGAACTATTCTGTCATGACAAAAACTATGGTTTGTAATAATTAAACCCCTCGGGGTACGAATTTGGATATTAATGTTGTTGTATCTCTGGACTCGCCTTCGAGTGAGTTTTAATGCATATATCGATCCTTGTGCTATTCAAGTGATTTACCGGGCGTTAACCCGGCGACTTACGACAGGATGGTACTTTATTATTGCTTAATGACCAAAGTGGATCGGTCTTAGGCGATAGTACTGTACTTTCCTGGGCGGGTTGTCACAGTCGCGCCCTGGCCGGGGAGGCCAAGCCAGAAGCTGGCATGCGCAACGTCGTAGTGGAGGAGCGTCGGGCTTTTCCACGAGCGCCTGGCGGGCGACGCAGAGGAGGTGAAGAACTTAAAACCTAATCGGGCCGCCAGCCAGGTTCGGGCCCATCCAAGCCCGGTAGACCATTAACGGACCAACGGTGCCACACGCAGGTGATCAGGGTCCATTTCCGGACTTCTGGTCCCTGGGCCAACTGGGCCGAGCCCATTGGGCTACTTTCAGCCCATAGGCACTTTCGGCCCACTAACAGCCCGCTAACCGAGAGTCGCTGACGTCCCACGTCAGCAGCAAATTTAATAAAAACCCTTTCCTTTTTCTAAAATGATTTTCAGAAATGATTTATAAATGGCTTTAATCTTTGAAAACTCATAACTAATTATAGGAAGCTCCGAAAAATATAAAACTAATTTCTAAAATTCCGTAATTTCGAAACCTTGTTGTTTGTAGGTAGTTTGAGCTCTTTTGGGTCTTCTAAAAAGAGGTTTCTATTTGGAGTTATTGCTTAGTTGTGCACCGTTTTCTTACGTTCTTTTCGAATCTCGTGCCACAGACTCGAGCTTCGACCAGGAGGGCGCGGAGGACCCCGAGTACACTGCTCCGGACAACGACTGCTTCAACGGCAACGAAGGTGTCATGTCACTCCCAACCATGTAGATCCCATGTTGATATTTAGATGCTAGTGCTTTACTTTATATTCACTGCTTGGATGAATTGCATAGCCAACTGATTAGCCTTGCCATGAGGATTTGTTATATCCTGATTCCTTGATTTACCTACCTCGGGACTAGCTACAGACCCCTAGCTAGTCCCATACATCAACTATCCATACTTTTGTTGCTTGATTATGGATGGTGTTCTGGGCTTGCGCTGAGATGCGGGAGATCTCAGTGTGTTCTAACATGAGTTCTGGGTGTGTGCCTCCTTGATGTGTTTTGGCGGGAGCGAGCCGCTTGGTTACTGGTGAACGCCAGCCTCGGGAAAATGCGATCTGGCCTCTAACCCAAGCGGTGTGTCGTGCGAATGGAGTTGGGGAAGTGCTCGCTCTCGACCCTTAAGGACTGATCGTCAATTGACCTTGCTTCAGATGACCTTTACCGTACAAACCGCCCACCTTGTATTGGTCGGGGGTGCGGGGTGAGACTAGTAGTGGATAGCACCCCGCCTGTAGGCGGATCGGTGTGATCGTGAAGGGAGACGGTTTTTCTCCTTAGTAGACTTTGCCCCGGCGAGGCCGGGGAAGGGTTCCACAGCTTCGAGGGACCCCTCGCTGGCAGTATGAGCTCTACAGCAGGGGCTGTGCCAGACTCGGAGACGCAGTGGGGTACTATTCACTTACTTGAGCTTCAGCCGTATGGTAGGGCTTGGAATCGGTGACGGCTGGTTCCGGTCCCACTCGGGCGGGTACAGTTGTACAACCTCTGCAGAGTGTTTAAACCTATAGCTATAGTCTGTGTCCACTGGTTATGGACAGTCTTCTGATCTCTCACCTGACTAGTTATACTTTTCTTGTGCTTCTTCTCTCCCCCGAGTGAGTGAGCCCGGCTTTGGCCGTTGAGATGTGGGGATAGGAGCAGGTGGGCCCCACATCGCAGAAGAGAGTTGGGAGCTGGATCGTGGTTGTGATCTGGTGCTTTAGTGTGGTATCCTTGAGTGGGTTGTGGACCCCAGAGGTGTGGACTTCGGAAGTGTGAGCTTCCCCGAGGTGTTTACCTCACTGCAAATCTCTGCTTACCTTGTATGTTGCTTCGCTTCTTTGCTTAAGCCTTCTACAGCCAAAGTAGGAATATATCCTGCATAGTAGATTATACACCGCTTTTGCCTCATTGTTGGGAAGCTGACATGACCTACCCGCTCATCGGGTAGACCCTGGTGTCTCTGACACAGAGCCGGACTACGACTTCGACAACGACGGATGGGAGGACTAGTGCTCTTTCTATGCTCAAGCTGCCTGCGGATATGGAGTTTCCCCACGCTTGCATGGAGTCGCTGCTAGACGTTTTATTTCTGTTTGATTCAGTCCTGATGGACTTGTACCCGGCATGTGCCGAAGAGTTGTACTCTAATTATTGTAATAAATTAATGTCGTACTCTATCTGTTTTTTTGCTTCTGTATGGATTTTTGGTATTGCTGAGATAGGGGTTGTACATGGTAGCCCTCCTGGGACTACCACTGAGGTGCAGAGAGTCGGGTTTCCGCCCGCGGAAATCCGGTTCGTTTCAGCTTACCTTCCCTTTTGAATCAAGCTAAGCTCGATGACTTACCCCATTCAGATTTGAAATTCCTGCAAGGGTTAGTCCACATATACAACCAATATCCATCCAAGCATTAACTATGAGGTTCATCAATCAAACTCGACACCATGTCTTGTTTGATTGAAGAAGATAGTTTTAACCTAAGCACCACGCTTAATTTAAAACAACCTATGAAAGCACGTAGCTAAGCATGCGCTCAAACCATAGCATTACAAACATAGATAAAGGAAGCATGAAAGCATGATCAAGCTAAACTCAAAAGGACGTAAACATGAGCAAAAGATGGTGAACATCGGGAAACCTCCCGGAAGGGCTTTGTTTGAAGTCAAAAGTAGGACATACCTAACTAGGCAAGAGGCAAGAGCTAACGTCACCTTCAAACCAGGATAAGATTTGGTATGAGAGGAACTTTACTTGAGATGCTCTCCCCCACACTTGAATTTTGCATTGCTAGGCAACCAAACTCAAGTGTGTGGAGATCAAGGTTCCTTTTGTAATGTTCCCTCACCAAATTTCCTGAAGTGTTGAGGTGATGTAGCTCACATGCTCTTAGGCACTACATGTCCATCGTTTTTTATAATCTTCACCTGAAAGGGTTAGGACCAAAAATACCTGAGGGACAACCTATCCTAAAAACATGCTCGTACTTTTTATTTTAAAAGTGAAATAAAATCTAACCTTATCCGGGCTATCTCCTAGTAGTGCTTTGTTTATGGTCATAAGCTCAACCATGGGAACTTTTTCCTACAACTATCATTGGTGATGTCATTCCCGTCTCATCACCAATTGTTGATGTGTCAGTGAAGCTTCAGCTGCAAGGTTAGTGCCACGGTGTATACACGAAACCTACAATGCTTATGGTAAACATATGCATCTACAACCATCCTTCTAAACTTTTTACAGGAGAGGACCATAAGGCGGTTGTAGTCCTCGTATGTGCTCAGTGCACTAAGCATAGCTGACTCTGGAGAGGCATGATGCAAGCATGGTTCATGTGGTGTATCAAGAATGAAACTACCATGCTCATCAATGGAATCCTTTCCTTTGGACTCCAGAGTCGGCACCTCATAGATTTACATAGCCCATGAATTCTCCAACTTAAGAGATTCATAGTGTAAGGTCGATGTTGATTCTCGATCAAGGTCAAGAGCAACATGATATGGGCTAGTGGGAAGAGGCTCAAACTCATTCGAGGGTGATGATGATCGTTCACCTTCACAAAGGTGAAGAGGATCTCCCGAGTCATACTCTTGAGGAGTACAGAAATCTACAACCTCAACTAGAATAGGATCGGATGATGCGAATAGAGATACATGCATCATCTGCTCGAGCGGGTTTTGCTTAGGAAGAGGCTTCGCCAGAACTGTGTCAGACTCCCTCGGGATGAACATCGAGAAATTTTTCTGCAGGGGAGCCTAGGAGGAGATCAAGATCGAGGACATCAAAGATGTGGAAGCCTAGATTAACCTTGATCTTGTCTACTAGGAGTGGCATAGCACATGACACTCAAGAATATGTCCGAAGGGACAACTCTTGAGGAGTTTGTCTGATGTTCTTAGCATAAGATTGCCCAACAAAGTGTACGCTAGGTGCTATGGCATGATATTAACCTCCATAGTGGGGTTAAGATGGGCTTCTACGATAATTCCTTTTATGGAGCAAGGAACGATCGTAGAGGGTGAACTAATCCAAAGTACTTTGGAATAGTGTCCCACTCCAGTCGACCACTTCTTCTCCACAAACTCCATGTTAGATGTTTCGTTTGGAGGATCATGAGGCAAAGGAGGTACCGTAAGCCTAGGGGAAGGCTCTATTAAAGGATCTCTAGCTAGCTGGATTTGGACAGAAGAGGGATCCTTCCCTTGTTGGATATATAAGCAATTCGAGGTGTTTTTGAGATTTTCAAAAGGGTCATCCTCGATCGATAGAGGAACTCGGGAGGCTGAATTTCTTCTTCCTCCATTATTCCTGGTTCAGGTGAGGGTTCTATGACAGAATAAGAAGATGTGGAAGGTAATGGATCGGATTCAACCACTAGAAGATCCACATGACTCGACTCAGATTGGTGGGGTTCGCTATGATTGATGGGGAAGAAAGAGCTCACCATGAGGGAATCTAGGATACCTCTTACTTTGGCTAGAGTTTTGTGAAAAAGCGAACCTTAGGCGGTCTCGTCGAGCTCTAAGGCAGCATCCATGTCTAGATTCATGCAAAAGATGTATATAGACACAACTTCAGGAAGAGACAAAAGGTCTAGGTCAGAAGCCAAAAGACTCCTCTGCTTGCTCAAACTCGAGAATGTCAATTGGGAGAGAGGCTATGCGATTGTACCATTGCTCTGTCCTCTCCATGAGAGAGAACGAATTACAAAAGTCATCACGAAGTTCTTCCCAATTACCATTCACACTCCCTACAGTGTGAGTGTACCATTGTTTTGCTCTCCCCATAAGTGAGAAAGGAAACAACTTCCACTTCACGGTTTTCTGTGTCATGCCTGGGATAACCAATCATGAACACAGATCCTTGAATTCTTTCAAATGAATATAGGAATCTTCATTGATCACTCCAAAGAAGGGTCCATCCTAAACCATATCTATAAGGTCGGGGTTGAGTTCATGGTTGGATGAGACGTTGATGGATCATTGAACTTCTAAGTTGAGGTGGAGAGATCGTGAAAGGATGGCATCTCCATGGGTAATGAGGGTAAAGGTAGAAACAAAGAAAAACAAAAGATACGAGGACCACTAGGTACGAAGATAGATACATATATTGTTCCTCGGCAACAGCGCCAGAAACCTTGTTGGGTATTTTAGCGACACACGAAATAAATCCGCAAGCGCACGGATACCGTTGTAACTTTCACCTCAGAGTATTCCAAGGGTATCGAATCCAAGGGAACGTGTGTGTACTAACTTTGTATAGTCGGTCCAAGGACACACCTAGATAAATGGCAAGGATAGAGAGGATTCCTAAAGATAGTACTATAGATGAGATTAAAGGTTGATCTCTAGATAGAACTCGGCTTAGGGTACCGATAGCCCTTACTTAACAGGTGACTCCGGTACGCGGATCAATGTGGAAGGAGCTCTGACTATATCCAGCTACGGAGGATCAACGAGGGCCAGAAGGGCTATCACCACCTCCTGGACTGCCTCTACCTAACCTTGGGACAAGTCGAACAGATGATAACCGGTAGCGTGTCACAACGTCCACGCTGTGGTTACTGCCGTATCCAACGGACTACGACACCCTGTACTAATAGAACTACGACCACGAAAGAGAACTGATCTCACTCACTATAGGTACTACTAGCTTATACTAAAGGCATACGAGAGAGCACTTGGTCCCGTACTATGCTTCCAACGTATACGAATGACTTGCAGCAGACTAACCCAGGATCTAACACTAGCAAAGGAAAAAGGCTACTCATGCAACCTAGCATAAACTATTAGAAAGGAATCATGAACACACTTTATTCTAATCGAAGCATGCAAGCATCCACTTTATTCTAATAGACTAATCATACAAACGAGATACAAATTTGTGCACCTAATCAACTAGATCGAGGAGATGTGTTTGTGAAGAACACACTCCTCTAAATGATGAACGGGTGAAGAACACAAGAACATATCACTTGCACTTTAGTATAAATATAAAATGCGGAAATACTTACTTTACTCTAATTGAAAAACAAACATCAATATAAATACAACTATCTCTCACTCTCCTACTCTCTAATCTACCAAGAAGAGGCCTCTCCTTGATGGGAAGCTCTCATCCTTGGGTGAAGGGGTGTGTCTCTCTTCTTACCCCCTCCCCTCATATTTATAGGCTTATGGCAACTTGGATGCGGAGGTGTTTCATTTATTTTATGCAGGAGTTGACGACATAAAAGTTGTACTCAACAGCCGTCAACAGTGATCCTGTGATGCAATAGTTCTGGGGACCTTTACACCATCACACCAGTAGCCAGCAGCACCATCCCTCACACCGGGCTCGCCACCTCTTCTTGTTAGTGGCATCTTCGTCTTGGTCATCTTGGACCTGCCGCCATTGATACTCTTAGAAATAATTCCTCCATTATTTGTAATAAAGGACCTCACACCTTGTGCCATTCATGTCAGCTAGGCAAACATGTGCGTCTACCTTTTGAAAGGACCTTGATGTCGCCTACAGGGGGTTGAATAGGCGAGATGACCGAATTAAACTTTTCGTCCCTGAAAACTTGAACTGCCAGGCGTCACCGGTCAGACCGGTGGGGCTGACCGGTCAGACCGGTCCCTGGCGCTGCTGATCAGGTGGCACCAGTCAGACCGATGCCCTTCACTGGTCAGACCGGTGACTCACAGAGAACCTACAAAAACAACTTCAAGCTCCTCTTAGCTTCTAGCACGAACCAAACTTGGTGAGTTGCCTTGGTAGATGATCACAAGCAGGGTAATGAACCCTGCACACACAAGTAGCACACCCAAGTAGATCAAAGCAGAAGCAAATCAAATATGCTAGAAAAACAACTTAGAGAGGCAAACCACGAAGAGATGCAAGGATTTGTCTCCCGAAGTTCAATGCCCACTAGGGAACGGATACGTCTCCGTTGAGGAGCTTGTAAGGGAGAATTCCCACAACAAGCCGGGTCTCTTTCAACTAATTTCCTCCTTTCCACTAAGGCAATCTTTTTCACGAAGAGGCAAGATCACAGTCCTCACAAACTTCCCTCTGCTCACCACAACCTTGGGAGCTAGCCGGTGACGCCTAGCCGTCTAGGAGGCAAACCTCCAAGAGTAACAAATGCTTCAAAGCTTGTAGATCCAAAACTGAAGTGCTCAAGCTATGGGAATGCTCTTGTTAGCTCACAAAGACGCTCTTGAGCTCACTATCTCAACCCAACACAAAGAATACAGCTTGAATCCACAAATATAAAGAGAAGTTGGGGAGATCCACTAAGGCTTTAGGGCTTGCAAGAAATGGCTTAGGACCTCAGCACAACCACTAGAAACAGCAACCTTCAACTGAAGAAGGCTTGGAGTATTTATGCTCCTCAAAGGAAAAAACTAGCCACTAGCCCTCGGGCAGCACCGGTCAGAGTGACTGGTGCCTCACACAGATCTAACCGGTGTTTGAAAAACTACTCGTTGGTCTAGCGGCACCAGTCAGACCGGTGCCCCTGATCGGTCAAACCGGTCAAGCTTGAGGCACCCATAAAACCCTTTCTAGGATACTAACACTTCACCAAAGATATGAAGTGGCTCAGGTTATGTTAGGAGGGTTTGTTAGCACACTCTAAGGCTCTCAAGGGTAGATCTCACTTAGGTCAACTAATGAGCACTTTGACTTGGTCAACTCGGTAATGTTGCATCCATCTTGATAGTACGGCATACCTATACTCAAGAATAAATGAAAACACCTTATAAACCTCTTGAGCTTGAAAGTCTTCAATCTTGCCATACTTGAGCAATATCCACTTGAGGGCTTTCAACTTAGCCTTTGTCTTGAGCACGTCCATACTTAAACTAGTGACTTAGGATCTGAATGCACACTTGGATCCATAAGTCACTCCATATTGTCAATCTCAACATGTTGATGACTTGCATTGCTTCCCTCGGTTAAGGTTTGGATATGATACTTGGAGACCTCACAGATGCTAGAACTTCACCTTATCAAAACACTAATGGCGGCTTAGCTACGACCCCCAAAGATTGCTTAGTCCCTTGCCCTAAACATCTCGGTTGATCTCTTCATCACTTACCCAATCCACTTTGAGTTCCACTTTGCTTCATCCATAATTAAATTCCATTTGAAAATCCCACTTCAAATGCTTGTTCTTGATTGACAACGAATATGCAAGCTTCCAATTAAGAACCAAAATGTTTACACTCATCCTTGTGTCCTCTCTCAATTACTACATGAAGCCTTGCACTTGACTTAGAGAATTACCATCTTCTCTTTTTGTGATCCTTGTAATTTTAATCAAGCCATGTCTAGTATGAGAGACTATGAATTGACCTTCTCAATTTTTCCCAATATTTATCTTCCTTTATTGCTTGATATTTGCCACTTATGCATTAGGATCATCCATATATTTGTCTTCTCCAATGTGAGCCATATAATATTCATCCACAAATAAATACTCCAATAATTACTTATGAATATCTAAATAAAACCTGCTCACAATCTTAGACAAATACTTTAGTCCTTTAATCGTTTTGTCATTCAATTCACCAAAATCCACTAAGGGGCCTAGATGCACTTTCACCTTTTTTTCCTCTTCTAGCTCTCGCAGTACTGTTCCTTTTGAGTTAGTACATTGTGATGTGTGAACATCTCCTGTGGCTAGTATTTCCGGTTGCCGTTACTACTTATTTATCCTTGACCATTACACTCACTTTTGTTGGACTTTTCCCATGGTTCACAAATCTGAAGTAGCTGGTCACATTGTTGGTTTTTTTGCATATGCCTGCACCCAGTTCAGCCGTCATGTAAAGAGCGTTCAGGCTAATAACGACACTGAGTTTGTCAACAAGACTCTCACGTCTTTCTTAACATCTCAGGGCACCCACCTCCATCTTTCCTGCCCCTACACCTCCCCATAAAACGGGAAAGCAGAACGTGTGCTATAACTCTCAATAATGTGACTCGCACCTTGCTCATCCATGCGCACATGGTTGCCTCCTATTGGGTCGAGGCTTTGGCTACGACCACTTACCTCCTAAATTGTAGACCTTGCTCGGCCATTCAGCACATTGTCCCCTTCAGCTCCTACACAGCCAGCCACCAGACTACTCTCACCTTCGGGTTTTCAGCTATCTCTGCTACCCTAACTTGTCTACCACTGCGCCCCATAAGTTAGCACATCGTTCCACAGCCTGTGTCTTCCTTGGGTATCCTCCCTCTCATAAGGGCTACCGCTGTCTTGACTTGTCATCTAGACGTGTCATCATCTCTCGCCATGTCATTTTTGACGAGACCTCCTTTCCCTTCTCTTCACAGCCTTCACAGTCCTTTGAGCTCGACTTCCTTTTGTCGCCTCTTCCTAGCTCTGTTGCAGCTTCTGCCTTGGTCGCTCCTTCGGGTGTCGAGCAGTCGCGGCCCTCACCACTTGTTTCCTGAGGACGACCCCGCCATCATTGTGTGTGGCCCTGTCCTCCGTTCGGTGCCTCTCCCTGCGCCCTCTCTGTCCAAACCGGGCGGGTCCGGGCCCGATGGCCACACCGCTGCCTCTCCACTCCAACCGTCACTAACTAGACCAGACACGTCTGTTCCAGGGGGCGGCCCTTCGGCCTCCTCGCCCATCCCTCGTGGAGGGCAGGCGGCACTACTCCCGCCTCTTCTTCGGGACTTCCACCTCGTCTACGGTGGTCGTACGGTGCCTGCTCCGCAGCCACCGATCCCTCTTGTGGTTCCTGCTCCGTCGTTACCTGAGTTGGCACCAGCTTCCTCACCAGCTCCAGCCACGACTTCTGCATCGTCCCCGGTGTCAGAGCATGCTCCTCCGCTGGCGCCTCGTCGTCCCGTTACTCGCACCACGGTTGGTGTCATACCGCGGGTGTCGTACCGGAACCTCAGCGCTACTACATCTTTCCCGACACCGTCGCCGATTCTAAGGAACTACCGCAGCGCTTTGGCCAAAGCCAACTGGCATGCGGCCATGACTGACAAGTATCAGGCGCTCATGGACAATGGGACATGGCGTCTCGTTCCTCGTCCTCCTAGCACAAACGTTGTGATGGGCAAGTGGATCTTTACGCACAAGTACCATTCTGATGGTACTCTTGCCTGTCACAAGGCTCGTTGGGTGGTCCGCGGCAACAACCAGCAAGCTGGCATCGACTACGACGAGACCCTCAGTCCGGTTTTCAAACTGGCAACCATCCGGATTGTGCTGAGTCTCGCTGCTTCACGTTCCTAGCCTCTCCATCAGCTGGACGTGAAGAATGCTTTTCTTCATGGTCACCTTGAGGAGACCGTCTACTGCTAGAAGCCGCCTGGTTTCGTCGATCCTGTCGCTCCTGACCATGTATGCCTACTCTAGAAGTCCTTGTACGGGCTCAAGCAGGCTCCTCAGGCGTAGTACCAGCGGTTTGCCACGTTTCTTCGTTAGCTCGGTTTCGTCGCCTCCACCTCTGACACCTCCCTCTTTGTTTACAAGGAGGGTGCACAGATTGCCTACTTGCTGCTCTACGTTGATGACATCATCCTCACCGCATCGTCCTCAACTATCTTCAGCACATCATAGCCAAACTCAGCTCTGAGTTCGCCATGACGGACCTTAGCGATCTTCATCACTTCCTCAGCATCACCGTCACTCGTTCCACAGACGGCCTGTTCCTGTCCCAGTGACAGTATGCTGTGGATCGTCTTCAGCGCGCTGGCATGGCTGAGTGTCACTCTACAGTGACTCCTGTTGACACTCAGGCCAAGCTCTCAGCATCCTTTCATTGGTCAAGCGCAGCCTCCGCTACATCAAGGGTACTCTATCCTTCGGACTTCACATCGGTGTTGGTCCTGTCCAGTCCTTGATCGCTTACTCTGATGCGGACTGGCTGGATGTACGGACTCTCGACGCCCTACATCCGGCTTTTGCGTCTACCTCGGCGACAACTTGATTTCCTGTTCATCTAAGCGCCAGACACAGTGTCACGGCCTAGTGCTGAGGCAGAGTGCCAGGTTGTTGCTCATGTGGTCGCCGAGTGTTGTTGGGTTCGATAGCTTCTAGGGGAACTTCATGTTCGTCTCGCTTCGGCCACGGTTGTTTACTGTGACAACGTGAGCACTGTCTATATGACAGTAAATCATGTCCACCATCGACGCATGAAGCGTACTGAGATCGATATTTACTTCGTCTGCGAGAAGGTGGCTTTGGGCAGGTTCGAGTTCGTCATGTATTTGTCCTCTCATCAGTTTGCGGACATCATGACGAAAGGTCTTCCGGTTCAGCTCTTCACTGACTTTAGATCTGGTCCTTGCATCCGTGATCCTCCCGCTGCGACTACGGGCGGGTATTAGAGATATGGTAGATATCTTGGTTGATTATAGTTTTCCTTGTATAATTGATAGGGTTACCATGTATACTTGTTTGTATCTTTGTACTCTAAGGCATATTGGCTATATAATGAAGGTCAACCCCACCCCCACCCCCCACCCCTCATTAGGGTGTGTTGTTTTCACCTGATTCTATCATGTTGGGCGGCGTTTGGTGGGGAAAGGAATGAGTGATGGGGGGCGTCCGCATGGGGGATAACGCGGGTGGGGCACGCCTCCAATTTTTCTACGCATCGCCAACTAACCCGTCCGGAGCGGGACGCGTCGTCTAGACGCCCATTCCTGAGTGTTACTGTATGTATATTAGAAGTTATTCCCTCCATTTCAAAATATTGTAGTTGCCATTCTAGCTTTCTTGTTAAGTTAAATGTTTCTGTTTCTAATTATCAATACTAAGGATTAGTGCTATGCAACAATATGCTAATTATATACTCAGTTTCAAATTATAGGTTAGTTTAATTTTTCCAAGTTCATGTGTTTGTATGCATACAAACACCTATGCACAAGTAAAGCAACTATAATTTAGGTCGGAGGAAGCGTTACAATAATATCTGTCATGAACCATAATTCATATGATGCTGAACTATACACATGTTTAGAAATATATGGTACAAAGCTAGAATGGCTAGTATGAAACTATTTTTATTTTTCATATGGAAAGTCTTCAAATACGATTACACTCTTTGTGAAGCGTATTTGTGAGACAAACACGGTTTTCTAGCGACATCTTTCAGGGACGGAGGGTGTACTCTTTAACCATCATCTTTAGGGATGAAAACGGATCGGATACGAACGGATACTGCGGATACAGATAATTTTTCTTTCTCGGTCTGAATTCTCGGATCGGATTCGGATACAGACAGTATATTTTGTGTTGAATAGTGATATTCATCATATTTGGATCATAGAAATTCAACTTTGAATTTCCGGATACTAATGCGGTACGGATATTAAATGTCTAGATTCGGATACGGTGTTACCATTTGAGTGCATGACCCTTTCGGTCGGTCGGCCGGATAATATCCGTACCACTTTCATCCCTAATCGTCTTCCATTCCATGCCAAGTTGCCAACGCTGTCAACGTTGGAAATTTGGATTTTGGAGGCTCAAACTACAACAGTGTATCAGTATCACGTCTAAATAAATCTTAATCGCCTCATCATCTCACCATAACACAATGGTTCACTGAACAAAGAAATTTTTTAACCATTTTAAACACCGAAGGGCAAAATTTCAGAGGGTAAGAGCTGCAGTCCATGAATAAAGCCATTTAGCTTTTACTCCAAAGTATGCTCTCGGGTCTCAACAAGTTGAAAGCTGACATCTGAGCTATGATTTTGCAGCCTCAAGCATATGAAGTCGCGCTATGATTTTGCAGCCTCAAACATATGAAGTCGACGCACACAAACTTTCACCCAATCCATTTAGTCCTCTTTCTCTCCGACATTGAATTTTGCAACGAAGAAACCAATGGTATCCACTGGTGAAGATGGATCGAACCTCTGAACAAGTTCAGCTTCATGCTCTGTCAACCATTCCCTATAAATGCATTTTTTCGGAGTTGGGACAGAATTTAGCAAGGTGCAATCAAGGAGAAAATTGGATAATATTAATTATAGTAGAAATATTTGTCCAGCTTGGACAAAAGGAAAAGTTCTCAAGATGCACCCAGAGCACAACCAAGACCAATTTGTGGTATGAAAATTGCCAGATTACCAACTAAATAAATTGTCCTAGTACTTCAGTTTTAGAAGTAGTTGCCAATAATTAAAAATATAATATAATAAAATATGATTGTGAGTATGATCTGGCCAACAGGCATAGCTGCATCGGACAAATTTTCAAGAAATTAAACAATGATCTTACTCGGTATATGTCTTGCTGAATAGCTTATATGAACCAACAATACCAGGCCCTCCAACTTTTGGGTGCTGAAATAAAAGAATAAAAGTGATGTGGGAAAATTTTAATAGTATGTAACAAAGAGCGATAAAAATACAGCTTTCAAACAATAATGTGAAGAACCGGACCGGAGATCTGCAAGATGACAAGATTTTTATTCTAAAGTGGCATGCTATCAGTTTAAACTATCAAATAAAAATCCTTGGCAACTATGGGACATTGCCCAGTTCGAAAATAATAATATTAAGAATGTATCACATAATTATGTATTCTATAACCAGCTTCTCGCTAGTTATACTGGTTAGAGCGGTGATCGCTGGAGGGTCACTGAAATCACCCATGCCAGCACCAACCCGCATTTGGGAGCCTGGCGATGCCTAGGGCCATCTCCTCCGAAGATGTTTTTTAATAAAGTCCACCTCTTCCAAGATCTAGGGTTCCCCTTTTTCTTCATTCTATGGAGTATGGCTTTATTAATTCTGGCTTTCTTATTTTGCAATCTACTTCCCAGTACCTGAGTCATGGTGTAGTTTATGACCATAATAACAATGAAAGGTTTGAGCAATGTACAAATTAATCCACTGCTCTATTGCCCAGCCTATGTTGCAAATAATGGAACCAACCTGTGATGCCAGTGACAGAAATTTGTAGGTATCCAATGCATATCTCACCAAAGCCTCATTCTCTCCTGGATTTATAGTACAGCTGCAAAGAAGAAAAGAAAAGGACGAGTCCCAATAAACAGACTATTCAGTGTTCACATAGCTCTCTTGTTTCTACTTTGAATTATAGGTCACATATACCACAATACCAGTATGTATTGTATGGCATGCAGATAGCAGACTGAAACAATGTAAACTAGCCATTTGTTGACAAAACTATTATTCAATATCAAGTTCTTCGATCAAATAGCAACCAAGAATAGCCACTGAAATATATAAACATGGAACTAGTTGATTGCTTCAATAAATCACTAGCTGCACTATTGTATCATGTGCCAGTTCTTTGTGTTCAATTTGTGGACAGGCAAATAAGGTGTAGGAGCTTCTGGCTATCGACAGTAAGAAACAGCTGTAAATGGAAATGTTGTTCGCCCAACTACCAGCTAAAAAATAACTACATGTACAAGTTCTTTTTAGGTGAACACAGATGAAGTATAAAAATTGAACAGAAACTCACGTGGAATAAACAATCACCCCACCTGGGCGAACTAGCTTGACAGCTTGATCAAACATTTTCCTCTGATACCTAGCATGAGTTTTCAACGACTCTAGAGTTTCCTGTCAAAATTGCATTGCATATAAAAAAATAGGATTCTTAGATGTCATAGTACAAAGAAAATACTCCAGGTGACTAAGTGCATGCGGATGCACAGCAAGCTATTAACCGGAACAGATTACATGTCAAGCTCAATCAAAATATCTTTGTCGTTATGAAATACTTGCACAAAAACAAAACGTATATTCAGGTGTTTCACAAATACAGGTGACAGTAGATAGATCAAGCCGAATTAAATAATATTTCCAAGAGTATCATAAGAGACTATTAAATTTTAAAATGATTTAAAGGCTACTGCAGTAGTGCATATCATGTTCTGCTACCAGAGTTGGTTGCTTTCCAGGTTGGCAAAGTAATAGCACTGTCTACTCTCTAATCACCATGCTAAATTAATGAAACAATATAATTACCATCAACAATGAGCCCAGTTTTTTAAGTTATGAAAAATAAAAATCCAAGTTTCTTTTAAGAAAATAGTGGAACTTAGTTTCATTACATCCAGTAAACACTAACTAAATATAGATCCCTACAATGTCCATTCTTGTGTTTTCAATGTTCATGAGTTTATATGTACGTTGTACTCTCACTATGGGCACCAATAATTATTGAAAGGGTTTTTTTGGTGATCTTGTCCCTACTTTGAATTGCACTTGTGTTTTTACTCTCATTTTTTAACTTTTGTAATTTTGCCCTCAACTGCTCACAAGTCAATGTGATTTTGCCCTTGGTATTTGCCCCTATTTTGACAGTTGACTACGGGCAAAATTACAAAGAAATGAGGGGAAATCGCAATTGCACTTCATAGCACGTTTTTTTTCTGACTTTTTGTACCCGTGGAGCTTGATCCGATCTCAAGTATGTAAGTTTCTTGCTAATATAAAAGATAGTAGCTGTAGGACCAGGAGTTATATTGTTTTTTCTGACTTTTTGTTGCTTCTTGTGTTTACATAGGATGCACATACAAAAGGCAAGAATGCAGAAGTGAAATTGTTTACATAGGATGCACATACAAAAGGCAAGAATGCAGAAGTGAAATTTGAAGGACATGATACATCGATAATCAATCACACAACTAAGTTAGGTGAAACGTACTTCACCAGCAAAGAGACGAGGTCTCAAACCAAGTGCAGAGCATGGAGCATCAAGGAGGACTCGATCAAAGCTATTAGGAAAAAATCCCTTTGACTTTTCAACTCTACCACCAGAGCAATTATTTCTTCCTGGTCCATTCTTCATCCGCCTTATATTCTTCCTTAGTTCTGCCTTGCTAACATATGTTTTGGATTCTGGGTTTTTGCCATCTATCAGAAAAGGTTGTTCTGTTTCTGTATCAGGGAAACACTTCATAAAGAGTCTAGTCTATAGGCTGTGTAATGATAAAACTTTCTACTCCATCTCATTGCAAATAAAAGTTGTTTAGGAAACTGCTTCATACTTTGATTAGCAACTTTTGTGATATTATTTTAAGTAGAAAATGAGTTACATACTATTGAAGTAACCTTCATGATGAATCTATTAACATCAAGAATATGTTGTGAATATATGCAACCTTCTCTATACTGATGCTCAAAGATAAAAATGTTTGACTAACAAAATTCCTAAAACGACTTATATTTGTAATCACATTTCAAGAATGTGATGCTGTAAACAAGATAAGGTCTCCAATAAGACACATGCGAACTAAGGAATAGTCTCCCACATGGAGGCCATCCCCAGGTTCGAACTAAGAAGCATAATATATAAGCTTACATAATGATGAAAATCGTGTTAAAAAATGAGTGCAAATCTGCATGCTCCTTACCAGACTGCGCCACTGTTGTTATTGAGCTGTCTTCAACTACATTAGTAGCTCGGCCATCTGATGTGATATGGCAGGGGTCAGAGTCTTTAGCCAATGTCTCAATTGCTTCACAGTGACCATCAGCTATGCCAACAACCTCATCAGCCTTCCGTACAGATTTGAGGGCATCAAGTTTATAAGCTTTAATACAATTCAAGTCCATCTCTGAAGCCAACTTCAGAATATCCATCACCTGGAATATACTTTCATGTTAGAGAAGAACAATTGCAAATCCCTTTTCTCAAACATCAGGGATAACTTTTTCTTGAACAAACATGCAGGAAAACTGCATGTCATTGCATTAAAGAATATTTTAACACTATGTTTATAACGGTGAATCGCCCTAAATAAATAAGAGAAGAGGTAAGAGAAAGGAATTCGGACAAAAAGAACAAATGTGCTACAGAGAAGAGGCACAGCCGAGCTACAGACCAGATTGAATGTAAAGGAGTTAGGCTCCAACAGAACACCATGAGTAAGCACAGAAACTGCATGCACCACTTATATCTAGCATTTTGTTATGAGGTCATAACAAACTAAAACCTTGACCCGGGTCTAAATATATGTCTCATGATCTAATCTGACATGACAAAACAAATCACCTTATTGTGAGATCTATCAAGGGCAACAATTTCTCCTTTGTCCCTCATAAGGATAGCAATTGCTGTCGTTTTTCCTCCTGGAGCTGCACACATATCTAGTATTCGCTCTCCTGGCCGGGGATCTATAAAATGGATCACAAATTTTAAGCAATAGATCAGGCCAAATTATTTTAGTTATGCAGTATGAAATAATGGAAGCATAAAATGCAAAAACTGAATCAAATGCAGAGAGGTAAACATGTAGGGAACAAAGTATTAAGACAGCCCAAGATTCAACAGTTTTATTCTAGCAAGATTATGTGATTTTTCAACTTCACAAATGTTTGGGTTAAAACAGCAACTCAAGGAAGACCCCGCTTCTTTCTCAATTAGAAGCCAACCAATGAAATGATGTTTTCTAACATCTGCATATTGAATACGCCCCCAGAAAAAAATGTTGAACATGCATTCCTCCAAGTTTCATCACAGGTGCTTCATATTATTTCAGATGAATGTACCATCCTCTAAATAATCATTCAGCTAATTCAATTTTCTTAGTCATGACAATTTGTTTTCTATACTTCAGTACCTGGATTTTAACACTATCAATATTATTGGAAAGCCAAAGGGCTTAGATTACTTAATGATGATCTGAGTACAGGAGAGTTACATATATAGGAGAAGAAGAGGAGCCCAAAGGGCTGTGCCAGTAAGGCAAATACAGTTGAGCAGTAAATAGTCTAGGATAGTAAATGACTAGTCTAACACCCCCCCGGCAGTCGGAACATCGATGGGAAGAACGTTGAGACTGGAGCGAAAAGCAGCAAACACGGAGGAGGGCAGCCCTTTGGTGAAGACGTCGGCAAATTGTGAAGTGGTTGGAACATGAAGAACACGGACAGCACCAAGAGCGACTCGTTCGCGGACGAAATGGAGATCAATTTCCACATGTTTGGTGTGCTGGTGCTGAATTGGGTTGGAGGAGAGGTAGACAGCACTGACATTATCGCAGCAGACGAGGCTGGCAGTGTGGAGAGGATGGTGGAGTTCCTGAAGAAGTTGCCGGAGCCAGGAAATCTCAGCAACACCATTTGCAACGGCTCGGTATTCAGCTTCAGCGCTGGATCGGGAGACGGTGGGCTGACGTTTAGAGGACTAGGACACAAGGCTGTCACCAAGAAAGACAGCGTAACCAGAGGTGGAACGGCGAGTGTCAGGGCATCCGGCCCAATCCGCATCGGTGTAAACCACAAGCTGATTCGGAGCAGCACGGGGAATAACAAGTCCAAGGTGTAGAGTGCCTTGAAGGTACCTCAGGATTCTCTTGGCAGCAACAAGGTGAGTTTCTCGGGGATCATGCATGTGGAGACAGACTTGTTGGACAGCATAAGCGATGTCAGGCCGAGTGAAGGTCAAGTATTGCAGAGCACCGGCAAGACTGCGATAAGCTGTAGGATCTGCAACTGGAGGGCCGGCGTCAGCAGAGACCTTGGCACAGGTGTCAACAGGGGTTGTGCAAGGATTACAGTCACTCATACCATGGCGGCTGAGAATGTCCAAGGTGTATTGCCGCTGGGAGAGGAACAGGTTGGCCTGATGGCGCTGAACAGCAACTTCAAGGAAGAAGTGGAGAGGACCAAGGTCTTTCATGGCAAATTCCTTCTTCAGGGCTGCAATAATACTGTGAAGTAGTGCTGAAGAGGAGGCTGTGAGGACTATGTCATCGACATACAGGAGCAGATACACAGTGTCTTGTCCGCAGCGGAGGATGAACAAGGAGGTGTCAGACTTGGCTTCAGTGAATCCCAAACTGGTCACATGAGTGGCAAATCGATTGTACCAAGCCCTGGGTGCCTGTTTCAAACCGTAGAGAGATTTGTTGAGCTTGCAAACATGATCAGGCAAGGAAGGATCAACAAATCCTGTAGGTTGCGAGCAGTACACGGTTTCAGACAAGGTGCCATGGAGGAAGGCGTTCTTGACATCAAGTTGGTGAATGGGCCAGTCCCGGGAGTGAGCCAGAGTAAGGACAGTACGAACGGTGGCGGGCTTGATGACGGGACTGAATGTCTCGTCGTAATCCACTCCGGGGCGCTGTGTGAAGCCACGAAGAACCCACCGCGCTTTGTATCTGTCAAAGGAGCCATCGGCATGGAACTTGTGCCGAAAAATCCACTTTCCAGTAACAATGTTGGCTTGAACTGGGCGCTGGACAAGATCCCAGGTTTGATTTGCATAAAGAGCAGCACATTCTTCTTCCATTGCCTTGCGCCAATTGGGGTCTGCCAAAGCATCACGGTAGGAACGAGGAACAGGGGAGAGTACCTCGGAGTGCAGGGCGGCACGGGGTTGCTGGAACCCGGACTTGCCGCGCGTGCTCATGCCGTGGGCGTTGACAACCGGTGGGATGGGGACGGCGCCCGCCGGAAGGGGGGCCTTGCTTGACATAGCGAGGCGGGGATGGGACGAAGCTGGAGCGGCGAGGTGGAGCGCTTGGGGAAGGCTCGGGGGCGCGTCGGGAGTAGACGTGCACCATCGGCGGTTTGAGGAACGCCGGGGAGGCGGTCACCATCGGAGAGCCCGCAGGAGAGGCTGCGGAAATCGGGACCGCGGCAGGCACTATCGGTACAGGAGGGGCCGACGCGGGAGCCACCGCGGCGGTCGTGGACGGCGCGGGGAGGGGCCACGCGCGGGCGCGGCCGCGGGAGGTGGATCCGCGGGCGCCGCCGCCGGAGTTGGACCCGTGGGCGTCGTGGAGACGGGCGCGGGAGAGGGTGGGGGTGTCGGGGGAAGGGGAAGGGGAGCCAGGCGCGCCTGGGCCAGGGGAGGAGGGCTGTGAGGCCGCATCCGCTGGGCCGGTGGTGGGCCGAGTCGGACCAAAGCCTGGTGGGGGAGCCCGGGTGGTGGGGGACTGAAGCCCGGTAGCGCCAGGGGTGCCTGTAGGGGGGGAAAACTTGCACAGAGTCATCATTAGTTAGAAAGTCCAGCTCCTGATCAAGTTTCTTGGATGGATGGGAGGTTTGGGAATTAGAGAAGGGGAAGGTGGTTTCGTCGAAGACGACGTGCCGGGAGACGATGACTCTGTGTGTGGTGAGGTCAAGGCAGCGATAACCCTTGTGATGAGGGGAGTAGCCGAGGAACGCACACAGGGTGGAGCGAGGAGTAAGTTTGTGGGGGGTGGTGGCGGTGAGATTAGGATAGCAGGAACAGCCAAACGTGCGCAGATCGTGATAGGAGGGAAGAGTGCCATGGAGGGCAAAGTGAGGAGTGCTCATGCGAAGGGTTTTGGTGGGGAGGCGATTGATGATGAGGGTGGCAGTGGCAAGAGCATCAACCCAGTAGGGAGGGGGCATGGAGGCTTGGAAAAGAAAAGTGCGAATGACATTGTTGATGGTGCGAAGCATGCGTTCGGCTTTGCCATTTTGCTGAGAGGTGTAAGGGCAGGACATCCGAAGGGAGACACCTTTGGCAAGAAAGAAAGCGCGAGAGGCAGCATTATCAAATTGGCGACCATTGTCACATTGCACAATTTTTATAGTGCGGTTAAATTGAGTGAGAACAAGAGCGAAAAAATTGGAGAGAGAGGAGAAGGTTTCAGATTTTAGACGGAGGGGAAAAGTCCAAATAAAATGCGAGCAATCATCACAATGATTAAGTAATATTTGAAACCGGACACACTAACAATGGGAGATGTCCATAGGTCACAGTGAATTAAATCAAAATTTTGAGATGCTCGCGAGGTGGAACTAGTGAAAGGTAATCGAACATGTCGTCCAAGTTGACAGGCATGACATAGGGGAACATTATCAGGCTTGCTGTTACAAATGATGGAGGAATCCTGAGCAAGATGATGAAGGGTGGCTGCTCCAGGATGGCCGAGGCGCCGGTGCTAGGTGGTCGGAGGAGTGGCGACGAGAACACATGGGCTGGATGGCGTGGAGGGAAGCTGCAGTGTGTAGAGGGGGCAGGTGCTATCACATCGCAGAAGAGTGTCCTTGGTGCGGAGATCCTTCACAGAAATGCCAAGAGGGTCAAATTCAACTGAAACACGATTATCAGTAGTGAATTTTCGGACAGAAAGGAGGTTTTTGATGATGTGTGGAGCAACGAGCACATCATTGAGATGGAATGGGCCAAGAATGGTGGAGTATCCAGTGCCAACAACTGGGAGTGTCACACCATTGCCCACAATGATGAAGGAAAAGTGGAGGAGGGGGACATGGTGATCATACCAGAGTTGGTGGCAATGTGGGAGGAAGCGCCGGAGTCGATGACCTAGTCGGAGGATGACGGAGGCGGGGTGAGGGAGACGGTGCTGAAGGTGTTGGTGAGGGAGTGCGGGTGCCATGGGGAGGGCGCCGATGGCAGCGCCTGGGTGAACCCAGGGACCGGTGGTGGTGCCTGGTAGAACGTCGGGGGCATGCTATCCATCAGCGCGTGCGGCGGCGGCGGCGTTGGTCCGGGGCGAGGAGATTGGCCCCGAGGGCCACCAGGCCATAGGTGGATGGACCCTGTCCACGGGTTGTAGATGGAAGGCCATTGCGGGCCTCCGTTGGAGCCACCAGAGGAACCACCATGACCGCGGCCGCCACGACGGCACCGGCCGCGCCCTCCGCCAGGGGCACTCCCATGTGCTGGTGGAGGACGGGGGGAGCCGGGCCCGACTGGTGTAGGTGGGGGCGGCGTCTTGGTGGTCGAGGTGGCGACTAGATCCGAAGGAGGCGGTGTGGACGACGGTGCCATGTTGAGCTCGGCAAGACGAAGGTCGGTGCGGACGTCGGCGAAGGACGGGAATGGCCGCTGGCGAGGAATGAGTTGCGAGACGACCTGGAAGCGCTCGTTGAGGCCACACAGAACGTTCAGGACCAAGGTGCGGTCCTGAATGGGTTCGCCGAGGTCAGCGAGGGCGCCAGCCATGCCTTTCATCTTGCGGCAACAGTCGTCGATGGAGAGTGCGCCCTGGGAGAAGACGCGGAACTCGGTGTCGAGGAGCATGGCGCGTGACTCGCGGTTGTTGAGGAATTGCTCCTCGAGGCCGAGCCAGGCAACGCGAGCGCAAACTCCGTCGCGGTCGTGGATGATGTCCTGAAGGTCGGGGGAGATCGTGTTGATCAGCCAGGAGCCGACCACGCAGTCCATCGAGGTCCAGGCGGAGTCGTGAGGAGGCGGGACATCACTGAGGACGTGGTCCTGCAGAGAAAATCGACCAAGGATGAGGAGTACATGGCCACGCCATTTGGAGAAGTTCGAGGCCTGAAGATCCAGAACAACCGGAATAAGATTTCAGATGTTTTGGACGGCGGCGGCCTGACTGTGCAGGCGGGCGATGGCCGCGTCATCGTAGACGAGGGAGGAATCGTCGTCTTCGGCTTGGGAGTCGTCGTCGCGGGGCCCATGATCGCGGGGGCAGCGCCGGAGAGCGCGTGGGCCGCGGCCGCTGGCCCGGAGGACGAAGGCCTCCGCGCGCTCTTTTTCGAGCGCGTTGGGGCGGCGCGGACGCGGTCTTGGGCGGCGGCGGCGGACTTGAGGACTTCGGCGGCGTCCAGGAGTTGTTGGCCACGCTCAGCGTTGGTGGAACGCAGAGAGGCGGCTTCTTCTTCGAGCAATTGGGCGGCGGCAAGGGCCTCACGCGGAGCTTTGCCGCGGTGGCCACAGTTGTCGCGCCGGAGGAGTCGCGGAGGAGGCGGTCATGGCGCGGCAGCCGAGGGGGGCGCGCGGCGGGGGCGCGGGCGGGCGCGGGGTCCGGCGGACGGGGCGCGGCCGAGGCACGGATTGGGCGCGGCGTCCGAGCGGACGGGCGCGCGAGCAGAGGGGGCGGAAGCAGAGTCGAGGGGAGGAGAGGAGAGGTCAGGACTTTAATTAGTCTCTTGATACCATATTGGAAAGCCAAAGGGCTTAGATCTGAGTACAGGACAGTTACATATATAGGAGAAGAAGAGGAGCCCAAAGGGCTGTGCCAGTAAGGCAAATACAGTTGAGCAGTAAATAGCCTAGGATAGTAAATGACTAGTCTAACAAATATGAGCAATGCATGTTAGGATATTTGTATCAAATTGAAAGGCAGATTATAATATTGGATAAACTAGCAGCCGAAAAAAAACAAATCGTACCAAGAACACAAGCAGCCACAACACTTGGTAAATTTTGAAGAAATATCTCCCCTTCAAGCACATCTAATGACAAAGTGAATGAATAATTAGGCTTATGAATTTGAAGTGACAAAAAACAATAATATGACAAAGGATAGTGTGATACAGCCATTGATGCAGTTAGATCAACTTAATTAAAGTATTGATGGATAAAATTCTCCTCACAGAAAATGTAGATGGATAAAATTCAAAAGTAGGTATGCATGTAACAAAAGTAGGCATGTGTCAATATTTACACCATTTTACATAATTGCCTTTTATGTCATATTCTGATTAAAACGGAAGCCCAAACAAAACTTAAGGTATGTTTTGTTTCTTTTCTTTTTGGAAGTGGGGTGGAGCGGAGCTTATCAAATGTAATTCCTTGGTAGCTGCCACAAGAGAACAGCAGGGCAAAGAAGCAATGCTAAGCTGTTCAGCAAGCTTGGCTGTGCAAATTGTAGCTAAATGTTGAAATGATACAAATACTATTCAGATAAATGGTAATATAGTGTTTGCTAACCAATGGTGAATATAATGTCCTCAATTTTGTACTAAAACTGTAAGTTTGTGTATGTCTTTCATGATGAATTTGTTAGTTATATGATAGCATAGAAAGGATATGCAGATTGTTATGATATATTGTGTATCAGTATAAAGTACTGAATGATGCTTATCTATGCTGCTGAAAATTACTCTACAAATGTAAGAAATATGCAGATATACCATTGAAAGATGGGAGCTTGTATACCCTCTCAGTCATCTCTACTGCAACCCCATGAGGAACACGAAATATTCCAGATCTTGACATTGCAGCAGTCCCTTGACCAATGTACAAGCCCTTCCTTTCTTCATAATGTGCATCTGCAACTTAGAGTATATGATATAGCTATATGAATATGCAGCTTATATAAAGAAAAAAATAGCACAACACAGAGCAACCATCTATTCACAAAGGATGCAAAATCAGTTTATTTAACAAGTATAAAATAACTAAACTTCCACCCTACAAAAAAGCTTGCCTGTCTGCAATCCCTGTAAAACGGTTCCTCGTGTTATACCCACAGCCCAACCACCATCCTTGACTGGCTGCTCAACAGCAACTGACACAGCAACCTTGTCGCCCTTTTCAACATGTGCACTACAGGCTAAAACACCAGGGACATACACCTGAAGATGAAGCAAATTTGAACAAAAAGGATCAAATCACGAGTATAGATTTGCCAGTAGCAATGAACTTGTGTAGATGACATTTGGACATGTCTCAAAATAAAAAAAAAGAAAAACATAGAGGAAACCTAGCAACTTGTTCAAGAAAATGGAAAGTGGAAAGACCTTATTTTCATTAAGACAATGAAGTTTATGCAACATAATACCCAGTGT
Source organism: Cenchrus americanus (assembly GCA_947561735.1). NCBI lineage: Eukaryota > Viridiplantae > Streptophyta > Magnoliopsida > Poales > Poaceae > Cenchrus > Cenchrus americanus. Next base: position 99,929,923 of record OX387239.1, on the reverse strand, counting down.
CGCATTAATGACTACACATTCTATGGAATATTGCTTAAGTTCAACCAAACAAAGAATAAACTAGCTTGATTATTGAAGTCTTGAAGATCCACATAACAACCATTGTGAACTTGTTCATCCAGATACAGAAGAATATAAAAATGTTTCCTAATGGCATATCAGCATATGCTTGTGGGAAAAAAGGAACAATGATTGTATTCATATCACAAACAACGTAGGCACGCCAAAAACATGCTGCTGCTCTGTCTCATGAAAGGACAGTAACAGAGTAATTCATTCAAGTTTAATCTTCCTTCTCAAAGATGGCACACATACAGGAATAGACAGAATATACCTGGGCACCTCGAAGAACTGACTCTGCACATTTTCGACTTACAATTACTTCCTTAACAGATTGGTCTGGTTGGTTATTATAATGCAACACATGTGGTCCTGATCCCTGAACAAACAAAACATTTTCAAGGCCAGCATAAGGGCACTTTTGGATTAGAGAGCTCTGATCATGTGACTGGTCTACACCATTCTGCTCAACAATCTTCAAGCCATTGATTCCATCAGAAAGCCCATTTTTGCATGCTAGGTCCATAAGTTTATGCATGACAGCATCAGTGGAAGACTTGAGAGTATTGACACGAATACAAGAATAACGAGAAGGATGCCTGAGCAGGAAAGCAATAGTTAGTCATATAGAACAGTAATAGATAATGGTTACTTAAATAAGCACCAACGAACTAAGGCCCCGTTTGGAAGTCAGCATTGAAGCATGGAATCAGGTATTGGAATTTGCCGTCGCAAATGCCGCAGTTTGGATGGGCACCCACTGGCGGAGCCAAGTGTTGGCCAAGGTGGGCCATGGCCCCCCCTTGCTTTGTGCCAATCTTTCACTATCTACTATTAGCATTCACTGCTGTGTTGTAAGCCTGTAACAACTAATGAGAGGAGAGCATTCACAGCAATCAGTACGCAGCAAGGCAATGAGCAACAGCAAAGTGAAACTTTTCAGGCGCCTGAGCAGCTGAGCTTGAGCACCCACAAGCCCATGGAAAACAGTGCACCATCACTTGGCCACAACCAATCATGCCCAAAAATTTACAAATCTAGCTATTTGCTATTTAGACTTTCATGCATTGACATTAAGAAAGAGGTTCCAATATTAATTCATGAATGATACGATTATCAACGATATTTTTTAAAGTCACCCAAAATAAAGATCGAAATGTCCTCACAAAAAATAAAAATGGTTAGTTTTTCATCTCATCTTTAATATGATTTTTTTCCTTTTGTATATCAAGCAAATGTTGATGTTTAAGCTATGAATCTTTAATGCACACATGTATGGTTAAAGGTTGATAACAGCACATGTCAATATTTTTCATATATGATACATGTATGATGTAACGTATTTCGCCCCCCCAGTACAATTCCTGGCTCCGCCACTGAGGGCACCCAAACTAGGAAATGGAAACGTCGCTCAATACCGTGAGGTATTCATTTCGCCTCCGTGCGCTGACCAACAATTCAGACCTCGAGACCTCTGTATTGCGTTGAATCGCGTACCCCTCGAAACAGAAAACAAAGCTCAGGCGAGCGCCGCCGCCGATCTTTTTTTCTCCTTCTTTGGTCGTGTTGCACCCCCTCCTCTTCCTCGCTGTCACGGCCGCCGGTCTTCTCTTCTTCCTTGTAGTCGCGGCCATGGCCAACCCTCCTCATCTTCCTCGGGGTCATCAGGCTTCCTCATCTTCCTCGTGGCCGGCCCCGTCCACCCTTCACCCCCGATGAGGGCGGCACAGTCTTCTGCGGAGTGGGGGAGCTCCGCCCCGGATGCGGGCGGCACAGCCTTCTGCGGCGAGGCGAGGCCGTGAGGGCGAGGCGATGCGGCCTTCTCCAGCAAGGTGAGGGTGGCATGGGTGAGCTCCGCCCCGGGCGCAAGCAGCAGGGCCCTTCTCTGGCGAGGTGTCAACATGGCCACGCAGGTGAACTCTGCCTGCCTGACTGTTGTGGAGCGAAGAGGAAGAAGATGGTCAATTCTAATGGCACGATAGGAACATCCAAACACGAATTGATATCCACAGGTTCTCGTGATTCCATCTAGCAAATTCATCTACATCCAAACAACTACTTTGGTATTATAATCTAATACCAATACTACTTCGATTTGGCATTCATACCAATTCAATACCAAGACCTTCAATATCTACATCCAAACGGAGCCAGTTATTCTGCTTCATACTTGAAAAGAGGTATGTAGCAAGTCCTGAAGCCATTGCTCCAGAATTAACTCAAACATAACATGGTGCACTCGATTAACTTGTACAAAGACACAAATCGTATATAGACATACTCCCTCCGTCCTGAAATATAAGACATTCAAGGGTTCAAATTTTGTCTCCAAATATAAGGCATCCTAGGAGTTTTTTGTAAGTACTCAATCAACTCAATTAAAGACTTGCCAAATATTGCACTTGTTAACTAGAAAACTTACCTTTAATTATCATTAGCTAAGGGTGTATGTGACATTTTCCCACCTTTTTAATTTGTCCTAAATATCTTAGAATGCCTTATATTTCAGGACGGAGGGAGTACTACAGTCTTTAGAATAACTGTGTGACATACTGATGATCTTATCTTCCAGACATTTCAACTGTTATTAAATGAGCATGGCATTAATTTGTTTAGTATTAAATCATTTTAAAAAAAGCATGGAATGAATAAATGTTGAGGGGCGCAAATATCCATGAAATGGATGTGCAGAACAGCATGGGATTCAGGATGTACCTAAAATCTTGAGCCCTTATTCCGTTCCAAATTACTTGCCGTTTTGACTTTTGATAAATAAATTAATTTGTCATGTATCTATACATAAGTATATAAGTATATATCTAGGTGCATGACAAGAAATGTATCTAGATAAATCAAAACAACAAGTAATTTGGAATGGAGGGAGTAAGTATTAACTATTCTTCTAGTTGCATAATGGATGGACTGATGTAAGATTCGAGCGTGTTAACTGTTAAGCTTTTTCCGTTTTACTGTTTTCCCGTCTACATTTCCCTGTCAATCTGCAGAGCTGCTCCCGTCGAACAGCACACAACACAGCTACAGGGCCCCAGAAATTGGACTGAAAACAAATGCAGTGATCCTAGAATCAGCAACAACCAACTGACAGGGAGAAGGGGCAAAAGCCAGAGGCAACCTCTGGCGGGCAGGGCTGTACTCACGCCAGGGCCTCGGAGATGCGGGCGAATCGGTCCCGACCGTACGCAGCAGCGAAGTACTCCTCCACTTCCGGCTGCCACCACAGCTTCGGGCTGAACGTGTACCGCCCCGTGTCGACGGCCGCCGGCGGCGCCGCCGAGGGAGAGGGGGAGGAGGAGTCCATCCGCGGCTACGGCGAGCGGCGCCGCGGGGCGAAGGCGGATGGGGCGGAGAATGGGGATCGGGGACGCGGCGAGATGGAGAGCAGCGAGGCACTAGGGGTGGGAGTGGAACTGTGGAAGAATGGCGAAGGGAGAACAGAGGCTGCTGTAGGGGGAAGAGCAGGGTAGGGAAGGCAACGCTGCTGGCCGGGGGGCTTGCAGGGCTTGGCAGTGGGTGGGAAACCCGACGGGGGAAGGAACAACAAACCCGCCCGTCACCCGCCCCACCACCCTGTCTCGCGTCTAAAAATCCCCACACCCGCCACCCGCGTGGCTAACGGGTACCTATCGGGTGACCCACTCCTGGTGCGGTTCTATCCTGGCGCAGGGAGCGGTGGCGGGGGCCTAGCACAGCAGGCGCGTCGGTGGCCAAGCGCAGGGGGCGCCGCGGGGCGGACCGCGAATGGAGCGGTGGCGACATGCGCGGGGGGCGGCGCGGCCGGCCACACCGCCGGGCCCGGGGGCGCGCGGCGGCTGGCCGGCCGGGGGGCGGTGGCGACCTGGGCACCGAGCGCAGGGGCGGCGGCGGCCTAGGCAGCAAGCGAGAGATAGAGAGGGTGGCGGCGGCTCGGTGCGTGGATGGGTTGGAATGGGATGGACCGACTCTTGGAGTTAGGGTTTTGCATCTTTTATAAAAGTATATATTTCACTAAATGAACCCACCGGTCCTACTCAAACGGGACCCAGCAGGTAACGGGTATGGGTACTCAAGAACACACTGTGACGCCCCAGGTTTTTAATTACCGTCATTAACGCTAATGACCGGATCAGCCGAGTCAAACCGGTCAAACACCGGTCAACCCTAGGTCAACCTGGGTCATCACCCCGAAAACCTCGCCAATGAACCCTAATGAACCCCTTGACCAAGTTTGCACACACCCGTAGTCGACCCTTGGTCAAAGACACGGTCAAAACCGGCTTAACCGTTGACGTCAGCGAATGTCGTCCGGAACTTTTGCCGCGTTCCCCAAATTTTACCCAAACACTTCAAACTCTACCTTTATGAAAGTTGTCCATCTTGTTGAGGGACACAACTTTCATGTAGATTGGCATTTCAAATTTTGGGTGGAAATTGGTGAAAAACTCGATTGACTGCCAGCACCTCCTGTTTTCCAAGACAGAGCGGCATTCAATGTTGGCACGACGTTCCTGCAAAATCCGTCGAGAAAAACACTAGACGACCTTTACAAAAGTTGTAGAGGGTAGCTAGATCTACAACTTTCGTATTGATCACTTTGTGCACTTTTATTCAAAATTTTGGAGAAAACCTCGCTTGAACAGGGCCAGTCCGAATAAGTTCAGACGCTCCCGGCGCCGGAGCGCGGCCGCGCCGCGGCCGTCGCGCCGACCGGCGCGCGCGCGCGCGCGCGCGCGCGCCCCGCCGCGCGGGCCGCCGCCGCCTCGGCGTCCGGGCCCTCCGGCGCATGTTCCCAAGGTGGCCCGCGTCGTCCCGAGGTCGCGGCTCGCCTCCCGACGCCTCGAACACGGGAACGCCACGGAAAACCAAGCCGCGCCGTACGAGCACGTCATGGACCGGCGGTCCCCTTCGGCGTCGTCCCGTCGCGCACGCGTTCGAGGGCCTCCCCGCCGTCTGCGGTCGCTAGGGGAGCTTGCACGACACCTTATAAAGGGCGCCACGCCTTGGGCGCGGCGCACGCTCGCCCCCCCTCCGCTCGGACGGGAGCCGCCGCGGTGCCCGGCCCGGCGGCTCGGCGAGCCGCCGGGTCCGCCAACCGCGAGCCCCCGGAGACGCGCCCTGCTCCTTCCCCGCCCCTACCAAAGCTCGCCAACCGCCCCACGCCCTGCATCGAGCCCACCTCGCCGGCACACGGCGGCCGCGGCCGCCCCTCCCTGGCCGCCGGCGAGCTGTTCGCCGGAGCCATCTCCGCCCTGTCCAACGCCTCAAATCGAGCCCCTAGCGTCCCTAGGCCACTCCCCCACCCTCCCCCGGCCGGAATCCGGTGATCCCCGGCCGGAATTGCCGCCGGACCGCCGCTGGCCGCGCCCAGGGGTGACATTGCAAAGAAAAACTTCTTTCCGAGGGCCTCCCTGCAAAAGGTCAACTCAAATAGTAAAACCCTTTGGCTGCTTCTTGTAAATTGCGTAGAAAATCACGGAAAATCAGAAAAATGCAAAACCAATTTTGTTGGATCCTTTGTGAATTATGCTACAACTTTTGTTATTCTGGCCTGAGCTAATTCCTTATAGTTTTTGCATGCAAAATACAAATGTGAAAACCCTAGATCTGCAATATCTCAAAATATATAAATCCTCTGTAGCTAATTTTTTGGGTATGTTGTGTGTTAGGTTATGACTAGCTCCTATGCCAAAAATTGCACAAAGTTATGATGTAAATCTTTTTATAAAAATGTTTTTCCATTTCTGCCAGATCTTCCCAAATGATTTTTCCTGTTAAAAATATTTATGTTCTTGAGCCCAACTTGTGCACACTGTCTTGTAATGCCTAAATTCACATCTTGTGAGTTAATCATGAATTTTGGATTAACATAAATAATTATTCTTGATTTATGCATGTGTTCCTTTGTAAATTAATAAACCAAGTTCAGTAGAGTTTCCATGTGAACATGCTGGTTCTTTAGGCTTGTTTAGGACCAGAGAGCATGCACAAGAAAGTTTGGATCATTTTGATACTTATTTATTTTTATATGCATTTAAGTTGAATCACTAGTTAGCCTTTGTTATTTTCCACAATATTTAATTTCCTAGCATCCAACACTTACATGTGGGTCCAATGGACTAGGATAGGTGCTAGTAGGCTTAAGAAACACTCTTTTAATTTTTGGTAATTTAATTGATTAATAAAAGGCTTAAATGCCCTTTTAATATTAAAGGGAAATTAAATAAAGAAAAACCCTTAATTAAATCTTTTTCCTTTTTGAAAGTATTATTTAATATAAATAAAAGATAATTAATTATCAGCACTGATAAGGAATTAATTCATAAATATAAATATTACTTACACCTCGCTGGTGAAGATAAAAGGAAATGAAGCTTTCACATGAAATGTTAAGCTTAATTAAAACCTTTATTCAAATGTGGAATAAAAAGAGTAACCCATGTACAACCAATAACCTTCCTAAAAGAGAAACCTTAGATAGATGCTTGTTAAGGTGAATATGACCAACTAGAGTTGGATAAGACAACAAACTATCACATCACCTAAAGTGCATTGCATTCCGTGTAGATCTTCCGGACGGAGATTACTCCCTTGTCCCGGAAACCGAGGAAGGAGGAGCGGAAGCGTCGCTGCAGTACGTGGAAGTACTCGACACCGAGGGTGCCCAAGCTAACCTAGCTTACGAAGGCAAGCTCCGGTGCATCTAACCCAATTTTCAAATTCTTTATTCAATTATCTATGGATGATTGTGCAGTTACGTTCAGGAGTTGAATGAAACCCTAGATGCATGATCCCTAGGTACCTTTGTCCTTACTAGTATGATAGGTCGATAGCTGCTAAGCTATAGGACCGTTACAAGTCGGGTGATGACCTCACTCGAGAGAATAGGTTCCTAGATAGGAATCACAATATATCCTAAATGGATTGCTCACGTGGTAAGAGCATGGGATCTGGGCTCCGGTCTAGTGGTTATGTGGGTTAAGTCTTTGAACGTACCAAGCACATGTCGGGTATGGGACCGGTAAGCCTAGTACCTTAATAAGGCGGCAAGGGATCCTTCCGTTACTACTCTTGGGATTCGCTCTCACGGCTAGCTACCGGTGGTGTGTGGTGACTCTGGGTGTACTGGGTGGGGCATGCCAGATAGCCTGCACCAAAGACTGTAAGATTCGACCCCGACCCGAGGATTTCTGGAGACGGCCTGGGAAAGTTGTCCTCGCGGGGGCAGCCTACCGTGTGTTTGGGTCTACCTTGCAAGGTTTAAATCAATCGATTGTCGGCCTCTCACCGTTATCCGAGACTACTTATTCCACTAGTCATGTGATCCCTAATGATGGAAGTTGATGAACTTTATGCTTGATTAATTATATTGTACAACTTGTTTGTACTAGTTGGCTAATGTAGTAAAGATTAAACCTACTAGAACTTGTGCTAAAATCTTGAAAGTAAGGACCTACTCTTTGTTACTTTTTCGCAAAAGCAACCCAGTAGCCAAAAAGCCTTTCATGGTCTAGAATTGGTGAAGTAGATATCACCGACGGGTAAGACTTGCTGAGTATTAGTATACTCAGCCTTGCTATAATGTGTTGATCCAGGTAATGCCTTCGGTGATGTGTGGCCGGAGAGATCCCGCCGGGTGGGAGGCTGGAGTGGGTGGAGGACTAGTGCGAAAGCATCATGGATGGCCTCCGTGGTGTCTTCGCTTAAGCTAGTTATTTCCGCCGCTTTTCAAAACTGCGAGCTGTTTCGTCATGACCAAAACTATGGTTTGTAATAATTAAACCCTTCGGGGTACGAATTTGGATTTGAATGTTGATGTATCTCTGGACTCGCCTTCGAGTGAGTTTTAATGCATATATTCGATCCTTGTGCTATCCAAGTGATTTACCGGGCGTTAACCCGGCAACTTACGACAGGATGGTACTTTATTATTGCTTAATGACCATAGTGGATCGGTCTTAGGCGATAGTACGGTACTTTCCTGGGCGGGTTGTCACACACACCCGCACCCGCTTCACCCGACGGGTGAGGTAATCACCCGGTAACACACCTATGGGGGGCAAATTCCCCCGAAGCCGCACCCTAATAGGATTTTTACCTGCGGGTAAACGGGTAATGAGCCGAGGGAGAGGGGAGGAGGAGTCCATCCGTGTTCACCCGATGGGTGAGGTAATCACCCGGTAACACACCTGTGGGGGGCAAATTTCCCAAACCCGCACCCTAATAGGGTTTTTATCCGCGGGTAAACAGGTGATGGGCCAAGGGAGAGGGGGAGGAGTCCATACGCGGCTATGGCGAGCGGCCGCGGGGCGAAGGCGGATTGGGCGGAGAATGGGGAGCGGGGACGCGGCGAGATGGAGAGCACGAGGCACAAGGGGTGGGAGTGGAACTGTGGACGAATGGCGAAGGGAGAACAGAGGCGGCTAGAGGGGGAATTCCGCCCGGAGCAGAGTAGGGAAGGAAACGTTGCTGGGCTGGGGGGTTTAGCAGGGCTTTTATGTGGGCAAACCGGCCGCAAGGGAGGGAATTTCCCAGGCATTTGCTAATTTTTCTTTCAAAATTCATTCGACACTTGTTTGAGTAATTTTCATCTACTAATAGCAACGTCGGCAATATCCTATTTAAAACCCCTACTGTGTTCAATAGGGGCAGCCCTCAAATTTTTGGGCTCTAATTTTATCCCTAACTCCAGCAATAGCCCCAAACAGAGAGAAAGGGGCAAAAGCTAGAGGCAGCCTCTGGCGGGCAGGGCTGTACTCACACCAGGACCTCGGAGATGCATGCAAATCGGCCCCGACCGTACGTAGCAGCGAAGTACTCCTCCACTTCCGGCTGCCACCGCAGCTTCGGGCTGAAGGTGTACCGCCCCGAGTTGACGGCGGCAGCGCCGAGGGTGAGAGGAGGAGGAGTCCATCCACGGCTACGGCGAGTGGTCACGTGGCGAAGGCGGATGTGGCGGAGAATGGGGAGCGGGGACGCAGTGAGATGGAGAGCACGAGGCACGAGGGGTGGGAGTGGAACTGTGGAAGAATGGCGAAGGGAGAACAGAGGTGGCTGGAGGGGGAATTCTGCCTGGAGCAGAGTAGGGATGGCAACGCTGCTGGGCTAGGGGTTTTGCGGGGCTTTTACGTGGGCAAACTGGCCACAAGGGAGGGAATGTCCCAGGCATTTGCTAATTTTCTTTCAAAATTCATTCGACACTTGTTTGAGTAATTTTCATCTACTAATAGCAACTTCAGCAATATCACTATTTAAGCTTTTCCATTTTACTGTTTTCCCGTCTACATTTCCCTGTCAATCTGCGGAGATGCTTCCGTCGAACAGCACACAACATAGTTACAGGGCCCCAGAAATTGGACTGACAACAAATGCAATGATCCTAGAATCAGCAGCAACAATCTGATAGGGAGAAGGGGGCAAAAGCCAGAGGCACCCTCCGGCGGGCGGGGCTGTACTCGCGCCAAGGCCTCGGAGATGTGGGTGGATCGGTCTCGACTGTACACAGCAGCGAAGTACTCCTCCACTTCCGGCTGCCACCGTAGCTTCGGGCTGAACGTGTACCGCCCCACGTCGACGGCAGCCGGCGGCGCCGCCGAGGGAGAGGGGTAGGAGGAGTCCATCCGCGGCTACAGTGAGTGGTCGCGAGGCGAAAGCGGATGGGGTGGAGAATGGGAAGAGGGGGCGCGGCAAGATGGAAAGCGCGAGGCATGAGGGGTGGGAGTGAAACTATGGAAGAATGGCGAAGGGAGAATAGAGGTGGCTAGAGGGGAAATTCTGTAACACCCCAGGTGTTTATTAAATATAAATACCTTATTTAGTTGTGTTAATCAAGTGTAATCGGCTCCTAAACATGTTTGACGTGATTTGGCACATATTTTCACAAAAGACCTTGGTCAAAATCCCAAATCACGGTCAAATCCTAAATGCTCCTTTAAGGCTGAAATGGTTTTCTTGCGCGTTCTCCAAATTTCACTATAGAAGTTCAAAGTCGGCCAATACGAAAGTTGTTCGTTATTTCCGGGAACACATTTTTCGTAATTGGCGGACATTCCAATTTTGAGTGCAAATTGGCCAAAAATCGAGTTGAACGCGCTGTGAACAGTAACTCGAGCCGTGGAAAAACTGCAACTTCGGCCGACGTTCCCGGACAAACCGTTGATTAAAACATATGTCGTCCTTTGGGAAAGTTGCAGGTCTATAGCTCCTCTACAACTTTTGTATTTGGAGATTTTTCACTTAGTTGGTAATTTTCGGAGTTACGGAATTTTGAAAACTGATTCGCGAATTGAATTTGGTCGCTGGTGTCGCCGTTGCCTGCCCCGACATCTGCACCTGGGTCCACTGCCGCCATCCGTACGCCGTCACAGCATGGGCCACGCGTTAGCCATTGTGACCCACATGCCGTCCAGGTGGACACGCGCCCCTCTCTTCGTCGTCTGGCCGCTGTCCGCCAGCCACGCGTTGTGCGCCCGCGCGCTTGGCGGCCGCGGTGGCGGTGTCCGACCGGCCGCCCCAAGGGCGCGGTAGACATCCACCGGACACCGCCACATCTCTCTTCCCCTTCCTTAGTCGTCTCCCCGAGCAAAAGCCGAACCGTGTTGCTCCTGCGCCGCTCCGTCGTCCGCCATTGATGCGCGCGGAAGGAGCTCCACCCTCGCTTGCCACCACGGGTCTCGGAACCTTACCCGAGCCGCCCCACGGCTCCACTCCACCCTCCACGTCCACCGGGTCGTGTCCATTGCGAGCACGCACGCCGGAGCGAGGCGAGAGGCGGCCTCGGATCTGCCGCGCCGCCGTACCCCATCGGCCGGAGCATACTCCAACCTCGGGACGCGTCTCAAATCGAACCCCGGGCGAGCCTACACCACTCCCCGCCCTTTCCCGGCCGGAGTTCGGCCTCCTCCTCACCGGATTCCGGCCATCTTCATCCCTGTCCGCGGTCCGGACCACATTGCGAGGTGCGAGGTCTTTCTAGGGGGCTGGAACGCAAAACCCGGGGGACCCGTTCGTAAGAAATCGGTTTTCAGATCTAGGGTGTCCGGCCGAACCTTAGAAAATTCATTACAAATCGTAGAAAATCGAGAAAAATGCAAATCCAATTTTGTTGGGTTCCTGATGAAGAAACCTATCTTTTCTAGAAAACATGTATAGGGTTTTTCTGTATAGTTTTTAAATTAAAAATTCAAACTCAGTATGAAGTGTTTTTAGTGTAGTTTGAAAAATACACATGGTACGAACTTGACTTTTGGATATGTTGCTCTTTATGGCATGTTTAGATCTGTGGCAAAAGTTTGAATGATTTTGATGTATATATTTTCAGTTATGATTTTTGTAAGCTCTATGCTAATTTAAGTTTGATGCTTTTTATAACCCCTTTAATGAACTTTTCTGTAGCCCCATGTGCACCCTAGGGCTTTGCCTTGTTTATTAGGACCTCTGGTATGATGGATGTGATTTTAGGAAATTGTGTAATAGGTGATTTGGATTTAATCTTGTGTAGGCGTTTAAATTCAAAATCTGAAAAAATAATTTGAATCTGCACTCATTCCTTGGTCAGAAGATCATTTTTGGCATACATGACCTGTAGGAGAAAGTTGGAATTAAAAAGTTTATTAAATCTTTTTATATGAATTAATGGTGATTTACTAGGCTGAAATTTGTCTTTTTTGTATAAATTAATGTATAAATGATCCTAAGCTAAATTTTGGTTTGAGAGCTTAAATTAAGCATATGTTGCTGTGTGCAAAAGATTAGGCTCATTTGAAGTGTTTTTGATTTAATTTGGGTTTATGGTTGAAAGGCTTGTTTTGAGTAATTAAAGAAGGAAATGGAAATTAAAGTGTTAAATTGTGAAATCATGTTTGTTTCTGTTTTTATTAATTTAAACACACCCCCTTACTATTTGGTGAAGTTAAATAACTTAATTTGCTCATATGTACACAGTCACCATCAAGGTTAACTTTAATTAATGCATATGCATGTATACGTGTAGATTTACCGGGCGGTACGTACACACTCACCCAGGAGGGAGACGGGACCGTTGATGGTGGATTGAACCAATTGAGTGTGCAGCAAGCCCTGGACCAAAGTCCAGAAGAGCCCAAGGCTTGTGTTGGCACTGAGTCTGAGGAAGGCAAGCACCGGTTTCATCTAACCCACTTTATAAATGAAACTCATGTCCTTTACCTTTCAGTATTTATGCTTTACTTTGTGCATTTAAGTTTCAGGAGTTGCTTGAAACCTAGTTGCGCGATCCTTAGGACTCCTATGCTCTTTTACTAGTATGTTAGGAACGCTAGTGCCATGCTTTAAGGACACGGTACAAGTCGAGTAATGACTCATTGCTCGCGAGATATAAGATATTCTTGTTGGAATCATAAGTTGGTTAAATTGACTCGCTCATGTGGTAAGAGCAATGGGTTCGGTCTCGACCGAGTAGCATTGTGCTGGTTTAAGCTATTGAACGTACCAAGTGCTTGTCGGGAATGGGAACGGTAAGCCTAGTACCTTCTGAACCGGGGCGGGATCTTTCTAGCTACCCGCTTGGGATGTGTCTCTGGGCTAGCTACCCGTGGTATAGTGTGTGAGTCCGGACTGGTCGGGTTAGACCCTCCGGATAACCGTGTACCAAAGTTTGTAGCGTCTGATCCTAAACTGTGGGATGTTGGGAACTGCCTGGTTGGGGTAGACACTGCACTTGGTCTACTTTCTTCTGTGTATCTTGGGTTTACCTTGCAAGGATATAAATCAATCGATCGTCGGTCACTCGTCGTTATCTGAGTCGGCTTGACCACTGGCTACCCCATGTTTATTTATGGAACACTTTGGATTAATATTGTTACCTGTTTAATATTGTTTGCACAACATGCTTGTTTAGTGCAGGTGCTCACCTAGAATGGTTAACATACTAGAATATGAGCTAAAACTTGAAAATAAGGATCCACTCTTAGCCGCTTTTGGCAAAACAAACCCACAAGCCAAAAAGCCTTGCATGTCTACTCTTACTTTTTTTTGTCGGGTAAGTCTTGCTGAGTATAGTACTCAGCCTTGCTTAATTTGTTGATTTCAGGTAATCCTATCTGGCCTGGTGTTATTCCAGAGGGATGGGAGGTTGAATGGGAGAACGATGATGATGAGTGATATGCATGGATGGCCTCCTATGTGTATCACGCGTTAGTTTACTTTCCGTTGTTTAAACTCTGAATCACTTTTACTTTTATGTACGAAAAACCTGGTTTGTAATAATGTTGAACTTGTGAACCTTTTATGTGATGTAATGTTGTACTCTGGTCCCGCCTTCGTGTGGGCTTAGCGCATATCAGCGATTCTGTCGTATGTGATTTACCGGGCTTTACCAGGCGGAAGCGACTTAATAATTCTTTATTATTGCTTAATGGCCACGTGGACAGGCTTAGGCGATAATACGGAATTATTTTGGGCGGTTCTGTCACAGCTGGTACCAGAGCGATGATATGCACCATAGTAATTAAAATACCTTAACAAACTTGTTTTTGGAATAAAATTGCCAAGATTAATAATCTTGCTAAAAGAGTAGGACGTTAAGGTTTAATCTAGTACGAGAGGCCCTATAGGGATTTTTTGGGTTCTTTCAGGTGGCTAGTATTCTATGGTGTATTTAGTATGACTTCCAGCACATTTATTCTTGTCAAAACTTACTTTCTTGCACAACCATACTAGTTCATCACGTGTTTCATACGTGGTGGTACCACAGGGAAGTCCTGTGAGGGACTAGTGGGACCTATTCCACTGGGTGCCACATCGCGTCTGAGTCTCGTCACGTGTTTCATACGTGATGGTACCACGGAAAGTCCGTGAGGGATGAGTGAGGCCTATTCCAACGGGCACTCACGTCGCGTTAGAGTCTTAATTAGGACGCTGTCCATGCAGCGGCTTTATGCATGGATACCATTTCTATAGTGAACGGTAATGAATGGGGACGCTTTCGTGAGTGCTGTCACGAAAGGTTCTGAATATTCTGTGATTTTCTGCAGGTACACTAACCACGGTTGTTAGGCACGGTAATTAAGAAACGAATAGCTTCCGACTAGTTATTATAGGGAGAGACGTTTATATATGCCTGCCATCGGTACTAACTTCGTTTTTAAGCTTAAAAGCTTTGTGAGGAAGTTTAGGACGCTTTTTGCATCATGTAAAAGCTATCAAACCAAAACTGAAGTCAATTCATGTGTTGCTTGGTCTCTATTTAATGTGTGTTTCTTAAGGACCAATCTTGCTAGTATGATTGCTTTGATAAGGTGTTAAGCAAAATTGTAACTAGATGTTGTCCAAATTTTCTAAGGTTTATCTAGAAAATTTCTGGCTAGGTGCTCTTCAGGGAAATTGTTCATCACCTAGTTAAGTTTACTTTCTGAATTATTCATGATTTTAGGATGTTTAAAACTGAAGTTAGGATCAAAATGGCTAGCCTAAGTCTTGCTGAAATGCAGTCAAAATCCTGAGTTAGGTAGAAAACTCAATTTTTACCTATAGTTCCAAACAGATCCTTCCCAGAGAATCTATACCAAAAATGTTTCTTATATAGCCTACTTTGTGCTGTCAAAATCTCGTGGTCATAGGATTCTTACTCTTTGAGATGTGATCTTTTTAGTGAAGCGCTGTCCTGCTGAAAATTTCTGGGAAATAGCACTCTGAAAATCGATCTATTAGACCCTTTTCCAATATGATATTATTCAACCTTTGAATACCAAAATTGCTCCTTAGGTATTTATCTACCTCCTGTAGAAATCTCAAGGTCACTAAATTTTTAGTTTGGGAGTTATGCCCAAAACTTTAGGTCTCTGTCCTACTGAATTTCAGCACTAGTAATCTCTGAAATTCAAATTTTTTGGTCATCTTCCTTTGGGATATAGAGCAAACCTTGGATACTATATTAGTTCATAATTTTGTGGTGGCAACGCTCACAAAATTTCAGCATGTATGCATGTGTATATTGAGAAATATCGAATTTTTAGTAAGCTCCTATTTGCTGTCAAAACTGCTAGACAGAGCTTTGGTAAATGAATTTTTCGACCTCTGTAATAGTTGAATATGTCCTGGGGTTGAATACCAAAGTTGAAGCTTATGAAATTCTACACATGCTGACCAAAATTCAGAATTTTTCGACGCTTGAGCTGAGAGATATTGAATTTCTAGTGACCCTCGGCCTGCTGTCCAACAGCCCTGACAGCAAAGCGATATCTGAATTTTCGGGTATGATAGTCTCAGCTTATCTTTAAGTTGAATACCATTATTGGAAGGCACGAGATTTTACATCCCCTGGCTAAAGATGATGATATTTAGGTGGTGAAATAATGCTCCATATATGTTTTTTGAAGTTTCTATCCATAGATGAACACAATCAGTGCAAGATCCATCTATCCCCATCTTCTCTTAGGATGGTTTCTAATAGAAGCATACTCATATCCTTGCCGAGTAAAGTGGAACCCCGTTGTACTCTCCTGATTGCTTATACATCTTTTCTTCAATTTAAAGGCGATCCACCAACTTCCTATGGCTATGTAAAGGTGATCGCTCCACTTTCTTTGCATCGATATCCTTACATTGATCACTATAAACTCTCAGCCCTCCTTATGCTTGCTCACAAACAAATAAATGAGAACATGGTTACAGGGCATCAAAAATATGTTGGTAAGCACGTGAGCATCATCACCGCATGCATATCTTGCAACCTTAATAACATAAATCATGAGCATGGAAAATGCATTGCACAACATGTGCATTTGGGACATTGGAAGAACTAACATGCATATGTCCTAATGGTTTCCCATCTTTCTACTCTATCGCCCTTTTTCCTGGTGATGTTGTTGTTCCATAAACGAAGGTGCCGCGACGGAACCTAGGGTATCATGTGTGCTGCAACCATGTGATTACCACTAGGAGCGTGCTAGGTATCTTGGTTTTTTTTTGAATGCGACTCACGACACCTATTACTTCTCAACTCTATGTGTATCATCTCTACCTTGACTAACCTCATGGGTGAAGCAGGTCAGGCTGACACTGCATCATGAGCACCATGCTGCATGAGTATATGCATCAACGCATTTCATCAACATATGCATCATCATGTGTGCACGACATCATGCACGCATCGTGTGCATCACTCATTATGCATCATTACATAAGCACCATAAGTTCATGTGCATAAGCATCATATGCTCATGTGCATATACATCATACTATATGCACCTCATCATAAGCATCATTATGTGCACCATTCCACTGATGCACAACTCATCTATATGCATTAATATTGCAAGCATGTCTCATTAGTGCACCACATATCCAGATAAAAGTCATTGCACCACTAATGGAATGAAGGATGTCGCTAATACTTATAAAATAAGTGACATGTGAGAAAGCCTTTCTGAAATTATTGTACTAGCTTGTCTTTTCATATCTTTCACACTAAATATCTGTAAGAACTCCTGGCAATTGCTCTCTATGACTTTACCATCCTTGACTGTTCTTATGAACTAACATCAGATCTACGATGATAGAACCCTTAATCCATCATCGAACCATTGTTACTCTCCTAAAATATTTCTTTTAGCAATCTTAGTATGATCAATTGCTAAGATTCTCATTCCTTGTAGAGATCCTTATGAAAATTTTTCAACTCGGTCTTCTTTCGCTCATTCACAAAAGTTCGCTCGATATCAACTCAACTGAGTTAAGGTGAAGGCGTATAAACAGAGATTTTCATGAGCAATAAAGGTTCTCCAAAAGTCATCTATGAGGAGTTTTCGGGTACTCAGTGATTTGTGATCATTTTGCACATTTCTTTTAAATTAATGGAATTAGGATATAAGAAAACAAAAGTTGGCAAATCCTCCGATCAGCCTTCTCAAAGCAACACTGTTTCTAAATTAAGGATACCTCGAGCTCTTTTCGATTTCTCCACTACCTCGGCTAATCCTCTCAACGGCCAATTTGACCCCTCTATATCCGTGCTTCGCCTGTTTTGCATCGCTTTGTCATAGCCACCGCTGTTGATCGTGGCCGTCATGTCGTTAAGGTATCACAATGCCGGTCACTAGCGCGCTAGGCGCAGCCATCACAACATCATTTCACCTACCCTACTACAACTTGGCACGCGCACCAATTGTTGTTGCAGTTCTCTAGTCATCGTTAAAAAGGAGAGCACATCTCGTCGATCCCTTACCACCTCCAAACATCACCTCCAATTGAGTTGTACGCCACTTTTCCTTCGTCTGCTTCTTTGAGGAAGCACACCGGCCACTTTCGCCGCTCACGACATTCCGTGTCGATAAAGCTCTTTCCCCTATCTTCCCCAGCAATGTGGAGAAGAGTCAAGCTCCTCCAGCTATCGGTGTTAAGTCTGAGCCTTTTCCCTGAAGCTCGTCCACTGAAGGTTGGTGCCAACATCAAAAAGAAGAAGCTCGAGAAGAGAGACACAAGAGGGAGCTAACCGCACACCACCAACTATGGATCGTTTTCCGGAGATGTTTGATTCCGTCTGTTGGACTCTAGTAGGACTGTATATCTGCTTTGCGATCCAGTACTTGATGGTTTTAGTTTGTCATGTATACATTCATCGCCCACTCCCTCACGAGTAACTTTGATTTTCTCTTCAAGCATGTTATTCCCCCTGGAGGTTTTCCTCTGATCTTATTGTCAAATCTCGGCATGAGATTTCTTTTAAGGGGGGTAGACTATAACTTCCCAGGTGTTTATTAAATATAAATACCTTATTTAGTTGTGTTAATCAAGTGTAATCGGCTCCTAAACATGTTTGACGTGATTTGGCACATATTTTCATAAAAGACCTTGGTCAAAATCCAAAATTACGGTCAAATCCTAAATGCTCCTTTAAGGCTGAAATGGTTTTCTTGCGCGTTCTCCAAATTTCACTATAGAAGTTCAAAATCGGACAATACGAAAGTTGTTCGTTATTTCCGGGAACACATTTTTCGTAATTGGCGGATATTCCATTTTTGAGTGCAAATTGGCCAAAAATCGAGTTGAACGCGCTGTGAACAGTAACTCGAGCCGTGGAAAAACTGCAACTTCGGCCGACGTTCCCGGACAAACCGTTGATTAAAACATATGTCGCCCTTTGGGAAAGTTGTAGGTCTATAGCTCCTCTACAACTTTTGTTTTTGGAGATTTTTCACTTAGTTGGTAATTTTCGGAGTTACAGAATTTTGAAAACTGAATCGCGAATTGAATTTGGTCGCTGGTGTCGCCGCTGCCTGCCCCGACATCTGCACCTGGGTCCACTGCCGCCATCCGTACGCCGTCACAGCATGGGCCACGCGTCAGCCATTGTGACCCACACACCGTCCAGGTGGACACGCGCCCCTCTCTTCGTCGTCTGGCCGCTGTCCGCCGGCCACGCGGCCGTGCGCCCGCGCGCTTGGCGAGCCGCGGTCGCGCGGTGTCCGGCCGACCGCCCCAAGGGCGCGGTGGACATCCACCAGACCTGCCACATCTCTCTTCCCCTTCCTTAGTCGTCTCCCTGAGCAAAAGCCGAACCGTGTTGCTCCTCTGCCCGCTCCGTCGTCCGCCATTGATGCGCCGCAGAGGAGCTCCACCCTCTGCTTGCCACCACCGTCTCAGAACCTTACCTGAGCCGCCCCACGGCTCCACTCCACCCTCCACGTCCACCAGGTCGTGTCCATTGCGAGCACGCACGCCGGAGCAGAGGCAGAGGCGGCCTCAGATCTGCCGCGCCGCCGTACCCCATCGCTGGAGCATACTCCAACCTCCGGACCGTCTCAAATCGAACCCCAGGCGAGCCTACACCACTCCCCCGCCCTTTCCCGGCCAGGTTCGGCCTCCTCCTCACCGGATTCCGGCCATCTTCATCCCTGTCCGCGGTCTGGACCACATTGCGAGGTCTGAGGTCTTTCTAGGGGCTGGAACGCAAAACCCAGGGACCTGTTCGTAAGAAATCAGTTTTCAGATCTAGGGTGTCCAGGCTGAACCTTAGAAAATTCATTACAAATCGTAGAAAATCAGAAAAATGCAAATCCAATTTTGTTGGGTTCCTGATGAAGAAACCTATCTTTTCTAGAAAACATGTATAGGGTTTTTCTGTATAGTTTTTAAATTAAAAATTCAAACTCAGTATGAAGTGTTTTTAGTGTAGTTTGAAAAATACACATGGTACGAACTTGACTTTTGGATATGTTGCTCTTTATGGCATGTTTAGATCTGTGGCAAAAGTTTGAATGATTTTGATGTATATATTTTCAGTTATGATTTTTGTAAGCTCTATGCTAATTTAAGTTTGATGCTTTTTATAACCCCTTTAATGAACTTTTCTGTAGCCCCATGTGCACCCTAGGGCTTTGCCTTGTTTATTAGGACCTCTGGTATGATGGATGTGATTTTAGGAAATTGTGTAATAGGTGATTTGGATTTAATCTTGTGTAGGCGTTTAAATTCAAGATCTGAAAAATAATTTGAATCTGCACTCATTCCTTGGTCAGAAGATCATTTTTGGCATACATGACCTGTAGGAGAAAGTTGGAATCAAAAAGTTTAATAATCTTTTTATATGAATTAATGGTGATTTACTAGGCTGAAATTTGTCTTTTTCGTATAAATTAATGTATAAATGATCCTAAGCTAAATTTTGGTTTGAGAGCTTAAATTAAGCATATGTTGCTGTGTGCAAAAGATTAGGCTCATTTGAAGTGTTTTTGATTTAATTTGGGTTTATGGTTGAAAGGCTTGTTTTGAGTAATGAAAGAAAGAAATGGAAATTAAAGTGTTAAATTGTGAAATCATGTTTGTTTCTGTTTTTATTAATTTAAACACACCCCCTTACTGTTTGGTGAAGTTAAATAACTTAATTTGCTCATATGTACACAGTCACCATCAAGGTTAACTTTAATTAATGCATATGCATATATACGTGTAGATTTATGGGGCGGTACGTACAAACCCAGGAGGGAGACGGGACCGTTGATGGTGGACTGAACCAGTTGAGTGTGCAGCAAGCCCTGGACCAAAGTCCAGAAGAGCCCAAGGCTTGTGTTGGTACTGAGTCTGAGGAAGGCAAGCACCGGTTTCATCTAACCCACTTTATAAATGAAAATCGTGTCCTTTACCTTTCAGTATTTATGCTTTACTTTGTGCACTTAAGTTTCAGGAGTTGCTTGAAACCTAGTTGCGCGATCCTTAGGACTCCTATGCTCTTTTACTAGTATGTTAGGAACGCTAGTGCCATGCTTTAAGGACATGGTACAAGTCGAGTAATGACTCATTGCTCGCGAGATATAAGATATTCTTGTTGGAATCATAAGTTGGTTAAATTTACTCGCTCATGTGGTAAGAGCAATGGGTTCGGTCTCGACCGAGTAGCATTGTGCTGGTTTAAGCTATTGAACGTACCAAGTGCTTGTCGGGAATGGGACCGGTAAGCCTAGTACCTTCTGAACCGGGGCGGGATCTTTCTAGCTACCCGCTTGGGATGTGTCTACGGGCTAGCTACCCGTGGTATAGTGTGTGAGTCGGACCGGTCGGGTTAGACCCTCCGGATAACCGTGTACCGAGTTTGTAGCGTACGATCCTAAACCGTGGGATGTTGGGAACCGCTTTGGTTGGGGTAGACACCGCACTTGGTCTACTTTCTTCCGTGTATCTTGGGTTTACCTTGCAAGGATATAAATCGATCGATCGTCGGTCACTCGCCGTTATCTGAGTCGGCTTGACCGCTGGCTACCCCATGTTTATTTATGGAACACTTTAGATTAATATTGTTACCTGTTTAATATTGTTTGCACAACATACTTGTTTAGTGCAGGTGCTCACCTAGAATGGTTAACATACTAGAATATGAGCTAAAACTTGAAAATAAGGATCCACTCTCAGTCGCTTTTGGCAAAACAAACCCACAAGCCAAAAAGCCTTGCATGTCTAGTCTTACTTTATTTTTTTGTCGGGTAAGTCTTGCTGAGTATTAGTACTCAGCCCTGCTTAATTTGTTGATTTCAGGTAATCCTATCTGGCCCGGTGTTATTCCAGAGGGATGGGAGGTTGAATGGGAGAACGATGATGATGAGTGATATGCATGGATGGCCTCCTATGTGTATCACGCGTTAGTTTACTTTCCGTTGTTTAAACTCTGAATCACTTTTACTTTTATGTACGAAAAACCTGGTTTGTAATAATGTTGAACTTGTGAACCTTTTATGTGATGTAATGTTGTACTCTGGTCCCGCCTTCATGTGGGCTTAGCGCATATCAGCGATCCTGTTGTATGTGATTTACCGGGCTTTACCCGGCGGAAGCGACTTAATAATTCTTTATTGTTGCTTAATGGCCACGTGGACAGGCTTAGGCGATAATACGGAATTATTTTGGGCGGTTCTGTCACAAAATCCGCCTGGAGTAGAGTTGGGAAGGCAACGCTGCTGGGCTATGGGTTTTGCAGGGCTTTTACGCGGGCAAACCGACCACAAGGGAGCGAATTCCCCAAGCATTTGCTAATTTTTCTTTCAAAATTCATTCAACACTTGTTTGAGTAATTTTCATTTTCATCTACTAATAGCAACTTCAGCAATATCCCTAAGCAGCAAATTTTTCTCCTCCACTGCCTTCTTGTTCTCCTCCATCGCCTTCTTGCACTCTTGCAATTCCATTTGGGTCCTTTGAAGGGTTTCTTTTGTGTTCTGAGCATTCACTTCATCTTGGATAACAATGGAAGCTTGTTTTCCAGTCGCAAGTTGTTCCTGCTGTGCCTTTTCTTTCGTTGTTGGTGGTTTTGTTGGAATTGTCGGTTGCAGACCAATATTCTTCAAGAAGATGTTACTACTATTCTTGGGGGCACCTTGGAGACAACATGTGCACTTGATAGTGTACTACCTTCAGCAGGAGGGTGATCCTTCAAAGCTTCCATGTTAGCCTGCCCTAATCCAAAGAGTTGTCAAGAACCTAGTTAAACTTGGTAAAATTCAGAATCTTGACTTTTTATTCATCTTATTTGGCTACTTCAATATATGTAGCAGTAGAGACACAATACTTTCATCATGTTAGAAAAGTGAAAGAGTCACATGACTAGGTTCTCGATATTAGAAAGAACACAAAAACTAATTCACTTGACTAGCTAAAAGTATCATGCAACAACTAATTCCAACGATTTGTCATTTCAGCTGAAAGTCAATTCCTAGAAATCACAAAAACAGAATCCCAATACTAAAAGGAAAAATAATTGCAAACCAGTAAAGAGCATGATCATGTAACCTATCACACTCCCTGTTAAGAAACAATTATTGCACTAGATAAATTGTAACGCCAATACAACTAGGATCTAGAGATAGAAAATTTATTCACAAAATAACATACAGCTAGAGAACTAATAAGCAAACAACAAGAATAATATTGATGTAATATTCTAGGAGCTTCTGGTAATATCGTGGTTACCCCACTCGATCACTGTTTTAGAGAGCTCAAGCAGAGAGCTGAGAGACAAGCCGACAATACTACTAGCAGAAATTGAACAACTAAACCAAGAATTCATGGTCATGCATGCATGCACAAGCAGGCCACAGTGAAAGCTGTAAACTATTTAGAAAACACTATAGACTCAAGCCACCTCAGCATAATGAAAACTATGGACATTTCAAGCCATATCTGGGACTGTATGTGGGACCCGGACCCACGGTCGGACCCACAATTACACGTGGTTGCATGTGGAACCAGATCTGTGTTGTTTTTTCAAGTTGATTTGTGACAATAACGTTGTTGTTTTGGGATGTCCATTTGCGTTCGTCATTGTTCCTCACGGACAGAACTGAAATGATTCTTCTATGACGAATAGTTTTGTTATTTGATGATGATTCACTGTGTTTCGTCATTATTTTTAGTGGCTTGGCGCCGTCACTCGTTATTTGTGGCGAAGTTAAAAAATTCGTCACGATAGAGACCACTTCCATGACGAATAATCAAAACATCACTTGGAAATCAGCATAGATATTCACATTTCTACTAGTGGGACAAGCAGCATGGTCGCGACGTCGTGGCCCAGCGGTGTGCCATGGCTGTCGGTCATCTATAGGTTCGGTGTAGATCACGATTGTATGCGTGAGGAAAGAGAAATTTCAGGATGTGAATAGAGAGAATAATTAAATAACAATTTTCTCATAATTTTAAAAAAAAATTCCAACATTTATTTTTATTTACAGGGAATATAGTATAGAAAAAATTCCTTGTTTGATTTTCTTAAGTAAATAAAAAGTTGTGAGTGTTGCATTCATGCCGGTGCATCTTGGTGCTTCTTGAGTGCGAAAGGTTTCAAAAATGTGTTTAGGTGCTGTTCAAACCCTTCTGAGAATTTTCTGGATTTTTCTGGAATTTATTCTCATTTTTCTCGAGCTATTTCTATTTATTAGAAGGCTCTAAAATTTTTTTTATGAGCTCCAAATACTTTATTTGGATTGTTCATGTCTTAATCTATCTCTAGGAATTTTCCTGGAATTTTTTGGGATTTTCAGAATATTTTTCGTGGCCTTTATGAATTATCTAGCTATTCCTAGAATATTCTTTTTCACGAAAATGTTTTCTGAAAATGAAAAAGGATGTCTGTTTTCCTTTCCTTTTCGGCCCACAGCTGCATTGCGGCCCAAGTCTCCGAAGTCCGCTACCACCCCTTGATTTCCTCCCTTCAGTTCGCGCACAGAGCTTATGGCCCGACTCAGCCCAACTACGTGAAGTCTGGAAAGGCTCCGTGGACTATTCTGCATCTCAACCCACTTAAGCCGCATTTGCGAGCCCAACCCGTTCCCCCCGGCCCGGCAGCCAGGCCCGCTCAAGCCCATCCGGCTCGGCGCCATGGCCATGGCGTGCCGAGCCGGGAGACACGGACCGGCGCCGCCGCCCGGGGCGTGAGCACCCCGGACTCCCACGCCGCGTCTCCTTTTAAGCGGCGCCCGAGCCGCCCGCGCGCTCCGGCCGCCGCAGCCTCCGCGCCTCTCCTTGCCGTGCGCCGCGCGCCGAAGCCGTGCGCCGCCCGGGGGCCGCGGGATCGCCGCCGGCCCTCTTCCATCCGCCGGCCAAGGAGCCGACCGGGGGAAGCTGAGGCCGCCATGGAGTCCGCGACGACAAGCTGCTCTTGTGGAGCATCTTCACCTCGCCGGATGCTACCCGGAACGCCGCCGTTGGCATCATGGACCAGAGCCGTCCGCCGGCCGCCCCTCTGTGAAATTCCGCCGCTCCCGTCCTCCTCCCACCCCGGTGAGCACTCCTACTTGTTCCCCGTGACCTCCTCTCTCTATTCCCCAACACGATCGAGCTCCTGGATGGCCGAGGCGCTGGCGATTGGAGCCACCAGGGCCGCCGCCCCCCCCCTCCTGTTGCTCCGGTGCGCCCAGGCATGAGGAAGAAGATAAGAGGACGGTTTTGCAAAAAGGCCCCTGCAAGAGCCAGTAATCATTAGATCCAGTTATGTGTCTTGTTAATTCCCGCATAACCCCCTAGATCTATTAGATCTTCACAACTAAATCCCACCCAAGCCGTTTTGCAGATCTAACCCCGAGCTTTATCAGTTTCGCAAGCACTATTTGATGTGTCTTGCAGATCTTCTCAGCTAGCCCCTGAAGTCTATAGTTAATCCCATATAGGTCCTTCAATCTTGTTTTATCCATATCTTGCACGTTTTAACTCCGTTTTCATCCGTTCAAATTGCGTTAGATTCATAATAATGTAAAGCACGCGTTAGTGGTGTGTTTTCACCATGTTTTATTTTCTGAAAATAAATTTAATATTAATTTTGATTAATGACTAATTATACATGCCTTTTATAAATAAAAGCTATATAGATCTATACACCGTTTTTCATAATCAAATTTAATTCGATTAAAGTTTCTCTCACATGCTTTTATGAATAAAATCTAATTAGATCTTTTACTCGGTTTTCCATAAGTCAAATATTAATGTGCCTAATTATTAATGAACTTTTATAATTAAAAGATGATTAGGCTTTTACATTGGCTTTTATAATAAATATCAATTTAATTAATGCCAATATCATAATGTTTATAATAATAATATGATCTACTCGCATTACAAAGTTTCGATTAGATTGTTCATATAGTTTAGTTTTTCTAAATTAAATATTTAATTGATTAATTCATATATGAATCTTTATAAATAAAACTTGACTAGTTCTTTACTCCGGTCTTTTACAAATAAAAAGTAATGTTGCATTAAAACCAACTTAGGGTATTTTATTTATGAAATATCCTTTGCACATTTTTGCTAATTAAAATAAACCTAAGCTTATAGTTTGTTCTCTCACATGTGCAAATCAATCGTTAGACGTTCTTTACCTCAGTGTCTCTTTTGATCAAGGCTATCTGAAGCTCTAAGTCTTTCTAGTGTTAGCTCAATCTCACACCACGTGCATCTAATCAGACCTTTCCCTTCTAAGCACGGTTGGTGTGCTTTGATGATCCTAGTAGATATCTTAGAGTTTCTGTTCTGCATTTCTTTATCAAGAAATCATACCATGATTATTTCATGTTACTCTTAGAATCTCCTTCATCAATGTCTAGTTCATGTCTATCCTATCTCAGTTAGGTTGTCTCTTTATGAATCAGTTGTGTTCTTGTACCGAATCTATCGTAGCTATCTTTCTTTTGAGTTTACCCTGTTATCTGCTTCACCTGTCAGATCAGTTCACCCTTGGTTAGTGTGTCAGTTGTTCATCCAAGTTCTCTTTGTAGGCTAGTTCTCCTAAACCCTAGCCTAAGGTTTGTGTGTGCGCTATAGTTCGTTGCTACCGTTTTAGTTCGTTTCACCTTAACCTTGTGCGTTAGCATATGTATCACATGTTACTTGTTTTAACATCAAAGATGCATGTTAATCTTGACTAATTCTTATTCCAATGCTTTTATAAATAAAAAGTGATTAGGTTCTAATCCGGTTTTCTGTAATTGATGTAATTGGTTAATCCCTATTCATAACTAGTTTTTCTAAATGAAAGATGTTAGAGTTAAACATCGGTTTTCATAATAAAGTTAATATGCCTAATGACATTATAAATGCCTTTTCAATACTAAATATGTTTAGTTGAACTCGTGACATAAAGTTACTCGTTTAGATATCTCATAACTGCTTCATCTTTCTAAAGTAATTGTTAATTTGACGTAACTTCTACTCGAATGTTATAAATAAAATATGATTAGGTTTATCGTGATTTCTTTAATTAAATGTAACTTGTTTAATGGTAACATAGAGTATTTCTCTGAAATATTCTTTCACATGATTTCTTAATTAAAAATATGCCAAGCGTAGTTTCTTGTTGTTTGATAATGATCTCACGATAGTTTCGAGCTTAGTTCTGTTCTCAGCGTTTCTTGCGTTTGCGTAACCAATAGAATTGAGCTCTATCTTAGTGTGATCTTCCCGGTCCTTGCTCAATCTTCCGCGACCATCTCTTCAAAGTTAACCAATCCTTTCCCTTCCAAGCACACTCTATGTTCTTTAGTGATCCATCCAATCGAGCCTATCCTTTGGTGCGTTCTTTTAAAGCCTTTCCTTTGATTGGTGCTTTGTTCTTAGTATGCTTGTTTGTTTGCTTTATGTATGTTTGTGCTTGATGATTGATGCGAGTAGAGCGAACGTGGTTCAAGAGCTTGGAAGAATGTGAAGGTGAAGATATTCTGAGCAACTACTCTTTGGTAAAGGCAAGTGTGCCCTTGATCTTTTGTCCCAATAATTTTATTAATCACTGTTGCATTGCTTTGCATTAATTTTGATGGGTTCCTATTAAGGATGACTAGCCTCTTTTGACCATTATCTTGAACCTGGTTTTATTAATTAATATTGATGGTAGATATTGCTTAGTGTGCTCAACTGGGTTGGTAATAATCAAAACATGGTTATCATTTTATGCTCTATGTTCCAATGTGATATGTGATGTTTAATATACAAGATCATTGTGCAATAATCGGAACATGGAGAACCACCCAGGAAAACAGTACAACCACAAGAACTAATGGGCAATGGTCTTGGCTGAATAATTAGGAACTTTAGCTTGGAGTGATCTTACCTGATAAGGACAAGGGATCGACGGTACTGTGGGGTATGGACTCGCTCTAGCAGGGGGTTGGGTGAGTTATTCTTTTTATGGTGGGGTATCGACCTGCTAGGGGACTTTATACCTTGCTAACTGATCCGGACCTTGTGGGTCATAACTTGCTAGGGAACCTTTGTAAAGGCCATGTAGCGTCCCTATGCAATCACACCTCGGAAGTGTGATATGGTGCCTTGCAAACACCGCATGGTTGGGTCTAAAGTTCTTCGGAGCTTTTACGCTACTTGTGGGTAAAGATGTACAACCTCTGCAGAGTGTTAAACTAATCGATTAGCCGTGCTCACGGTTAAGAGCCGCCTGGACCCTCACATGATAACTGAACTTGAAGATGGACTTAAATTGTGATATGTGTTATGGTTATGTTTGCCATGTGCTCATGGCATATCTCTTATCTTTATGCTTAATTGTGGGTTGGTATAAACTTATACTTTTATTAGTAATCAGGTGCTAATAAAACTTGATCAACTAAAATGCTAAGTGCTTATAGCCCAGTCCACTATAAAGCCTTTGCATTCATACTTTCCCCACACTTGCTGAGTACGACAAGTGCTCACCCTTGCTATAAACAATGTTGCTCAGAAAGAGGAAGCTACTCTGAAGTCTTGTGAAGATGTTGTGGAGTTCTAGGTGTACGCAACCCCAGTCGACTGCCTGTGAAGTTTGGTGTCTTCGTTTCTAGGATGAAGCGTAAATATCTGATAATCTTCCTTTTTCTTACGTGATATTGTTTCTGTTATTCACTAATGTCAACTATATGCATGAAACTTGATCCTGGCATGCATATAGGTTTGCACTTGGTTTTCTTTGGAAAAACAAGTGTGACAGGTAGAGAAGTCCTTTCACCCTCCAAATACATATATTTTAATTAAAAAGAGAAGAAATACAACTGATGGCATGGAAATCAAAAGCACAACATTTCGAGGCATGTTTTAATGAAGTTGGTGTTAGGAATGGCAAAACTGCGAAGCGCGATGTTTGGAGTCCAAAAATTGCAATGTTCTCCTCCAAGCCATGCCATATGATGGCATCGCAAATATCCCCACACGCCTCACCGACGGCGAGGCATGGCCGCATGGGAAGGTGCTAGCTGAGATGAGGGCACTACAACTCCCTAAGGAGACACACAACGGTGCGCTCCCCATCGAGGGTGCCTGCGCGCTTCGGCTGGGCTCGGCTAGCTCACGATAGGGTTGCTTCTTGTGACATGTACAAGTATGACATTTATGGTTGGTAGTGGACGGGACATATGAGGATCCCGACGGCGCATGTGGCGGCCCACTCCCTACTAAGGTAAGGGCTCTCGCGGCTCTTCGCAAGAGGGGTGTGGAATCCTAGCACAACGTCCTAGTGGTGCGACATCCCACTATGGAGGGAGGATTTGTGGGCGATTGGATTTAAGATTGTCCTCGTTGCAATACTGGACTCGTTCCTCCATTACCGCCATAAAAGAAAAAAGCACACAGCGGGGTACAAGAAGCAGGATGTCGTCCCATTTCCTTCATTCATGATGTCTCTCCTGGATGCGCTACGCCTCCCTCATGCGGTGTGGGTCCCACATCACCTTCCAACTGTTGGTCCCTAACCAGCCCCGCCCTCTCACACATCCTCGAAACTAGTCGTCGGGAGGAGGCTGGCGAAGTCGGGGCCGCGGGGAGGCTAGCAAGTGAAGGACGTGAAGGGAGGAGATCTAATGTCGTCGTCATCCAAGGCCAAGCACCATCCCTCCACCATGCCAACTCTCCACCGAGTTGGAAGTCACCCTCACACCCCCCTCTTTCACCATCGGGCTCACCACTTGCAGAAGAGGAGAGGCACATAGAGCACGGAATCGTCACCATCCACTGCGACACGGAGCACGAGGGAAGCAATGTGGCGAGGCGTAGGAGATTCATGCGGGGAGGCGAGACCGGCCAGGAGCCCCACCAGGGAGCCCACAGCTCGTTGTCGCCTTGCTTCCCGCCACCCACTACACACCACCTAGGCACGAAGCATGCATGCACCACACCCCATGATCTGGTATATGCCTGCGTCTAGAGGAGCGACGATGATCGGGAGAACAGCCTCGTGACAGAGCTGGCGTAGCTAATCTTAGATCTGGGGCCAGAGAGGACATGAGGAAGAGAGAGTCGGGGAGAGGTTGGATTGGGGTGCAGCTCAAACGATATTTGTAGGGGTCTGGCTTCTCCACTATTCTTCATGCTCGCGCCGCCACAGGAGGGAGAGGGAGGGTGAAGAAGGCGAAGGGGGCAAGGGAGCCAGCACGGGGCGGGAGGGAGAGGCCGCCAGGAGCTCACCAACACGAGGAAGGTTCAACCGCTGGTGGGAGTTCACCGGTGCACACGCGCTCGCTCACGACCGCCTCAACACCAAGAGAGGGAGGGAGGGAGGGAGGGAGAGAGAGAGAGAGAGAGAGAGAGAGAGAGAGAGAGAGAGAGAGAGAGAGAGGGAGTGGGAGGGAGGGGGAGGGGAGATGAAAACGGTGGATGACATGTAGGGCTCGCGTGATAATAGTTGGGGTAGAGTACGAGATATAAAGGATAACAGGTGTGGAAAAATCTATAAAGAAGGGAATATCGATGACCAAAACAAAATATCCCTCTTAAAAGGATCGATATAAAGTATGACGAGTGTGAATAGTCTAAATGTGCTGACTGGCGAGCGGCATGACCTTTGGTGGGAGGGGATTCCATTGAGGAATGTGGAAGGGTATATATGTCTTTGAGCACTTTAACTGGTTTAGCCACGATGAACCAACTAAAGATGTTTAGTTGTAGCCAAAGTTTAGCCAAAAAGTTTAGCCAAAACATGTTTGATCCAAAGTGTTAGTCATTTACACTTTAGATGATGGATCCAAACAGAACCTAATAATCCTATGTTTTTGTGTATTTTAACTACTAGAAATTGGACTTTATAATCTCGAAGTCTATTAATACATGATATTTTTGCACCCGGTACTAATATGTGCATTGGTACTGAGTGGGAAGGGAGGCTCCTGATGCACCCGTCAGGGACCATTAGTATCAAGTGGGAGCGAGACCCGGTGGGAACACCACCCGATACTAAAGGTTCCATTAGTAGCGGGTAAGCCACCCGGTACTAATGACATCCCCCTAAGTACCGAAGTGACAATTGCGGTTCAATACCCGTACTAAAGGCGGGTTTGGAGCCAGTAAAACGCCCCGTCTCTAATAGTGTTTTCTTGCTTACTTTACAAAAAATAGAACACGTTGATCCATAAGACAATAATCACCTCCTCACATTTCTTTATATATAGGATACTTTATACTCCATCCATTCTCTTCCGATAGGGTTATTTTAAAATCTGAAAATTCTCTTTTGATAGTTTTGTTTCAATCCAATCATCCATCCTCTTAATGATTGTATGTTTAACGCATGATCCTTCATTCTTCCCCACGAGATTGGCTACATGGGCATGAATCAAGAAATGTGAATATCAATGAATCACTTGTTTATGAGAAATAACTAATGGTGTATCTAAATGGATGACAAGTAGGATTATTTATTCTTGGTCACTGCGAAATAGGACTATAAAAGAGAATGGAAAGGGTATGTTTTGGGTAAATACGAAGAATGGATGGCATCTGTTGCGAGTGAAAATGAAAAGATGATTGTAATTGATCTGTGTACAGTAATACAAGTATTTATGCTACAATAATTGGCAACTGCCAAAGGGTGAAACGGTGCCTTGGTCCTGACGATGCCTCTTCGGTAGAGGCGTTTCGTGCCTTGTACGATACCTGTTGGCTAACACTAATCCTACCACTAATTAACTATATTTATCTATTGATCAATAATTAATTAACTCTAATTAATCTCAACACTCCCCCTTGATCAATGGATCTTGTGTAGGCACTGTTTAATCTTGTAGAATCTTTGATATTGGATTGTCAATCGTATTCTTGGAAGCTTTGGAAAACCCTGTTGGAAAAAACCAAAGTATATAGGTATATCTGGTAAAACTCCTTAAAAACCCAGTGGGAAAAATAAGGAGAAACTCCATGGTATATATAATTCCTAATGTCTATAGACCCTTCAAGTAAACCTAAAGACTTAGTCTAAAGACAATTTGATCAATGATCAATATGTCATATATTATCCTTGAAAAGCCTCTATGAGGGAAAATAGATAACATGACAATTATCATGTGTTGACATTACCTCATTAAAAACTTTATGTGAGAAAACTCCTTAAGAGTAAAACTCATAGAAAGAAAAGAGTGTAATGTGATGTTTTGTGCAGGTTATATTTTAATGTGATTCTCCCCTTGATTTCTGCAAATCTCTAAGCCTTATCATACCAATTCCTTTAACGCATTTAGAAAATGATGAATATGGTAGCTACTTTGTAAATAGATCTGCTAAATTATCACAAGACTTAGTTTGCAAGATTTCTATCTCTCCATTCTTTTGGAGTTCATGGGGGTAGAATAACTTAGGAATAATATGCTTAGTAATATTACTCTTAATATAATTTGACTCCATCTGGGCAACACATGCCGAATTATCCTCAAAGATAATCGTCGGTGTATCAACTGTTCCAATACCACAAGATTGTATTATGTGGTTTATCATTCTGCGGAGCCATACGCATTCGCGTGATGCCTCATATAATGCTATTATTTCAGAATGATTGGTAGATGTAGATACTAAGGTCTGCTTTAAAGATTTCCAAGATATTGTTGTGCTACCTTGCAAGAATACAAAGCCTGTTTGAGATCTGCCATTGTGGGGATCTGATAAATAACCAGCATCTGTATATCCTATTAGATTAGAATATTGACTTCTATAGAATAATCCAAGATCTCTAGTGCCATTGAGGTATCTAAAAATTGATTTAACTCCTACCCAATGACGTTTGGTAGGTGCAGCACTATGTCTTGCTAATAAATTTACTGCAAATTCAATATCCGACCGGCTACTGTTAGCAAGATACGTAAGTGCTCCAATGGCACTCAAGTATGGAACTTGTGGTTCTAATACTTCTTCTTCTCCTCCTCTTGGTCTAAAAGGATCCTTCTCAATATCTAGGGTCTTACTACCATTGGAGTCTTTATAGGATATGACTTGTCCATATTGAATTTCTTCAATATTTTCTCAATATAGGCAGATTGGTATACGAATATACCATTAGGTAAATGCTCAAGTTGTGAACCTAAACAATGCTTAGTTTTACCCAAGTCTTTCATTTCAAACTCCGTCTTTAAATGATGACGAGCTTCATTAATATCGGTTTCGTTGCCAATGATATTAAGGTCATAGACATATACCGATATGATACAAAATCCTGTCGAGGACCTTTTAATGAAGGCACAAGGATAGTCATCATTATTTGTGTATCCTTTCGACTTAAGGAATTCACTTAACCGATTGTACCACATTCGGCACATTCGGCCTAACTAGGGATGAAAGCGGGAACGGGAAAATCCCGTACCGACCGACACCGAAACCCGCGTTAGCCGACCGTGTCCCGTTTTTGCAGGAAAAACAGGAAAACAGGAAAAAAAACAGGAAATCGGCGGGTACAGGAACATGAACAGGGGAGGCTGTTTCCCGACCGTATTCACGGTTCCCGTATTTGAGCAGGAAAAATCCCGCCGGTATTCCCGTATACATGACCAGCAAACCTCACTTTTAGCCCAATAGTCAATACAGCCCACCACCACCTCCCTCAACCCCGCTTTGCGCCAGCCCACAGCCCACTCCAGCCAACCCAACCGGCCCGCACAAGCACAAAAACGAAAACCCTAGACCCTAGTCACCCTCACCCAGGCACCCAGCCGGCCAGCCGCCAGCCGCACCGCACGGCCGCACCGCCGCGGCCCGCGGCCGCCCGTGCGCCCGGCCCTTCGCTCGCGGCTTCGCCCAATCGCGGAATCGCCCCTTCCTTCGGTCCGTGACGGCGACGGCGCGCGCGCGCGTGCGCCGTGCGCCGTGCGCGAGCCGCGAGCAGAGGAGCGGCCGAGCGCCCGAGCAAGCTTCACCGCTTGTCCGCTGCTCAACGGACAACGGGTGCACGCCTCCACTGCTCACGGCGGCGCACCGCACCTGGAGGCTGGAGGGCTCGGACGGGCGTCGACAGATGACGCCGCCACCGGCCGGAGGAGGAGGTCCAGGGGGAGGTTCAAGTTCCGGTGGTGGTTCTGCTACTTCGTCAGCATCGAAGGCCAAGGGCCGGCTCGTTCTGGAGCCACCAAAGCCGGTTGTGGTGCATAGCACCACCCTTGGTACGCCAACACTAGGTACATGTATTTGAATCTCAGAATCAGTGATGTTATCTGTTCATGTAGTTAGTTGCTTAGTGCCTTAGTAGATCTGTGGATGTGTGATATGAATGAATATATTACAGATTTACAGGGGCTTGTGCTTGTCATACATCTTCTCATACATTGTAAATTTGTGATGTCTTGTTTTGCAAATTTGGGATGTACATTGTGTTGTCTTGCTTGTCATCTTGTTTTGCAAATTTGTGATGTCTTGCTTGCCATACATCTTCTCATACATTGTGAATTTGTGATGTACATTTTGCTTGTGTTCAATTTTGCAAATTTGTGATGTAGCCCTTAAATATTGAAGAGGTAGACGGGCGGTAGGCGAGAGGTAGACGAGCGGTTGACTTGCATATTGAATCTGAGACACTATTGTTTTGTTTGTTCTCTTTGCAGGATCTAAGAGGTCAATGTCCCCCAGTGCTTTGTGTCTGTCTAGTGCAACTCCCGTGTCTAGCCCAGCAGCAACAACTAATGGAGCTTCTTTGCCAAGTGGAGGTGGCAGTGGCAGTGGTAATGGCACAGGCAGTGGCAGTGGTGCTGAAGCAGTTGGTGGAGGTCCTGGTAATGGCAGTGGTAGTGTTCCAGATGCAGCTGGTGTTGGTGGTGCAGGGGGCAATGCTAGTGTTGAGCATGCGCCTGCAACAGATACTACACATGCTATCATTATTGAGGGTGATCAGCCTATGCATGATGATGATGAGCCTACTGGAAAGAGGAGGAAGAGGTGCACATCTGATGTATGGGAGCACTATACCAAGAAGAAGCTAGTCATTGAGGACAATGGGAAGACGTATGTTCAGCATTGGGCTTATTGCAAGTGGCCAAGATGCAAGCACAAGGGCAGATGTGAAAGCAATTATGGAACAACTGGGTTTTGGACCCATCTGAGGGTGGCACATAGTGTCGTAAAGGGCAGCAGTTGTACCGAAAGAAGAAAAAGATGTGGAGAAAGGCATCACTACTATGGTTCCATACAAGTATGATGAAGAGGTTAGCTTGAAAAAGTTTTACTTGGCAATAGTCATGCATGAGTACCCATTTAATATATCTGAGCATGAATTTTTTGTTGAGTTCATAAAATCCTTGCGTCCTAGCTTTCCAATCAGATCTCGGGTTACCATTAGAAAAGAAATTATGAACATGTTCTTAGATGAAAAGGAAAAATTATATGACTACTTCAAATCTGTCTCTTGTCGGTTTAGTGCTACTATGGACATGTGGACTTCAAATCAAAACAAGTCATACATGTGTGTCACTGTGCATTGGATAGATGACAAATGGTGTATCCAAAAAAGGATTGTTAACTTTGTGCATGTAGAGGGTCGTCACACTGGTAGAAAGTTGTACGAGACATTTACTGAACTTATGGTGAAGTGGTATATTGATAAGAGACTATTTGCTTTGACCTTGGACAATGCATCAGCAAATGAAGTAGCAGTGAAAGACATCATATCTGATTTAAGGGCTAATTCTTCGTCTTTGATATGCGATGGACTATTCTTTCATGTGAGGTGTGCATGTCACATTCTAAACCTAGTTGCTAGGGATGGTTTGAGTGTAATAACACCCACAATTGAGAATATTAGACGACTCGTTCTTCTCTGTCAAAGGATCTCCATTGCAGTGGGAGGAGCTCATGAAGCGTGCAACTGAGTGTGGACTGGATACAAACAAGGGCCTTTCACTGGATGTATCAACAAGATGGAATTCCACTTATTTAATGCTACGAGATGCTTTGTACTACAAAAATGCATTCATCAGGCTGAAATCATCAGATCGCCGTAGGTATGAAAAAATCACTCCTTCTCCTAGTGAATGGGCCATGGCATTTAAACTGTTCCAATGCTTGAAGAAATTCTTTGATCTCACTGAAATGTTTTCTGGTACTTTATACCCCACTGCAAATCTGTTCTATAGAGGGTTTTGTGAGATCAAGATTTTACTAGATGATTGGTCTGTTTCTCAAGATGTCACTATTAGTGCAATGGCTAGGTCTATGAGTACAAAGTTTGAAAAATATTGGAAGAAATCATCCACAACACTTGCTGTTGCTTGCTTTCTAGATCCTAGATATAAGAAAAGGCTCATAGAGTTTTACATGAGAAAATTTCATGGCATGTCAGCTCAACTTCATGTTGATGACCTTGTTGATGTCATGAAGAAACTATACCATTTCTATGCCACTTCTGCACCTTCATCTTTGACTTCAAGGCATAAAAGTGGGGCAACTGAAAATCAGGATATAGATACAGCTGATCTGTTACGGGACAGTGGAGATGATGAATTAGAGAGCTTCTTATATGAGTCTAGTGGGCCTGATGCAAATGCTATGAATGAGCTGGAGAAGTATATGGCAGATTCACCTATAAGGCTTAGTGGTCAGTTTGATATCTTAGCATGGTGGAAGAACCAGACTGATGAGTACCCAGTTCTTTCAAAAATAGCACGTGACTTGCTGGCTGTACAAGTGTCAACGGTTGCTTCTGAATCCGCTTTTAGTGCTGGTGGACGTGTAGTTGATCCTTTCCGTAGCCGCCTTGAACCTGAAATGGTTGAAGCTTTGATATGCTTGAAGGATTGGGTTTTGGGGAAGAAGAGGTTAGAAAAGCTTCTCAATTTTAGTTGTTGTACAATATTGTTTCGTATTCATGCTTGCTGATATATGTCTTTCCTTTGTTTGATTTTCAGATAAGAAGGTTGGTTCGATTGTTGGTGATCTTGAAGTTATCGAGGCCCTTACTGCGAAGCTAACAATTGAGGTATTTGTGCCAAGATTGCTTGATTCCTGATGGCTGCCATATTTTTCTTTCTGTCATGGTTTGCTGCTTGCTATCATAATTTGATTCATGTGATCCACTTTTCCTGTCATATCTAAGTGTTTATATAAAAATTGAGTATTATCTTGCTATCTTCAACTCTGATGCCTCCTATTTGATTTAGGATGATGATGTCGCGGATAGTGATGATGAAGCGGATGGGCGAAATGCACAAGAGGACTTCTTTGATGTGTAGAGATGATGGTTGCCCCTGCACTTCACTTGAGGCTTTTGGAGGCTGTCTGTGCGCCTATGCTTGAGAGTTGAGCACCTGTTACTGTTAGGCTGCTGTGAACTGCCTTTATTATTTTATTTGGACTTGTAAGTTTGTGACGTTACCTGTGGGTGTGTAAGTGTGTTGCCGGCCTTGCCTGGACTGCGAACTGGTGAATGGTGAACTACTGAATGTTGTTATGTTGCTTGTTGATTGGCTATTTGGCTGCTTGCTGCTTTTGCTGGGCGCCTGGGCAGCTGGGCTGGTGCAGTGGTGCTTGCCTGCTGGCTGCCTGGCTGCTAGTGCAGTAGTGCCTGCTGCTTGCCTGCTTTGCTGCTTGCTGGGCGCCTGGGCTGCTGCAGTGCTGCCTGTCTGGCTGTCTGGTTGTTTACTTGTTTAAGCTATTTAAGTTATGATCATATCTTATTATTGTTAAGCTGTATGCATGTAAGCTATGCATGATTGCAATTATTGTGTCGAGCTGATTGGTTGAAGTGGTTATATCATGTGTCGATGTTCCCGTTTGTTTATCGACTCCCGACCGTTACCGACATGTTCCCGATCGTTATATCCCGCTCCCGATATCCCGTAATATCGAATTCGTATTCCCGCCCGGCTGTTCCCGTCCCGTTCCTGTTCCCGGCAAACAAAAACAGGAGCAGGAGCGGTTTGGGTGTTTTCCCGACCGTTCCCGACCGCTTTCATCCCTAGGCCTAACTGCTTTAAGCCATATAATGACTTTTGCAACTTGATACAATACATGTTATGATTTTCCTTATTACTTGGTACATGAATTCCACCGGGAACCTTCATGTATATATCAGAATCTAGTGACCCATATAAATATGCTGTCACTACATCCATCAACTGCATAGATAGACGATTTTGTACCGCCAAGGAGATTAAATATCGGAATGTTATTCCGCTCATAACTGGAGAGTATGTTCCGTTGAAATCAACACCAGGTCTTTGCGTAAAACCTTGTGCCACTAGCCTTGATTTACACCTTACCACTTCGTTATTTTCATTCCTCTTTCGAACGAAAACCCATTTATATCCCACAGGTAGGATACCAGGAGGTGTTGGCCTAACAACTGAAAATACCTTTCTTTTATTTAGCGAGGTAATCTCTGCTTCAATTGTTTCTTTCCACTTATCCCAGTCCAAGCGCTTCTTGCACTCAGCCATAGACTTGGGATCTAAATCAGTGTGAAAGACATTTGCAATTTCTTTAGAGAAATAATAGAAGACTATTATGGACTTACGATCGTAAGATTCTCTAGTCTCAACAAAAATGATAACAGTTTCTTCAACCCTTAAAGATTCATCATTATTCTCTCAATGGTGGATCCAAGGAGTTCCGATGAACTAGCTCCGGTGTTTATGCGCATAACTGAGCTAGCTTGTAGATTATTATTATCCATAGGACATACAATATCCTCCAAGTGTCTCGTAACCAAATTTGTATTTGATTTAACTATCTTTTTCTGCTTATTAGCAGACTCCTCTTGCTTCTTGGAAGTGCTTCTCCCCCTCTTGTTATTACTCGGGGGTTGAGTGGTTTTATTTGGTACCTCCACTCTTTCAGGCACATGCCTTTTAGGATGATAAGACTTTGTGACACCTTTATAATATGTAAAAGCATCTGGCAGATTATTTGCAATATTTTGCAAATCAATAATTCTCTGAACTTGTTGTTCAGTCCAATAGTACGCGGATCTTGAAATGAAATGTCTTCAGCATTCCATTCTATTTTGGGGCATTTATTTCGGTACGATTCTCCCCTAATGTCGGGAAATGATCCTCATTAAATATGCAATCAGCAAACCTGGCAGTAAAAAGATCCCCTGTCAAGGGTTCTAAGTACTTGATGATTGACGGAGAGGAATATCCAATATAGATCCCCAATTTCCTGTGTGGACCCATTGATGTTCACTTAGGTGGTGAGATGGGTACGTATACAGCGCACCCAAATTTACGCAAATGGGAAATATTAGGAGGATTCCCACGTACTAGGTGTAAGGGGGAAGTATCGTGATATGCAGTTGGTCGTAGTTGAATGAAGTCTGCAGCATGAAGAATTGCATGACCCCAACACGACGTAGGCAATTGACATTTCATGAGTAAAGGTCTTGCTACAAGCTTGATTCGTTTAATCAATGATTCAGCCAATCCTTTTTGAGTATGGACATAAGGAACTGAATGCGTAACTTGAATTCCCAATGCCATGCAATAATCGTTAAATGCACGGGATAAGAATTCAACAGCATTATCCATACGAATAGATTGTATCCGATGTTCAGGATATTGCGCCTTTAATTTTATGACCTGAGCCATAATTTTAGCAAAGGCGTGGTTACGTGTCGATAACAAAGACAAATGAGACCATCTAGTAGATGCGTCTATCAAAACCAGAAAATATCTAAATGGCCCCGATGAAGGCTGAATCGGACCACAAATTTCTCCTTGAATTCGTTCAAGGAATTTTAGTGGTTCTCCTCAGATTTTTAGGATGGACTTAAAATTAATTTCCCAGTGTCACAAGTAGTGCAACAAAAGTCTTTATTCTGGGGAAATTTAGCTTTTGCCATGTCATGACCTATTGAATTGTTAATAATTTTCCTCATCATCCCTATTCCTGGATGCCCAAGTCGATCATGCCAATTTCGGAATGTATCGACATCTTGGAAAATTATTTTATAAGTAACATGTGGACCAGTTTTTATAAATGTATAGTACAATCCAGTTTGGAGTGAAGAGAATTTTTCACATATTTGTTTGCCATAGCCCGTAAGTTTGGTCAATAGGAGATGTTCTTGATTACTATCTACATATGCTTCTGCATGTAGGCCATTCTTACGGTATCTCTAAAACTTAGAAGGGTACGAGTAGAATTAGGATACAGTAATGCATCCTCTATCGTTATTTGTGTACCCATAGGCAATGTAATAGTAGCTCATCCAGAACCAACTATCACAGTGTCTTTACCATTAGTGGTCATAATATTTCCTTTCTTTTTCTTAAGAGTTTGGAAATATTTGATTTCTCTAAGTATAGAATTTTTGGTGCAAGAGTCTGCAAGGCATAATTCTTCCTCGGATGGATTGCTTGTTATCGACATCTAAATGTCAGATAATATAAGGAAAATAAATATACAATCATAATGTAGCAAAAGAGCAAGTGTATGTAAATATTATTTATAAAAGAATGTAC
The DNA here is from genome assembly GCA_947561735.1 of Cenchrus americanus. NCBI lineage: Eukaryota > Viridiplantae > Streptophyta > Magnoliopsida > Poales > Poaceae > Cenchrus > Cenchrus americanus. The sequence continues at coordinate 99,890,231 of OX387239.1, read as the reverse complement.
AAAATATAGATTATTTATTTATATACAAACAAAAGGGGTACAAGATTGTTATAATATAGCTACTTTATTACAACACAAATCATCAAATCTGGACCAAACTACTCTAGATCTCCAAATATGTCTCCAGATTCAAAATCTATGAGCATATTATCTGTGGATGGGAAATCCTTAGTGGTGGGGTTGTTTCTCTTAATCGAGGCTTCCCGAGAACAACCCACTTCTTTATCCTCAGAGACAAGATTGAAATGAGTTTCATATTTTTTCTCTTTTGTTAGTTTGGTCTCTTTTAATGACTTCTGATATAATGCAACCAAGTGCTTAGGGGTCTTGCAAGCCTTAGAAAAATGCGAATAATCCCCGCAATAATGACACTTTTTGTCATTCTTGGGTTTCGCATTGTCTTTCTTCTTATTATCGAAGTGAGGCTCGTTGCCTTTGTTGAACTTGCACTTATTAAGCTTGTTCCTTGGATCTCGTCGTTGGAACTTCTGTTTATTCCTATTATTCTTTTGTACATTATGAACCTCGGGGAGAGGTGCCGATCCAACAGGATGTTTATGATGGTTCTTCATAAGGAGTTCATCATGTTTTTCGGCTTGAGATAATGTATGGATAAGCTTGGAATAAAATGTATATCCATGAACCCTATATTGTTGTTGAGTAACTCGATCAGAAGGGTGCATAGTAGAGAGGGTCTTCTCTATCTTGTCAGCATCAGTAGGATCTTTCTCACAAAATTTTAAATGAGAGCGGATTATATGAACAACGTGATTATAATCAGCCACGGTTTTGAAATCTTGTAAGCGTAGATGATTCCATTCGTGGTTGGCCTCGGGCCAAATAAGTTCTTTTTGCCGATCACAACGTTCTTTGAGAGCAACCCATAATTCCCGGGTATTCTCAATCATAACGTATTCAACTTTTAAATCCTTATGAATATAAAAGCGTAATAATGCCAAAGCAGTATAATTTTGTTGATCAGTTACAACAACCCCTTGTTGAGGTTCTTGTATAGTTGAGGAAATTTTCCTCGTCGCAAGTGCAATCTTTATATCAGAGGCCCAAGTTGGGTAATTACTTTCATCTAGAGCGAGTTCCTCAAATCTCTAGTGGTAGACATATTCCTATACGTGTGATTATCGAGTAATCAATTATATGTATAGGATTTTGATACAGTTCAGGACTGTTGTAATAATAAATTACAGAATTATAACAAAAATCAATTTGAAGTAAAAATAATTCATTTGTTGTTCATGTGACATAACTTGTGGTTTGTAAGTATATACAATGCTAAATACTATTATTAGAATTATATTTGCAACAAACATGTCGCTAGAAGGGGTTTGGGTACAGCAATATATTTAAACCGAAAATATAAGTTACAAATATAATATTTTAGGTTGCACATGATGAAAAATTGCAACACAAACAAATAATAGATGGAAACAAGTGTAGAATGAATAAAAGGAAAAAGGAAAACTTGAGCAAGAATTATAAACCACAAGTATATTATTTACTGTTACAACATAGTATACAGGTACAAATATATAATTTTACAAAGTCACTAATAGCATAAAATTAGATTGTACCAATTATTCAAACTATGCAGGAAATTAGAAACTAGAATTTAAAATGAGAAAAGAAAAACGAAAAACAAACAGACGGGGGAAGCCAGCCCTGCCGGCCCAGCGCGTGCGGCGGCCCAACAGCCGCACGGGCCGTGCGTGTGCCGCGACCCGGCAGCCGCAAGTGCGGCCCGGATCGGCCTCGCCGCCCGCTATAAAAGGGTAGCGGTTAGGGTTTCACCCTAACCGCCCCCCAATCTCCCGGCCGCCGCCGCCGCGCACTCGCCCGCCGTCGCGTCGTGCGCCCGCGCCCGCAGCGGCGCCGCTCGCCGTCGCCATGGCAGCCCACACCGGCGCCACCCGTCGTCGCCGAAGCACCCGCTCCGCCCGCGCTCCTCTATCCCCGCATCCGGTCGTCCATGGCCCGGGGAGCCGGCCGTGGAGGTCGGCCGGCAAGGGTGCGCCTCGGCCATCCCCTAGAAGGAGACCGCTGAGCGCGCCCCGGCCGGTCCCGCGCCATCTCGAGTTAATGAAGGGGAGCGTCCTTCCCCTCAACCGAGGAGGAGGGGCGCCCGGAGCCGATGGGGCGTGGTGCGGCGGCGATGACGTCAATGTAGGAGCGCAGAGAAGAAGTCGCGGTTGAGGCGCGAGGAAGAGCGGTGTCGAGGTCGTAGGCGAAGCCCGGCGGCCAACCGCTTGCTCCGGCGGCGCTGCCATTCCAGTGGGTAGCGACTACCGGTGGAACGGATGAAGACGACATCAGCGACATGGGCGGCTTTGGCAGCATGAAGGCGTTCGACGATGGCATCTGAGGCCGTGGCATTGGAGTCGAAGTGGCTCCATCAAGGATGGCATCTGAGGCCGTGGCATTGGAGTCGAAGTGGCTCCATCAAGGCACTTGCGAACAGGGTTCACCATTTCGCAGTATACCGGCCGGTATACCGCGATTTTGGGGGTTACCGGGCCGGCTCGGTAGCTAAACCGGTCGGTATACCACTCGCCAACCGAACCTGCTAATAACTTCATATCGGTATACCGGTCGGTTTTGACCGGTATACCGGTCCGGTTTTTTCGGTTCAAAAAACTGACCGGTTTACGGTTTGGTGAACCCTGCTTGCGAAGGTGGTGGCGTCGTGCCTTGGGCAGACGCCTGGGGCATACTGGACGAGGCGCGGCAATGAGCGTCGGGCTCCGGCGACCGTACGGCCGCTGTTGAAGCGTAGCAGAGGAGCGCGACCGACGTCGATGTCGTGGAGAGCCCGGCGGACGGTGCTTTGGATGACGTAGCGTGGAGGGGCGGTGATGTGGTGATATGTGAACATGGTCTCCATCGCGTTCGTGATGGTGTCCACCATCGCGTTCATGGATGGTGAAGGGAAACCGAAGCCATGGTGAAGACTTACTCTGGTGAGTGATTCCGATGATCCACCGGCGAGTCCCTCTCCCTGCCTGTGCTCGGTGGTTGCAGAGCAAAAGTGCGTGATAACGTGTTGCGAGTGAAAATGAAAAGATGATTGTAATTGATATGTGTACAGTAATACAAGTATTTATGCTACAATAATTGGCAACTGCCAAGGGGTGAAACGGTGCCTTGGTCCTGACGATGCCTCTTCGGTAGAGGCGTTTCGTGCCTTGTACGATACCTGTAGGCTAATACTAATCCTACCACTAATTAACTATATTTATCTATTGGTCACTAATTAATTAACTCTAATTAATCTCTAACAGCATCATCATCCCCCCGAGCGCGAGCACGAGTCTAGTCGTCATCTCCAACCAAACACGCGCACATTTTTACCAGTTTGAGGTAACTCTGCATTTCCAGGGCCATACCGCTTCTTATATTATTACCGTTACGTCTTGTGAGTTGTGAAACGATCACCTAAACCAGTACACGACACACTAAAGAGAGTAAAGACAAACCCATCAATAGTTTAGACACAGGACTGAAGCGATCAGTGGTTAATTACTAGTTAGGCGGCCTCCTCACCTTGGGGAATCTGGCCATGACCTTGGCCATTTGGCACTTGTTCTTCCATTTGAAGGTGCCCCTGCTGGTTAGCATGTGCCACACTGCAGCGACGGCGCCTCTCGCGGTACAACCAGACCGCGGCATGGATCGCCATGAACAGCACGACGAGCACGGTCACCTTGACAACGCTCTCCCACTCCCTGGTGCTGCCGGCGGCGTAGGCCGCCAGGAGGCCCAGCAGGTCCACGACGACGGCAGTGTTCGTGGCGACGAGGAGCAGGTCGGGGCTCTCCGACGGATCCAGACGGCGGCGGCGACGCCGCCGCAGGATCTGCTGCAGGAGCAGGGCGATGACGACCACGGACGCGACGAAGGACGTGGAGTTGCTGTAGAAGAACACGCTGTAGCGGCGCCAGTTGGTGTCCTGGAGCACCGAGTTCCCCGCCTCGCGCCGGCGGGCGCCATTGCCGCCATTGTCCTGCCACACGCCGCCCGGAGGCGCGAGGCCGGCCTGGTAGGTGACGCTCGCGGCTAGGATTCCGAGAAGCATCAGGTACTTGCGCTTGGCGTACACCTCGTCGCGGTACTCTGTCTCGTCGGCGTTTCTTGGCCCGTGCTCTTCCCCGGTCGCCGTGCTCCATTGGATGAAGTCGAGCACGGTTATGTTGAGGACGATGACGGCGATCACAGCGCCGACGAGCACGAACACAAACACAGATGTCCGCACGCTCCGGGCGCTACCGGCGGCGTAGGCGCCGATGAGGCCGAACAGCCCTGAAACCTGGCACGCGTAGAGCGGGTAGCACCGGATGGCGAGCCGGTGCAGGTTGGGGTTGACGAGGAGGAGGATCAGCGCCATGGAAGACATGAAGCTTGCCGTGTTGCAGTAGAAGAACGCCTTGAAGTGCCGTGGGTTGCTGTCGAGGAGGACCGCGTGGCCGGCGCGGTGCCCGAGCCGCCGGTCGTCGCTGATCCAGAAGCCACCAGGCGGGATCAGCCCCACCTGGTAGGTGATGGTGGCGACCAGGATGGCCAGCAGCAGGAGATGCTTGTGCTTCTTCTCCGGCAACGTGCTGGTTGTTTCCTCCGCACGCATCGTGAAAAAGAGGACCTGCACCACGACGTACAGGACAAGGGCGGCGGCCAGCCCGACGACGACTACGGAAGTCGTGAGGTCCCTGCAGCTCCCGGCGGCGTACGCGCCGACGAGGGCGAACATGTCCAGCACCATCACCGCCAGCACGGTGTGGCTCCTGACCAACCTCGCGTTCTGGACCATGACGATGGCGATCACGGACGCGACGAAGGCGGTCGAGTTGCAGTAGAAGAACGCCTTGTATCGCGCCGGCTGCGCCGACAGGAGTACGGCGTCGCCGGCGCTGTGACCGTCGCGGCTGTCCGGCCAGAAGCCACCGGGCGGGTCCAGCCCCGCCTGGTACGTGATGGTCGCCGCGAGATTGGCAAGAAGCACGACAAGGGACTTGACCTTCTTCGTTGCTTGATCGATCGTGTCGGATTGCCCGGCGTACACAGTAGCAGTAGCAGCGCTTGAGGTGTTGTTGGCACGGCGGCGCTTCTTGGTCGATAATGCCATCATCATCAGAAGAACCATTCCCATCACGAGGAAGATGAACGCGAGGACCGCGCCGAACAGGCTGACGGCGTAGACGCTGCAATTGGAGTCCCGGCAGCTCCCGGCGGTGTAGGCCGCCACGAGGCCCAGCAGCGCACCGAAGACGAACACGTAGAGGGCGATGGAGCGCGCGGTCCTGGCGCTGAGCTTTTCCTCCAGGAGGACGACGATGATGTAGAGGGACGCGACGAAGGCCGCCGTGTTGCAGTAGAAGAACATCCCGTAGTGGCCTTTGTGGTGCGCCTCCACGAGCGAGTCGCCGGGCTGGTAGCCGCCGCCGTGCACCGCCGGCGAGTCCCAGAAGCCGCCCGGCGGGTTCAGCCCAGCGACGTAGGTGACGGCCACCAAAAAGGTAGCGAGGAGGAGCACCACCTTGCGCCGCTCCATGGCCCTGAGGCCGCCGGGCGCGGCGTCCTCCTCCTCCTCGTCCGCCGGCGGCTGTGCCGCCTGTGCGTGGTGGGAGTGAGACAGCGCCTGCAGGATGTGGACGCCAACGTAGGCGGAGAGGGCGAGCACCAGGGAGGCAGCGAACACGGTAGCGGGCTTCTCCTGGCAGCTTCCGGCGAGGTAGGCCCCCATGAGGCCGAGCAGATCGAGCACCATGACTAGCCGGAGCACGGCGAGCTGGACCCTCGTCGGGTTCTTGAGCAGGAGGAGGAAGATGACCACGAGCGACGCGACGAGCGCGGTGGAGTTGCAGTAGTAGAAGGAGAGGTACCTAGGCCTGCGGGTAGCCCAGAGTATGGGCGCGCCGGCACTGGCGCCGCCGCCGCCGTCCTCCTTCCAGACCCCGCCCGGTGGCTCCAGCCCCGCCACGTAGGTGACGCTGACCACGAGCGCGGCCAGCAGCAGGAGCTGCTTCCGGAGCTTGTACTCCGACGAGTCCCCGGGCAGCTCCACCGGAACGGCGTTGTTGGGTGCTGCCGCCGGCATCTCCCGTCGAGCGTGGAGGATCGGAGATCGACTGAAAGGCCACGCCGGCGTAGTTGCAGCTAGTTCCTCAGGCGCCGCCTGCCGGCCGTGATCCAAGGACATCCTCCAGACTGTAACATCGTTGCCGCTGCTTCCTCGCAGCTGCTGCCATTGCCTTGCCCGTGTTATCGAGCTTGGTACTGGGGATTGGGGAAGGTGTGTCGTCTCTGTGTCATCTGCTGCTATGAATCAAAGTTATTAAAAGCCCATCGGTTTTGGCCTCACCACAGCGTTCCACGCTGTCGTGGCTCCTCCGCGGCTGGACACGTAGCAGCCGGGGCGACCGCGCGCGCGCGCCGGCGCGCGCGCCGCCGCGCGCTTCTCCTCCGCGCAGGTCCGCGCACGGGCCGGCCGCTCGGGCCGCAGGCCGACGGCCGGGTCCGGATGATTGGTGGCCCCGCTTGCATAGAGACGTGGGTGGCTCGGAGCGTGGTGGCTCCCCGGCGCTCGCTGCCGCGCGCGCGCTTCTTCCGCGCGGGTCTGCGCACGGGACGCTCCTTGGTTGCAGAGGCTGACGGCTGGGTCCGGCGGAGAGGTGGCCCCGCTTGCAGAGAGATGTGGCCGGGTGAGAGCGGGGTGCCTCCGCGGAGGCTCGGCGGGTGGAAGCTGGGTCCGCCCGTCCCGGTCTTTTGCTGCCCGTTCTCTCTGTGCGGTGGGCCATGCGGGTGTTCTGGGCCCAGGTGTCATTGGTTTTGCCTGGTGGAGTGGGAGGTCGGGGGGGGGTCGGGCTCGCACCCGCGGACCAAGGGGTCGCCGACGCTATAATTGCGCCGCGACCCGCGACGCCTCCCCATCCGCCCCCGCGCGCGGCGCGGTCTTTCGGCCGTTCCCCGCCGGGACGGTTCCCGAGCGGGGGGGGGGGCGCGGCGGCTCTCGTGCGGTGGGCCATGCGGGTGTTCCGGGCCCGGGTGTCATTGGTTTTGCTCGGTGGAGTGGGAGGTCGGGGTGAGGTCGGGCCGCACCCGCGGCCGCGGAGTCGCCGACGCTATAATTGCTGCCGCGACCCGCGACGCCTCCCCATCCCGTCCGCGCGCGCGCGCGCGGCCTTTCGCCCCGTTCCCCCGCCGGAACGGTTCCCGAGCGGGGGGGGGCGCGGCGGACGTGCTTGTCTCGCGCCACCCCCTCGCCGCGCGGTGATGCCGAGGCGGGCCCGTCACGTCGGAGCGTCGGGAGGAGAGCGGCGCGCCCTCGCGGGCCTCCAGCTCCGCCGAGATAAGTGTGCCTCCTCCCCCTTTCCTGCCCTACCTCTCCTCTCTCATCTTCTCCTGCGTTTTGCTCCCGGTCTCGGATCTAGACTCTCTCTCCGTCCCTCTCTAGCTCGCTCGGCCGAAACCCTAACCCTCAAACTGCGAGGTTTAGATCCATGCCTTTCCGCTGGTTTATGTGACTTCGGCTCTCCCTCTTCCTGCTGCTGTGCTTTGAGTCTACCTAACCTGTGGATCTGGTGCGGGCATGTGCAGGTGGCCGCGGCGACATGGCGGTGACCTGAGTTCGGAGAGACCTCGTCGTCGTGGGAAGAAGGTGAGATTCGCGGCTGCGATTTGTCTGATCTCCTTTGTTTTGTGGTGATTGATGGCGCCGTCTTCTTTTTCTTGTGGTTCCAGTGAAGTTCATAACATCGGTTGTTCCAGTGAAGTTCATAACATCGGTTGGCGATATTTCACGTGAGTTATTCCTTCCTTGTCCCTTTCCTTTGTATTTTTGCTTTGCTTTGGTTGCCTGCTGCGTCTTTGCTAGCATGGTGTGTAGTTGGTTCTGGCAGCCTCCGTGGCCCCTAACTGCGCTGGATCTGGGGAGTGGGAGACGGCGGGGAGGGGAGGAAGGCAAAGGGCATGGGAGGCCCAAATCCCGCATTAGAGCCTGCGCCGACGTCGGCGCAACCACCCTCAGGCTGGGGCTGCGGCGGCGGAGAGCCGAAGAGCAGGAGAGAGAGGGTGGCGGCGGAGAGGTGACGTCGGGGAAGAGGAGTGAAGTTAGGGTTCGTGAGGTGCTCAGGGAATGTGGGGTTGGTGTTGACCTGTTGGGGTGGTGGGAGGGTGTGTTCGCAAAATGCGCGCGGGGAGCACTCGTGGGTTGTCGTTGGGGCGACGTGGCGAGCAGCCGAAGGGCCACCGATGCCTGAATTGCTATGGAGGCGTGGTTGCTTGCCTTTGAACAGATCTACAGATCTGTCTGTCCAGAGTCATAGAGCATTATGTTGTGCAATGGTTTATTTTGCTCTGTTATTTGCCCTTGGATAAGGCTAGCTGTTAGGTGTCTAAAGTTTTGTGACCATGTTGGCTGCATCCAAGATTTGTAGGTGCACTGATGTGGTTTTGTGTTTTCCTTGGCAAGGTTGAAGGTGTTCTTGGCCTGATCTGGTCTGGGTTGAGGACCTGCTGTCCCTTGAGCTGCCTTCCTCGCATTGGAGAGGTACGAAACCTATCATAAACTTGTGTGATGTCCTGGTTTTATCTCATAAGCTCGTGTGTTTTGATTTTGTCTCATAAATGTGGTTCCTGTCTCTTGGTGTGTTGTGCGTGCCTCTTGTCAGGAGCAGTGTGTATGTTCGAGAACCTTGCTTTGCTTTGGTTGCCTGCTGCGTCTTTGCTAGCATGATGTGTAGTTGGTTCTGGTAGCGTTTGCTATGACAGGATATGTAGTGCTTTGTTGCTTGCCTTTGAATATCAGATCTACAGATCTGTCTGTCCAGAGTCATAGAGCATTATGTTGTGCAATGGTTTATTTTGCTCTGTTACTTGCCCTTGAATAAGGCTAGCTGTTCGGTGTCTAAAGTTTTGTGACCATCTTCGCTGCATCCAAGATTTGTAGGTGCACTGATGTGGTTTTGTGTTTTCCTTGGCAAGGTTGAAGGTGTTCTTGGCCTGATCTGGTCTGGGTTGAGGACCTGCTGTTCCTTGAGCTGCCTTCCTCGCATTGGAGAGGTACGAAACCTATCATAAACTTGTGTGATGTCCTGGTTTTATCTCATAAGCTCGTGTGTTTTGATTTTGTCTCATAAACTTGTATGCTGTTTCTGTTTTTTTCTCATAGACTTGTGTGATTTTTGTCTTGCTGGTGTGCTTGTCCTGATCTGATCCATTATCCCCTGCCTTTACGGCCTTGGTGGGGAAATATTTTAAGTGAGAAGAGCTAAAAGAGTGGTGTATCTATAGAGTGGCTGTAGTGTAACGAACCGCCTATATATATTCTTCCCTTGATCTCTGTGCTCATTTCTTTTCTTGCTGTCTTAGGCTCTCTTGTATGTATTTCTTCTCTCCTATCTACGGACCTGCGTGGTTCAGGTCCTTTCTCATCTGTTTTTCTTCTTGTCTACGGGTCGTCTTTGGGGCGTAAAAGGGGTATCCCCTGCCTTAACAGGCTTGGTAGGGAAATAAAAGGATATCCTCTGGTTTCTTCCTTCTATGCTGCTCTCTTTTCCTGTGCTGTTTCTTTTCTGATTATAAATGCTTTTGTTTAACTTTCTATGAATGCTTTTTCTTTACTATGTGAGACTGTTTGTTAACTGCTTACCCCTCTGCATGCTTTGATGTGCTGGTTTTATCTGTTCATGGTATGTTTGCTACTTATCTGTTCATGGTATGTTTGCTACTTATCTATTCATGGTATATTTGCTACTTATCTATTTCCTGGTATGCTTTCTACTTATCTGTCCATCTGAGATTACATTCACTGTCTTTATGCAATAAAATGAAAAAGCTGAGGCCAATACCATCTTCTTTTAGCCCATGATGATACATTTTTGTTTGCCAATTAATTAATGAACTTGAACTTGTGAGGGACTGGAGCTCTGTTATTCATGTCTGTCATCAAACCATGGGACACGTCGATTCCCAGGCAACCTGCCATGACTGGGATCGACGTGTCCCATGGTTCCATGCCTGCCATGAGAACCTCTTTGCTGCTGCTTTCTATCCTTAAGCTCCAAGTTCAAGTTCATATGAAATGCAAACTTATCTGAGGCTGATGTTCTGTGTTCTTCCTTTCCTCCTCTCTTGCCTATGATGATGATCAGATGTATATAACCTCTCATGGCACTCATCAAACCATGGGAGACATCCATGCCCATGTTTTTCGAATATTGGGCTGGATGTGTCCCATGGTTCCATGGTTGCCATGAATCATTTGTTACTGCTTTTAGTATCGAATCATCTGAGGCCAATTTGTTCTTGCCATGGTTGCCTATGATGATTCTATTTGTTTGCCAGTTAATTGATGAACTTCGACTTGTGAGGGACTGGAGCTATGAAACTTCGCTTGTCCTTTTTCTCATGTCTGTCATCAAACCGTGGGACACGTCGATTCCCAGGCAATCTGTCATGACTGGGATCGACGTGTCCCACGGTTCCATGCCTGCCATGACAGCCTCTTTGCTGCTGCTTTCTATCCTTAAGCTCCAAGTTCAAGTTCATATGAAATGCAAACTTGTCTGAGGCTGGTGTTCTATGTTCTTCCTTTCCTCCTCTCTTGCCTATGATGATGATCAGATGTATATGACCTCTCGTGGCAATCATCAAACCGTGAGACACATCCATGCCCATGTTCTACATACACTGGGCTGGATTTGTCTCACGGTTCCATGGTTGCCATGAACCATTTGTTACTGCTTTTAATATCAAAACATCTGAGGCCAATTTGTTGGTTTTATCTCATAAGCTCGTGTGTTTTGATTTTGTCTCATAAACTTGTATGATGTTCTGATTTTTTCTCATAAACTTGTGTGATTTTTGTCTTCTTTGGTGTGCTTGTCCGATCTTATCCATTGTCCCCTCGCCTTTACGGCCTTGGTGGGGAAATATTTTAAGTAAGAAGAGCTAAAAGAGTGGCCTATAGAGTGGGCGTAGTGTAAGGAACCGCCTATATATATTCTTCCCTTATTCTCTATGCTCATTTCTTTTCTTGCTTTGTCTTAGTTTCTCTTGTATGTATTTCTTCTCTCCTATCTACGGACTGCGTGGTTCGGGTCCTTTCTAATCTGTTTTCTTGCTTGTCTGCGGGTCGTCTTTGGGGCGTAAAAGGGGTATCCCCCTGCCTTAACGAGCTTGGTAGGGAAATAAAACGATATCCTCCGGTTTCTTCCTTCCGTTGCTCTCTTTTCTGTCTTGTTTCTTTCCGATTATAAATGCTTTTGTTTTCCTTTCTATGAATGCTTTTTCTTTACTATGTGAGACTTGTTTGTTAACTCGCTTACTCCTCTGCGTGCTTTGATGTGCTGGTTTTATCTGTTCATGGTATGTTTGCTACTTATCTGTTCATGATATGTCCGCTACTTATCTATTCCTGGTATGCTTTCTACTTATCTGTCCATCTGAGATTACATTCACTGTCTTTATGCAACAAAATGAAAAAGCTGAGGCCAATACCATCTTCTTTTAGCCCATGATGATACATTTTGTTTGCCAATTAATTAATGAACTTGAACTTGTGAGGGACTGGAGCTCTGTTATTCATGTCTGTCATCAAACCATGGGACACATCGATTCCCAGGCAACCTGTCATGACTGGGATCGACGTGTCCCATGGTTCCATGCCTGCCATGAGAACCTCTTTGCTGTTGCTTTCTATCCTTAAGCTCCAAGTTCAGGTTCATATGAAATGCAAACTTATACGAGGCCGATGTTCGTGTTCTTCCTTTCCTCCTCTCTTGCCTATGATGATGATCAGATGTATATAACCTCTCATGGCAATCATCAAACCGTGAGAGACATCCATGCCCATGTTCTTCATATACTGGGCTGGATTTGTCTCACGGTTCCATGGTTGCCATGAACCATTTGTTACTGCTTTTAATATCAAATCACTTGAGGCCAATTTGTTCTTGCCATGGTTGCCTATGATGATTCAATTTGATCATGCTGTCCTTGAATATCAGATCTACAGATCTGTCTGTCCAGAGTCATAGAGCATTATGTTGTGCAATGGTTTATTTTGCTCTGTTACTTGCCCTTGAATAAGGCTAGCTGTTCGGTGTCTAGAGTTTTGTGAGCACCTTGACTGCATCCAAGATTTGTAGGTGCACTGATGTGGTTTTGTGTTTTCCTTGGCAAGGTTGAAGGTGTTCTTGGCCTGATCTGGTCTGGGTTGAGGACCTGCTGTCCCTTGAGCTGCCTTCCTCGCATTGGAGAGGTAGGCAACCTATCATAAAGTTGTGTGATGTCCTGGTTTTATCTCATAAGCTCGTGTGTTTTGATTTTGTCTCATAAACTTGTATGCTGTTCTGATTTTTTCTCATAGTCTTGTGTGATTTTTATCTTCCTGGTGTGCTTGTCCTGATGTGATCCATTATCCCCTGCCTTTACGGCCTTGGTGGGGAAATATTTTAAGTGAGAAGAGCTAAAAGAGTGGCGTAGCTATAGAGTGACCATAGTGTAAGGAACCGCCTATATATATTCTTCCCTTATTCCCTATGCTCATTTCTTTTCTTGCTGTCTTAGGTTCTCTTGTATGTATTTCTTCTCTCCTATCTACGGACCTGCGTGGTTCAGGTCCTTTCTCATCTGTTTTCTTCTTGTCTCTCGGGGTGTCTTTGGGGCGTAAAAGGGGTATCCCCCGCCTTAACGAGCTTGGTAGGGAAATAAAAGGATATCCTCTGGCTTTGTCTAGGCTTCTTTGCTGTTTTATGTTTGCATAGGGTAGTTCTAGGTTCACCATGTTTTAGCTTACGATCCTGTGTTGTTGCGTGGTTTATTAGCAATGCCTGGTCCTTCGTGTGAGAGGGTTGCACGCTGCCGTGAGAAGAGTCAGAGGAGAAGGGTTGCAGTTGCACAAGGTTTTCTTAGACGACCGCTTTTTCCTACCATAGGTGCATCCTCTGGCCTGCTTGGCCAGCCATTCCAGCTCGCTCAGGAAACAACGACAAGTGAGTAGGCTACTGAGGTTTCGGCCATTCCATGCGGTCTAGATAGTTAGCTTATGCGTGACCTAAACTGGACAGGAAAAAGAGGCTTGATGGATTTTCCTATAGAGGTGGCAAGGGCTAATCGACGTCGTCGTCTTTGTAAGATGCGCTGCAAGAGGGCCTCCGCTGCAGGCTTATCTATGCCTGCAGTGCCTCCTCTTAGTAGACCATCCATAGAGGAGCTGAAAGGTTCGTAGGTATTTCTTTTCGGTAGGGTATTATTTTTCCACTGCTGCTGTGTTTTCTCTGATTCCCCTGTATGCATCTGTAGATTCTTACGAAGAACGGTCTTACTATGGTGGGCCTACGCATGAGTGTCCATACTGTGGTGCAGTTTTTTGGTTTCAGGAAAGAGTAGAGACCATTTCTAATGTGTCAAAAAGAAAAATCGTGTACAACTCATGTTGTAGAGGGGCCAAGATCAATCTGAAACCTTATGCGAAACCACCCTGCGCCTCTTGCCGAACCGTTGAGATTCGATGGCGATTCGCGGTCTAGGAAGTTTCTTAGGCGGATACGATCCTACAACTCTTTGTTTGCGTTCACCTCTTTAGGTGCCTCTCGTTGACAAGACGATAAATAATGGAACCGCACCTTATGTTTTCAAAATAAATGGGGTTGTTCACCATCGTATTGGCTCCCTGCCGCCCAAAAATGGCTCACGACCGAAGTTTGCGCGGCTTTACATATACGATACCGAGCACGAATCAAGCAACCGTCTAGGCCTTTTTCGGCTGATGACCTTGCTTCGACGGTCCGGACCACGATATTGTGCAGTCCCTCTTAGACATGCTAAATGAGCATAATAACCTTGTCAAAGCATTTGCACTTGCTAGGGAACGTTTAGAGCAGGCTGGCGATCAGAGAGTGACGCTGCGATTGCTAGGCTGCAACTCGCGTCATGATGTCCAGTACAACCTACCTACAAGTGGTGAAATTGCGGCGATAATAGTGGGAGACTACTCAGCTGAGGAATACACTTATGATGTCCTTGTGCATGATAGAGACCATGGCCTTAAGCGAGTTTCCTGCTTGCATCCATCCTACTTACCCCTGCAGTATCCTCTGCTGTTTCCCTACGGAGAGCATGGTTTCCATCTTGGCATGAAGTATTCAGATGCCGATGAGGCTGGTACGACACGTAGATACATTACTATGCTTGAATTTGGTAGGTTTCACATGCACTACAGACTAAATGAAGCGAATCCATTCACATGTTATGGCAGATTGAGTGACCAGTTAGTTGTTGACTTCTATTCTACAGTTGAGGGCTCTAGGCTTAAGTGGTTAGCTGACCACCAAAAAGATCTACGATCCGAGTCTGTACAAGGAATAACTGATGCGATTGGTAAAGGTATTACGAGTGCGAGTTCTGTTGGTGAAATAGTTATCATGCCTGCCTCTTTCACCGGTGGAAGGCGGTATCTGGTAATGTATTACCAAGATGCCATGGCCATATGTAGGGTATACGGCCCTCCTGACCTTTTTGTGACGTTCACGTGCAACTCTAAGTGGAGAGAAATAGCCGACGCGTTGAGATTTGAACCTGGCCAGCAGCCGAGCGACCGTTCTGATCTGATTGTGCGAGTCTTTCATATGAAAGTCGACGAATTTATAGATGACATTAAGGAGGGGAGGACGTTTGGTGCAATCCGAGCAGGTGAGCCTTGCTACGGCCGCCCGTTAGTCTTCCTCTTCGGCCTTTGTTGTAAGCTCGCATAATGTGCGCCATTGTTCGTGCGTTTTGTACACCGTAGAATTCCGAAACGTGGCCCGCCCCATATCCACCGCCTTGTTTGGTTGGGCGATTCAAGCCCCACGAATTCAATGCTTCGACCATTGATACTTTCATCTCCGCGAGAGATACCGGATAGAGACACCGACCCGCTAGGCTATGCTTTGGCTGAGGAGTTCATGATACACGGTCCATGTGGTGATGCCAACAAAAACTGTCCTTGCATGAAAAATGATAAATGTTCGAAAAACTTCCCAAAGACATTTCAGGATGAAACGATTGTCGATGAATTTGGTTTTACTATATACAAACGTAGAAATGATGGCAGACATGTCTTGAAAAATGGTGTTAAGCTGGATAACAGAAATGTAGTGCCTTTCAACATGAGTCTTTTGAAGAAATACAATGCACACATCAATGTAGAGTGGTGTAATAAATCAAACATGATTAAGTACCTATTTAAATATGTCACGAAAGGAAGTGATAGGGCGAGAATATACTTCGAGGTCACTGCTAGGACGACGAATGCATCCCCCGGACCTCGGTTGCCTCCTCGGAACGAGATCCAGGAGTACATGGATGCTAGGTTTTTAAGCGCGTGCGAGGCATTGTGGCGTGCCTTTGAGTTTGATATCCACTATAGAATGCCTCCAGTAGAGCGACTCTGGGTTCATCTTCCAGGGATGAATCATGTGCGATATGAACCGGACGCTGATCTAAGAGCGTTAGCTGAGAGCCCAGAAGCAAAAAGTACCATGCTGACTGAATGGTTTGAAGCGAATGCAAAATACGAGGATGCTAGGAACCTAACATACTGTGATTTTCCAAAGGAGTGGACCTGGGTTGCAACTGATCGCTATTGGCGGAAGAGAGTGCGTTGTGCTAAAATAGGTCGTATGTACTATGTGCACCCTACTGCTGGTGAACTTTATTACCTACGCATGCTGTTGATGATTGTTAAGGGCGCAAAAAACTATGCTGATGTAAGAACCTTCAACAACGTGGTGTACAGAACGTTCCGAGGTGCCTGTGAGGCGAGAGGTTTGCTTGAAAGCGATAATGAATGGATTCTCTTGTTTGATGAGGCTATAGTGAGTGCATCGGCACATCAACTTAGGCATTTGTTTGTGACTGTAGTGCTCTTCTGCTCTGTCGGTAATGTGCGTGCCTTGTTTGACAAATACTGGCTTTATTTCACCGATGATATACACGGACGGCTAAAAAACGCACTTGGCAATCCGAATTATATTGTACCTCATGAACAGCTGATGAACCTTCTTATAAACAAATTAACAGACCTCTTTGCTAATAGTGGTGGCAACATAAATACGTACGACCTGCCAAGGCTGACAGTGCAGGTCTGTGGGGTGGCTGAAAATAGACTCATTAATGATGAACTTGATCCAGAGCCCTTAATGCTGTCCATGTACGCTTCGTCTTTGATTTCCCAACTAAACGCTGACCAAAAAAACGTGTTTGACAGAATAACTGAGCGCGTTCTAGGTGGTTCTGCTGGTTTTTTCTTTGTGTGTGGTCATGGGGGCACGGGCAAGACTTTTTTATGGAATGCTATAATTGCTAGGTTACGATCCGAAAAGAAGATAGTGCTTGCAGTCGCATCATCTGGTGTGGCATCCCTGTTGTTGCCTAGGGGGCGTACTGCGCACTCTAGGTTCAAAATTCCTTTCGATATAAATGATGCTGCTACCTGTAAGGTTAAACGTGGTACCATGCTCGCTGAATTAATTCAGGTTGCATCCCTTATTATATGGGACGAAGCTCCGATGACCAATAGACGTTGTTTTGAGGCGCTGGACAGAACGATGAGAGACATTCTTTCTGAACATAAACCTAGCAACGCAAGGCTTCCGTTTGGGGGCAAACCTGTTGTTCTTGGCGGTGATTTTAGGCAGATACTACCAGTAGTGCGCAAAGGATCACGTTCCTGTATAGTTGGCGCATCAATTACAAACTCTAGGCTGTGGCAGCATGTGGTGCTTCTCAAACTGCACATTAACATGCGTCTCCAGAACCCTGCACTGGTAGGAAATCAGCGTGATGAGCTTGATATATTCAGCAAATGGGTCCTAGCTGTTGGCGATGGCACCCTCCCTGTTGAAAAAATGGGGGATGAAAATGAGGCATCATGGGTCACCATCCCTGATGACCTGCTGATTCATACCGAGGGCGACAAAATCAGTGCTGTTGTGTCTGAGGTGTACCCAGATTTGTTAGCGAAATATCAAGATCCAGCGTACCTAGCATCACGAGCCATTGTCTGCCCGAACAATTCAACAGTTGATGAGATAAACAAGTACATAGTTTCCCTGCTTCCTGGTGATAGTGTGCAATACATAAGCTGCGACACGATATCCAAAACGTCTGAACCCATACCTGATTTTGATATACTTTACCCTCCTGAGTTCCTTAACTCTATAGAAGCAAGCAATTTCCCTTGCCATAAACTTGTGCTTAAGAAAGGTGCTGTGGTGATGCTTTTAAGAAACTTGAACCAAAATATAGGCCTCGTAATGGAACGCGATTGCTTGTCCGTGAACACAGGCGGCGTGTCTTTGCAGGGTGCATAATCCCGACGGGAACCAATGTCGGTGAGGCTGTCTATATACCTAGGGACTCGCCCTTACAACAACAGATGTAAAATGGCCCTTTACGTTGCAGAGGAGACAATTTCCAGTGCGTGTATGTTATGCAATGACGATCAATAAAAGTCAGGGTCAGACCCTATCTAGGGTAGGCCTTTACCTGAACAGACCTGTGTTTACTCATGGACAGCTTTACGTCGCTGTTTCAAGAGCTACATCTAGGAGTGGTCTAAGAATTCTGATTGAGAACGATGATGGTTCGTGTGGATCAAAGACGCGAAATGTAGTGTACCAGGAGGTTCTTGCCGCCGCGAATGCGGCGTCTACATGATGCTCCTGCTGCACCACCATCTTTTGTTGTAAATATTTTTGTGATTGCAAGTGCTTTTTACATGATGTCCTGCTGTGTGCTTTTATTTCTTACTCACTGTTAGTTAACTGATTTCGAGTAAGTTTCCGTGTGTGCATTTTGGTTCAAGGTGATCAGCTGTTAGTCTACAAAATTTCATTTGTATCTGGATGTGGATCTCCTGTTATTTCTGTTTGTGTGCTGATGGCCTTAACTGTCTGCAGATGGGGGACCAGTTGCTTCCACACCTTATGGAAGGAGACATCAACGAGCGCATATGCGTTCGTGTCGCCAGGTTCTGGGAGCTGTACAGTCCTCAAGATGAGTCAAGGCTGCTGCATACGGACATGGTCCTTATTGATGAGGAGGTACACATCATCCCTTAGCATGTTACTCTAGCAAATTGTTCCCGGGCGGCCCGGTTTGCGCCTACATATATATATTTGGTTGTGTTTGTTTTTTTCCTTTTGCGGGGCAATACCATGCATGCTCGGGTTTATCCTGCTCACGGTGAGATGTTCAACCGGATGGTGCGGGGAAGGCGGGGGTCTACAACATTTCCTACTTCCGAGTCAAGAAGTCCGGTGCCTACGAGCCGATTCCGAACAATCTCATGGCTACCTTTTCCAAGTGGACCAGTGTAGAAGAGGTGACTGAAGTTCCTCCTGCATTCCCAAAGTATGCATACACACTTGCTTCCATGGAGGAGATACAATCACGTGTGGATAGCGTAGCTTTGTTCACAGGTACAGCGTCCCTGTTTTTTTATCTATGCTGTTGATTTTGTTTGTTCAGATAGTTTATAGTGTTGTGTTTCAAAATAGATGTCATCGGAGTGATCACCTCTATCTCCAAAGTTGATACCATACAAACAAGGATGAGGCAGGGTGATACTCTAAGGAGGACGGTCATGATACGTGAGACAAGGTATTGATGGTTCGGTTCATATGCTTCTGTATGTGTGTGCTTGTGTATGATGTTCTTGCTTTTGCTCCTGCTCCAGTGGTACACTGCTGAAGGTAGTGCTCTGGGGAGAGCGGGCCACTTCCTTCCCCGCTGAAGAGACACACAGTAATGGTCAGTCCTCGCCGCAGATTGTCATCTTTGTTGGTACGCTTGTCAAGAGTTTTGGTAGCCTCTCTCTTACTGGTGGATCCCCGTGCAAATGGTACATAAACCCTGAAGTCCATGAGGTGAAGAGGCTCATGACTAGGTATGATCTGTTCTGTTACATATGTTTTGTGCTTGCTCTGTGCCTTTTTGGTCGTGACAGTGTCTTTTTGAGGGTTAACTTCTACTTCGTTTCTTTGGACAGTGCAAAGGCTGTGCATCAGCCGATTAGCTGGGCTGAGGATGCGGTTCTATCTCGGACAAAGCTCGCTGTCGAAGAAAAGAAGATTTCGAAATCAAGAACCTTAACCCTTTTCGGTGCAAGGTGCTATAGATAACATTCAAATTTGGTGATGCCCTTTTCTGCGGCCTAACCATATCCTAACCGCTCGTCTACTTGGTATTCTGCGAAAGATGAGTTTACGGTTACGGTGACTATAAAGAAGATTGAGAGCTCGTGGTGGTACAATGCATGCAAGAAATGCATCAAGACGGCTAAACGTCATGGTGATTCTTACAAGTGCACCAATCCGGGCCGTGCTACTTGTTGGGATGCCCGCTCGGAGGTTAGATATCGGCCCTCTTTTCTCGTTAATGAGACCTCTTCCCACATAATATGTTTGCTTATTCTGTTCACATTAGGCAATTTTGTATCTCATCTACACCGGGAAAATATTTTCTAATGAACTAGGAGCTGCTCGTGCTTACGGAAACCAACCGAAAGTTGCATAGTTTGTTCCTAGCTTCCTACTCTGAATTTCTTAGCTGCTAGCCTCATACTCATATAGTGCATAGTGTTGCTAGCTCTTTTCTTCTACTGTTGCTCAACAAAGAGCACTTCTGGACCGTTTATAATTTACTACGATATGCTACCTAATAGCCTTGCTTTATTGTTGTGTGCATGAGCTTTATTATTGTGTGCATGAGCTCATTTCCTATATCTTTGTGTGGTGTGCTGGTCCCTTGTCCTTGACTGATCCTTCCCTTTGTACAGGTACAAGCTTTCGATCCTCGCTGGAGACGAGACTGGTGACACGAACTTCATTCTTTTTGGAAGAATTGCTCAGCGACTGACCAAGAAACCAGCTGACAGCCTCATTGCTGATAACCCGATTGGGTTCATCCCTGATGAAATTACGAAGCTCCTTGAGAAGACCTACATATGGAATGTCAGCTTCACTGACAGCACAATTGAGTCAGGAAACATCACCTTCCAGGTTAATGCGGTGGTGGCGAGAGATAAACGATGGGAGTCTTTGTTATACCAACGACACCCGGCGGGGTCCCAAACATCATCTCCGATACTCTCAAGAGGTGCGGCCCGAGTGTGCGGGACACTCCTCGGAGCAACAACCCCCCGCCTCGTCGCAGCCGCGCCACCGCTTCGATGCTAGCTTTGCCTCGGGTGCTACACCAAGCAAGATGGGAATGCTTGCAGCTGAACTGATAGACACACCGCAGGGAGGGAAGGACCCTGCTGGTGATGAGGTAAGCCTGTCCCTGTTGTGGTGCTTCCAGTAGTTCGACATCCAAACTTGATTCATTTAGGATGACTATAATCTTGGTCTTGTGTTCTATCACAGGCTGATACCTTGACATTTGCTGCTGTCTTGCCTGATAAATCATCGACGCAAAAGCAGGTGGCTCCTACCAAAAAAAGGTTAGTTCTGCCAAATTCTTGTGTTGATCCTACTGCTTTACCGCTGTACACTGACCACACGCATCCACCTACAGAAACCGCCCATCCCCTAACAAAAAAGTTGTTAAGGGGCTCTTTACTGGGGAACGGACCGGAGATCACACTGCTCGAAGATGATGTTGCTTTGTGTCGTTGCCGTCGCTAAGACCAGGTAATACTCTACTGGCGACTGCCCTTTGCCTCACATGCTTCCCAATGCATTTGGGCGCCTGTAACAACTGATCCTGCGTTTTGATGATTCCTGGGCTCGAATCCATTGGATGATCCGTTATTGCAGTATTCAGATGTTGCCTAGGAATTTATGCTTACTGCTGCTGGTGACCTCCACATTATGCTAGCATTGTGCAGATTGGTTTTGTGTCTGGTCTTGCGTACCGTAGGCGATACCCTTCGTCTATTGCATCCGCAAATATTTCCGGGGGCTCGCCCATCAACCAACGAAGGATTGGTAAGGGGTTGTCTGCTGGAGAAGAAGCTGGAGAGTATGTTGCTGGTACCGGTGGAAGTGCGGGTCTTTGCGCTTGAAGGCGGAGTTGGTTATGATGATGTTAATTCGTATTGAGCAGAGTTTTACTAATATGGCTAATGGTTAGTAGTCTATACTGGTAGGATTGTATCCAATATTTGTTGGCTGGTTTATTAATATGTTAGTCTATACTGGTAGGATCGTATTGAGCGGAGTTTTATTAATATGTTACTAGAACCAAGGAATTATCGTTTCCAGTAGTCCTATTGCAGTTGGTTTCCTATGTAGTTCTACTGCACTTAATTTTTACTTTCCCAGCTTGCAGTGGCACAACTTCCATTCAGAGAAACAGTAGTTTCCTTCTCTTAGTAGTTAATTCCTACATGATATATAGATGGGTTTAAATCTGTCTATGAGGAAAGCCATTTAGTTCTGAAATGATATGCTACTCTCGAGATGTTTGATCTGCGCTAAAATTACTGCTGAGCCTTCTCTCAAGTAGTGGTATTTAAATTGCTATGATACTTGGAAAATATAAGTTTGAAAGTGCATATACGAATGCTGAATGAGGTTTGTCACTATGTGAGCAGTTGTTTGTTCTGGAACTTATCGTTATTTCTTTTTTGCAGCCCTAGCACTGATGCATGAGCAGGGAGCTCATGTCCATTTTGCTGCTCCGTGTTGAACCGGCATGTCCAGTACCGTTCGGGTTCGTCGACATGTCGTCTTCATCTACTTCCACTTTCAACACGTCGAGTTTTGTGTTAGTATCAAAAGCTACCAACTGTGATGCTCGCGAGAACTTGTCTTTGTGGTGATCGGATGTGCTGTAATAGCGCTTATGTTTATGCCGGACAGACACCTAAGTCTTTGTTGATGCAGCGCTTGGTAGCTAGGGATACTATTCTTACAGTTTAGGATTGGTGATTGGGTGTGTAAACCGTAATCTCCACTTGCCGGACAAACACCTCATAGCTGCTCAGGATGTGATCTGATGTGGTCTATGAAACCATGGAATGGACATTTCCGTGCAACAATGTGCTGCTTATGTTATGTTTTTTTTCTTACCTTTTCTTCGCTGACTTAATTGTAGGGCGCGCATTGCGCGCCCGCCCGTTCTAGTGATTTTAATACAAGTAGCGACTCGAGCTCCAATTGACTAGCGATCGAGCAGAGATGGACCGGATCTCGACCAATTGACTAGTGCTGACCTGAAGACCTCACCCACTCCCAGAGCTAAAATAAACGGTGGGATGTCTTGCCACGACAGCAAAACAATCCTATCTGTTTAATTCGTTTCGTTATTCAAAAAAAAAATCTCCAAGAGACTCTTTATATTTTTTTAAATGGTGGAAATAGAGGTTTTGGTGAAAAAAATGTCTTCCAATAGCTTATCTAAATGGTCATCCAAATATAGCTATCTTCTATTCTAAATTTTCGCTAGTCAAATATAGAATACAAGAATGACTCTCTGGAGTGCGCATAAGAAATAGAAACGATATTGGAAAGTGAAAAGATATAAAATGATTTGTATGCAAATGGCTCTTTAAATAATGATTTAGATATTAAAATTTAAAAAGATTTTTGGAGATGGTCTAAGCGTTGTTAGATGGACTCGCTTATTTCAAGATCTCTCTCCCTTTTGATTGATTTATATTTTGGGAATCCTACAACAAATTATTTTGTAGCCCCCTAGTGCCTGACACCATCACAGATTCTGGGGGCGCGACGAACTGGCCGTCGGGTGGACGGACTGAGGAGCCCTGCGCCGCTGATGCTTGGAGACAGGCGAAGCAAGTGCGGGCGAGAGTTGGGGCTTGGGGAGGGTCGAACGGGACGGAGGTGACTTGGATGCGCACATCTCTACGCCGGAGCGACCACGTTGAAGGAGAGAGGTCGTGGTGCGAGCCACACAAACTAGGGCGCCGCTGCTGTGGATCTGAGGTGCGCGGCTCATGAGTTTGCGTTTGGATGTTAGTATTGAAGAACCAAATTGGAAATTGGAATTTGCTACCCCTAATACCACCGTTTGGGTGTCACGAAATTAGAAATTGGTGGCGAATATTGCCTGGCATTCAATACACTTGCGTCCACCTCCCAACCGGAGTGAGACTCGGTGTCGTATGTCATGTGATGTGTGGGCCTCACGGGCTGTGGTCCCACACATCAGTGACGGATAAGTCATGTGACGTGCGACACTGAATCCTCCTCCCAACTGGAGTGAGACTTGGTGTCGTACGTCATGTGACTTACCGGACACTGATGTGTGGGCTCCACGGTCTGTGGTCCCACGCGTTAGTGATTGCTAAGTTATGTGATGTATCACACTGAATCATCCTCCCCACCAACCGGAGTATTGCGTTGCATTCGCAATCTTCTCGCATCAGACTCCTCGCGTCCCTCTTTCTTAATCTGTTGGTGGCCATGGCTCCCTCTTTCTCCGCCCATCAGTCGGGTGCTAGTGTGCCACTCTCTGCCGTCCTCGACCCTGAGTTCGCCACCCTTCCGCCACCGAGTCGGGTGTTGTCATGTTGCTCCCTCCACCTAGCAGTCGGGCGACGCCGCGCTACTCTGCACTGCCCTCAACCTCAATTTCGTCGTCCCTCCATCGTGTCGCCCCTCCGCCGCTGAGTCAAGCGCAACCGTGCTACTCCCTCCGCCAAGGAGTTTGCTGCGCTCCTCCGCCCCCAGCTACTCGTCTCCTCCTCCCATCCGTCCACCAATGCGCCGAATTCTTCTTCCCTCTGCGGCACTGCTCTTCTTCCTGCCCATCCGCACAGAATCGAGCGTCGGTGAGTTGTGGCCTTCCTCCGCCCGACCCCATGTGAGGAAGTTGAGATCCTTGGAGCAGTGAATTTTTAATTGGATAGTTCGTGCATCCAAAAATGAATTGGTATTTACACTTGAGTTGAATTCCATCTATTGATTTCATGCATATCCAAACAATAGCTTGGCATTGAACTCATTTCAATATCTAGGCTGATTTGGTATTGCAACCAATTCAATACCAAGCTTCCAATATCGACATCTAAACGGAGCCGAAAAGAACATCGGTGAATTTGGATTAACGGTGGATGACAGAGAGGGTATAATGGCGTCAATGACGGTTTTTACATAACAAAGTGGACGAAAATGGCACATAAGGGATGGGGTTAATTTTTTCATGACACTTAAGAATTGAGCTAATTTTCCAGAGGCATAGAGAGAATTTGCTCAAAGAGATCAACCCGCCTCATGCCGAGTGGAGGACTTTAGCTACATGACACATACCCAGTTACCCACCACCTACACCAAGTCACCAAGCAGGCTCTAAGGGACATATTCAAGCTGTTCAAATACTTTTAAAAGTCCATAATTTTTCTATGACCATTCGCTTTTCATCAGATCATGTCAGATAATGGAATATCTAACACTAGGCCTCTCGATAAATCCTTCCCACAACCGGAAGGTGCACCTTTTCTTATCTCCAGCCGTTCAATCATGCATCGAGATTCGTGCTGGCACACTAATATATTGATTGTTGGCTGACCGTTCCACTCACATGTGCTGCGGTACGAATCTCGAGGCAGTCACCACCGCACGATAAAGAGAGGTGCACCTTCCAGTTTTGGAAAAACTACTTTGCTAGGCCTCTCCTTTGTTTTGCTGATTTTTCCAAGCTATAGCTGTCTCCAGTTCTTGACACCAGTACGTAGTTGCATTGCTGTGCTTCAGTGATGTTTATTGCTAGGCAGGCTGGCCATTGAAAATGCCAATCTTCTTTCCTTGGGTAGGGGGAGGAACAAGAAGAATCTTCCTGCTGTCTGAAATATTACAATCGATCTCTCTGTTTCTCTTACTTTTTTTTTGAAGTCTAGAACAAAAAGAAGTTGCAGAAGTGGCAGAAGGGCAAGTTTCTGAAACTCGACCTAGTGTGCCTGGACAAGCTGCGTGGTAAAACTTTTGCTGTCCTTTGGAGAATTGGGGTACAACGATTATTTTTCAACCGTTAACTTGCACTTGCAGCACCTTTCCATTTGTTGATATCTTCATTTGCTTCCATCAGAAGCACCTTCAAGTTTAGCCGGAAATTCTCGTTTACCAGAGCTCGTTTCCAAGTTTTTTCGCATTTGTGGCCAAAACGATAACGGAAGCGGTGACCACAAATACAGTAACGAGAATGGTAAAAAAAATACGGAAGCGGTAACGAAAACGATTTAGCCTCATCCTGATCATTTCCACAATTTACCGTATTTGGTTAGTAATTTCCGCTGGTATTCTTCCGTATACAATAGCCCAGCAGGCAACAGCCCATCTCCATCCAATTCCTCTATGCATCTGGCCCAAGCAAGCCCATGTTGCACCCCGAAACATTTTGTGTTATGTCCACCCTTAAATCCTGGCAATCAGCCTTCAGAATTCCAGTCGTCGCACACAAGCCGGTGTCGCTGCTCCATGCTACTTGGTCTTGGGTTATGTCGTGTGAACTTGCTACTTTGGTTAAAGACATGGCTTTCGTTAATGGGCATATGGTCGTTTGTCTTGTTTTGTTGTTGTTGTTGTTATGTGTTATGGTTTTTTCACTATAAATTAACGATTCTCGACCGATATGTATGGTCGTTTGTCATGTTTTTTTCGTTACGTGTTATCATTTTTTTGCACCATAAATTATTGATTCTCAACCGGTATCAACATGTTTAGATCGTATAGTTTAGTTTCTGATGTTATCGTAATATCGGTGTCGTTTACGTTTTCGATTCCGATTTCGTTTCCGCCTTATAATCTGACAATGAAAACAATTTAGGCCTCTTCGGATCGTTTTCATCCCTAGTTGCCACCCATGAGCATTTGAATGAATTTTGTCCACGGCCATTCAGCTCCCGAGCTTTTCAATGAAATATTCAGTAGTGAACGAGCTCAGTCCTAAAAAAAACTAGCTAATACCACCTCCATCCTCGAATATATGACATTTAGGATAAGGAATTTAGTTAAAGAGGATAAAGGGAGTACACAACGCACAAAGAAACGACTAGTAGACACGGAACTACTCTCTCAATAATATAACTAAGGGGTTGTTTGGCTCCCAGCCACAGCTCGCCACGCCGCACCAATGCCCGCCACATAACAGTGCTCTCTGTGTGTGGCGGCCAATTTGCCCACCACAGGTTGTGGCGCGCCACACCTTGGCGTGGCAATTGATGGTGGGCAAGCAAACAGCCCCTAAGACAGAACTGAACCACGAGAGAAACATCTACCAACAGTTAATTATGCTTCCTCACCTTGGGAAGGCTGGTCCTGGTCGTTTGGTATTGGTTCTTCCATTTCAAGGTGCCCCTGGTTAGTATGTGCTGCTCTGCCGCGGCCGCAGCCGCAACGGCGGCTCTCCCTATACAACCAGAGCGTGGCATGGATCACCATGAAGAGCACAACGAGCACGGTCAGCACGATGACACTCCCCCACTCCCTGGTGCTTCCGGCAGCGTAGGCCGCCAGGAGGCCCAGCAAGTCCAGGACGACTGCCGTGTTCGTGGCGACGAGAAGCAGATCCGGGCGGCGGCTCCGCAGGATCTGCTGCGGGAGCAGGGGGCTCTCCGGGTCCGAGCCGCGGCTCCGCAGGATCTGCTGCAGGAGCAGGACGATGACGACCACGGACGCGACGAAGGACGTGGAGTTGCTGTAGAAGAACATGAGGTAGCGGCGGCCGTCGGTGTCTTGAAGCACCGAGTTGCCGGCCTCGCGCCGGGGGGCGCCGTTGTCCTGCCACACGCCGCCCGGCGGCGCGAGGCCAGCCTGGTAGGTGACGCTCGCGGCCAGAATCCCAAGAAGCATCAGGTACTTCCGCTTAGCATACACCTCGTCGCGGTGCTTCGTCTCCTCTTGGTTTCTTGGCCCATGCTGTTCCCGGGCCTCATCTGGTTTGAACGAATCGAACAGAGGTATTATTTTCAGTATGGCGAAGGCGATCACAGCGCCGAGGAGCACGAAGATGGATGTCCGCAAGCTCCGGGCGCTGCCGGCGGCGTAGGCACCCATGAGGCCGAACAGGCCTGCCAGCTGGCACGCGTACAGCGGGTAGCACCGGATGGCGAGCCGGTGAAGGTTGGGGTTGACGAGGAGGAGGATCAGCGCCATGGACGCCATGAAGCTCGCCGTGTTGCAGTAGAAGAATGCCTTGAAACGCTGCGGGTAGCTGTCGAGGAGGACGGCGTCGCCGGCGTGGCGCCCGAGCCACCGGTCATCTTTGGTGACCCAGATGCCACCCGGCGGGGTCAACCCGACTTGGTAGGTGATGGTGGCCACCAAGATGGCCAGCAGCAGAAGACGCTTGTGCACCTTCTCCGGCAAGCTGCCTCTGGCTTCCGACGAGCACATTGTGAAGAAGAGGACCTGTACCACCACGTACAGCAGGACGGCAGCTCCCAGGGACACGACGATGACAGAGGTCGTGACGTCCCGGCTGCTTCCGGCGGCGTACGCGCCGATGAGGGCGAACATGTCCAGCACCATCACCGCCAGCAAGGTTTGGCTCCTGACCAGCCTCACGCTCTGGACCATGACGATGGCGACCACGGACGCGACGAAGGCGGTCGTGTTGCAGTAGAAGAAGGCCTTGTATCGCGCCGGCTGCTCCGTCAGGAGTATGGCGTCACCGGCGGTGGGGCCATCCGGCCAGAAACCACCGGGCGGCTCCAGCCCGGCCTGGTATGTGATAGTCGCCGCGAGATTGGCGAGCAGCAGAACAAGGGACTTCACCTTCTTCGCTGCTTGATCGATTGTCTCTGTTGTGTGCGCCCCGGCAATGGCGATACTGACGGTGCCGTTGCCTTCTCCATTGGACGATTCCCCTTGTTCAGATGGGCCGTCATTGACACTAGAACATTTGCCAGATTTACACAAGTGATTATTACTATACCTGCGGTTCAAATTCATAACATGTGATCAAAGTATTTTGAAACAGACAGAGTATGTATACCTGTCGTTGGCTGGGAAACATTTGAATGCCATCAACACCATGGCCATTACGAGGCAGATGAAGGCGAGGACCGCACCAAACAGGCTGACGACATAGACACTGCAGTCGGCGTCGCGGCAGCTCCCGGCGGTGTACGCCGCCACCAGCCCGAGCAGCGCGCCGAGGACGAACACGTAGAGGGCGATGGAGCGCGCGGCGGTCCTGGCGCTGGGCTTGTTCTCCAGGAGCAGCACGACGATGAAGAGCGACGCGACGAACGCCGTGGTGTTGCAGTAGAAGAACATCCTGTAATGGCCCTTGTGGTGCGCCTCAACGAGCGGGTCGCCGGGCCGGTAACCGCCGCCGCTGTGCTCCCCCGCCGCCGACGAGTCCCAGAAGCCGCCCGGCGGGTTCAGCCCGGCGACGTAGGTGACGGCCACCGTGAAGGTAGCGAGCAGGAGCACAACCTTGCGCCGCTCCTTGGCGTCCTCCTCCTCGTGCTGGTGGTGCTGGTGGTGCTGGTGCTCCCCCTCCACCCGCTGGTGCGCTGCCTGCAGGATGTGGACGCCGACGTAGGCGGAGAGGGCGAGCACGAGCGAGGAGGCGTACACAGTGGCGGGCCTCTGCTGGCAGCTCCCGGCGAGGTAGGCCCCCATGAGGCCGAGCAGGTCGAGCACCATGACCACCCGAAGCACGGCGAGCTGGACCCTCGTCGGGTTCTCGAGGAGGAGGAGGAAGATGACTACGAGCGACGCCACGAGCGCGGTGGAGTTGAAGGTGTAGAAAGCGAGGTACCTAGGCCGGTGGATGGACCGGAGGATGGGCGCGCCGGCCCTGACACCGCCGCCGCTCGCTCCGTCCTCCTTCCAGACCCCGCCTGGCGGCTCCAGGCCGGCCACGTAGGTGACGCTGAGGACGAGAGTGGCCAGCAGCAAGAGCTGCTTCCGGAGCTTGAACTCCGACGAGTCCCCGGGCCGCTCCACCGGGGCGGTGCTGGGTGCCGACATCTAGATCTCGAGTGTGGAGGACTGGTGGACAGCACGGAAGGGCAGGGGGGGCGCCGGCGTGGGTCCTCACTCAGTACTCAGGTAATGCTGCAGGTCGAGAGGAGAAGAGAGAACTATCCGGCCGTGCTAGCTTCAAGGACCAGGACCTCTCCTGTCACGAAAATAGATTTAAGTACTGATCAAGCGAGCATATTTTAGGAAAAAGGTCTCCAATTGACTAGAGTTGACCTCATTGGTGCCACTGCTCACGGGCCCGGCCTGTGACTGAAAAAGCAACTAGCACGAGAGGTGAGGCATTGATAATTAGCGGGCGCGCGCTCAGAACGAAAGATTTCCGACCACTAAATGACAACACTCGGTGACCGAGACTACAGCTAGGGGGCCCAGCAAGTATTTGCGTGCGCGTGCGCTTTGCCTTCCATTGTCTCATAAAAAACCAACTACTACTAGACAGCTTCCGTGCTTATTTTCTAATTTCATAATTAAAATATGCTTCGAAAGTTTATACGTGCACATATTTTGTATATTTATTTTTTACTTTTTAAAAATAGTATACCTTATACTTATAAATTTGATGTATAATTTTTTTCTTGTTTTCTTCAAAAAAGTAATTTTTTGCTGACAGATTCATTACGTAATATTTTCTCTAATGATAATTTATGCACATATTTTTTCACTGAAAATAATTTATGTATGTGCATAACTTCCCCCCTTACAACAAGTTAGGAGCAAAACATTTTTTTACAACAAGTTATATGCATAACTTTTTTCCCCTAACGACAAGTTTGTGTATAACTTTTTCTCTAACAACTAGTTATTGACATAACTTTTTCCTAACGATGGTTTATGCACATAATTTTTTTTCCTAAAAACAATTTATCTTCATAACTTTTTTATACGACAAGTTATATGCATGTCTTATACATTTATATAGTATTTATTTGGTGTAGAAAAGAATTGAAAAAGACAAAAAAGGGGGAAAGTTCCGTGCAAAAAGGGGACAAACTAGACCCTGTGCGCGCCACAGCGGGAGGGCCGAATCACTCGCAGTCTCGCACCATGGGAAAAGGCAAATGGAGGGATCAAAACAGTAGCCCACCCATGAGACTGACTGCACTCGGGAAACTGGATAGTACCCGCTATCCCTTTAGCGTCTCATTTTTCAGAAAAAGGCGACGTAAAAGTCCCTTCTGCCCCCGTTTCCTCTGGATCAAGAGGAAATAGCTGCTCACGTGAAAAGGCCGAGGTGGCGTGGGGCCCGCACACCCACGGACTGCACGCGCCATCCCAACCGCCGCCGAACCAGGTGCAAAGAGAGGTGGTGGGTGGGGGGGGGGAGGGGCTCCATCTGGTCGGAGAAGGACCCACTGCCACCTCATCAGAGGAGGACCACCGTGCCGCTAAGGCCCGCCCGCCTCGAGGAGGGCGGAAGGGGGCGCACCTGCCTGGGAGCAGAGGCCGCTGGTAGCGGCAGTCAATCTGCGCCGGTCGTGGGGGAGAGAGAGGGTGGGGACACCGTGTCGGCTACCGTCGTGGCCCTCCTCGCCTCGCGCGAGGCCTCCACACCTGATGGACGCCGCCCTGGTCTTCCCATTGTGATGCCACAACTCGTCGGTGTAGTCCCGGTGCGCGTAGTAGGCGATGACGTCCACCCGCCCTCGACGAGGTTGACGGCGATTGGGAAGCGCTCGTAGTGGTCGTGGGAGCCACGAAGTCGTCATGGCAGCGGTCACGAAGGAGGCATCCCTGCCCTGCGATATCTCCTTCAGCAGAGGGTGGTTGGAGAAGTCGGGGCTCGATTGGGGATCGCCAACCGTTGGGAAGGAGCACATGCAAGACTCCGCCTAGCCGCTAGGAGAGAGAGGGTGTGGCTAGTCGGTCGGGGTGGGACCTCGCCGCCTTGCAGGGAGCTCCGGGCCCGCTCGTCACGCATGTGCTGTTGGGCCCATTGAGCTCGGTAAGAGGGACGCGCCTCACCTCAGCAGGGGAGGAGCAGAGGGCGGCCACGGGGGAGGAGTCCGGCCGCCGGGAAGGAGGGCGCTCGACGGGGGAGCATGGAGGGGGCGGGGCAGATGATTCGAGGGAGAGAGGGGATGCGAGGAGGAGGAAGGGGGGCGAGTATGTGTGGGGAAGAGTAAATTAATCTGGCGTGTGGGATCCACTGATGGGTAGTTGGTATAGAGGAGAAATTAAAGGATGACAAGGGAGGAAGAAATCTCTTAATATGATTCCTGGCCAATAAGAAGGCCGGGGAGCGTGTCCATGTCGGTAGCTTTGCCCGACCGTCGGATTAGGCATGCCGAAGGTCAGGATCAAGCAGGCACCAGGCGTTTTGCGAAAAACACCCCAACCTTCCATAAAATCGACCCGCAATCCAAGGAAGGATCTCGAGCCGAGCCCGTACACGGCGGGACACCTGAGCACTGGTGGGCGGCGGTTGGGGCGCTCAAACAGCAATGCAGCACTCCGGGAATGTTATGCGTCGCTTCAGCGAAGATTCGCCGTCTGTCGCTGAAGCGACACGGGTGGGAGGGGAGCTGGGCCTTTTTTCCTTCTTTTCTTTTTTTCTTTTCTATTTTTCGTTTTCTTTTTCCTCTTTATTTTTTTCTTTTTCTTTATTTTTTCTTGTTTCTTTTTTATTTCTTGTTTCTTTTTGTTTATTCATTTCTACTTTTTCTGTTTTTCTTTTTCTTTTTATTTTTTCTTCTTGTTTTTATTTTTTATATATATTTGCTATTTTCAGTTTCATTTTTTCTTTCTTTCTTTTTTATTCTTCTTTCTTTTTTGTTTTATTTTTCTTATGCCACTTTTATTTCTCTTTTCTTTTTATTCATTTCTTTTTTACTTTCCATTTCCATTTTTTATATTCTTTAATTTTGAATATTTTCCCCTCCATTAATATTTTTATTGTTCGAGATGAGATATAAATTTGTTCTCGTTAGAATAATAAGTTGTTCTGGCTACATGTGTCTTGTTCGGGTTATAATAACAATTTGTTCTGACCCTTATTCTGATTTGTTCCAACACTGCATTTGTTTTTGTTCGAGATGACACACAAAATTGTTCCGACTATAACCGGATTTTGTTCTAACCGTTGTTCTCATTTGTTCTGACACTTTTTTTGTTCGAGATGACATACAAACTTGTTCTTGCTACAATAATATCTTGTTCTGGCTATAATAATATGTGTCTGACCGTTGTTTTGATTTGTTCTGACACCATATTTGCTGTTTGGGATGACATATAAATTTGTTCTGATAGTTGTTCTCATTTGTTGTGACACTTCATTTGTTTTGTTCTAGCGATAACAAAATATAGAACCGTAATTAAAAAATATAAATAAAAAAGTTTGTCAAAATATAGTCAAGTGAGATCTTGTTTCTAAGTTTATATTGTCAGAAATCCAATGGTGCGGTCGGAATTTAATTTTGATGTTTGGTTTGTGATTTATAAATTTTTTAGTTTCAATCAATGTTGCATGTGGCTGGTGTCACCACTTTTATTTTTTTGCATGCATGCACTTCAGCCACTTCTAGTGCCCCTTTCCTTCAGCGACATGTTGATTTTTTGTCGCTGAAGCGACGTATAAGAGCACCCGCAGCACTCCAGCAATGACTCGAGGAGCACCAGGCACGAGGGCGCAAGGGGTGGGGTAGGGAGAAGAAGAGGGGAGGGAGGGAGGCAGGGGCGGAGCCAGAAATCCACCAGAGGGGGGCAGAGCCATAGGTTTACCGTTTACCGAACTTATAATCATAGTCACATATTAGCATTTTAGTTAACTGATGTAAAGAAACACTTAATTTCTAAGCAGATTGCAAGCACTTGTTGAGCTCTAACTTGAAAAGATAGCTTTAATACATGAACTAATGAATACTAATAAGTAGATAACAGGAGATTAGCAGGCATGAACTAATGAATATTAAGTAGATTAGCAGCTTGTTGGGGGTGCCAGGCCCCCCTTAGTCCCCCCTGTTAGAGTATATTTGGTAGTTATAGATATACGTATCATAGACTACCATATGTATACAGGGGAGTCTTGCCTGCCAAGTCCTGTACTCTCATATATACCGGCCGAGGCCTCAATGCAATACATCCATCCAGTCATACCAATCCCACCTTTCTACATGGTATCACGAGTTTAGGGTTTGAGATCCAATCTTCCGCTGCCCAAACCCGAGCGCCGCCGGTGCCCCTCGTCTCGCGTCGCCGCCGCCTCCTGTTCCTTCAGGTCACCCCCTCCATGACCATCTAGCGCGCCCCCGGGGAGGTACTCCATGACCTCCGCCGGGAGCAGCGCCCTTCTCTGCGGTGGATCGAGTTAATCTGCTGCCCTCGAGTCTAGCAGCAGCAGTAGATCGGGTGTACCTCTCCATCCGCCATGGACGCTGACGTCGACCCTCTCCCGCGCTGCCGTGGTGGCAGCCGTGGTTTGTGATGCCCGCACTCCCTTGTGCTGCCGTGGTGGCAGCATGGGCCTCTGCGCGGCGCATCCACTTGTCGTCGGTGGATCTCGTGTCGGTCCTCAGATCCACCCCCACGGCCGCGGCTCTGGCTCTTCGTCTGGATCCCGTCGCCCGGGGATCTCCATGTGACGCCCCAGGTTTTCAGCCGGGTTATTTAACCCTAATGATCCGGTCAACCGAGTTAACTTTGGTCAAACGACGGTCAACCTGGGCCATCACCTCGAAAACATCACCGACAACCCCTAATGACACCCCTTGGTCAACCCATGGTCAAGGTTTGGTCAAAACCCTAGTTAAACTCCTTGAACACCCTTTGACACTCCTATGTCGCCCGGAACTTTTGTCGCGTTCTCCAAATTTCACCTAAACACTTCAAATTCTCCCAATGTAAAAGTTGTGTATTTTATCCAGGAACACAACTTTCATGTTGAGTGGCATTTGAGATTTAGAGTGGAAATGCGTGAAAAAGCTTGGTCAACACTTGTAGTTACTATTCACAGGCGCCCAGAAAATCTGCATCTTGGCATGCAATTTGTGCAAAAATGGTTGAGAAAAACCTCATACGCCCTTTGTAGAAGTTGTAGAGGGATGCTAGATCTACAACTTTCCTATTCAAACCTTGGTGCACTTCCGTTCAACTTTTTGGAGAAAACAGCAATCGAACAAGGCAACCCTGAAATGTTTTCGCGCCAGAACGCGCTCCTGCGTGACGTCGCGCGCCGGCGGGCGCCAGACCGCGCACCCGCACCCTTGGCCGGGCCCGCACGCCGAGGCCGGCTACCGTCCGCCGGACCGCGCGCCGTGGGACCGCCCGTGCCGAACCGCCTTCCCCGCCCTCTCCCCTTGCGCCACGCGCCACGCGCGCACGGGTGACGTCTCGCCGACCATGCCGTCGCCCGCCCAGTGGCGTCGCCGCCGTACTACGTCTGTGCGCACCGCCATGCTGTGCTCCGTGCCGCGAACGTGCCGTGCTTGACCTGAGAACCGCCTCGCTGCACTGAGCCGTGCCTTTAAAAGATCACTGTCTTTCCTCCTCGCGCGTGCAGGGAGCGCAACCGTCTCTGCCATTGACGCCGCCGGCGAGCTCCCCTGTCCACTCGCTCCCGGTGGCAGCCGAACCCCCTAACCTCACCTCTAGCTTCCACTCAAGCCTCCCGAGCTGCTGTTCGCCGAGTTCGAGCCAAGGCACCGCCGGAGTTGAGGCTCTAGCGAACGCTACTGCCTGGCGCCGCTGAGACCCCTCGTCGGAGCACCTACCGCCGCCTCCAACCCCTCAAATCGACCCTAGGTGAGTCCCTCATCATCCCTGACCACTTTCCCGGCCAATCCCGACCCTCCCTTGGCCGGATTCCGGCGATCCCCGCTGCTGGCCGCGCCCAGGGACCCAATTGCAGAAGATGATTTCTTCCTAGGGGCCGGACTGTGAAAATCAGGGACCTGTTCGCGAAGAATCAGTTTCGGATCTAGATTCAAAATGCTGCACCTTGTAAAATCCGTATAAAATCACAGAAAAATCTAAAAATTTCAAAACCAATTTTTCTGTGCTCTTTGTGACTAGACATACAACTTTTGCAAAGCATGTATATACTTTTGAGCTCTAATTTTTGCAAGAAAAATTGAAATGTGAAATGCCTAAATCTGTGATTCTGCAAAATCCATGCATGATCTTGAGCTGGATTTTGGATATGTTGTGGGAACTAGCATGTGTAGGTCCTGTACCAAAAATTGCACAAAGTTGCTGAAGGAATCGTATTATATAAATTATCTTGTGATATTGACAAATCTGCCTAGATGATTTTTTTAGCTTAACATATAATTATTTTTGATCCCAACTTCTGGATGTTGTTTTGTTATGATAAAATGCACCTTTGGTGAATTTACCATGATTTTATCTTTGTTAGAAATATTATTTCCTAATTTATACATGTTTTTATTCATAAATTTAGAGATCAAGATCTATAATAGCTCTATGTGTATTGGTTGGTTTCTTAGGCTTGTTTTATACCAAAGCATGTGTAGGAGAAAGTTTGGTCTCATCGCTGTTGTATTTATTTTTATATGTATTAATCCTTTAAATGCTAGCTAGAAATGCCTTATTTATGTGCATTTAAATTCAGTGGTGCAAAACTAGTTGCTTGTTGTCCAAAGGAGTGTTCCTGGTCATTAGGACTAGTGGGCACTATTGGGCAAGTTTGAAGAGTGATTGGTTGATTAAAAGAGTGCAAACTAGATTAATCTAGTAAAGGAAAAATAAGAAAAACAAATCCCTTCATCCATGAGTTAAGTAAATGAGTTAGGAAAGTAATTTGTGGCATAAAAGTAACCCTTCCTTGCTGTTTGCATTTAAAGTAAATATTCTTTTATAGATGTGCACACAATCACCTTAAAGAGAAGACTAAATAAGTTGTTTTGATTATCTTTTAAAAGGGTAAAATGTTTAAATACTTTTGTTAAGGTGAATAGGGCCAACAATATACTCCTAGTGGTTGTTTGCTTCTGTTTGTTAATTAAATTAAATTAATCACCCTCCTGATCACTTCATTGCATTCCTCGTGTAGAAGTCCCCGACAGTAGCTACACGCTCGTGCCGGCTGACGAGGACGAGGGAGCGGGAGGAGACGTGCACTACGTGACCGTAGAGCAAGACCCGGACCAAAGTCTGGAAGTTTGTGGGACTGTCTGTGCTGACGAAGGCAAGCCCCGGTTTAATCATTAACCCATGAGTTTACTTTCAATCTTCCGAATTTATCATTGTTATCTTATGTGCATTTACGTTCAGGAGTTGATTGAAACCCTAGTTGCATGATTCTTAAGTACCAATGATCTTTTACTAGCATGTTAGGTCGCTAGTTGCTATACACTAAGGATCTGGTACAAGTCGAGTGATGTTCATCGCTCGCGAGAATAGGATCTCCTTTATGGAATCACCATATGAATTAATGGATTGCTCATGTGGTAAGAGCATTGGATTTGGGCTCCGATCCAATGGCTTCGTTGGTTAAGTGTTTGAAAGTACTAAACACTTGTCGGAAATGGGCACGATAAGCCTAGCACCTAAATGAGGCGGTACGGGGTTTTACTATCACTACTCTTAGGGTTGCGGCCCCGGGCTCGCCACCTGAGTGCATGCGTGAGGCTGGGTGACCTTAGTGGCATAGTCCAGATAAACCTTGCACTTAAGACTGTGAGCTATTATCTTCAAACCGAAGAATGACGGGAACCGCCTGGTTGGTGAACTCTTAGTGAGGGCACCTCCCGTGTGTTTAGCTCCACCTTGCAAGGTTATGAATCAATCGATTATCGGCCTCTCACTGTCATCTGAGACTACTTACCCGACTGGCCATGATATCACTTTATGATGGAACTTTGTGAAGATTATTACTTTGATTAATTGTTTGTACAATTTTGATTGCAATGGTTGCTTATCCAGTAATGATTACTTCTACTAGAACATGAGCTAAAATATTGAAAGTAAGGATTCACTACTTAGCAGCTTTTTGGTAAACAAACCCACTAGCCAAAAGCCTTGCATGATTAGAGGTAAAGTCTTTCTTTTAGACAGGTAAGTCTTGCTGAGTATTAGTATACTCAGCCTTGCTTTATAAATGTTGTTTCCAGGTAATGCATGTGATGTGTGGCCCGGAGAACTTCCACCCGGCTGGGAGCTGGAATGGGTGGATGACGAAGAATGATTGCATCAAGGACATGCCTCCTATGATGTGATCGTACCGTTTAGTTATCTTCCGCTGTTTTTAATAAACTCTGAACTATTTACTTTCATGTCAAAGACTATGTTTGTAATAATGGACCCTACGGGGATTTGATGTTAATTTGTAAGGCACTCTGGACTCTCCTTCGTGGGAGTTTTAATGCATACGTTCGATCCTTTTTGTGATGTCAAGTGATTTACCGGGTGTAAACCCGGCAACACTCAACGGGATACTTCTTTATTATCGCTTAATGACCAAATGGAGTGGTTTAGGCGATAGTACGGAATTATCTCGGGTGAGGTTGTCACAGTTGGTATCAGAGCATCCGTATGCACCGGAGTGATTAAATTAATACTAATCACGTGATTTACAATAAAACTTGCCAAGATTGGTTGGATTTTGGAAATCCATTGGATCGTTAAGGAGTGATCTAGATCGAGAGGCCCTAGAGGGAATTTTGGGTTCTTTAAGGTGGCATAAGAATCTATGGTTTATTTTGCTAACTTCCAGCACTTTACTTTATGTCAGACTTACTTTCTTGCACAACCAAACTAGATGAGCCGCGTGTTTTATACGTGTGCTGTGCCGCATCACGGGAATTGCGAGGGTTGATGGAGTGATCCCTTCCACGGATCCCATCTTCGCGTCTAGATATGAGTTGTGGTGTCGCCACGTTTATCATACGTGTGCATTCCGCATGTCGAATATGCAAGGCAAGGATACACTCCATTCAAACAGAGGTTGTCCGAGGTTGGACGCTGTCCATGCAGCGGCTTGACGCATGGATGTCATTTCTATAGTGAACGGTAATGTATGTGGACGCTTTCGTGACGTGCTGGCACGAAAGGTTTGTTTTCTGCAGGTACACTAACAACGTTTTGTAAGTTGTTAAGTGCGAACCGAGTAGCTCCGACTAGTTATTATAAGGAGAGCCGATTATAAGCTTGCCACCGGCACTAACTACGTCTTTTTGGATCCATTTATGAGAGGTCGTGTAAGGCGTGTGCATTCATGATTAAAATCTTGTTGAACCTAAAATTGGTCTTGCTTGCTTGAGTAATTTTCCTAGGGTAACGGCTTGATCTTAGATAAGGTTTTCCTCTCTTTTGATCTTAGGAAATTTCTGGCAGATTCTGTTGCTGTCATTTCTCAATTTTGTAGCCCAATCTGTAAGGAATCTGACTAGACATCCTTTAGGAAAGTTGTTTCTTATCAAATCTAGCATCTATTGTGAATTTCTCAGGATTTTAGGAATTTTCCACAGAAAGTTATGCTCAGTTTAGTGAGTCTCTGTCCTGCTGTTTTTCTGGGTAACCTTCCTCTGAAAATGTAATTTTTCGAGCATGATCCAATCCAATCTAGATCTACTGTTGAATTCCAAAAGTGTGCATAATTATGCCACTGAGTTGCTGGTGAAATTTGGGAAAATTTTGGGACTTTGGTATTTGAGTTGGGAATTTTTGTTCCCTATCGCCAGAATAAGACCCCCGTACCAAATTCTTCCACACGTGATAACGCTTTTGATTCCAAGATGGATATCCAGTGGCTCGAAACCTTTGCATTGTAATGCACCTTGGAGTCATGAATCCTCATAGTCTTGAGCTGAGCGCATGAAATTCTTAGTTTTAGAATATGGTGTTGCCTGAGTCGAACTTTTGTTCCAATTGAGTTTTTCGTCGTACATGTTCTGCTTGTGAGAACAAGCTTATGAATATGTATTTAATGGAAGCTCAATTATTTCAGATGGTGGAACCGACATGCAGCTCCCTGGTTGGTTTTGGTGCATCGAGTAGAGGTAGCGATCTACCACCACGACCACCCAGGACGAGGGTAGAGGCCTTCATGGTTTCTCAAAAGGGAATGTTGTGCCAAATCCTTCAGACGCAGCAGCAGCTCGTCCAGATGTGGCAGCAGCAACCTCCCCTTGTTACCAATCCAGATGAAGCAAATTTGGTCGCTTAGACCATGATCTCCACCGGAAAAGATCCAGAGAAACCTCGACCCTGTGCGTCTTGCTCACCCCGAGCACCTACTCAAGGTGATATAGACACCATTGCCGGTGCAATCGAGATGTTGGAAGAACAAAATTCAATGTTAAGTCATATTGTGGACAATATCCTCCAGGATCGTTATCAAGGGCTATCTCAAACTAGTTTAACTGACGGTCACTCCCAGGCGTTATTTACGTCTGTTGTTGAGCAGGCCCGCTTATGCAATTTGTTGGTGGATCATATGAAGGAGAATCAACTCAACACCTCTGACTCTCTACTACCACCATCAAAACTACCAATAGACCTTACTACGGAAGAAGGGAATAGCCGGAACTGCAAGCGAGCATTCCTCGAAATGGATTTGAGTGAGTGGGGAATTACCTTAAGGGAATTTTGTCCTCACAGGGGCAAACAAAGGGATGACAACGGCAAGAAGCCACGTCAACAAGCTTCCAAGCCTAAAGAACTTCCACCCCGCATTTGCTACAATTGTAGACAACCCGGGCATTACGCCAATACATGCTCGAACCCTAGGTTGGACAAGCCCCGTCCACAAAGGCAAGGCTCCAAAGCAAGTAAGAGTCATCATCATAAGAAGCCAAATATTCAAGGGAAGCAAGATCGGTGTAACTTCATGGGTATTGTTTCTATTCAAGAACATCTATCTCTATGACTTGCCATCAATTGTTGTTTGTGAACAACCCCCGTGGACTTTTGATGGTAATGTTTATGCCCATTGATGCCCTAAGCTACCCTTGCTAGCGACATCTTTACCTCAACCGTGCTTGATCTTGCAGTCTTGAACGTCTTCATCTTGATCTTGCTCACAACATTATGAACACATAAAACATGAGTAGAAAGAGTTAAATTCTATGGCATGCTTTGAGCATCATCATGTCATGCATGGGTTGCACCCTTAATTTAATAATTCATGCGCATGGAAATGCATTACATAGCATGTGCATTTGGGAACCTTGGATGGACTAACATGCATACGCATTGAAGGTTTCGACCCTCCTTCTATATTCTCCTTATGGCTAATGAGATTGTTGTTCTATGACCAATGGTGCCGCGACGGAACCTAGTGCATCATGTGTGCTGCAGCTATGTGATTACCACTAGGGGCGCGCTAGGTATCTTGGTTGGGAGTATGCAACTCATCGCAAATCCATGTTCTTCACTCTATGTTATCTCCCTTGTTTCTAGCTGACTGCATGGGTAAACAAGTCATGCTAACAAGCATCATATCCCATGAACATGTGCATTTTTCACTATGCATCATGGCAAGTGCATCATATGTTCATATGCACAAGCATCATGTGCCCATCTGCATGTGCATCACACTCTATGCACCACAACATGAGCATTAAAGTGTGTATCACTCCATTGTTGCACAAAGTATCCCCTCTTCATCGACATTCAATCATATGTCTCATTGGTGCATAGCTCATTCAATTTAAAATTGTTCATGTGAGCAAATATCTTCTGAAATTGTGGTATCTACCCATCTCTTCAAGTCATTCTCATTACTATCCATAAAAAAAACTTTGTGTAACCGCTCCTTATGACCTTGCCATCCTTTATTGTTTCTATGGACAAATAACCTTGGACTTCGGGTGGTGGAACCTTTGATCCATCCTTGCATCATTGCTGCTTTTCAAGATTAAATCCAGAAATCTTAGTAAACAAATTTAGTGAATATTTGTTTACTAGCCTTCCCTTTCTTCATTGAAATATCTTTTGGTAATCACCCTTGTCAATTGGTTTCTTTCCGCCTAATCTCAAAGCTCTCTTAGCATCTAATCAAATCAATCGGCTAAGTTAAGGAAGATTGAGCAAAGTTTTTCGGGAGCAATCCAGGTTCTCGAAAAGCCAAGGCACGAGAGTCCTTCATCACTTATCAATCTGTGGTTCGTCGATCATACCTTCCAAATCCTAGGAGTCAAGAAAACAAGCAAGCGAAGGATCGGTTAAATATTTTGCTAAATTCTCCTTGTTACAATCTCACCGTCATGGTCAGTTCTTTCGACCGTTGGACCCCATCCTTTTCAGTGCCACGATGGTACGACGTTGTAGCATGTCCCTGCCATCTCTTTTCCTGCGGCCACGATCATGTCGCCGAGACCTCACGGGCCGACCATTATCGAGCCCCCGTGTGGCCATTGCTGAATCGCTCCGCTAGTTCCTACCTCAGTCGGTTGGGATGACCGTTGCGTTTCCATTGAGGTATAAAAGGGAAACCCTCCTGCGGTGTTGCCATTGCCAAGCCTCACCTGCTTTCGAGCTCGACAGTGCCACCGCTCTTGTTTTCCCCTTTGGCTAGTTTTTGGCCAACCCGCCACTAGCCCATTTCTGTCGTTGCTCTGCCCACTCCCCGAGCAAGCTGTCCGCCGTCTTCGTCGACAACCTCCAGAAGAAGCTCGGAAGAACCGAGAGAAGAAATCCAGCCTACGTCGCCGACCATGCCTCAGTTCATGGAGACGCTCGAGTCCCTCCGCTGGACGCTTGTGGCGATGTATCTCTGCATTGTCGGCGGAGTTTGTCTTCTTTTAGTTTTCCATGTGCACATCCATCGCCCGCTTCCTCATGAACTGCGTTGAGGCAGTGAGGAGAGCACCATGTATCTTTTGCCCCATCTGATTTCTCGCTATCGATAAGTGTAAGCGAGTATATCTTCCACCTTGTAACCTTTGCCTTGTTGGAAGAAGTGGCTCCAATCTTGTTGTCGAATCTCGGGACGAGATTCTGTTTAAGGGGGGTAGGCTGTGACGCCCCAGGTTTTCAGCCGGGTTATTTAAGCCTAATGATCCGGTCAACCGAGTTGACTTTGGTCAAACGACGGTCAACCTGGGTCATCACCTCAAAAACATCACCGACAACCCCTAATGACACCCCTTGGTCAACCCATGGTCAAGGTTTGGTCAGAACCCTAGTCAAACTCCTTAAACACCATTTGACACTCCTATGTCGCCCGGAACTTTTGCCGCGTTCTCCAAATTTCACCTAAACACTTCAAATTCTCCCAATGTAAAAGTTGTGTATTTTGTCGAGGAACACAATTTTCATGTTGAGTGGCATTTGAGATTTGGAGTGGAAATGCGTGAAAAATCTTGGTCAACGCTTGTAGTTACTATTCACAGGCGCCCAGAAAATCTGCATCTTGGCATGCAATTTGTGCAAAAATGGTTGAGAAAAATCCCATACGCCCTTTGTAGAAGTTGTAGAGGGATGCTAAATCTACAACTTTCCTATTCAAACCTTGG
Source organism: Cenchrus americanus (assembly GCA_947561735.1). Classification (NCBI taxonomy): domain Eukaryota; kingdom Viridiplantae; phylum Streptophyta; class Magnoliopsida; order Poales; family Poaceae; genus Cenchrus; species Cenchrus americanus. The sequence goes on along the minus strand of OX387239.1, from coordinate 99,847,864 downwards.
TGCACTTCAGTTCAACTTTTTGGAGAAAACAACAGTCGAACAAGGCAACCCCGAAATGTTTCCGCGCCGGAACGCGCTCCTGCGTGACGTCGCGCGCGGCGGGCGCCGGACCGCGCACCCGCACCCTTGGCCGGGCCGGGACACCGAGGCCGGCCACCGTCCGCCGGAAAGCGCATTGTGGGACCGCCCGTGCCGAACCGCCTTCCCCGGCCCTCTCCCCTTGCGCCACACGCCACGCGCGCACGGGTGACGTCGCGCCGACCATGCCGCCGCCCGCCCAGTGGCGTCGCCGCCGTACTACGTCCGTACGCACCGCCATGCTGTGCTCCGTGCTGCGAACGTGCCGTGCTTGACCTGAGAACCGCCTCGCTGCACTGAGCCGTGCCTTTAAAAGCTCACTGTATTTCCTCCTCGCGCGTGTAGGGAGCGCAGCCGTCTCTGCCATTGACGCCGCCGGCGAGCTCCCCTGTCCACTCGCTCCCGGTGGCAGCCGAACCCCCTAACCTCACCTCTAGCTTCCACTCAAGCCTCCCGAGCTGCTGTTCGTCGAGTTCGAGCCAAGGCACCACCGGAGTTGAGGCTCTAGCGACCGCTACTGCCTGGCGCCGCTAAGACCCCTCGCCGGAGCACCTACCGCCGCCTCCATCCCCTCGAATCGACCCTAGGTGAGTCCCTCATCATCCCCGACCACTTTCCCGGCCAATCCCGGCCCTTCCTTGGTCGGATTCCGGCAATCCCCGCTGCTGGCCACGCCCAGGGACCCAATTGCAGAAGATGATTTCTTCCTAGGGGCCGGACTGTGAAAAGCAGGGACCTGTTCGCGAAGAATCAGTTTCAGATATAGATTCAAAGTGCTGCACCTTGTAAAATCCGTATAAAATCACAAAAAAATCCAAAAATTGCAAGCCCAATTTTTCTGTGCTCTATGTTACTAGTCCTACAATTTTTGCAAAGCATGTATATACTTTTGAGCTCCAATTTTTGCATGAAAAATTGAAATGTGAAATACCTAAATCTATGATTCTGCAAAATCCATGCATGATCTTGAGCTGTATTTTCTATATGTTGTGAGAACTAGCATGTGTAGGTCCTGTGCCAAAAATTGCACAAAGTTGCTGAAGAAATCTTTTTATATAAATTATCTTGTGATACTAACAAATCTAACTAGATGATTTTTGTAGCTTACAATATAATTATTTTTGAGCCCAACTTCTGGATATTGTCTTGTTATTCTAAAATGCACCTTTCGTGAATTTACCATGATTTTATCTCTGTTATAAATATTATTTACTAATTTATGCTTGTTTTTATTCATAAATGTGGAGATCAAGATCTATAATAGCTCTAGGTGTATTTGTTTGTTTCTTAGGCTTGTTTTAGACCAAATAATGTGTAGGAGAAAGTTTGGTCTCATTTCTGTTGTATTTATTTTTATATATATTAATCCTTTAAATGCTAGCTAGAAATGCCATATTTATGTGCATTTAAATTCAGTGGTGCAAAACTAGTTGCTTGCTGTCCAATGGAGTGTTCCTGGTCATTAGGACCAGTGGGCACTGTTGGGCAAGTTTGAAGTGTGATTGGTTGATTAAAAGAGTGCAAACTAGATTAATCTAGTAAAGGAAAAATAGGAAAAACAAATCCCTTCATGCATGAGTTAAGTAAATGAGTTAGGAAAGTAATTTGTGGCGTAAAAGTAACCCTTCCTTGCTGTTTGCATTTAAAGTAAATATTCTTTTATAGATTTGCACACAATCACCTTAAAGAGAAGACTAAATAAGTTGTTTTGATTATCTTTTAAAAGGGTAAAATGTTTAAATACTTTTGTTAAGGTGAATAGGGCCAACCATATACTCCTAGTGGCCGTTTGCTAATTAAATTAAATTAATCACCCTCCTGATCACTGCATTGCATTCCCCATGTAGAAGTCCCCGACGGTAGCTACACGCTCATGCCGGCTGACGAGGACGAGGGAGCAGGAGGAGACGTGCACTACGTGACCGTAGAGCAAGACCCGGACCAAAGTCCGGAAGTTTGTGGGACTGTCTGTGCTGACGAAGGCAAACCCCGGTTTAATCATTAACCCATGTGTTTACTTTCAATCTTCCGAATTTATCATTGTTATCTTATGTGCATTTACGTTCAGGAGTTGATTGAAACCCTAGTTGCATGATCCTTAAGTACCAATGATCTTTTACTAGCATGTTAGGTCGCTAGTTGCTATACACTAAGGATCTGGTACAAGTCGAGTGATGTTCGCTGCTCGCGAGAATAGGATCTCCTTTATGGAATCACCATATGAATTAATGGATTGTTCATGTGGTAAGAGCATGGGATTTGGGCTCCGGTCCTATGGCTTCGTTGGTTAAATGTTTGAAAGTACTAAACACTTGTCGGAAATGGGCACGGTAAGCCTAGTACCTAAATGAGGCGGTACGGGGTTTTACTATCAATACTCTTAGGGTTGCGGCCCAGGGCTCGCCACCCGAGTGCATGCGTGAGGCTGGGTGACCTTAGTGGCGTAGCCCAGATAAACCTTGTACTTAAGACTGTGAGCTATTATCCCCAAACCGAAGAATGACGGGAACCGCCTGGTTGGTGAACTCTTAGTGAGGGCACCTCCCGTGTGTTTAGGTCCACCTTGCAAGGTTATGAATCAATCGATTGTCGGCCTCTCATCGTCATCTGAGACTACTTACCCGACTGACCATGATATCCCTTTATGATGGAACTTTGTGAAGATTATTACTTTGATTAATTGTTTGTACAATTTTGATTGCAATGGTTGCTTATCCAGTAATGATTACTTCTACTAGAACATGAGCTAAAATATTGAAAGTAAGGATTCACTACTTAGCAGCACTTTGGCAAACAAACCCACTAGCCAAAAGCCTTGCATGATTAGAGGTAAAGTCTTCTCTTAGACGGGTAAGTCTTGCTGAGTATTAGTATACTCAGCCTTGCTTTATAAATGTTGTTTCCAGGTAATGCATGTGATGTGTGGCCCGGAGAACTTCCACCCGGCTGGGAGCTGGAATGGGTGGATGACGAAGAATGAATGCATCAAGGACATGCCTCCTATGATGTGATCGTACCGTTTAGTTATTTTCCGCTGTTTTTAATAAACTCTGAACTATTTACTTTCATGTCAAAGACTATGTTTGTAATAATGGACCCTAACGGGGATTTGATGTTAATTTGTAAGGCACTCTGGACTCTCCTTCGTGGGAGTTTTAATGCATACGTTCGATCCTCTCTGTGATGTCAAGTGATTTACCGGGTGTAAACCCGGCAACACTCAACGGGATACTTCTTTATTATCACTTAATGACCAAATGGAGTGGTTAGGCGATAGTACGGAATTTTCTCGGGTGGGGTTGTCACACTCCACCTCCGGCCACGCCGCCTGCTTTGGCGGGCTCCACCTCCACCACGCGGCAGACCCGCGCCGCCCCGTGCGGCTCCGCTGCCGTCGGTCGGGATTTGCGCTGCCCGTTGCAGGTCTTCCGTACTGCCATCGGCCGGGATCCGCGCCGCTCGGGGCGTCTCCATCGCAGCCGGACAGGACCCGCTCGCGCAGAGCCCTGCGCCGTCCCCGGTGACGCCACCCGCCTCGGCAGCCGCGGCCTTCCAGCACCGCGCATTCTGGTGGAAAGTGGAAACCCCCTGGCAGCCGCCAATCCACAACGCCGTCCGCCGCGCAGGCCGTCTCTCCCTCTCTCTTGCTCTCGCTCCCCTCACGGGCTTGCGTGTTGACCATGGGAGCCAGGAGGAAAAGTAGAAGATAAGAGGGATGAGGTGCTTCTGCTAAGCGCACCCTGGAGGTCTACATGAGATGCTGCTGTTGATTTCTTTTTTTAATTTCTCTGATTTTTGCTCGATCACTGATCGAGATTGAGTCGCCCACCGCCCGTCAACTTCATGCCTCTTCCTCAACATCATCACCGGCTGTTTCACTCGTGTCGCTCGGACTGGCATGCAGTGCGCGTGGGCCCCTCCCGCAGCGCCGCTAGGCCCCTCCGCAACACGGTCTTCACAACGGTCGTCCTCGACTTCTCCGCCATGACTCCGATCCACACGGCTTCGTCGTCCGTCGTCTCGTACGTGAGCCCACGGCCTCATCAGCCGATTAGCGTGCGGTCACGACACATACGGTTCCGGGACAGGTGTCTTCAGTACGTGTGCACCTCCACCGACATGAGGGTTGCAGCTGCACCGCCTCCTCGGGCAGTAGTGCAGCGCTCCCTGGTCCTCCGCTGTTGCATCCTCATCGTCGTCGACTACATCATCGACATCATCTACGACTACGTTATTGCGTGCCTTGCGCGCATGGTCTTCATCAAGCTATTCGAGTTCTCCACCATCTCCTTTGAGCTCCGCCACCGCGTCATCCAAATCATCAGGCGTTGCGCCAGATCGTCCGGGTACATCTCTTCGCTTCGTCCAGCACCACCTCGTCGCTAGCGTCGCCGTCTTATTCTACCCCTTCGTCTACTCCAGCAACCGTGGGCTACATCAACATCTTCTCCTCGTCATTTTGCGCCTGCGACCGTCGTGGAGGCTTCCTCTGCTGATCCCTCAGACGACGACACTTGGTGGTGCACCCTCCCTCGCACGTCCGGTATTGGCAACACTGGTGTGTGGCATCATCCCTGAGGCGTTTCCGGGCCTGGCAAACTCGGGAACATCTCGCCCGTCGGCTACTGACTGCATCGACTTCGGCATCGACCCCCTCTTCGACTGCCTCGACACGTCGCCGTCTTCGTCCTTGGTGGCTTCCCCTTCGCGCCACCGTCCTCACGACGCCTCCTCAAGCGCCCGCGGCTTCCTGTGCAGCTCCTTACCCTCGGCAACCTCGACAGATCCACGTCGACCACGGCTACCCTACGCACGGCATCTTCGACCACGGCTATTCACCCTCTAGTTCGGTTGCATCGACATCGGCACGAAGGGCTACCATCTGCATGAGTTACTCGCCGGTTTTCTCTCCAGTCGCAGCGTCCGCACTGCGTCGCTCGGGCCGGGAACGCCATGATGGTGGCCCGCCTCATCGGCCTCGCTCGGGGTCGGAGAGACGTCGACGGCAAAGAAGAAGGCGACACGGTGAGGGCGTGATTCAGGGTCAACGCACACGGGACAACAACGGCGGAATTATGGGGGCTCAGATCCTACGGCCGTCATCATCGTTGTTTACGTCTTGGCGTTCGTCCTGATGGAGGCGGCGGCAACCTTAGCCTAGTGGATGCGGCATCACGCGGTGGTCCCTCCTCTCCTCTACGCCTTGTCCTTTCTCTCTGGTTTGTGGCGGTAGAAAAGGAATAGGGATGGGAACGAACAGGGACGAAAAAAAGGAGGCAGGCAGCGGAAGCGACTTTTTTTTGACAAGGAGCATATATATTAATATTAGCAGCAAGAAGCTGCTAGAAGAAGTACAGAGTTGATAGATACAATTTGGAGTGCATAAGTAAGAGGGCACCCTTGACAATGATCAGGATTAGTACAAATTAAAGGAGAAGAGGGCTGAAAGGAGAGTAGACTATGGAGAGCTCTCCTAGCAAGCGAATCAGCCATCATATTTTGAGCTCGAGGAATCTTGAAGACCTGGTAAGAATTGATCAGAGAAATCTGAACAATCTGTGTAAAAGGCTTGATCCTCCAATCAGGCGGATTAGAGGGATCAGGCCCATTGAGGCAGTCCACTAAAAGTTGACTGTCAGAGTAGAATTGTACTGGCTCCAAATTCATATTCCTGCACAGAGAAATAGCTAAAGCCAGGGCTGCAGATTCAGCCATTAGCACCGAGGAAGAATCCTGCAGGAAAGCCTTGATGAAAATTGAAAAAGGTGGATTAATATCTGTATTGACTATGAAAATTCCAAGCCCTGCAGGGTTATCTGAGTTGTTGTGGGAATCTGGAATAGCAGCTGCATCAACATAACATCTGTAACCTTGGTAATTAGGAGTGGAGGTTGACAGGATAGGTGAAACAGTATTGTGGTCATCATTACCCCAAGCCTGAGAGTTGGTTGTGAAATGTGAATGAGCAGCATGTAGTACCTGCATAAAAGTCCATACCTTTCTTTGAAATCTGTGATCATTTCGTGCTTTCCAGATGTACCAGAGGATTAGGAGAATATAAATCATGTTTTGCTCTGTGGTATTCTGAGGTAAAATGTGTGGCAGAATGTGCTGGATGCCATCAGTTTGAGGATCTATTAGGTGGGCTATGGGAGGCAGGGGAGAGTGTTCCCAGACATGGTGAGGTAAATTACAAAGGAAGAACAGATGAGAATCATTTTCAATAAGACCACAGGAGGTGCAATGTCGGTCAATGTGGGTAGCAAAACGGCTCACTCTATCTGTTGTGGGAAGGGCTTGTCTGAAAAGGCGCCATGCAAAGGTTTTGAGCAGAGGTGGCATGGTTTTGGCTTTCCAGATTTTTTGTAGGATGGAGTGGGTGTGGGATGAAAGGGCTCTGGATCCTGTGGGTGGGAGAGAATGGGGCTGTTGAAGTTGAAGGAATTTGTAGGATGATTTAGAGGAGCACTGGCCGTTGGGGGAAGGTTTCCATCTAAGAATATCAGGGTCAGGGGAGTGGACTATTGGGGTATTAGTGATAAATTGGACTGCCTGTTGAGAGAAAGTAGTGGAGAGTAAATCTTGATTCCATGTTCTTGTGTCCTGCAACCACAGATCAGCTATTTTTGCAGGTAAAGGAGTGTTAGTAATAGGCAAAAGAATATGATCATGAATTGTAGACCAAGAGGGCATCCAGGGTGTTGACCAGATTGAAGAATTCCCTGCATGAATTTGAATTATAGAGTTTTCCTGCAAAATAGGCTTAATCTGTAAAACTGAAGACCAGAAAACAGAACGAGGCCCTGCAGTAGAGGCAGTCCAAAAGGAGGAATTTGGGTAATATTTAGCCTTCAAAATATTGGAAAGAAAAGGATTCTTGTCAGTAATAACATTCCAAGCTGTGTTGATAAGAAGGCTTTTATTAATAAGCTCCATATCTCTAATACCAAGACCACCTTGATTTTTAGGTTTACAAATATCATCCCAAGAACGAAACGCAATAGGATTAGTGGGGTTTTCAGCTTGAACACCAGCCCACCAGAAGTTTCTGATGATGGAGTTGATTTTGTGGATGAACTTTTTAGGGAAAAGCACAGTAGACATGTAATAAATAGGAATAGAGGACAGAACAGAATTGATATATTGAAGTCTTCCTGCATGATTGAGCTTGTTGGCCTTTAAGGTAGCAAATTTAGCATGAAATTTAGAGAACATGAATTTGTAAGCTCTGTTTTTATCTTTATGAGTAAAAATCATGGGGTGGCCTAGATGCATAGTATTCGGAATCAAATTAGGAACAGGGAAAATGGAAGTGATCTGGTGTTTAATGTAAGTAGGAACATTATGACTAAAGAGAATGGAAGATTTATTTAGGTTGGGGGTTTGACCTGATTCTCTGCAGAAGTCATAAAGAATTGTTTTGGTGGCAGCAGCTTCATCTTGAGAGGCATTTCCACAAATGATAAGATCATCTGCAAAAAGAAGACAGTGAATAGGAGGGGCTCCAGGTGCTAGAGAGACCCCCTGAAGATGTGAAGCATTCAGTTCATCCTGCAATCTCAAAGAAAGTTCATTAATAGCAATAACAAAGAGGTAGGGGGAGAGAGGGCAGCCCTGCCTAAGCCCCGCTGTGGGTAGAAGTAGGGGGTGGGTTCTTGATTGATAAGAATTGAAAGAGAGGGGGTGGAAATGCAAGTGTGGATAAGATTGATAAAGTGAGAATTGATGGATTTGGGATTTCCCCGGGCAACAGGAAGAAATGGCGACAACTGCCGCTTCTGGTTGCTTCTTGCTGCTCAAGTGGAGAAAACTAGAAAAAAAGAAAGCAAATAGGAAGGGAGGTGTGGTGGCCGCAGAAAAAACAGAGAGGAGAGCTGGAGATGGGCCGTGAGCGTGAGGAGTACTGAGATGCCAAATTATTGTTTACTCCCTCTATCCTAAAATAAATGCAATCCATGACCGAGCATGTAAAACAATATGTGTAAAATGACTAAAATACCCTTGTTTTTTATGAGAAAGATCTAGGCATTGGTTTGTCTTTTGTGTGATAGCTTCTAAAGCCTCTTGTCTTTTGTAATAGTTGGTTAGTCAAAGTTGCATTCTTTGTGAGACAAAATTCAAATCCTACAATTGCATTTATTTTGTGACGGAGGTAGTAGATTGCAAAACACACTATTCACTTTTGTTGCATCGATTCATATTTTCACTATTTTTTCAAATTAAGTACCTTCAATCAAAAAATATATTATTCACCATCCTTCCACCCATCACATAATTTCTCATAACACACGACCCAATGCACTATTCTCTCACTTCTCCACCACTTTTTCCAAATTAAACACTTAATTCAAATTTCCACTATTCATCCTATTTTCTCCACTTCTTTCACCCATTTAAACAAGTCCTAAATTAGATGAATTTTTAGAGGAGTGTCAAGATTAGGGTTAGAATATCTATATCCAACTAAATAAATTGATAGTAATTTATTTGATATTTTTGGAACAAATAAATTAGAAAAATTTCCTAAAATGAATCAAATAGCAAAGACTTAATTTAATAAGCCAAAAAATATCAATTAGTCTATTTTCATAAATTGAACCCATTATTAATTCTAAAAGTCAAAATAATCTAATAATTCAATTTAGAATTTCCATAGAACTTTGGAAATAGCTTCAGAAAAAGTTAGCAACTCCACTGAATTAGCAGGTTAAAGAGTTCAGCGATTATCATATTCGTAGTAGCACATACGCTTATGAATCACACAACAATGAGAAGATGCCGCGACCATAGGATACGTATCAATTTTGTGGAAGTCTAACAAAAATAGTCAAATTAGATGTTGACCTACGCAAAGCAAAAATTAAATCATTTTTGGTCAGACTAAATTAGTGTTAACCAAAGATAACCTACTTTTGAATTCAAAATACCATTTCATACTAAGATCGAATCAATATCCAACATACCCCCGACTCAAAATCTTTAATACAATGTCTTCATCAAGTGTGTGGAGTCGAAGTCGGCATGTTCGGCGGCATGCAACCACATGTATGACCCATCATATTAAGTGGTATGAAATTAAAATCATCTTCTCCCCTAACACGCTGCAAGAAACAACAAAATTTGAAACAAAATTGTGCCACATGGGAGACATCAAGGGTATATGAAACTGATGTACATATGCAACACCACTAGTCCTGTGCGGCAACGCCGCGAAGCTTTCTAGTTGATTTGAAGGAGAGAATTTTGATGACCGGACATTTAAAAAAAAATAGATATGAAGTATGACGAGAGTGGACAGTGTGAATAGCTGTGGCGCGCGATTGCATGGATCGTTGAGAAGGTCGCCCGCTAGCGCACGCACGTAGACGGGGGAGGTGGAGGACATTGCGACGAGAGGCGGGGGAGGTTGGGGAGATGAGCTGACGGGCCAATGCCAGTCCCATTTTTGGCGCCGACCGGGGTCAAGGTCGTCGCGTCGCGCCCCACCGGCGGCCGACTTGCGTGGCTGCGTCCTCCTACGCTACCCCTGGCTCGTTAGTCGTTACTGCGTGCACAAGGACGAGATCCCCCCACAGTCGTCGCTGCTCACTGGAAGTGGGCAGCACAGTACCACACACGACATGACGACAAACAGCATTGACTTTGGGATCAACAACAAGCGTTGACCTGAGGTCAACGAAGTGCTTTCTCCTCGTATTTTTTACGCAGCAAAGGCAACAAACAGCATTGACTCCAAGTCAACATGCATGCAGCACCTCAGCTCGCTTCTCTAACAGTGTCCACTTCATTTCAATTTATTATTAAATTCGGCACCGATGTTCCGGACTTCCGGTAGAAAATCCATTATTGCCAATGGAAGAAGTGAAAGAAGCAGCTACATCGGCAAAAATATTGAGCCGAGAGCAAGCGACCAGATTCAAGGTGTACTCAAGCTAGGTGCAAATGGTGTCCACTCTGGGAGTTCATTTCTTGGCTTAACCAGTGTTCTGCATCCCGGCAGCAATGCCCTTCATGGTCAGGATGAGGGTGTCCTCCAGCCCCGGCGCGTACTCGCTGGTCGGGTTCAGCTTCACGAGCTCCGCGGCAGGCTTGTTCCAGTCCATGATCTCCTTGGACAGGTGGGGGCGCAGCGTGACATGGTAGTCTGGGTCGCGGATGCGCTTCATTGTGTAGGCCTGGCAGACGTTCATGGTGGTGATGTATGCGTCACGGAGGCGGAGACGCTGCTTCAGGTAGAGATCACCTTCAAGAAGATCCTTGTGCCCAGCAACCTGAAATGACGAGTAGACAATCACATCAATCATAATATAAAGAGGATTCTAACTGCAGGGAGGAACTGCATTGTAGTTTGCTGAAGTCGACACAGGATGAGTCATATGTCAGCCAGAACGTACCTGAAGAAGAAGGCGTTTGGTCTCCTCGTAGTTAGCTCTCAGCTTCTCTCCAAGAGGCCACAGGTCTGATGAAACAAGGAGTTTGTCATACAATGCAGCGATGCCAGGGTCACCCTTGGCGAACACCATCTCAACCAGATCAATTGTCACCCTGAAGAATGGCCACTCATTGTACATCTCCTGGAGCATGTGGAGGTTCCTAATGTCCCTCTCGAGGATGTGCTTGAAGGCAGCACCAAAACCCAGCCAGACAGGGAGGTGGAAGCGAGTCTGTGTCCATGCAAAGATCCATGGGATGGCACGGAGAGACTCAATTCCACCACTTGGCTTTCTCTTGGATGGTCTGCTTCCAATGTTCATCCTTCCATACTCCATTTCAGGTGTCGCCTATAACATGGAAATTTATAAACAAATTTAAGATATGTTCTTTTCTGCAACTTAGTGCCTTGGGTGTATTATATATTTAGCCTTCATAATTTTCAGTGCTGGAAACTATGTAGTAGACAGTAGCAGTTAACATTTGCATATTGCCATATTGAATCATCAGAAAATATATTCCAAAAATCACATGAAGATGAAGTACTTACAAGGCGGAAATATTCAACAAAGCGTGGTTCTTGGAAGACAATGGACCGGTATTCCTCTGTTGCCACCACAGCCATCTCATCAAGCAGAGCACGCCATTCAGGTTTGGGCGAAATTGGTGGATGCATGCCATGCTCAAGTGTAGCAGCTGTGAAACGCTGAAGTGTCCTGAAGCACAGGTGCTCCTCACCAAATGACTGTTCAATGACTTCACCCTGAACAGTGACCCTGAGGGATCCATGGATTGTTTCCGGTGGCTGAGACAAAATAGCAAGATGAGTGGGGCCTCCACCTCTTCCAACAGTACCACCTCGTCCATGGAACATCGTCAACTTAACCCCGAATTGCTTAGCGACTTTGATAAGCTCCTCCTGAGCCTTGTACAGCTGCCAAGCTGCCGAGAGACGACCAGCATCTTTACCTGAGTCTGAGTAGCCAATCATGACCTCCTGTTTGCCATTGATCCTCTCCCTGTACCAATCTACTGAGAACAGTCTGGCCAGGGCTGCAGGAGCCCCTTCTAGATCAGCCAATTTCTCGAACAATGGGACAACTCTAAGTGGTGTCTTCACATGACATTCACGCTGGAGAAGCTCAACAGCAAGTACATCAGATGGAGCTGTTGCCATAGAAATAATGTATGCTCCAAAGTTGTCAGCAGGAAGTTCAGCTATCACACGGAATGTGTCTAGGACATCAGCAATCTCATCAGTAGTGGGCAGGTCTGGACCAAATAATGGACGTTTCCCATTGAGTTCAGACAAGAGCCATTCCTGACGTCTTTCCTCAGACCACTCACGATATGAACCTATTCCTAGGTAGGTGGTAATGGCATCAAGGACATCAGTGTGCCTGTCAGATTCTTGCCTTATGTCAAGTCTCACAAGGCACAATCCGAAGGTAGAGACTTGGCGCAAGAAGTCTAGAAGGCTTCCGTCAGCAATTACACGGTCACCACAAGCACAAAGAGACCTGTAGCATAGCTCCAGAGGCTCTAAGAACTGCAAGAAACCCATTTTCCATATCAATGGTCAATCCAAAAAATGTTTCTAGAGAAAAAACTACAGTTCAAAAGTTCTTTGATCAATAGTTGACCTGCTCAACGTTGATAAGAGTAGATTCCTCAGGAATGTCAGAATATCCACTGGATAACAACTGGCGTGCCCGTTCACGTGTATTGTAAAGCTTGTCCCTCACATCACCAAGTATAACCCGATATGGCTCACTTAGAGGAACCTTCTTCCAGAACTCTGTTACAGAAGAAAACAATGGTTAATCTCATAACAGCCAAGTAGCGATCTAAGCGTGTGAGTCTGAGTGTTTGGGATGTAACTGGGTTTGTTTTCTCCTCTTTATTGAAAAAAGAATTTAAATAGCAAACAATATTAATTACTAATCCAAACTTACCTATGTAGTGCTTCGCATCTTTCTTTGAGGAGCGGTGTAATTCATCTGCTCGTGCCCGAAGCTCATCACTGCATCGCCACATGGACAACTACAATAATTTGCACAAATTTTGTCACTTTGCAATGGTCAATAGTTCACATGAGTATAACAACAGATAAATGGTTGAGTTGCTAGAGACAGAGAGCTCCAAGATCTATTATTGAGAACAGGCTAGGTGTTTTTTTTTCTGTTTTCTGTTTCCTAAAGTCTGGGGCATGTGAGTTGTAAAGTTTTGCTAGGCTTCAGCCTCGTACTTTTTCCTTCTATTTTAATGAAATGACAGTCATCTCTCCTTTGTATTCGTAAAAAAAAGACAAATGAAGTACTGAAGTGATTTGTACCTCAAACATGAGATCCTCAATCTGTGAGCAATACAAATTCGCAGCCATCATTCTGGCAAGCAAACAGACGTCCCTTGTAACCTCTGGTGTCACTCTTGGATTTCCTAAATTTGTTGAAGGTGTTAGTATGCAAATATAATAAGAGATAGAAATGAGATTGTGGAGAGCAATATAAAGCTGACCCTTTCTTACCATCACGATCTCCTCCCATCCAAGAAGAGAATTGAATGAGAGGGGCGTTATAGGGCACACGCTCATCGATTCCAATGTTCTTCAAGGCAGTATCCACACGGCGTAAAAACTTCGGGACACCTTTCCATATTGTTTCATGGAAGTAACTCATGCCAGCCCGCATCTCATCTTGAGGGGTGGGCTGGGTTCTTCTGATCTCATCAGTTCTGAAGGCTGCTTGGATCTGAAAATGAGTAAGAGAAAAAAAATACTTGAATTAATGTACCAACAAACTTCAGTGGTGTACAAGAACAGAATAAATGGTTTGTTATGAAAATTTTAAACCCTATATAAACCGATAAGATCAATCATGGCTTGCAAAAACCAGAGCTGAAGAAAGTTAAAGCATAGGGAATGCGTCAAATTCTAAGAGTATAAATTCAGTGTGTTACCTCCCTCTGGAGAGCCTCATCAAGCTCTTGTTTGTCATCTGGTGTGATGTCCTTAGAGTACAGTTGAACCAAACAATTCCTTATCCTATATTTATATTTGCAGTCATGCCAGTTAGAGAACAGTCTACGGCATGTATTACCATATACATATCAGATTTCAAGGCCTTGTTACCCTGACTCACCTTGAGTGCTTCTGGAGCAGTGATCTCCTCACTGATTGTGTTGGATGTGCAGTCAAAACAAGGTCAACAGTCTGACTCTTCAGAGCATCAAAAACCTCAGCTGGTGACTTCTTAAGGTCAACTACAAGCCGCTTAAAAGTTTCCTCAATGTCAGATTCAGTGAGAGCCGAGTTCTCATCAGCAAAGTCTCCCTTCTTGAGATTGACTCTCCTCCGATATGCGATCTGGACTTCCTCAGCCAAGTTGGCCAAGTTAAGCATGTGTGAGAACGCTTTGGCCATGACGATTGAATCACCAGGATCCAGGCTCGTCAACATGTTGCCAAGTTCATCAAGTTTTTGTGAGTCATGCTTCCCTTCATACTCAGCAGCTATCTCATAGCACTCTTGGACCTGCATAGTGGAGAGAAACAATTAGTATTAGCACATCATGGTAAAAATACAGCAAACATATGTCATGTTTCCAAAGCATTCGAAAACTGAACAAGGTCGGACTATCTGATTTATCACAAGGCACAATAGAACTATCCTTTTTGTATGCATACATAAGGGTTGCAACTAAGCCAATCGATATTTTCCAAACATAATTATTTCCTTTTCCTGTATGGGGAAAACTGAAATGTTTTCTAGTCTTTCATTCTAACGTATGCAGGCAACTTGTGCAATTTTTCACAGAAAGAGAGTAATAAAGTGTATGGACTGTTTAAGGCTTTAAGACTTTGAGCCGGTCATAGATTTTGGTTCTTTTTTTTTTGCGGTAAGGTCATAGATTTTGCTTATCATTCCATTTAGTAAACAAGATCAACTAAAATTTAACTTGCACAGTCAAATAGTCAAATCCAATGAACACAATACTGCAAGACAATACTCCAAAAGGGTAGTTACTAATTGAGTAACAAATTTATAGCAGGAAGTGAAGTCAACATCCCAAACTTTGTTCAGTGCCCCCTGCCCCCAGTAGATGCTCTAAGCACTAAGAATAGCATTCTGGGGTCCTGTAGAAGAAAGTTAATAAAGAATAGCATCCAAGAGAAGAAACAGAGAAATCATCCAGCACTCTGTTGCTCTCTGTGAGGAAGGTCCAACTTCGACTCTAGTTATGATCCAGTCAGTGTCCAGTATCAAACTTGAGTCCAATTAGCCAGACCTTCCGCTAAAAGTAGCAACATGACGCACAACAACTACAAATTTAGCCTGATCCGGAACAGCAACCGGTCACACAAGGCGGATCCAGGGATAGAAGGAAGGAAATGAGGAGGAGAGATTCGGTTGTACCATCTCGCGGAGGTCCTCGCCGTGGAGGTCCTGCAGGATGTCGAGGAAACGGTCGAGGAGGAGAGCGTCGTACTCCACCAGCTTGTCGTCCTCGGACAGCTTCGCCGGCGCCAGCATCCGCAGCTGCGCATCGATCGACGCCATCTTCTCCAACTTCCCCGCCATCCCACACTCCCCCCAGGAACCACCACTGGCTCGATTCGATGCAAGAACTCAACAAACAGACTGGAACTAAAAGACGCAGATTCGATCCAAGAAACAGTGCAGCGAAGGAGCAGAGCTTCGATGCAATATTATCTTTTTTTTAAATCTTTTTTTCAAAGGTAATTTGATTGATGCAGGAAGAAAGTACAGTCGAGTAGTCGACGGATCTGATGATGGAGATCGGTGGGGATGGATGCAATGTGGCTGGATGGGAGGGATCGGATCGTGGGGTGTTGGGAAGGGGAGAAGCGAGCGAGGGAGCAGCGCAGCGAGATTGTTGGAGGGAGTGGGGCTTAATTGGACGACTGGTGGGAAGCTAACTGCAAAGCAGGATTTGGAGGGGGTATTTATATAGAAAAGAGTTGTTGTGCAGGGCTAAAGAAATGATGAAACCTTTTAAAATTTGCGAGTACAAACGGCAAATTGGGATCCTCATCTAGCCTCACCAAGGATTTTAAAATTTGGCATCTTCTTTGTGCTACGTCACCTCCTAAATCCTAAATTATCTACGCAGGGAAAGTGGGCAAAACCATTTTTTGGGCAAAAGATACAACCTAGTGAATCATTTCTACGCTAGTTTTTCCAATGGTGTTAGTATGGTAGAAATTAAGCCTGTCACTGGGGAGGGTATGGACAAATCCACTTTTGTTCCTACCCAAATCCAAATAATTATTATCCACTTCTTACCCTCCCCATTCCCACCCATACCCAATGGATAACTAGTTTTGTACTAGATTCTATACATACCCAATCGATTATTTGCACCCTCCCCACACCCTACCCTCCCCATTTCTTCACTGGATAATTATTTTCTACTCATACCTTCCCCATTTGAGATGGGTGTGGATTTGAATATGGATAATGGATAAAAACAACAGGCATAGTAGAAATCATTTTACGTGCGTTACCAGACTACCGGAGTAGTACAAGCAAATGTCATCCAGGAGAGCAACAGAGATGCAAAAGCTATACCTGTTAGGATTGTCTTTTTCTTGCAAAAGTGTGTTTTCTTCTAGGTAAACATTGCTTTCAATCTAATTTAATAAGGGCATTTCCAAACCATTATTTAAGTTTACCGGTTCTGCAAGTGACATAGAGAACCAAAACTCCTCTAGTCTACTATGTTAGAGGGACTGATATAACCTAGGTTCAATTCCTCGTTGGAGCGAATTATGGTGTTGGTTTTTTTCTAAAAAAATCCTCTCGCCGGTGAAGCCGGGGTTCGGAGGGTTTTTAAACCCGGAGAAGGTTCCTTCTTAATGAAAACCTGTGAGACGTTCTTTTTGAAACTAGGTGATACCTCACGTGTTGTTGCGGGGGTTTTTAAACAAAATTTTAAGGTACAATGTGAAAGTAGGAACAACAAAGTAATTGCATGACAACATTCTTTTATAAATAACAATTCTAAATTATTGATCTTACATTTTTTCTACTACAGGAGTTTTGCGGTATGCTTCTCACAAACACATGATATTAACTAATTAACCACAAAAAGTCGATTGAAGACATAAATATATGATCTATTGTATAATGACATGATGTATAGTGATGGTGACGTGAAATACTTGCATGTTGAGAGAAATCTAACCATCACTTGTAGTGGGTTCTATCAATATTGTTGTACATGATATGATGAGAGAGAGTGTGTGGTCCATCTCACATTCTGGCTATTCAACCATTCCTCTACCAATGTTCGCATTTGAACTACGGATCTGTACTTTAGATTCTCAATTTGCAAGCCAAGTAATTGAAGGACCGATACGGCGAACCAGAGAGGGGGGAGTGAATGGGAGCCGATAAAAATTCTTCTCGAAGGAGATGAAAACTCCAACAAGACGAACACGGCTTCCAACACACGTCTCCGACTCACTACCCAAGTTGGCCAAGCCCACGTAGCCACTGGAGTGCCACTGGACCTAGGAACCAACACACACAGCCTTCCGACTCGAGAACGCAGCGGAACAACAAACCCCGAGTCTACAGACCCACACCGGTCAGACCGGTCCCTGCTGGTGAAACTGAGCAACTTTCACTAAGTGGCTCTACACCGGTCAGACCGGTGAGACACACCGGTCAGACCGATGGCGACCGAAAGCCCCCAAGGCACCAAACAGAGCCAACCGACCACCAAACGGACCCAAACTCGAAACAAGCAGCAACACGGGACAACAACGAACACACCAAGACGTTCACCCGAGCAAAAACCCACAAGGGCTCGCACCGGTCGACCGGCCAAGAGCACCGGTCGGACCGGTGTAGCACGGGCGACTCGGGATGAACAAAGACCCGCGGGTCAACTCCCCCAAATCCAAATCTCGATCTCCCGAATCGCTCCACGGACTTGAACAAGACTTTGGGGATATCGAGAACACCTCATGAGGAGTCCATAGCCAAGTTTAATCCCACCAAATCTCGTCCAAAAAGGAGGAATCGAAGAAATCCCGCCGAAAACACTTCCAACCCAAGAACTCAAGAAACCCCAAAATCGAGCACCTTTTCTCACGGATTTGGGAGGGGAATCACAACCCAAAGAACCACGAAGGGTTCCCACAAATTTCCCTCATCAAATCCCCAAGAGAAAAGCCCCGAAAACACCCCAAAGAAATCACCGAGAGAGGGCTCCGAAAATCACCACCAAGAACAACCGGGGAGAACACATCCAAATCTTGAGGAACCACGCCGAATCATCTATACATGAAACAAAGGTTCGTACAAGGTCTAGCAAGCCGCCCGATCATCCATCCCTCTCTACAAGATCTCTCCGTGAAGCTCTCTTGCTAGTCCTCAGGAAAACCTAGAGAAAATAGGTGGAAAAATAGGAAAACTAATGAGCTAGGGTTCCAAGAGTTGGCTGCCATCCTCTCACCTCTTGGGTTATATGGAGGCAACCGAAAGTCTAAAATGCCCTTCTCTACTAACTAGGGATACAAACCCCTCAAGGGCGGATTTGGAATTCTTGATGTCTTCACCATCGGACGGATGCCCGGCGACCGCACCCTGCGTAGCCTCGACGCAAGCGATGCGATCCCGACGCGTGTCCTCCGCTTCGAAGATTCCGGACCGCGTCGCCGCACACGGCCGACCGGTGCTCCTCACCGGCCGACCGGTCCCCACCGGCCGACCGGCCGTCGGACCCACCGGTCGAGCCGGTCCGGTGCCGCCGCACCTCCGTCTTCGGTTCTCCGGTCTTGGCTTTGTGGATCAACCAAGGAACCCGGTGGTTTTCTCGGTGAACCACCGAAACCCCGCGAACTCGGTGTAGCCTCCGCCAATCTCCACTCATGACTTGGCTCCCACGTAGTCCCGGCTCGACCTTGGTTTTGAGGCTCAACCAAGAAACCGTCCACGACTTCATCTTGCCGTTCATGCCACCATGCGGCCCGCACTTGACCCCCGCCGGCCACCGGTCCCTCGAACAAAGCCTACTTGTCTTCTCCACACCCGGAGGCCTCACCGGCGATGACCTTTCGCGCTTGTTCTTCACCCGCACCAACACGAGTCAAGCCGCAACCCGCACCCGCAATACTTAGCCAAGAATCGGTCCACACAACGTTGTCAATCACTCATCACACAAGGAAGCGACCATCCACCGGTCCTTGAACCACACATGGTCCTCAATCTCCCCCTTGATGAGTGCATTGACAACACCCACACGAAAGTAACAAGAGAGAAAAGAAAAAGAAAAGAAACGAACAAAAAGAAACTCCAACAAGCGATCGAAAGCCAAACAAAGGCAAATAGTAAGATCACTTGAAGAAGACAAGTCTCGGACCCCTTAGGCAAGGGCAACGGCTCGACACATCCGAGACAAAGCAAAGCTCAAGCAAAGAGCACAAACCACCGAAACAAAGCTCGAAAATTCTCAAAGAGCTCCCCCTGCACACATGCAAACTCCCCCTGAACCAATGCAACTCCCCCTGGACGAATGCATGCAAGAAACCACATGAAACAGGCATGCCGCAAGAACTTCGACTCACACCGGTCGACCGGTCATTACCACCGGCCGACCGGTGCCCAACATATGTACAGACCGAAGACTCACACCGGTCGGACCGGTGTACAACAGAGAAACCCGTAAAATGGCTCGAAACCACCGAAAACCTTCTAAAAGCGTCCAGCAAGCCATTTCAAGCTCAAACTTCTCCCCCTTGTTGGCAATGCATGAATCAAGCCAAAAATGCAAAACTTTCAACCTAGAGCTTCTCAAATAGACAAAATTTAACAAAGAATGCTACACATGTCCAAATGAGCAAGTTAGATACTCTACGGCTTCGTATCGATCTCAACTACATGATCACCAAGTTTCACAACCATTGGACGAAGCTAAGATGGATTTTGGCAATTTTGCGAAAAACTTGCCTCTCATGAGCAAAGTCCTAAACATGATCAAAGCATATCAAAATGGCAAAGCCACACAAACTTCATGCTAGGACGACCATTCTAATCATAAGACCATCACAAACACCCACAAGCACCTCATGTCATGTCAAAGCCACCGAGCCATGTGCCTACTTCTATGTATGAGACTTCTCATTGGTAGGCATCATGCAACGGTTTAGCACCCAAAGCAAATTAAATTCAGCACATATGACATGGGAGCATATTTTCCAAGCATTTTTCATTTCATTTTCAGATTTGTAAATGGTACATGAAATGTCTTTGCGACAAAAAGGAACTTATGCTCCTCCACAAGATAAATCAAGAGGGCTAAACATTCATGATGGCAAATGAGCATTTGGCCCCATATGATCAATAAACTAGCTATCCAACCACAAATTAAGCATAGCAAGGCCACAAAAACATGTCAAGAGCATGTAAAGGCATTTACACATGAGAGAGCATACATGTGACATTTTTCAAAAGCATAGCTAACAACCATGGATTATTCATCAAGATCATCAAGAGCTAAGCCAAACTAACCGTAGCATACCAAACAAGCTCACAAAGACATATATCTCATTTCATGGTGATCAATGTATATGAGAGAAGCTTTTCCTAACCAATGCATATGATACAAAATGCATGCAATCTAAGATACAAGGATGACTATACGTCATGTTATATATGCCATGCCAAATGCAAGAAATGCACAAAGGAAAGCTATACATATGCTACAAACCGGCTCCTCGAGGGGAGGCAAAACGGGCTCGACACCACCGGCAAAAGAGAGCTCCCACACACCCAACTCAGGAAATCAAACACACACCAAGTTCCCCCCGCAAACGAGTGAAAGTTGCTTGATCTAGGGGTTTGGTGAAAATATCGGCTAGTTGGTCATGTGTGGGTACATGGATCAAAGCTATCTTTCCTTTCTCAACATTGTCTCTCGTAAAATGATACCTCACTTCTATGTGCTTGGTTTTGGAATGGAGCACCGGGTTCTTTGCAACGCTTATGGCACCGGTGCTATCACATTGAAGTGGGATATGGGTATACTCCTCACCAAAGTCACTCATGGTGTAGGTGATCCAAAGGAGCCGAGAGCAACAACTAGCGGCGGCAACATACTCGGCCTCGGTCGTGGACCGAGCAACACTCGACCGCTTGCGGGAAGACCAAGACACCAAAGAAGAACCCAAAAACCGGCAAGTCCCGAAGTGGACTTCCTATCCAACCGACACCCGCAAAATCCGCGTCCGAAAAACCATGAAGCGCCAAAGAAGAGGACGCGGAGTACCAAAGGCCGAAGTCGGGAGTGTGACGCAAGTACCGAAAATTCTCTTCACCGCTTGCCGATGCGAAGTCCTCGGAGACGCTTGAAAACGAGCGCACGGACACACCGAGAACCGTATGTCCGGCCTCGTCGCCGTCAAGTAGAGGAGTGACCCGATCATGCTCCGGTACTCCTTCCGGTCCACGTGTTCACCTTCCTCATCCGCATCAAGAGCCGTAGTCGTACTCATCGGCGTCGTCATAGCCTTGGAGTCCTCCATCTTGAACTTCCTCACAATGTCCTTGGTGTACTTAGCTCCGGTGCACAAATGTTCCTTCCTTTGATTGCTTGACTTGTAGCCCGAGGAAGAACCGCAACTCGCCCATCATGCTCATCTCAAACTCCCCGCTCATATCATCCGCAAACCTCGCAACAAGAGAGTTAGACGAGCCACCAAAGACAATATCATCCACGTACACACCGCACAATCGGGATATCTCTCGCCCCCCGCCTTAGCAAAAACAAGGTCCGATCGACCTTCCCCATCTCAAAACCTCTCTCAAACAAGAACCCCCTCAACCTCGCCATACCAAGCTCTAGGCGCATGCTTCAACCCATACGGCGCCTTCCTCAACTTGTACACCGGTGGGGGTACTTCTCACTCTCAAACCCCCGAGGTCGCCTCACATACACTTCTTCCTCCAAAGACACCATTCAAAAAAGCACTCTTCACATCCATTTGGTGCAACTTGAACCCTTTAGCCACAGAAAAGGCTAGAAGGATCTTAATCGCCTCCAAACGGGCTACGGGAGCAAAGGTCTCCTCGTAGTCGATCCCCTCCTTCTGACCGAACCCCCCGGGCAACAAGTCTCGACTTGTTCCTCACAACCTCACCCTTCTCTCCCTCTTTGTTTTTCCACACCCACTTTGTACCAATCGGCTTACACCCCGGTGGAGGGTCAACCAACTCCCACACCGATTCCTCTCAAAGTTCTCCAACTCCTCATGCATCGAATTAACCCAATTGTGATCGGATAGTGCGTGTCCAATGTCTTTGGGCTCAAAAGAAGCAACAAACGCAAGATGAGCGAAATGGGAATTGTTTCGAACCCTCGACCGTGTAGTGCGTTCATTCATGTCGCCGATGATCGTCGAAGCCGGGTGATCCACTTGAACTCGCCGGGGAGGTTCTCGCCTCGAAGCTACCTCCCCCTCAACATCGCCTTCTCCTCGTTCTTGATTTGTCATCGTAGGTGTAGCAGAGGGTCCATCCATCATCGTAGTCGAAGTAGTGGGTACATGTTCGGCGGGGGCACCGCACCACCATCCTCATCATCACCATGTTCATGCTCCTCCTCCCCGAAAGATCTCCTCGCCAAGCTCATCATCACCCGCACACTCAAAGACAAGCCGACTACGTGGCTCGTCTCGTCGAAGGTTACCTCGCAAGTCTCCACGATTTGGTTAGTTTCAAGATTGAGCACACGATATGCTCTAGAGTGAGATGCATAACCAAAGAAAATGCCATCGACGGACCTAGCCTCAAACTTATCCAACTTCCCGCCTTTCTTCGAATGAAACACTTGCAACCAAAGACATGGAAGTGACTCACCTTGGGTGTGCGACCATGCATCAACTCATAGCATGTCTTCTTCTTGTGCACTCGAGGTATATCCCGTTCGACACATAGCATGCGGTATTCACCGCCTCCGCCCAATACCTCCTCGGAGTCCTATGCTCATCAAGCATCGTCCGAGCCATCTCGCACAAGGTCCCGTTCTTCCTTTCCACAACACCATTCCGGGGAGGCGTATACGGACTCGAAAACCGGTGCTCAAGACCCAAGTCATGACAAAAGGTTTCAAAACGAGAGTTCCCGAATTCCGAGCCATTATCACTGGCGGATAGCTCGTATGGCATCTCCGTGCCTCTCGTTCCTCAACCTCAAGACTAGATCTCGAACAAAACCAAACGTCTCCCCCTTATCCTCGAGAAAGAACACCCACGCATACCGAGAATAGTCGTCCACCACAACAAGGACATACCACTTCCCACCCCGAGATCGCACACGAGCCGGGCCAACAAGGTCCATATGGAGCGGCTCGCATGGACGCTCGGTCATCACATCGGTGAGAGGCGGGTGAGAAGAGGCCACCATCTTGGCATGCCTACACGGAGCACAAACCAACTCTTTCTCTAGGCTCAACCGTGGCAATCCTCGGACCAAATTGAGTTTACTCAAGCGAGACAAAAGGTCAAAGCTCAAGTGACCCAACTTCCTATGCCACTTCCACAACTCACTTGAAGAACCAGCCAAGAAACAACGCTCCACACCCGAAGACTGAGAAAAATCAGCACGAAACACCTGACCCTCGGGAACGACCATACAGACAAGGTCCCCTCGAGAGTCCACAATCCGAGAACCACCAGGTCGAAACAACACCTCAAAACCCTCATCCAACAACTGGGACACAGAAAGCAAATTGTACCCCAGCGATTGAACAAGAGCAACACGCCTCAGAGTGATCTTGTCACTCACTTTTATCTCACCTTCTGAAAGCACACGCCCACGCCCATTGTCCCCAAAGGTGATGTACCTCTTCGTCACCACCGGGACGAGACTTGAGAACCACCCCCCTGTCTCCGGTCATATGCCTCGAGCAACCGGAGTCAATCAACCAAATGTTCTTCAAGTCTCCCACCTGAAAATCAAAAATAGGCACGTGAGCGAACAAACGACTCAAAGACCGGGGTTAGTACCAAAAGAGGAAAACCGGCTGCCGAGCCATTTGCTCGAAAGTGGGGTTAGCACCAACCAAAGCATCTCTCCTACCAAAACTGCCTCCGCGAACACCACCACGGTAACCACCCTGAGGGAACCACCCCTCTCTTCCTGGAGGAGGACCAAAACCACGCAAGAAGGCCCGTGGAACGTCCTTCCTCTCCAACTCAACGCCACGACTCCTCCAATCCCCGTATTGAGCACGAGGAGGAGAACGCCTAGCAACCGACCACCCGCACCCTTTCCCGGCCCAACCACCGAACCACGACCACCGAAACAACCCTCGCACCCGTACGAGCTCGAAACCCGAACATCCGTCCGTGTCTGGGCCCGCACCGGTCCGACCGGTGCCCCACACCGGTCCGAGCGGTGTGACCGGGCAACAACACCACCTGCAGCCTTCTTCTCTCCCCAAGCCCGAACTGTCCTCACAATCGCCTTGCCCCTGGGCATCTGCATACGAGGCTCAAGTACACCATCGGAAGGGTGGTACTTGTCCTTGTTAGCCCACTCCTTCTCCATTCTCTCCTCTCGCTTCCTCTTGAAGCAAAACTCCTCCTTATGGCCATCTCTCCCACAATAGCCACAATGGAACCTCACAAGCTTAGGCTTAGGCTTGGAATGTGGTCGCTCACTTGGTTTCTCTCCACTCAAACCCTCCACCGGTTTCTCACCACTAGCCTTCTCACTCTCCTTCCCAAAGAACACTTTCCCCGAAGTGCTCACAAACTTGATAGGCTTTTGTAGGTCATTTGTGGGTGTAGGAAACACGGGTGGAGCTGGGGTTGTGTCTAGTCGGTTCCTTAGATGGTTAGGTTTTGGAGGGAAATCATTTTTGTGATGGGTTTTTGGTGGCTCCGGATATTTTCTCCACTTCCTTCACCAACCTTGTTTGCTCCAAGCCCCTCACCATCTTGCCTCTTAAAGGCCTCGATCATCATCCTCAACCGAGGCTCATGACCGGGACAACCAACCCATCAACTTTCTCAAATCATCATTCTCATCCCGCAAACGATCAACATAATGTGCAAGCTCCAAATTTTTCAATGCATGCATTTCACGGGTAGAGCAAGATGTAGGCATGGGTTCCTTCAATTTAGCCTCGAGCGAGCTAGTGTAAGCATGCATCTCATCAATCTTAGCATGCAAAACGGGGGGGAAGTGCAAGCACCTAGCAAAGCAGGTCTAGACTTAAGCTCGCCCACTTCAACCCTAAGCACATCTAGTTCCTCACACTTGGAGGCATGCTTCTCCTTAAACAAAGCAAGATCGGCAAGGAATATGGAGCAATCAAGCACAATCATTCTCATCGAAACAACGGGGCTAGCCTTAAGCGAATCAATCTCAAGCTTGCTATCAAGCACCCGTGTCTCTAGCTCGCCCACTCTAGTCCTAGCATCCTCGAGTGAAGCCCTAAGATCTTTCCTCATTTTCTTGGCCTCTCTAAGCATGTCATCACGGTTATCAAGCAAAGAGCCAAGCCTCTCATTCTCCCGGCGCAAGAAGGGAAGTTCATCACGCACCTCGTCGTCGGACTCGCAGTCCGAGTCGCTCCGTGTGCTCTTCTTGCTTCGCCGGAGCTCAACGCCATGGTGCGAAGCCATCTCTCGCGAAGCGGCTCGGCCCGCTCGGGTTCTTGGACGACTTCTTGTTCTTGCGGCGATCTCCCTCGTCTTCGGCCGCCGCTCGAGCTCGAGGTGGAGTACGCGGGAACCGGAGTCGACGTCGCTCGCTCCAACCATCGCTCGGGCCTTGCCTCGGCTTTCCTTCTTCCTCGATCGTCGCTCGTCCTTTTACTTGTTCTTGTGCTTGCTCTTGTGGTCGCGCCTCGAACGGTACTTGCCATCGTTCATCCTCGCCTTGTGCTTGTAGCTGTCCTTGTTCTCGGCCTTCTCCGGGCAGTCGGCGACGAAGTGTCCCGGCTTGCCGCACTGGAAGCAAGTCCTCGTGTTCCTCCTCATGTTCACGCGGTTCTCGTGCAGCCTCTCGAACCGCCTCGTCAACAGCGCCAGCTCGTCCTCTCCAAGGTCATCAAACTCCTCATCTGGCATAAACATCAAAGAGGAAAACGAGAACATCCTGGTGGATGGGTTAGAGTTAGTCTTTCCTTTGGAACCACCAACGAGGGAAAGACTATGGGAATCAGTCGGTCCCTCGAGCTTGGCAGTCATGCCCCTATCCACCTCAGCCGACTTGAGCTTCGAGAACAGCTCGTTCACCGTCAGAGTATCATACCTCTCCGACTCGACTATGGCCTCGAACTTTCCGCCCCATATCGTACGATCCAAAGAGTGTAAGAGCTTGACCGCTCTATCATGATCATCGTACGGGAGCACGTCCACATTGGCCCTCATGTTGTTCACCACCAACGTGAACCTCTGAAACAAGGCATCGATGGACTCACCGGGGAGATGAGTGAAGTTCTCATACTCTCTCCGGTAAGTCGCATACAACCGTGCCTGAACCTGGGCGTTCCCAACATGAGCCTCCTTCAACACCGCCCAAATCCTACAAGCCAAGTGCTCGGTGTGCACCCGATCGAACTCGGCTGACACAAAGCACGAAACAAGTAGTCGACCGCCTTATTGTTGGCGTCGAATGCGTCCCTCGACCCCGGAGCAAGGAAATCCATCGGCTGGACATAGCCTCGTGTCCACCGTGACATCCCAAAGCACTGACCCTTTCCGCGGAGGAACGCACCCATCCGCTTGCTCCACATCCGGTAGTTCTTGCCATCGAAGTGTGGAGGACCCGAACCCCGTTCTCGGTACGCCATCCTTGGATCTTAGGGCGGTTAGAGTCAACAAAGACCCGAACCGGCTCCGATACCACTTGAAGGACCGATACGGCGAACCGCAGAGGGGGGGGAGTGAATGGGAGCCGATAAAAATTCTTCTCGAAGGAGATGAAAACTCCAACAAGACGAACACGGCTTCCAACACACGTCTCCGACTCACTACCCAAGTTGGCCAAGCCCACGTAGCCACTGGAGTGCCACTGGACCTAGGAACCAACACACACAGCCTTCCGACTCGAGAACGCAGGGGAACAACAAACCCCGAGTCTACAGACCCACACCGGTCGGACGGGTGAGCACCACCGGCCGGACCGGTCCCCGCCGGTGAAACCGAGCAACTTTCACTAAGTGGCTCTACACCGGTCGGACCGGTGAGACACACCGGTCGGACCGATGGCGACCGAAAGCCCCCAAGGCACCAAACGGGCCAACCGACCACCAAACGGACCCAAACTCGAAACAGCGAAGCAACACGGGACAACAACGAACACACCAAGACGTTCACCCGAGCAAAAACCCACAAGGGCTCGCACCGGTCGGACCGGTCAAGAGCACCGGTCGACCGGTGTAGCTCGGGCGCTCGGGATGAACAACACCCGCGGGTCAACTCCCCCAAATCCAAATCTCGATCTCCCGAATCGCTCCACGGACTTGAACAAGACTTTGGGGATATCGAGAACACCTCATGAGGAGTCCATAGCCAAGTTTAATCCCACCAAATCTCGTCCAAAAAGGAGGAATCGAAGAAATCCCGCCGAAAACACTTCCAACCCAAGAACTCAAGAAACCCCAAAATCGAGCACCTTTTCTCACGGATTTGGGAGGGGAATCACAACCCAAAGAACCACGAAGGGTTCCCACAAATTTCCCCCATCAAACCCCCAAGAGAAAAGCCCCGAAAACACCCCAAAGAAATCACCGAGAGAGGGCTCCGAAAATCACCACCAAGAACAACCGGGGAGAACACATCCAAACCTTGAGGAACCACGCCGAATCATCTATACATGAAACAAAGGTTCGTACAAGGTCTAGCAAGCCGCCCGATCATCCATCCCTCTCTACAAGATCTCTCCGTGAAGCTCTCTTGCTAGTCCTCAGGAAAACCTAGAGAAAATAGGTGGAAAAATAGGAAAACTAATGAGCTAGGGTTCCAAGAGTTGGCTGCCATCCTCTCACCTCTTGGGTTATATGGAGGCAACCGAAAGTCTAAAATGCCCTTCTCTACTAACTAGGGATACAAGCCCCTCAAGGGCGGATTTGGAATTCTTGATGTCTTCACCATCGGACGGATGCCCGGCGACCGCACCCTGCGTAGCCTCGACGCAAGCGATGCGATCCCGACGCGTGTCCTCCGCTTCGAAGATTCCGGACTGCGTCGTCGCATACGGGCCGAGCCGGTGCTCCTCACCGGCCGAGCCGGTCCCCACCGGCCGGACCGGTCGGACCCACCGGTCGGACCGGTCCGGTGCCGCTCGCACCTCCGTCTTCGGTTCTCCGGTCTTGGCTTTGTGGATCAACCAAGGAACCCGGTGGTTTTCCCGGTGAACCACCGGAAACCCCGCGAACTCGGTGTAGCCTCCGCCAATCTCCACTCATGACTTGGCTCCCACGTAGTCCCGGCTCGACCTTGGTTTTGAGGCTCAACCAAGAAACCGTCCACGACTTCATCTTCTTGTTCATGCCACCATGCGGCCCGCACTTGACCCCCGCCGGCCACCGGTCCCTCGAACAAAGCCTACTTGTCTTCTCCACACCCGGAGGCCTCACCGGCGACGACCTTTCGCGCTTGTTCTTCACCCGCACCAACACGAGTCAAGCCGCAACCTCGCACCCGCAATACTTAGCCAAGAATCGGTCCACACAACGTTGTCAATCACTCATCACACAAGGAAGCGACCATCCACCGGTCCTTGAACCACACATGGTCCTCAATCTCCCCCTTGATGAGTGCATTGACAACACCCACACGAAAGTAACAAGAGAGAAAAGAAAAAGAAAAGAAACGAACAAAAAGAAACTCCAACAAGCGATCGAAAGCCAAACAAAGGCAAATAGTAAGATCACTTGAAGAAGACAAGTCTCGGACCCCTTAGGCAAGGGCAACGGCTCGACACATCCGAGACAAAGCAAAGCTCAAGCAAAGAGCACAAACCACCGAAACAAAGCTCGAAAATTCTCAAAGAGCTCCCCCTGCACACATGCAAACTCCCCCCGAACCAATGCAACTCCCCCGGACGAATGCATGCAAGAAACCACATGAAACGGGGCGACCGCAAAGCAACTTCGGCTCACACCGGTCGGACCGGTCATTACCACCGGTCGACCGGTGCCCAACATATGTACGGGACCGAAGCACTCACACCGGTCGGACCGGTGCTCATCACCGGTCGACCGGTGTACAACGAGCCCGAAATGGCTCGAAACCACCCGAAAACCTTCTAAACGCGTCCAACAAGCCATTTCAAGCTCAAACTTCTCCCCCTTGTTGGCAATGCATGAATCAAGCCAAAAATGCAAAACTTTCAACCTAGAGCTTCTCAAATAGACAAAATTCAACAAAGAATGCTACACATGTCCAAATGAGCAAGTTAGATACTCTACGGCTTCGTATCGATCTCAACTACATGATCACCAAGTTTCACAACCATTGGACGAAGCTAAGATGGATTTTGGCAATTTTGCGAAAAACTTGCCTCTCATGAGCAAAGTCCTAAACATGATCAAAGCATATCAAAATGGCAAAGCCACACAAACTTCATGCTAGGACAGCCATTCTAATCATAAGACCATCACAAACACCCACAAGCACCTCATGTCATGTCAAAGCCACCGAGCCATGTGCCTACTTCTATGTATGAGACTTCTCATTGGTAGGCATCATGCAACGGTTTAGCACCCAAAGCAAATTAAATTCAGCACATATGACATGGGAGCATATTTTCCAAGCATTTTTCATTTCATTTTCAGATTTGTAAATGGTACATGAAATGTCTTTGCGACAAAAAGGAACTTATGCTCCTCCACAAGATAAATCAAGAGGGCTAAACATTCATGATGACAAATGAGCCTTTGGCCCCATATGATCAATAAACTAGCTATCCAACCACAAATTAAGCATAGCAAGGCCACAAAAACATGTCAAGAGCATGTAAAGGCATTTACACATGAGAGAGCATACATGTGACATTTTTCAAAAGCATAGCTAACAACCATGGATTATTCATCAAGATCATCAAGAGCTAAGCCAAACTAACCGTAGCATACCAAACAAGCTCACAAAGACATATATCTCATTTCATGGTGATCAATGTATATGAGAGAAGCTTTTCCTAACCAATGCATATGATACAAAATGCATGCAATCTAAGATACAAGGATGCCTATACGTCATGTTATATATGCCATGCCAAATGCAAGAAATGCACAAAGGAAAGCTATACATATGCTACAAACCGGCTCCTCGAGGGGAGGCAAAACGGGCTCGACACCACCGGCAAAAGAGAGCTCCCACACACCCAACTCAGGAAATCAAACACACACCAAGTTCCCCCCGCAAACGAGTGAAAGTTGCTTGATCTAGGGGTTTGGTGAAAATATCGGCTAGTTGGTCATGTGTGGGTACATGGATCAAAGCTATCTTTCCTTTCTCAACATTGTCTCTCAGAAAATGATACCTCACTTCTATGTGCTTGGTTTTGGAATGGAGCACCGGGTTCTTTGCAACGCTTATGGCACCGGTGCTATCACATTGAAGTGGGACATGGGTATACTCCTCACCAAAGTCACTCATGGTGTAGGTGATCCAAAGGAGCCGAGAGCAACAACTAGCAGCGGCAACATACTCGGCCTCGGTCGTGGACCGAGCAACACTCGACCGCTTGCGGGAAGACCAAGACACCAAAGAAGAACCCAAAAAGCGGCAAGTCCCGAAGTGGACTTCCTATCCAACGTACACCCGGCAAAATCCGCGTCCGAAAAACCATGAAGCGCCAAAGAAGAGGACGCGGAGTACCAAAGGCCGAAGTCGGGAGTGTGACGCAAGTACCGAAAATTCTCTTCACCGCTTGCCGATGCGAAGTCCTCGGAGACGCTTGAAAACGAGCGCACGGACACACCGAGAACCGTATGTCCGGCCTCGTCGCCGTCAAGTAGAGGAGTGACCCGATCATGCTCCGGTACTCCTTCCGGTCCACGTGTTCACCTTCCTCGTCCGCATCAAGAGCCGTAGTCGTACTCATCGGCGTCGTCATAGCCTTGGAGTCCTCCATCTTGAACTTCCTCACAATGTCCTTGGTGTACTTAGCTCGGTGCACAAATGTTCCTTCCTTTGATTGCTTGATTTGTAGCCCGAGGAAGAACTGCAACTCGCCCATCATGCTCATCTCAAACTCCCTGCTCATATCATCTGCAAACCTCGCAACAAGAGAGTTAGACGAGCCACCAAAGACAATATCATCCACGTACACCTGCACAATCAGGATATCTCTGCCCTGCCTTAGCAAAAACAAGGTCTGATCGACCTTCCCCATCTCAAAACCTCTCTCAAACAAGAACCCCCTCAACCTGCCATACCAAGCTCTAGGCGCATGCTTCAACCCATACAGCGCCTTCCTCAACTTGTACACCCGGTGGGGGTACTTCTCACTCTCAAACCCCGGAGGCTGCCTCACATACACTTCTTCCTCCAGCACACCATTCAAAAAAGCACTCTTCACATCCATTTGGTGCAACTTGAACCCTTTAGCCACAGAAAAGGCTAGAAGGATCCTAATCGCCTCCAAATGGGCCACGGGAGCAAAGGTCTCCTCGTAGTCGATCCCCTCCTTCTGACTGAACCCCTGGGCAACAAGTCTCGACTTGTTCCTCACAACCTCACCCTTCTCTCCCTCTTTGTTTTTCCACACCCACTTTGTACCAATCGGCTTACACCCCGGGGGAGGGTCAACCAACTCCCACACTCGATTCCTCTCAAAGTTCTCCAACTCCTCATGCATCGAATTAACCCAATTGTGATCGGATAGTGCGTGTCCAATGTCTTTGGGCTCAAAAGAAGCAACAAACGCAAGATGAGCGAAATGGGAATTGTTTCGAACCCTCGACCGGTGTAGTGCGTTCATTCATGTCGCCGATGATCGTCGAAGCCGGGTGATCCACTTGAACTCGCCGGGGAGGTTCTCGCCTCGAAGCTACCTCCCCCTCAACATCGCCTTCTCCTCGTTGTTGATTTGTCATCGTAGGTGTAGCGAGAGGGTCCATCCATCATCGTAGTCGAAGTAGTGGGTACATGTTCGGCGGGGGCACCGCACCACCATCCTCATCATCACCATGTTCATGCTCCTCCTCCCCGAAAGATCTCCTCGCCAAGCTCATCATCACCCGCACACTCAAAGACAAGCCGACTACGTGGCTCGTCTCGTCGAAGGTTACCTCGCAAGTCTCCACGATTTGGTTAGTTTCAAGATTGAGCACACGATATGCTCTAGAGTGAGATGCATAACCAAAGAAAATGCCATCGACGAGACCTAGCCTCAAACTTATCCAACTTCCCCGCCTTTCTTCAGAATGAAACACTTGCAACCAAAGACATGGAAGTGACTCACCTTGGGTGTGCGACCATGCATCAACTCATAGCATGTCTTCTTCTTGTGCACTCTGAGGTATATCCTGTTCGACACATAGCATGCGGTATTCACCGCCTCCGCCCAATACCTCCTCGGAGTCCTATGCTCATCAAGCATCGTCCGAGCCATCTCGCACAAGGTCCTGTTCTTCCTTTCCACAACACCATTCTGGGGAGGCGTATACGGACTCGAAAACTGGTGCTCAAGACCCAAGTCATGACAAAAGGTTTCAAAACGAGAGTTCCCGAATTCCGAGCCATTATCACCGCGGATAGCTCGTATGGCATCTCCGTGCCTCTCGTTCCTCAACCTCAAGACTAGATCTCGAACAAAACCAAACGTCTCCCCCTTATCCTCGAGAAAGAACACCCACGCATACCGAGAATAGTCGTCCACCACAACAAGGACATACCACTTCCCACCGCGGATCGCACACGAGGCCGGGCCAACACGGTCCATATGGAGCAGCTCGCATGGACGCTCAGTCATCACATCGGTGAGAGGCGGGTGAGAAGAGGCCACCATCTTGGCATGCCTACACGGAGCACAAACCAACTCTTTCTCTAGGCTCAACCGTGGCAATCCTCGGACCAAATTGAGTTTACTCAAGCGAGACAAAAGGTCAAAGCTCAAGTGACCCAACTTCCTATGCCACTTCCACAACTCACTTGAAGAACCAGCCAAGAAACAACGCTCCACACCCGAAGACTGAGAAAAATCAGCACGAAACACCTGACCCTCGGGAACGACCATACAGACAAGGTCCCCTCGAGAGTCCACAATCCGAGAACCACCAGGTCGAAACAACACCTCAAAACCCTCATCCAACAACCGGGACACGAAAGCAAATTGTACCCCGGCCGATTGAACAAGAGCAACACGCCTCGAGTGATCTTGTCACTCACTTTTATCTCACCTTCGAAAGCACACGCCCACGCCCATTGTCCCCAAAGGTGATGTACCTCTTCGTCACCACCGGGACGAGACTTGAGAACCACCCCCCGTCTCCGGTCATATGCCTCGAGCAACCGGAGTCAATCAACCAAATGTTCTTCAAGTCTCCCACCCGAAAATCAAAAATAGGCACGTGAGCGAACAAACGACTCAAAGACCGGGGTTAGTACCAAAAGAGGAAAACCAAAGTGCCGAGCCATTTGCTCGAAAGTGGGGTTAGCACCAACCAAAGCATCTCTCCTACCAAAAGCGCCTCCGCGAACACCACCACGGTAACCACCCTGAGGGAACCACCCCTCTCTTCCGGAGGAGGACCAAAACCACGCAAGAAGGCCCGTGGAACGTCCTTCCTCTCCAACTCAACGCCACGACTCCTCCAATCCCCGTATTGAGCACGAGGAGGAGAACGCCTAGCAACCGACCACCGCACCCTTTCCGGCCCAACCACCGAACCACGACCACCGAAACAACCCTCGCACCCGTACGAGCTCGAAACCCGAACATCCGTCCGTCCGGGCTCGCACCGGTCCGACCGGTGCCCCACACCGGTCCGACCGGGTGTGACCCGGGCGGCAACACCACCCGCAGCCTTCTTCTCTCCCCAAGCCCGAACCGTCCTCACAATCGCCTTGCCCCCGGGCATCCGCATACGAGGCTCAAGTACACCATCGGAAGGGTGGTACTTGTCCTTGTTAGCCCACTCCTTCTCCATTCTCTCCTCTCGCTTCCTCTTGAAGCAAAACTCCTCCTTATGGCCATCTCTCCCACAATAGCCACAATGGAACCTCACAAGCTTAGGCTTAGGCTTGGAATGTGGCTGCTCACTTGGTTTCTCTCCACTCAAACCCTCCATCGGTTTCTCACCACTAGCCTTCTCACTCTCCTTCCCAAAGAACACTTTCCCCGAAGTGCTCACAAACTTGATAGGCTTTTGTAGGTCATTTGTGGGTGTAGGAAACACGGGTGGAGCTGGGGTTGTGTCTAGTCGGTTCCTTAGATGGTTAGGTTTTGGAGGGAAATCATTTTTGTGATGGGTTTTTGGTGGCTCCGGGATATTTTCTCCACTTCCTTCACCAACCTTGTTTGCTCCAAGCCCCTCACCATCTTGCCTCTTAAAGGCCTCGATCATCATCCTCAACTGAGGCTCATGACCGGACAACCAACCCATCAACTTTCTCAAATCATCATTCTCATCCTGCAAACGATCAACATAATGTGCAAGCTCCAAATTTTTCAATGCATGCATTTCACAGGTAGAGCAAGATGTAGGCATGGGTTCCTTCAATTTAGCCTCGAGCGAGCTAGTGTAAGCATGCATCTCATCAATCTTAGCATGCAAAACGGGGCGGGAAGTGCAAGCACCTAGCAAAGCGAGTCTAGACTTAAGCTCGGCCACTTCAACCCTAAGCACATCTAGTTCCTCACACTTGGAGGCATGCTTCTCCTTAAACAAAGCAAGATCGGCAAGGAATATGGAGCAATCAAGACAATCATTCTCATCGAAACAACGGGGCTAGCCTTAAGCGAATCAATCTCAAGCTTGCTATCAAGCACCCGTGTCTCTAGCTCGGCCACTCTAGTCCTAGCATCCTCGAGTGAAGCCCTAAGATCTTTCCTCATTTTCTTGGCCTCTCTAAGCATGTCATCACGGTTATCAAGCAAAGAGCCAAGCCTCTCATTCTCCCGGCGCAAGAAGGGAAGTTCATCACGCA
Source organism: Cenchrus americanus (assembly GCA_947561735.1). Lineage (NCBI taxonomy): Eukaryota > Viridiplantae > Streptophyta > Magnoliopsida > Poales > Poaceae > Cenchrus > Cenchrus americanus. The sequence goes on along the minus strand of OX387239.1, from coordinate 99,813,217 downwards.
CCTCGTCGTCGGACTCGCAGTCCGAGTCGCTCCGTGTGCTCTTCTTGCCGCCGGAGCTCAACGCCATGGTGCGAAGCCATCTCTCGCGAAGCGGCTCACCGGCCGCTCGGGTTCTTGGACGACTTCTTGTTCTTGCGGCGATCTCCCTCGTCTTCGCCGGGGCTGCTCGAGCTCGAGGTGGAGTACGCGGAACTGGAGTCGACGTCGCTCGCTCCAACCATCGCTCGGGCCTTGCCTCGGCTCTCCTTCTTCCTCGATCGTCGCTCGTCCTTTTACTTGTTCTTGTGCTTGCTCTTGTGGTCGCGCCTCGAACGGTACTTGCCATCGTTCATCCTCGCCTTGTGCTTGTAGCTGTCCTTGTTCTCGGCCTTCTCCGGGCAGTCGGCGACGAAGTATCCCGGCTTGCCGCACTGGAAGCAAGTCCTCGTGTTCCTCCTCATGTTCACGCGGTTCTCGTGCAGCCTCTCGAACCGCCTCGTCAACAGCCGCCGGCTCGTCCTCTCCAAGGTCATCAAACTCCTCATCCGGCATAAACATCAAAGAGGAAAACGAGAACATCCTGGTGGATGGGTTAGAGTTAGTCTTTCCTTTGGAACCACCAACGAGGGAAAGACTATGGGAATCGATCGGTCCCTCGAGCTTGGCAGTCATGCCCCTATCCACCTCAGCCGACTTGAGCTTCGAGAACAGCTCGTTCACCGTCAGAGTATCATACCTCTCCGACTCGACTATGGCCTCGAACTTTCCGCCCCATATCGTACGATCCAAAGAGTGTAAGAGCTTGACCGCTCTATCATGATCATCGTACGGGAGCACGTCCACATTGGCCCTCATGTTGTTCACCACCAACGTGAACCTGCGAAACAAGGCATCGATGGACTCACCGGGGAGATGAGTGAAGTTCTCATACTCTCTCCGTAAGTCGCATACAACCGTGCTCGAACTCGGGCGTTCCCAACATGAGCCTCCTTCAACACCGCCCAAATCCTACAAGCCAAGTGCTCGGTGTGCACCCGATCGAACTCGGCCGACACAAAGCACGAAACAAGTAGTCGACCGCCTTATTGTTGGCGTCGAATGCGTCCCTCGACCCCGGAGCAAGGAAATCCATCGGCCGGACATAGCCTGTGTCCACCGTGACATCCCAAAGCGCCGACCCTTTCCGCGGAGGAACGCACCCATCCGCTTGCTCCACATCCGGTAGTTCTTGCCATCGAAGTGTGGAGGACCCGAACCCCGTTCCCGGTACGCCATCCTTGGATCTTAGACCGGTTAGAGTCAACAAAGACCCGAACCGGCTCGATACCACTTGAAGGATCGATACGGCGAACCAGAGAGGGGGGAGTGAATGGGAGCCGATAAAAATTCTTCTCGAAGGAGATGAAAACTCCAACAAGACGAACACGGCTTCCAACACACGTCTCCGACTCACTACCCAAGTTGGCCAAGCCCACGTAGCCACTGGAGTGCCACCGGACCTAGGAACCAACACACACGGCCTTCCGACTCGAGAACGCGGCGGAACAACAAACCCCGAGTCTACGAGACCCACACGGTCGGACCGGTGAGCACCACCGGCCGACCGGTCCCCGCCGGTGAAACCGAGCAACTTTCACTAAGTGGCTCTACACCGATCGACCGGTGAGACACACCGGTCGGACCGATGGCGACCTCGAAAGCCCCCAAGGCACCAAACAAGGCCAACCGACCACCAAACGGACCCAAACTCGAAACAGGACAGCAACACGGGACAACAACGAACACACCAAGACGTTCACCCGAGCAAAAACCCACAAGGGCTCGCACCGGTCGGACCGGTCAAGAGCACGGTCGACCGGTGTAGCACGGGCGACTCGGGATGAACAAAGACCGCGGGTCAACTCCCCCAAATCCAAATCTCGATCTCCCGAATCGCTCCACGGACTTGAACAAGACTTTGGGGATATCAGGAACACCTCATGAGGAGTCCATAGCCAAGTTTAATCCCACCAAATCTCGTCCAAAAAGGAGGAATCGAAGAAATCCCGCCGAAAACACTTCCAACCCAAGAACTCAAGAAACCCCAAAATCGAGCACCTTTTCTCACGGATTTGGGAGGGGAATCACAACCCAAAGAACCACGAAGGGTTCCCACAAATTTCCCCCATCAAATCCCCAAGAGAAAAGCCCCGAAAACACCCCAAAGAAATCACCGAGAGAGGGCTCCGAAAATCACCACCAAGAACAACCGGGGAGAACACATCCAAACCTTGAGGAACCACGCCGAATCATCTATACATGAAACAAAGGTTCGTACAAGGTCTAGCAAGCCGCCCGATCATCCATCCCTCTCTACAAGATCTCTCCGTGAAGCTCTCTTGCTAGTCCTCAGGAAAACCTAGAGAAAATAGGTGGAAAAATAGGAAAACTAATGAGCTAGGGTTCCAAGAGTTGGCTGCCATCCTCTCACCTCTTGGGTTATATGGAGGCAACCAAAAGTCTAAAATGCCCTTCTCTACTAACTAGGGATACAAGCCCCTCAAGGGCGGATTTGGAATTCTTGATGTCTTCACCATCGGACGGATGCCCGGCGACCGCACCCTGCGTAGCCTCGACGCAAGCGATGCGATCCCGACGCGTGTCCTCCGCTTCGAAGATTCCGGACTGCGTCATCGCACACCGGTCAGACCGGTCCCCCCCGGTCGACCGGCCGACCCACCGCCGTCGGACCGGTGCGGTGCCGCCGCACCTCCATCTTCGGTTCTCCGGTCTTGGCTTTGTGGATCAACCAAGGAACCCGGTGGTTTTACGGTGAACCACCGGAAACCCCGCGAACTCGGTGTAGCCTCCGCCAATCTCCACTCATGACTTGGCTCCCACGTAGTCCCGGCTCGACCTTGGTTTTGAGGCTCAACCAAGAAACCGTCCACGACTTCATCTTGTCGTTCATGCCACCATGCGGCCCGCACTTGACCCCGCCGGCCACCGGGTCCCTCGAACAAAGCCTACTTGTCTTCTCCACACCTGGAGGCCTCACCGGCGACGACCTTTCGCGCTTGTTCTTCACCTGCACCAACACGAGTCAAGCCGCAACCTGCACCTGCAATACTTAGCCAAGAATCAGTCCACACAACGTTGTCAATCACTCATCACACAAGGAAGCGACCATCCACCGGTCCTTGAACCACACATGGTCCTCAGTAATTCAATTTCAAGGCACCTCGGTACCGGGAGGAAATTGCATTTTGTTAATGAATGTTACGGTGCTTGATCGGAACCAGGCAGAATAAGGAGGAATCGGTGGTTTCGGTCCACAATTACTTGGTTCTGGTCTAGAATTCATAACAAGGATTAGTTCGTACTCACAATTATTTAGTTCCTGACCCACAATTACTTGGTTCCGGTCCAAAAGATTGGTGTAATAGGTTCCTTCTATTTTACAACCACCTGATCTGAACCGATGGACGGCTCATAAAAACCTCAATACTAGTTTTTTTAGCAATACCGGGAGGAAATTGCATTTTTTAAGCAAAACATTAACTTTTTATCTAATGATGGCCAGCAGACGGCATATGCCCAAAGCATCCCTAGAAAAACACCAATCTTTTAAATAAAAACATGGGGCGGGAAACCGGCCGTTGCTAAGAGCAAAAGGCACGCAAGAAAGCCAAAAGAACGAAAGGTTTGTTACGGTGTTTGAGAGGAACCAAGAGGAACTCGATAGAATCAAAGGTTCCTCTGCTAATATTTAGTTCATAACCCACAGAGAATTAGTTCCGGACCCACAAATATTTGGTTTCGGTCCACAATTTTGATTTCTTGTAACACGTTCCTCCTATTTTTAAACCATCCGGATCGATGGACGACTCAAAAATTCCTCAAGCATTGGAGACACTGTCAAAGAACAATGTGCCAAAGCTACTACAAAGTACATACCGCGCAACAGGATAAGTCGAGAAAATGGAATGATCGTCTAGACTGTTCTGTTAGGTAATCGTGTGGCCTGTAATGTCGCAACTTTATCAAGTGTCGAATTAGAATAAGGTATCTTTAGATGCTTTCTGTGTTTGCATTATTGCTGGTGTTTAAAGCACCTTCAACCGTTCCTAATTAATTTTTTTCCAATAACTAGCTAGTTGATCGAAATATCCGTCGAATATGCAGGGAAGAGGGCGGGGGGGGGGGGGGGGGGCGGGGCGAACATGACATTACGAGTGGAAGATTGTATAATTTTGTTACTAAATATATCCATATTTTTAATTTTATAAATATAAATTCTTTTTTTATTGAACCATCTTTAACTTAAATTTAGCATTTGTCTTTGATACCAAGTAAGATCAGCTTGGCATCTGGGTGGTGTGTGGTGGTGGTGGCGAGTGGGGCAATAGCTGCCGAAGACGCAGGGAAGAGGGTGGGGCGGGGCGAACATGAGACTGATACGAGTGGAAGATTGTTCTTTAAACATTGAGGGACATGAGAATGGCTAAGAAAGTGGAAGGAAAGATAGTGGGGAAAATAAAAAAATAATAGTCAAATTATTGGTTAAAGATTGCAAAGTTTGAATCTTGATATGCGTGCGCACTTTATAAATATAAATAGAGGAAGTATTACCGAGAAATATGAATGCTTTTACTATTAAATTTATTTTAATATTTTTTATTTTTACTTGTATGTAATTCATTTTTATACGTGCATGTCGCACATGCACTTCAACTAGTTTTTTAGGGAGAGTTGCTTTTGCAGATTCCTACCTCAATCCAACTTCCGTAGTGGGAGTCACATGTCAACCTTTATTTTGGCAGAGTTGAGATGAAGTATTAGTTTGTCCCACTAATTTATTGAAAAAGAAAAGGTAAAAGGGGTGTGTTGGAGCCTAACATTTTTATGAACACACCCAATATGATAGTTGAATTGGGGGAAAGAGGGACGGCTGGAGAAGCTCCGTATAACTCAAATTTAGTTGTAAATGTAAAAATAGAAAATAGATACATTAGAAAAATATAACGCTTCTTTGCAACTCAGTGGGAAAATATAAGGGGTTTTCATCGAAATGCATCTGCCAAACACAAACAAAGGTAGAGTAGAGAAAACTGCTAAAAGTAAACAACCACACCATAAGGTTAAACTTCATATGAGAATTCATTGAAATACTGCTGTGGCGTGTTTGGTTGCAACCCTAGACCAGGCAGCTAAATACAACCATGCACTCGAAGATCGATGGCATGAGAAGTCTGCCTGACCCAAGTAGCAAAACAGAGGCTTGGAGCAACCAAGCAGCAGTCTTTTGTTCCATACAGTCAAAAAATTTTGCACGGAATTTTATTAATTCATATTCCACCAGTTTTTCATGATCAAATAAGACTTAAGAATCCTTTTGTTTTCTAGCATATATCCTCACTTAAAAAAAATCCCCCAAGCAGTTCCACAGAAGTTGGCATCAATGGAGAAGGTCTTTTTATAGTACTTGAAATAATTGAAACATGCTTAGCTGTTGCACCCAATGATTCAATGGCCCTGTTTGGATACTCCATTAAGGTTAGAGTTAGAGCTAGTTTCAAACTCTAGCTCTAGCCATAAACTAACTCTAGCTCTAGAGGTGTTTGGATGAAAGGGTTAGAATGACATTAAATGTACTTTTTCAATCATTAGGTGTGGGTAGAGGGAGAGAAAAAGTCACTTTTTGGTGGACCCAACATGAACTAGCCTCAATAAGCACCTCTTGGGTGGGATAGTTTTTTGGGTAGGTTAGATGCAAATTATCTCAATCTAGCCCTCATGTTTGGATACTTTGTGGCTAGTTGAGTTCCAACTAGCCAAAACTAACTCTAGCTCATGGATCCAAATGTAAACATGCACATGACACGGTTCTTCTTCCATTCTGCAATGTTTGTGCACAGTACACAATAATGTGCACTAAACCGAGAAAACTCTAGTTCTAAGGAAAGTCAACGTGAGATCAGATGTCCACCACATAGCCCTGTTAAATAAATGCTACAATAATTTCTCTTATTAAAAAAATAATTTAATCAGCGGTACAATACATGCATGGTTTTTTTCTCCAAGCGAACATAAATTTGCTTGTGCAAGCAAAGTTCGCATATGCATGTTTGGTCAAAAAAGCAAACATATATTCACCGAACCAAAAAGGACTGGTGCTTGTACTGCCCAAGTACGGAGGGGAAAGGGATGTGATTTAAATGAGAAAACTTTTTTTAAGTTGCATGAATGATGGCCCTGTTTGGATCACGTAGAAATTTTAGAGTTAGTTTTGGTAGTTGAAGCTCATTAGCCAAAATATCAAACACGGGGCTAGATTGAAATTTAGTTTGCAGATCTAACCCACCCCAAAAAACTATCCCACCCAAGAGGTGCTTATTGGGGTTAGTTCATGTTGAGCCCACCAAAAAGTGACTTTTCTCTCTCCCTCCACCCACACCTAATGATTGAAAAAGTACATTTAATGTCATTCTAACCCTTTCATCCAAACACCTCTAGAGCTAGAGTTAGTTTTGGGCTAGAGCTAGAGTTAGAAACTAGCTCTAACTCTAACCCTGCTAGAGTATCCAAACAGGGCCGATGTTTCCCTATCAGTAGCCGTCCCTCTGGCAACCATCGTTGTACGTGCGGCTGTGAAATCAATGACGACAAGTGTCAAGTGGGAACAAGTACCTACAGTAGCATAGACGCGTTGCAGTCAATTTTTTCTTTTGATCTCCACTGTAGTCAAATTTGGGCGGCTAGCCGGCTACCTCCTAGAAAAAAGATCCAGTTAAGTTATTTGTCCGTGCAATCGTATCAAATTTGTGCAAATATTTAAAAGAAAAATTTTAGTGCCGGCTCAACGATAAGTATTTAAAAGAAAAATACTTTCTCTACGTTGCCAAAACAAACAAGGTTTGTACTACTCCCTCCGTTCATATATGTTAGCATTTGGAGGGTTCAAATTTCACAGCATTAGCATTTGTAGCACCGGGTGGGTCCCGCACGCAGAATCCCACCCCCAACAAAATATCTAAATCCCCTCTATTCTCAGCCGCACAAGCGCATCCTCCCGCACAACCCTGTCGCCTACCTCGCGCATCGGCCCCTCGCCCCCTCCGCCGTGTGCTCGCATCCTTGACTGCCGGTGTAGGCCTCCCCACCCACCGCGCTCCTACATCAATTTCCTCCCTAACCCATGGATGACACGAGTGAAGGAGAGCGCAGGCGCCAGTGAGTTGAGCGCCGGCAGCGGATGTCACACCCGATTTTACAAGGAAAACCGAATGCATCTCATATGTACGTCAGGATCAGAATTACACACACATGATAGACAAAAGAGTGTAATACCATAACTATAATCAAACGTGCAAGAGTTTAACCGATACAATATTCATTTATTACACTCAGACGGGTGGACACGAAGGTCCGAGAACAAAACGATAACTAAACGAGCAACTCCTTCTTCAACTTCCACAAGCACATGACTGGGGGATCTGCATGCCTTAGAACTCCTCGAAGTCGCTCTAATACTCCTCAGCGTTGTTCTCCTCTGAACAACGGTAAGCAAGGGTGAGCACTCTTATGGTTGGAGCTCAGCAAGTGGGGGAAACATGCAAGGCTACCAAGGATAGGCTATGGTTTACAGCGGTTAGCATTTTATAAGTTGGTCAAGTTTTAGTTAACAACACCTAGTTACTAGATCTAGTTTATACCAACCCATTTAAACATTTAGGAAAGCATCTCTAACAAAAACCCACAAGATCCATGATTTACATCCATCTTTAAGTTTGATTATCATGTGAGGGTCCAAGCCGCTCTTGACTATGAGCACGGCTGATCGATCAGTTATAACTATGCAAAGGTTGTACACTTTACCCACAGTTCGTGTTCCCCATGTCGCCTGGGTTTGCAAGGCCCTTAAACACTTCTGAGGTGAGTGGCTAGGGCTCCACTACGAAGCCTTTACAAAGGTATGCAAAAGCACCAACAACCCATGACAGTTACAGCTCAGGGTGGACCATAACCCTCCCTAATGGTCAGCACCTTAGCAAAGGCTGCTACCCCAGAAGAACCGGGCTATACCCCTGCAACCCCGAGCCCCCTGTGTTCCTTTCAGATAGGATCACTAGTACAGTCACACACCTAATTAATTGGCTAAGCCAGAGCCATGTGGACTGTGGTTGTACTGTTATCTTGGGTGGTTCTCCATGTTCCAATTTAAAGTATATGATCTTGTCTTATTCTTAACCAACATTTCATGAACACAACAAATTGTATCACATAACCAACATAACCAGCCCAAGTTTAGCAACTAAGCAATTATCTACCCAAAACATTTGTTAAACAGGGTTGATCAAGGTAACAGGGTGAAACATCTAGTCAAGTCCTTAAAAAGGTGTTTGCCCATCAATTTAATGCATAACAACATGTAAAGTAAACATTGTATAAGCATGCAATTATATAGGTTCCAAAAAGAATATGCAAAGGGGGAAAATCCAACTGCCTTCCTCTACAAACTGAGTATCTTCTTCTTCGTAGACAGGCTCTTCCCGATCGTCTCCAATGGGGTGCTCAGACGAAACAGGCACGATATCTACGCACAAGCATATACAAACAAACAATAAATAAACAGTACACCAAACAGTAACAAAAGTTGAAAATATGCTATCTAAAAGATTCTACTCGCTGAGACGATCATTTCGGTTTATAAAACACTGAAAACGGAGTTAAAACATGAAAGATATGATTAAAACAAATTACATGGACTTTTCTGTAAGAAAACTAAGCCTACAGGACTATTATGGAAGAAACCAGGGACTAAAACATAATTTCATATAAAAACAGAGGGGTTCATATGCAAAAAGAAATGGAAAGGACCTCTGGTGAAGGAATCTAAGAAAGGCAGGGGCTAGATCATAAAAATCAGGACTTGTTTGTGAGGGTTCTTATAGGTGGAAGGACCGGCATGTAAAACAAGAAAGTTCAGGGGCTCTTTAAAGAAAATGGCCCAGTTGAGCCGTGGATCGTCGATCCAACGGCCGCAGTGGCAATGGACCGCGTCGTGAGCCCGGCTCACAGGTCTATGGTGGACCAAGCTGAAGGGGTATCCCCTTGATTTGATTGACGCCGTAGATCAAGGATCCAACGGTCCTGGACACGTGCAAGCGGGCCGCGGCGGCAAGCGCGCCGGGAACAGAGATGGCGCGGCGGCGCGCGGCGGCGCTTCGCCGGCGTGAGCCCGGGAAGGGGTTCTCGGCTGCCATTTCGAGCGCGGGTGGGTGCTACGCGTAGAGGGGGAGCACACGCACATGCCTAGGGGTTCAGGGGATAGGCTAGAGCGTCCATGGTGGCCGGCGGCGGAAGGGGGCGGATCGGCCTCGCCGGCGAGCTCGTGGGGACGGTGCTGTGCACATAAAAGAGGGAAAAGAGCGGGGCAGTTTTGCTCACCACGCAGAGACGGTTCGAAAATGTTCACGGGAGAGGAAGGAGTGACGACGATGGTGATCAGCGACGGCGGCGGGCTCGGGCAGCGCACCGACGGCGGAAGGTAGGGCACGACTCCTTAGGGCGATGAGGGCGAGGTCCTGGTGCAAGGAAGGCTCGATGAGCGACGGCGCAGCACAAAACAGAGAGAAGAAAGGGAGAAGGTGAACCCTTCACCGGCGACGAGCTCTTCTAGCGGCGGCGGAGACAGGGGTGGCGGTGGTGGGTGTTTGTGGTGCTCGGGCAGGAGTGTGTGTGGGTGAGGGTGAAAGGGAAGGATCGAGGGAGTCACCCAGATTTTATACGAGCAGAGAGAGGGAGAAGGGGAAGCGGGGAAGGGGCGGCGACCGGCGCACTTTCCATTGATGGTCGGTGGCGCTGTGACATAAAGAAGGAAGGGAAAAGGGGAAACAGAAGGATTTGGAGGGGGAAACAGGTGCGGGGATCACGGCTCTTGATTGAAGCCTGCAGATGGAAGGGGAAGGAAGCGGAGGAGGCGGGGGACGAGGTGGTGTCCCGGTCGGTGCCGGCTGAACAGAGGAAAGGAAGGGGGCACGGGAGGAAGGAGAAGGGGGCCTGACGGGTGGGGCCACCCTGTCGGTGACTCAAAGGAAAAGAAAAAGAAAGGTGGGCAGGCGGGCCGTTGCAGGAGAAGGGAGGTGGGCCAGTGGGCCGGCTGGGCTGAATGGTGAGGAGGTGAGGTTTTCCTTTTTTTCTTTTTCAAACACAAATAAAACCAACCTTTTAAACTCAAATTTCATTCAAAACTTTTCATTTTCACAAAATTTTGTAAACTTTTAAACCTCACACAAGCAACCAAAAATCATGCATAGCCAAATAATGATGCACAAACACTTGTTGTCTCTAAATTAATTAAATCAAATACTTTAGAGCTCAAATTAATTAGCAACTTATTTTAAATCCTTAAGACTATGCCAACATGTTGCTAAAGTGAATTTTTAGTGATGGAATTTTAGGGTGTCACAGCGGATTGCTTCTGTCCGGCGGCGGGAGCGCACAGTAGCCCTGACGCGATGGAATAGGACTACCGCGCGAGGGAGGAGAGGTCAGGAGGCGGCGATGCGTCGTGCTATTGCTTCCTTGGCGTGGCTCCCTAACGAGGATGCGGAGGTGGCACCGGTGGTAGATCTAGAAGCGTCTGCAGGAGTCACGGTGCCTGTGGCGGCGGCAGGAGTTGCGACGCCTGTGGCGGTGGGAGTCGCGGCGGCGGCTACGGCGGCAGGAGTTGCGATGGCGACAGCTGCTGGAGTTGTCGTGATGACATCTGCGGGAGGCGTAGTGTGTACGGCTTCTGTGGTGATCGTGGGAGGCACCACGGAGGCGTTTGCGGGCCTTGCGGCGCTGGCGTTCACAGGGGGCGTTGGTAGCCTGCCATCAGGGGATGCTGCGGCCGTGTCGGGAGGCATGGAGGCGGCCGTGGGAGGTTCTCCTGCCTCAATTGTGTCGGGGTCATTCCTGATGAGGAGAAGCCTCGCTGTGCACGAAGCCATGGAGTTCCATCTTAGTGGCCACCACTGATAATCGTCTACATCTCTTCTTCATGGCCATATGTTGAATGGATGATGCTTTTGTGTGCAAAGGGAGATGCTATGTGTAGAATGGATGATGGTATGTGTTGACTAGATGATGCTTTTGTGTAGAATGAATGATGATGCTAGGTGTAGACTGGATGATGCAATGAATGATGCTAGGTGTAGAGTGGATGATGCTAGGTGTAGAATGGTTGATGGTATGTGTGGCATGTTGTCACTGCTATGTGTAATGAAATGCTATCACTGCCATGTGTAATGAAATGTTGCCACTGCTATAGTAATGAAATGTTGTCAATGCTATAGTTCGAACATAATTCATGCTAAGTGTTGATCATCACAGTTTAGTTGTTTACAATATATGATGGCATGTACAAAAGCCAGCCATTTCCAAACACCTAGGCTGCAATATAGAGTACAAAATATATCTGAAAGGGTCCTAGTTCATCTTCACTGCATGAACCAACATTATATACAACAAAAGGCATCCTTCCCCTCGCATGAACCAACATTATATACATCAAAATACACATCCTTCCCTCATCATGGAGCAGCAAGTTGTTGTAGGGCAGCATTGTACAAATCTTGATCCATGCTAAGGCTATTGGGAAGCATTCCTGCAGCCTCTAACCCATCCTTATTCATATGGGGGATCTTATAAGCATTTCCTCCTCCTTTTTTAATTATTTCTATCATGCAGCCTTGTAGAGTCAAGAAGACATTTCTAATTTTGGATTCATCATAATTACTGAACTCTCTCTCTCTCTGCACATTCTGAATTAACTCATCCATGTTCTTGGACGACATAAGATAGGTCTTGGATTGTAGGGATGCGAAGAAACCTAGGTCTAGAACATTCAAATCTGGTGAGTTAGCTGGCTGGTTAAAGATGCGAATGTCCAGCCTTGTTTGGTGAACTGCGTGACAAAATGCTTCGTCATTTGGATCTATGTGTGTGCGTGTGTTATCTTGTTGGATCCAAATTGTTTCTCCTCTTGCTTCCCGGGGCCACTTTGCAACAATAGCTGGCAGAACCTTCGTGATGAGATAACTTCTGCTAACATCCTGTGTCACATTGATTGATTTTGTGAGTAGAGTACCCTTGTCTCTATATTTGCTATCTTGTTTTGCTGGTTCCTGAAACATGGGGCGGCATATTAAATTGGCAAACTTAGTCAAACACAAAGAAAAACATATGCATTGCTGATTAGAAGTGCACCTGTCTGACAAAGGGCCATATGCCTATTTTGCCATCAAAGTAGCATTTCCCATCAGCATCATATTGTGGCTCAGTTACAACACATAGGAGCATACATTTAGGAATAGAATTCTTGTTATGAATTGTTCTATGCGGATCCTCTTCCTCGGGCAGCATGTAGAACTTCTTTGCTTTCTTTGTGGTGTTGAACCATTTCTCGTCGGAGTGAATAATGTTTCTCATAGGAATGAAATAAAATGTATCAGCATCTATCATACATACACAATGTTGCAGTCGTGACTTTTTGTTGTCATCTCTCAAATATGGCTTCAGAGTGTTAGAGTGTCGACGAATCTTTCCTTGTTTGAAGCAGCGATGCAGCGAGGTAGTGTTGACACCTAGTTCATGAGCAAGAGCCCTAACAGTGGTCCTTTTATTCAAATGTATTGTTGCAATTCTAAACATATCAATGACAATCTTCTCGCGACCACAATTTTTTTCCTTTTGCATGATACGTCGACTGGTACTCTTGCAGCAATGCATCCCTTTGCTGTCCTCCATATAGATTGCACATAACACCTATTAACACTAAACAAATTTGCTACTATTGTGGTGGTCCTTCTTTTCAATTTGCCATTCACGCTGCGGAGAAGTACAGCTTCATAAATTTCCTGTCTTTTTTTGTCCGATAAATTCTTCCTTTTCATCAAAGTCATTACGCGATTATTGCTGAAACTAAATTTTGTGATGTTGCCTTGACCTTGTTCGACATGTTCTTCATCACTGGACTCATCGAGCACCTCTTCCTCCAAGTCACAGTTAAGATCAAAGTTGGCTGTTTCATTAGAGGCATTGATTGCATCATCTACATGGAGGAATCAAAGAAATTTCAGAGGTAAAATATTTACATAAAGCCTCAAATGCTTAAGTTGTTGTAACTGGAAATTACATCCACTGCATGTACCTTCATTGACATGATCATTGGACTATTCGAGCTCCTCTTCGGCGAAGATGACATGCAAATCACCAACATATACATCGATGTCTTCATCTACACAACGACAGTAAAAGCAAATGTAAGATTCAAAATTGTGTGGCATGAATTGGTACAAAACTACTCTTAACCTTCCATGTACTGTACCTACCTCCTTTTCCTCCAAATCAAAGTTTAAATCAAAGTTTGATGTTGTGCTGTGCATGGAAGAGAGAAATTTGAGGTAAACTCGGTACCAAAGTGTATGCATGCATGAAAACTATGTTGTGGTGAAGTAAATTCTCTAACCCGATTGGTATGCTGCCATGTTGATGGCAACAGAAGGTGCTCCTTGAGCATCTACCATGGGGTGGCCACCACTAGGTAGGTGGTCCTGGCCATGAGGTAAACCTCCAAAAAGATCATCTTCTTCATCTTCAGATGTTGGAATGTTCAGATCCAAAGCCATGGAGGCGTGGGGGCTGGAGGAAAGGAGTTGAGCTGCTTCTGGATGTTGTGGTCACGATGGCCTTTTTGTACTGCGGCTGCTGGCCTTTTAATTTTGTTTAAATTTGCCGCCTGGTGTTTGGCGGGTGAAAAAGTTGTCTGGTGGTGGTGGTCAAAACCTGTATTGCTTCTTGGCTGTGGTGAAAAGTTGTTGGTGGTGGTCAAAACATGTACTATGTGTGGTTTTTTTACTTTTTCACACATGATGCTTTTTCACCTACCAAGGGCACATGCATCATTCTATCTAGTGCTATTTCCTCAGTTTGAACGTTCCAAATGCTAACATATAGGAATGGAGGGAGTATTGATCACCATTTGCACAGTTATATTGATCACAATTTGCACAAACTGCATTATTACAGTGAGTCTTCAAGGAATAGCATTACAACCTCTTCATCAGCTCTCCCATTGAGGTGGGTGTTTGTTGGGGGGATTCGGAATCAAGCCCTTCGCGCACTAAAAATAAAAGACTGTTTTAGTCGCCCAGATTCTTGTACGAAAGACCCGGAGGCAAAATCTCTAAAACCCTTGAATCTTTCCTCATCTTTCAGAAGTCGCTTTTCGGCCTGAACCCTTCATCGCTAGCAAGTGCTGCAAAATGAGCTCAGAAAGACCAAAGGCGTTGGGTTTTTCGTTTAGGCTAATCGTTTACTCCCGAGACGAAGCCCCAGGAGCGAATCCTGCTCACCCGGGTACTCTCAGCCGGGGATTCGCTCAGCGGGTTTCGTCGTATCTAACACCTAACGTTTTAGTGTTTGAACGTGATTCTCTGTATCAGGTGACGAAAGGTACTAGGCGAAAGGGAAGTCTCCAAAAGATTGAAGGTCTTCTCCCGACAGGCGCACGTGATGACAACAAGAAAGGCGCCGCGATTTGCGGCGTGACATCATGAAGCGTCGATTACGTGGAGACCTAATCGAAGACTTTCTAGAAGTAGGCTAGTACATTCTGTTTAGATCCGTTTCGCACGAGGGTATCCTCGGAATGTAAAAAGTCCGTCCACCTCCCTATAAAAGGAGACGGATCGGCGCTTGTAAAGGGGATCGACTTTTGAGAAATCAACTGTTGAGTAAAGAGCTTTTGGTTGTCCTTTGTTCTGTGCTTTTGGTTTTGGTTCTTGAGCTTTTGTCGTCCCTCATTGTTTGTGTGCGGTAGCTTCGGCTATCCCCACAACAGTGTTTCAGCTTATGCCATGTAGCAAATACCGAGAGTGATGGTTAAAAAACTAGTTTCATGAGTTCCTACACCTCAATAGTCTCATATGTCGTCTCATGCAAATCTAATTAGTTTTTTTTGACGTGGAGAAGAGAGGGTGAAGCTGGATGTTAGGACTATGAGACAAGACCGATCACCTTTATATTGTACGAGTTGTAGTTACGTGAAACTCATAATTCTTTATACACAATTAAGGAAATATCATTTATATGAGACTATTTAAAATGACAACCATAACTTAGTTGTTAAGTCATCTTAATATGAGATCGTCTATTAAATAATACCAATGCGTCTGCCCTTCTTCATGGGTTCCAACTATTCGATACAATTACAAACACAAATAGTATGAAACAATATTTCATTGCTGTTGTAGAGGGGAGCTGAGGCTATAAGTTGTTTAAAAAGAGGGCTGATGGTGTAAGAAATTAGCCATCAGCGGTGACGAGCCGCCAGCTAATCTCAACGCAGCGGAACGACGATTGGATCTACCGAGATGAACTTGCACGATCACAAACGACAACGGAGACACGATCTTTATTAACGAGGTTCAGTCGAAGCCTACATCCCCGAGGTATGACTACGGGCGCTCCTCCCCAACCGAAACACCGGCCGCTTTAGGATCCCAGCATCGTGCCGCTTTCCCCTGCGAGCCAGTTGCTATGTCGTCATGGTTACAACAACAGCCCCCCTCTCATATTTATGAGGAGGCTTGGGTTACAGAGTATAACACGAACTCTACTCTATACTACTAATACAACTCAAGTCCAATCGTAACTGAACTGTACAAATATTCGACATAATATCTAACAAACTCCACCTTGGCGAATATTCTTCCACCTTGAAGCTGTCTTGCGCGAACCTCCATGTACACCAGACTTGAGCTGCCCAAAGAAACACTACTATCCCTGCAATTCCTGACTCCATGACTCCACCTGCAATTGTGCACCTTTCACTTCTATCATCACCATGATCGAGAACCTCACAATCGCCACTAAGTCACATATCAGAATTGCCACATTAGCATTGCACTTCCGTTACCACTGCCATACTACGCTAGACGTCTTACACCGTAGTCCCCTGCAGCTTCATCCAACCAGATTACTGTAGTTGCAAGTACAGACATCACCAAATATACTTCCTTCTGGTTCAACCCTATGGTACCACCACGCCTTTCGATTCACGCTTCAGTAACCCGCACGTGCAACTCGAATCGATCTGCATTTTTGCTAATTTGGAAGCACGCAAACTCTTCCTAAGCAAACCTGCATCCTGAGCTCACTCGTGGATAGTGGGTCGTGGATGTCGTAGCAGGCTTGGTGCACGCATGTGATCGTGTATAGGACCTGGAGGCGGCCACAGATTCTGATGAGGCACAAAGACAAGATACAGATCATGGAAGCAGGTGCGCCGCGAGGTGTCGGATTTGAGAGCGAGATGGACTCTTCATGATGGTGGCGTGAAGCAATAGGACACCGATGTTGTATGGAGGCTGTAGTGCTAGATTGTTAGGTTTAGTCCCACATCGGAAATTGATGGTGGGGGAGCACAACATATAGGTGGGGGCAGACCTCACCCATCAGACTAGTCTTTTGGGTTGAGTTAGGTCCAAGATCTTGTTGTTGTGGGCTCCGGTGGACCTAAGGCCTGGTGGGCGCTAGCTCATGGGTATAGCGGGACGACCAGATTCTGCCACACCACTTTAACAAGTGGTATTAGAGATGGATGTTGGAAAAACCTAGGAAAACATCTCCGGGGTCACATGATGACGGGGGAGTCCGTGAACGTCTCCGGAGGGTCACGCAGATGGTTGTGACTGGAGAGTTGGACTCGAGGCCTGGATAACGCCCCTAGGAAAACATCTCCGGGGTCACATGATGACGGGGGAGTCCGTGAACGTCTCCGGAGGGTCACGCAGATGGTTGTGACTGGAGAGTTGGACTCGAGGCCTGGATAATGCCTTCGGGAGATCACACAGATGGTTGTGATGGAAGAGTTGAGCCCAATGTGTGATGGGGGAGATTGTTGGGTTTAGTCCCACATCAGAAATTGATGGTAGGGGAGCACAACATATAGGTGGAGGCAGATCTCACCCATCAGCCTTAGTCGTTTGGGTTGAGTTAGGCCTAGTGCCTTGTTGTTGTGGGCTCCGATGCACCTAAGGTCTAGTGGCGCCAGCTCGTGGGTATAGCGGCCAGGCCGGATTCCGCTTCGCCACTCTAACAAGTGGTATCAAAGCCAAAGGTTTGAAAAATCTGGGAAAACATCTCCAGTGTCACATGGTGACGGGGGAGCCCGTGAACGTCTCCGGAGAGTCACATTGATGGTTGTGACTTGAGAGTTGGACTTGGGGCCTGGATAACATCTTCGAGAGATCACACAAATGATTGTGATGGAAGAGTTGAACCCAATGTGTGACGGGGGAGATTATTGTGTTTAGTCCCACATTGAAAACTGATGGTGGGGGCACAATATAGGTGAGGGTAGATCTCACCCATCAGCTTAGTCTTTTGGGTTGAGTTAGGCCTAGGACCTTATTGTTATGGGCTCCGGTGGACTTAAGACTGGGTGGACGTCGACTCGTGGGTATAGTGGACCGAACTAGATTCGTTGCGCCACTCTAACAGACGGGGCTCCTATATAGTTTCCGTGTGCTGAATAAACAACATGGCTTTAAAGCCCATTAGACTCGATTAATAGGTCCAACATATATAGGTAAATGAATTTATTACTTCGAAAGATTATGTCCAACATTTCTGAGACATAGATCAACATTTTGGGAAAATGTATCATTTTCAACATGTTTCGCAACTTATCTCAACATTTTGAAACGGTGTATCCAACATTTTTCAATAATGGATTCAACATTTTTGCAAGACGGGGGCGCGCGGAGCTCGCAACTGAGGACGAGACCGAAAAAGCTCGAGGCCAGTGCGCGAAGCTCGTGGGGCCAGCTGCATGTGGCGCACGAGAGGCCGGCGACCGTGGACGGTGGTGGCGTGCAAGACGGTGCGCGACGCATTAGAGGCCGCCGCCGCAGTGACGACCGTGGGGACGATACACAATGCATAAGAGGCCGACGACCGTGATGCAGTGACGGCCGAGGCCCGCAAGGACGATGGCGGTGGCTGCAAGGTGAGGAAGAAATGGAGGAGGAAGTTAGAGTTGAGACTTGAGGAACGGGGATCCAACAAATATTGTGTGCATGAATCTCAAACACCGGAAGCCTGTTCCGAGATTTTTTAAATATATATTTTTCATGATTTTTCGAAAATAAATGTCGGATCCAAAATTTTTTCAAAAGCGGCCTTCAACCACCGTTTAAAAGGGTGGTTAGGGTACTGTAGCACCCAACCGCCACGGAAACGGCGGTTGGGGTGCTACAGTGTCCAACCGCCGTTTGAAACGACGATTAGTATAATAACCCCTCCGCGGGTACTGTAGCAGTTCTAGCTGCCGTTACAAATAGTGGTAGGGACATTTTCTCTTGAAAAAATTATAACTTTTTTCAATGAACTCGGATGGAGATAAATTTTATATGAAAATTGTATCTTTCGTCGAGATCTACAACTTTGTAGTTCAAACTTATTTTTTTGAAGTCATCTTGGGGTTCAAATAAATTGTGGTTGGGGTGCTATAGTGCCCAACCGCCCTTTTAAACTGTGGTTCAAGGCTACTTTTGAATTTTTTAATCCGACATTTATTTTTGAAAAATCGCGAAAACTATATTTAAAAAATTCCAGTTCCGGGCCGAAGGCAAGAACCAAAGCTGGCCCAATAAAGAATGCACCTGCACGGCCTGTTCTCTTCCTTATGGGCCGGGATTGATACACTTGCATAATTGCATTAACACCATAGGCCCGAACCTTATCCAAAATTCCAAACAAGAGAAACAAGGGACCGGTAGGTGAGAAAATACCTGCCGAACCGATGCCACATAAGAACAGAGACTGACAAATGGGTCCGCCCGCTTTGGGGTCAATCTGTCATTGTCGTTCCCGTGCACCACAGGCATTATTCTATACGGCCCCAGGATTGGGACTCCAGAAGGTTCTCACCTGGCTCCGCCTCCATATCTTCTTCTTGGTCTTCCGCCTCCACCTCCCACTACGCGTGCTCGAGTTTCCGTGTTCAGAGAGAGAGAGGCCGGAGAGTCAGCGACATCGAAGGAGGGAGTAAGGGAGAGGCAGAGCGATGGCTGGGATCGGACCGATCAGGCAGGACTGGGAGCCGGTGGTGGTGCGGAAGAAGGCGCCCAACGCCGCCGCCAAGAAGGATGAGAAGGCCGTCAACGCCGCGCGCCGCTCCGGCGCCGAGATCGAGACCATGAAGAAGTGTGAGTGGTGCCTTAGCTTTCGATTGGCTCTTCCCCATCTTCCCCTCGGTCATGCTGTTCGCTTGGTCAGATTGGACGATTAGGGTTCCGTTATTTCAGTGTTTGCGATTTATTCTTGATTGATGCTTTTGTGTACTTTCGTGATTTTGCCTGCTTTTGCTAGCTGGGGTTTGAGGACGATTCGATCGGTGATATCCATCTTTGGGATGTTCTTTTTTTTCTGCTGCTGTTTATTTCGTTACCCAAAAAAGCAGCTGTTTTTCTGATTCTGCTTGATCTGCGCTTGACAACTTTTGTTGTTTGCAGACAACGCTGGGACGAACAAGGCGGCATCCAGTGGCACATCCCTCAACACCAAGCGGCTCGACGACGACACTGAGAATCTTGCCCGTGAGCAATCTTGTCCCGACCATCTTATGCATTAACAAATTATCACCAGGCTTGTGACTATAGTGATGCATGTTTTTCCTAAACCGTTTGGGGTATTGTTATCTCAGTGATGAATTCAGATTTTTGCTTCACTTTGGATGTATGTTAAGTTATTTTGGACATAGGTTCACTGTCTCATAATACTTTGCGAGATATTGTAATGTCAACGGTTTAGAGATGGAAGTCTTGACCAGAACTATAATCCCACTTTATTAGCGATGCTTATGCACATTTGTTAGCTACAAAAAAATGTTTATCATGTTTATGTTGTGTCAAAGCATAGAAGAACACTGGTAATCATATTTGATGGCCAGGGTTTTGATGAGAAGATCATTATTTTCCTGCAATATAGTATATGTACATTGAACATTTTGTGACCTTGCTTTGGCTAAGGGTGCTAGAAACATCACTATATTTTCAGATTAGGACATCTTTTGCTTGTTGTATTGACATATGCAAATATATGATTCTTTCCCATGGGCAATATCTGGTACACCATTATCAAATATTGTTTTTTAAATAAATTTCGGTGACTAATTGGTTATTTGTTCGAGTTGTTCTTTGCTGATTCAGTAGCCGTATTTTTTTTTATTACGAGAGCATCTTGAGTGATCAATCTGCTTACAATAGTAACTCTTTTGGCCTGCTCGGGCACATGGTACTTTTGTTGTATGTAGACATGGGGTTAATATGTGTTCTTTGTTGAGACATGAGCTGCAATGACATAGTATCCAGTAATTCTTACAATATTTTTGGTGGAGCTAATGGCTTGCTATGATAATCTTAGTAGAGATAATACTGTCAGCCTTAAAAGTGCAATCTGTATAGTATGATTCTAGTGTAACGGAAATATACAAAGTGCATCAAAAGCCTGGCAATTCTGTTCAGTATGTCCCATAGTTTTAAATAGCCCAACATAGCCTTACTTTATAGCTATTTTAGAGAGCTGACGCTACATTATTGCCAATTGCTCGGCTATGACTGCTAGGGATGTTTTAGCTAAACTAAACAGTGCTGTTTGGCCTAGCTGTGAAATCTGTTTAGCACTGCTAATCTTATTTCCCGCTTGCAGGTTTGATGACTAGGGCCCAAAAGCTAATTAAAAAAACTATAATAGTGGTATAAAACCCTAACTATAATCTTTAATTTTGAAGTGATAGGCACTGACATTCTCCTAGTATTCGTAAAATTGTCCGAGGTTCATGTTTATGTGCATGATCAACTAAAATTTTCATTCCTTTATATATTTATAAACAGCTAAATGAAATAGTTCCGCTATATCTCGCTAGCTTTTTGATGAGGTTTGCCGCAAAATGGCTTAGCCAAATTCAAAACACTATGTCCTGATCTGAATTTATATTGAATTGGCCTGTAAAAGAACGAATCATTGGTCCTTTGCAATGATGGATAATGTTCATGCCTGGGCTCTATTTTAGATTTCACCATTTTTTTGGTTCGCTTCAAACATGTACTTTTCAAGTCTATGTGCTACTGTGCAAATATTTGGTCTTTGCTGCTGTGGTGTAAACTTGCAACTTTTTGCGAGATCTGTTTGAAAATTGCATCCATTTTTTCTTTAGTCCAATGGCCATGTTAATGATGAAATGGTTGCAATGCACTGTGATTGTTTGGTTTGTAAATCATGACTAGTTCCAAGGTTCTGGGGGTGTTGCACTTTCAGGTTGTGTTAGTTAATGCAACAAGTTGTTTTCAGCATTATTTCTTGGACACATTTGGTGCCAGTTTCTGGTAGCAATTTTATTTGTATCAAAACAAATTACTCAACATTGCCTGTGTTTTGTTTAGCAATGGTGCATCTTTGGTTCATGTTTTCTCTGCGGATCTGTATGAAGGATCCATCACTTCTTTAATATGATTTTTCATCTTCAACGAAGAAGAATTAGATAGGGAGGAATCATTATACGATGCCACCTTTACTGTGGAATTACAGGATGTCACCTTTGTTTCCATGCTATGATTCATGGCTACCAAATTAAAGTTCTCTATAAAGGGATTTCAAAATAGTTCAGCACTGGAATAGAATATAAACTTGCTGCATCTATTTGAATCCCATGCACTGGTCTAATATAGTTCAAACTTCATGGTAAACATGACCTGAATCCTTTGCAGAAGATTGAACCATGTTTCACATGCATTTCATTTCATAACTAGCATTCGGATGATAAACTGTCATCATCTCACTTTGTGCTAGATGAGCGTGTCCCAAGTGACCTGAAGAAAAATCTCATGCAAGCAAGGCTTGATAAGAAGCTGACCCAGGCACAACTTGCTCAGGTAACACAAGGATTTTCTGTAGTTCCATTCTTTCCTGAAGAATGGTATCCAAGTGGTAGTTTTGCCAAAAAAAATTCAAAAATCAAAAATCAAAGATGAGATAGAAATATGCTCTGACAACTGCTTAGTGCTAACATTATGTCTATCTCTGAGCAGATGATCAACGAGAAGCCACAGGTGATCCAGGAGTACGAGTCGGGCAAGGCGATCCCAAACCAGCAGATTATTGGCAAGCTTGAGAGGGCCCTGGGAACAAAGCTTCGTGGGAAGAAATGACTTGCAATTGTGTGCCCTGGAGCAGCATGAAGCTAATGGCAACAAGGCGATCTGTCTGCTTATTATGTATGCTTGGTTTTCAAAGTCATGCAGACTGTTTCTGTGTTGGTACAGGAGTGAATAACAATGTCGTGGACCTTGTAATGCTTTGCTGCTTCTTTATGTGTCATATGACCTAGCTCTAAGCTGTGAACTGCTGATAGCATAACCTGCGTGGTGCATGATGATGCTTTCTACTAGTGGTCGTTGTTAATGATGTCTCAGCTGCTTGCCGGAGGTATATATATTTTGGGTGTTCGCCGAAACATTGATTGTATCCATGTATTACGCCCGAGAGACGCGGTTACAACCGTGATTATGCTTTAAGGTCATCTCAGTAAAAGTTTCATGGAGAGTTTCAGCATTAGATTATGTTATCAGCAATCTTCAATGAGCACTGGCGATGGGGGTGGCATTTCAGCATAAACTAGTAGAGGTGGCGGCCTTAGCCGCGGCGAAAAGTAGTGCCATGAGGTTCAATTGATCCTGAGCTACCGTTGCTAGCGACTGAAGTGGAGGTGTCATCTGCATCTGGTGTTGCTGAGGTGCTGATGCCAGCGGGTGAATCGGTTGCTACTACGAATCCTGCAAGTTCCATGCTTTGTCCTTCGTTGCTCAGCCATTCTACACTGCTTACACAAACGGAGAACAAACCCGCTGTAAGCTAACAATTTGACCGTGTCACATATAGTAGACAAGATTAATCAAGAAAATTTACCTCATGTACCACGGATGAATGTTGACCTTGCCTATCAAGAATGCCGTGCCGCACGTGCCTATTTATTAAGCACTATGGCGGACATCTCTCGCCACATTAGTTGCATCTAACGACTGTCTGAACTGCATTAACTCACACCACATCAATTGCATCAACTGTGAGACAACTCTCTACTGTTTATTTGTGATTGTTTTAGGCATCAATTGCATTTAGAGAAAGAGATTGGGTGCTGTAAGGTTGCACAATGCAATCACATCGACCGGATGGTCCTTGTGTGTTGTCACACACATGGTGCAGGATGACATGACAAGTCCTCTATTATGTATGTTGCGTGAGTCGTGATCGAAAAGGTGTGCGAATCATCATGGTCTGGCTTCGCACTTGATGATTCCCACAGGTCTTGGAGACCGAGAAACGTGATGAACTGGTTGATGCGACAAGGCCAAAACGGAATAAGCTGTAATTGGAAAAGCCATATCTGTTTGTGTGTGTCTGTGTAAAATTAACATGCGTAAAAGCACATAAGGGCATCTCGTATGGGCATTTGGGGATGACACACTTTCACAAGTTGATCCACGTGTCGAACATTGAGACTTGCAGTTAATAAGACCGGTACCGGGTGTTAACCGAGGTTCATGGCTGTTGGTGGTCAAATATGACACACCTAGAGCACTTCTTACACGTTGGTTTCGATTTTGATTTGGAACTAACCCGCCACTAGGCATACTAATGATGTAAAAAGTTCATCTGTGCATGTGCTTTTGGAAGTGTAATGTTTATGCAGGAAATCGTGCACTTAATGGATAAGTTTGCATCAAGTTCGGAATGTGCCATGCAAGAGGATCAAGGAGCTCCGTTCGTGTGCGAATACAAGATGAATTTACTTCCAAAGGTGGCAAGGACCAAGATGCAATGGAAAGATATTCCCGAAGACCAAGATAAAAGACCAGAGTTCATGCGACAAGACCCCTATCTTGACCGCGGGGATAATGACGTCTAAAGCTACATGCAAAGGTGCAGAAGGTCTCATCGACACGAGAAGACACAAGGAGGAAGACGGGCCCAATGCGGGCAAAAAGGGCCCTGGGCCGACCGGCCCATGCGGATCGTCCCAGGCCATTTTTACGCCGCCTCTGACTCCCCTTTGACCTAGGGTCTCCTCGATGAATAAGTATCTCCTACCTCGAAGAGCCGCCACATCCATTCATCAGAGAGCCACCGAATTGAGGGACACACACTGAAGGAAGCCGACGTCCACCGTGAGTCCTCGACTTTGCCTAGGAGATGGCTTAGGCTAGACCCTAGCCACCATGGTTGGCCCTGCATGGTGAAGCCATGGTGGAGTTCCGGAGCCATGCCTTGGATTCATCAAAGCACATGTACTTTTGATGGTGATATCAATCTAATCTTGTCTGTATTTTTGATCTACTATGATGCATGCCTTCTCTCATTCATATGTGTAGCTAGCATATGACCTTAGTAGCAGTAATTTAATCCGTGATTGTTAGTTTATGTCTTACAGATACATCATAGTAGTGCACGGGAAGTCAGTGGTTGATTACCCTCGTGTGGTGACAACATGCGGGAGGGAAAAGGCTAAATGAACGTGTAATGTTGAGTTTGATCTATGGCAAGTATCATGAGTATCATTAGGTAAATCTTTGGGAAACCTTAGGCGTGTTGTCTACATGCAACTTAATATGGCATTCACGGGAAAGTACTAGGGTCATCTCTTTATCATGGTATGAGTACCAGATTAGTTTATCGCTTTGGCTGGAGTTGCAACTAGGAGACGATGGGCTCGTGCTACCTTTGGTTGTGTTACCTTATGGCTACAAAATGTGATCCATACATCCATATAATGTTTGTATGTTTACCCCTTTATTCAATCTATGCTTTGTTAGGTTAGGTTTGATAGATTGGATGGTAAACCTTAGTCGATTCGCTTCTGATCTACAGATTGATAAACCTTGGGGGAATACTCTAAGGGAAGAGCTACAATGATATGTGCACTTGCGGTTCGAACTTGACGCACTTTTGAGCCATCAACAATGACCTGAATGTGGCCACACCCGCACTGAAGGGACACATCCATTCTGGGTCGTAACTGATCCACAAACGATCGTTTCGGAATGACACATTCACCCCCACTATAACAAGAGACATTTTATGTACGAGTCGACCATTTCCATTTGCCTTCATGGCTTTAGACGCTAGAATGGTTTCTTCCATGCAAGTCGACTTCCTAGTCTTAATCTAGGAAGTGAAAGTAGAAGGAACCACGGGGCAGTACAAGGAATTCATAATGTTCATCGTGGGAGGCCGTCAATGGAGGCTACGTTGCTATCTTGCATGAGTAAATGATCATCGGTGGATGGCTGTACCTGACGACATTGCCATCATCCTCGTTCCTTTGCACAAAGCCCAAATGGTATGTGTCTCGTTGCTACTTTGAATAATACACACATTCACCAATGGTGATATGCTCACACTATATTGTTGTTGTCAAAAGCCTATGACTGCTTGCTTCCACATAGGTGAGAGTATTGTTGCGTGCTATGGATGGAGACCCTAATGACGAATATGATACATTTCAAGATCAAGCTACAAAAGAAGTTTATTTCATGAATCCAGATTATCAACGAGAAAGAGGCTTTGAATTCCTGGCGGAACATCATAACATTGAGCGTGTGAGCTCCTATGAAGAAGATTGCAAACATATAATGCATTGTTATAGTACTGGAGGATGACTGCATTGAAGTTCCTCCTCCATCACGCAGAAGCATATGCGAAAACGTTTCAGCCCAAGCCCCTATGGATGTTGTCTTCGACGTAGAAGCAAACGATCGGGTGATACAAGCGATGTGTGCCAATGTGAAGACACCAACTTGTGCTATGGAGGCAATGCTCTACGACCCAGAGTGGGGTCAAGCTCTGAAATTGTTACAATTAGAAACACAGACCCTGATGGCTTCTCGCTTCTGATCAAAGGAAGGAGCACTCCCGGAGGAGACTGATTTATGGGACACGCCTGCTAATGCCTGGCCTTTGTTACTCTCAGTTGCTGACATGTATCAAGTTGAAAGGTTGAAGCTGCATTATGCGTAAAAGATGTGGGACATGACAAGTGAGGAAATAGTGAGCACATTTCTACGATGGGCAATTGAGACTAACTGCACCCAATTGCAGGAAAAGTGCATGTCTCTCTTAGAGCAAATATTTCCAAACAGAATAATCACATATGATTGGGCATTCATATGCATTAAGCATACCAAATTTATGCACGATCTCCATAGAAGATTAGCTGGAGGGTTGAGGTACTAGGGTCCCATGTATTCTGTAGTTTAATGTTTTATTTAAGTGCGTTTATTCATGTAATAACTAGTTGAAACAGTATGTTAAATTGTTGCAGTGAATTACATTTGTAATGCTATAATCAAATCATCCGTCGAACATGAATATGAGTAGAGGATAATCATGTGTGTGCTGATCAATGCCATGATCCACGGTGGCACGAACAACTCTGTCAACAACTTGCCCGTATATGTATGGTCACTCACGTTTGGGTCCGACACCCAAGCGGTCCTACGTGTCAGTGACCAAGGTCTAGCAGTGGTTTCCAAAATCTTTCGTTCCCCGCTTCATAGTAGAAAGGCGGGATTTGAAATTTTGAATTCCTCTCTCCTCCTTCTGGTCCTCCCCGCTATATATAAAACAAAGAGGGAAACCAGACCGCTAGGCCTCCTACTTCCTTCCTGGTAATTCCAAAATCAGGGGATCTTCTCCTCTACCACCGTAGAGATGTAGTAGATTTGCGGTGGAAATAGCAAGGGTGAGCTCGCTAGTGGCGACGCCTTCCTATACTATGAGCGGCGACCTTCCTCTGCTACGAGCGACGAGCTTTATCTGCTCACGATGACGCCTTCCTCTGATACGAGCGACAACATTCCTCAACAACGTCCTTCAATCTGCAAGATGGATCGAGGCCATTGCTTCGTCGGTTTCACTGTGGCTAACTCTGGCAGTCGCAGATCTGCAACATGTGCCAATAACACCATGTTCAAGGAGTAGGCTCGGGCTGCTAAATCGAGATGACATTCGACACCTCCTTCCCTTAAGGTATGCAGTCTCCTCCCTGTATTGCTAACTTCAATTAGATTGCTTCCCCATGCTCTTTGGTATTCAATACTCTTCTTTCATGCTTGGGTGATTGTGGATCTACTGTACCCTATTGCAAGAGTTTGTTCCAAGTCATTTTATTTGAGGTTTGTAGAAATTTGTAGATGAATTTATTTGATTGCTTCCCCATGATCTTTGGCTTTGAATAATGTTGTTGCTTGCTTGCGTGATTGTTGATATGTTGTTCCATATCGTAAGAGATTGTTCCAAGTCAACTTATTTGAAGTTTGTAGAAATTAATAGATGAAATTATTAGATTGCTTACCCATACTCTTTGGCTTTGTATATTTTTGTTGCAGGCCTAGGTGATTATGGATCTGTTGTGATTGTTCATGAATCACATTGAACTTAGTAGATCAAATTGCTTCTGATTGTGAATGTTCTCAACCCTTACCTCTTGTACTTGTTTCAGCGGGCCAAAGTGTCGACATCAGGACTCGCTCTTTTCAGACCTGCTCCAGGGTAACTAACTTAACACCTTCCTTGCTTCCTTTGTTCAAATCAATTAAATAAAAATACCAATCTGACTTGGGATCCATTGTTGCTAGATGGAAGCTACCAAGGCAATGATGCTGCTTCTCGAACGTGAACGTGCAGAGGCAGTGCTATAATCAACAATGTGTACCAAATCCTTATGCAGTAGTCTTGATGAAGAGCAAGTTGACACTGCCAAACATGATAGGGTACTTTGACAATGATTTGCTGCTCAGTAGAAAGAGTTATGGAGCCTAAAGAAGAAGACACAAGAATCAAAATCAACTGTGAAAATGCAGTTGGATGAGATTAAGAGGTTGTAGAAGCTAACTGAAGACAATAAAGAACTTCTTCATCTACTGCTTAGCAGTAGAAAATGAAGAGGTTTAGATCAATGCTCCATTGTCTCTTGAGACTATGACGTGAATGTAGCTTTGTTAATCTCTGTTCTTTGTAAGACTATTATCCTGTAATAGCTTGTGAACAATATGGTAGTGCTTCATGGAAAAGAACAATATGATTATTGCATAAAAATATATATGTTGGTTATTATTTTGCCAACAGGATCGGAATTGAAATAAAATCAATTAATATTGACGCATAATTGATTAATTTTAATGCTTTGTTAATTGGGACAAATATCAAAAGTCAATTTTCGCCCCGACACAACAAAAAATGGGCCAAATGTCAATTTTATTGGGCTTAAATGTCAATTTTACTAAAATTAACATCACATAAAGGGCCACAAACAATGTGCACAGCTGTTGGACTCGACATAAAAAATTGTCTCACAAGAATCAAATTTGGGCCTGACCCAACCACAAATGGACCTAACGAAATCAATTTGGGTTATAGGAACAACTTCGGCCTGTAGGAACAATTTTAGGCTCAACTGATAGGCGCTGGTCTGATCTTTCGAGAGGTAGACGGGGATAAGTTGATTGGTGGAGGCATGACAATGACTGACGAGGGGATAAACCAGGGGTAATCATCTTAGCTCTTAATCCCAATCCATGAAGACTAAAAGCGGCCCACATCTGGAGCGGCCCAACATTGACACCAACAACATAGGCCCAACATCCCCTAGAGACGGCAGCGCATTATCCACGGGCCGACTCTGACTCAGGCGTTCGCCCCGCGCTACCTAAGGGAGCGTCCCGACCTCACAGCTACCTCGGGAGAAGACTCTGCCTCGCATGACCTAAGGCTCTGTCGCCCGCAGCCCACCGACGCCCCCACCCCCGACGAGGGCCGCAACGTGGCGTGGGTGGCTCCACGCCACCCGGGATGTGTATGAGCTGCAGGGCGGGAAAATCTATGCTGTTAGGCCATTATGAGATTTTCCTCGGTGTGGGAAGCAGACCACCTTGGCGTCCCATCACCTAACTACCAAACAGTAGTGAAGGACATGTGAATCCTTCGTGTATAGGGCATCGGACGATGCCACCCGACAAAGCAGCCATAGAGGGAAGGTCAGGGCTTGCACGGGAAGCCTTGACTTACCAGTCCCGCGAGGCCCTAAGTCAGGGAGAAGCTGTCTTAGAGAAGGAGCCACCGGCTACGCCGCCCTACGAGGACTACCGTTCCTAGCACAACGTATGGCGCGAACCGAAGACGAAGGCCCACGATGGCACTGTTCCAGCACTGTTCCGACACTATTGCAGCACTATAGCAGGACATCGTTTTACCATCCTAACCCTTGTACACCGGCCCCCTTGAACTATAAAAGGGGAGGCCGACACCGTAAATAGGGCGATCACAAGAACAAAAAGATCACACACACGATCGTTGTTCAGATACCTAGCATACGAAACTCCCCGTACAAACACTCAAAGGAGCACTTCAAGCTCTCCTCCCCACTCAGAGACTTGGGACACACTTCCTATCTCTACCTAAGCTTGTATCCCCTACTACAAGCCCCTATAGAACACTCGCCCGAACTGGACGTAGGGCCCATCGCGGTGCCTGAACCAGTATAATCCCTATATCTATAAGCCCAACCATCCAGATTAGACGCACAAACATACCAAAAATTACTTGCTAGCGGTATCAAACCCTGACAGTTGGCACACCAGGTAGGGGCACTTCGTGTGTCACGACACCACCAAGGGTCCGGATGGCCCACTCTGACGAGCAACTGGTGCGCGACACCGTGTTGCACTTTGTCTCACTGGACTTCATCTTCGACGGACCATTTGAGTCTCCGGCTATAACCGCTTTCTCGTGCTCCCAGCCTGATGCTCCTGTACTTCCTCAGGTCCAGCGGCCTAAGGAACCGCGGTCGACGAAGTCGGTCACCGACCGGGTCTGGAACCTGGTTGGCCATGACATGGCGGCCGACCTAGGGCCAAACCCATCTCAGGAGCTTTTCCGCTTCGCGGCGTACACCACCTCCATGCTTGTCTTTGGCGTGCAGGGGGAGGAGGTGTTGTCTTGGGACAAGTTCAAGCTCTGCTACAGCTCCATGTACCCCGAGGGACAGACATGGCTACCCTGCGGTGGAGGGTGCCCTCGTCGTAGCGGCATACCGCCATCAGGTGTCCTCAGAAGCATCCCAGGTGAGCTGTGACGAGGTCGATAGTGGGGCGCCCCTTCGAAAGGGGGTGTCGACGCCCTACGACCCGACACACAAGTGTTTCGTCCTCCAACAACCTGCTCACACGGTCCACTCCACGCGACGCTTCCGCTAGTGACCGCCCCCTGTAAGGCAGGGACGATCACGAGGAGCAGCGTGCTCACCTCGACGAGCTCGAAGAAGCCCAGAGAGTGCTCGAGGAGGAGAAGGCGAGTGTTGGGGAATTGGGCAAAAACCTTTCACCCTCTAAACGTCGAGTTACCGAATTCGTGAACGTATTCGTGATTGTCCCTCAGGGCGGAAAATCTGTTTCATGGCAGGGAAATGTTTGTGAAGGAGTACTACTGATTTTACATAATTTGCTAATCCACCAACATCAGGTAAAATGATTGCCGAATTAACCTTGAATCGCAGGTAAACTATCTATTTCAAGACAACTGAACTCTGGCAAATTCAGGAACTCGTGAACCGGTGAATTTCAGGAATCTAGTGAACTCAGGAAGTTATGAACCCACGAACTTCGGGAGGCCCAAGGAATCTCAGTTCATAAGTTTCATCAAGTAACTATCTTCATGGACAAAGATTCGGAAAATAACGGAAGACCAAGTTAAAGATGTCATCTCTAAAAAGTCCGGGTTTGAAGTGTGAACTAGTGCGGGCTTGTAAATGTATGAAATTAGCTTTGCAAATCACGAGAGGTAAAATACATTCATGTACATGTTCACACTAGAAATATTCTCTAGACTCGAGGGTAATCTCAGAATGTAGAAGTCCCTTGGTCTCTCTATAAAAGGGGCCCCGAGGGCATGTGTAAAGGGATTCACGACTTTTGAGGCAAGAACATGCTTTCAGGGATTCCTTGTCCCCATTCTCCTCGTGACTTTCGTGCGCTTGTTCCAGAATATTGTGTTCAGGGACTCCATCCAATTTTCGGAGCCCCCAACATCGGCGCCCATGATGGTTTCAGCCGAAAAACAACTCATGATGCCTCCACAGAAAAGATCCAAGAAGAACACACCCACTGAGGCCGACCAAGAAGACCACTACACTGAAGAAGATAATGGAATCTCTCTCACTGCAGAACCTTCGCTGATTATGGACCAGGAAAGAAGGACAAAGCTGGAAGCTCTACAGAAAGCACGAGCTGAAAAAGTGGCGCACACTCTAGAACCATTCACTAAAGAGGAAGCTGATGAAGAAGATGATCAGACTATAGACAGAGAGTTGGAAAGAGTACAACAAAAAGTATAGCAGCTTCAGAAAGAGAAAGACAGATTCACGAACTAGCTGAAAGCAAAAAGAAGGGCTTCGGAAAAGCTAGAAAAACTCAACCAAGCAAAAGAACAAATAGAAAGAATGCAAAGAGAAATCGAAGAAATGAAAGAGCAGGAAAACAGTTCACTGTGGCATGACTCACCACATCAGAACTCTGGCCAGAACAGAAAAATCCCAAAAGAAAACTTCTTCATGGGTAACGGAATCTTGCAGTTCGTAGATCCAGATTCACCACTCTAAATTGGGTTGCAAACTGCACCATGGCCACCAAAGTTCAAGCCAGTCTCTCTCCCAAAGTACAACAGCTATGGAAACTCTAGACAGTTCCTCGTGAGATATGAATCAGCCGTGAAGTCAGCTGGAGGAGATGATGTCGCACTATCCAAATCCTTCATCATTGGTTGTGAAGACCCAGTCCTCAACTCGTACTCTCTACTACAACCACACTTAATCTGTAGCTGGGTTGATCTCAAGACAAAATTCATTCAAGCATTCCAAATATTCCATGAAACAACAACTCAATCATCAGATCTGTACAACTGCAAGCAGAAAGATAGAGAGCCATTGCGGAACTTCGTAAGAAGGTTCATGCAATAGAGATCCCATATTCCGGAAGAAGATGACAAAATGACGATACAAGCGCTGATCAAAGGTCTGACTCCAGGACTGACAGCCTCACATTGGACCCGAAAGGAGCCTAAAAGCATTGACGAACTCTTTCACGAACTAGAAGAATACATAAATGTCGATGAAGATCATCGCAGAAGAGTTGCTGAGCGAAATGAGACAAGGCAAGGCAATAGAGGAACAACATGGAGACCTCACCTTCAAACCCCATGAAACATCAACAACGTGGAAAATCCTCAGTTCAATCAGGACAATAGACCGGGCACAAGAGGAGGTCATGCACCTTGGGGAAGAGGAAGGGGAAGAGGACCCCCGAAGATTCAGAATCATGTCCCAAAAGACCCATACTTCTATTTCCAATATCATGGAAGAGGCCATAGCACCGAAGCGTGCCCAGAGACTAAAAAGAACATAGCTAGAATTCAGCAAGAGAAAACCTTCATGAACATTACCTCCACAATGCCGAACCAATTTCGTCCAAGCTTCTGGCAACCACAATTCATGGGTCCTCAACCAAATCCAGTCAGAGTGCAGCAGTTCCACTAATCACAGCCATCCTGGCAGCCTTCTTAGCAATTCTATCCTCAGTCTCAGGCAATTCAAGCCATTCAACAGCCGCATCCAATTCAAGAAATATTGCCGCCACTGCCCGATAATTCATCAAGGCCAGAGGTAAGTTCAAGAACTCACAACCTGAAAGCATTGCCCTCTTTCAAAACTATCATGCCCATCACAGGAGGCTCTACCATTGAGTTTGAAACCAAGAGGCAGAAAAATAACTATTTCAGATCTGTAAACACAATTATCAATGATGGTCTAGCAGCACGGCCAGAGTGGGCCAAAGTACCGATAACTTTCACCGAACAAGATTTCAAGCTCAAGTCAACGAACCACAATGACGCCATGGTCATTAAGGTGAACATAGCTGGATGGGTTATAGGAAAAATTCTGGTAGATAATGGTAGTTCAGTGGACATCTTATTCATGAAATTTTTTGAGAAGATGAGTTTGAGTCAACACATGATGCAACCATCAGAATGCCCACTGTTGGGTTTCGGAGGAAAGCCAATCAAGCCAGTGGGAAAGATACCTCTACCTGTATCCTTCAGAGATCTTGATAATGCCAGAACCGAAACACTTACTTTTGACGTTCGACATGTATCATCCATACCTCGCGATTTTCGGCAGAGCATTTTGACAACGCGCCCAGAAAAATACCGTACTACCGCCTAAACCAATCCACTTTGGTCATTAAGAAGTAATAAAGTATCATCCTGTTGTTAGTCGCCGGGTTAACTCCCGGTAAATCACTTATATAGCAACAAGGATCGACATATATGCATTAAAACTCACGCGAAGGCGAGTCCAGAGATACGACATAATTATAGACAAAAATTTACCCCGAAGGGTTCAATTATTACAAACCGAAGTTTTTGACATAACAACGTAGTTCAGAGTTTTTGAAACAGCGGAATTAAACTAAGCGAAAAGTGAGAACACTACGGGAGGCCAGCCATGATGCCTTCATTCGTCACCCTCCACCCACTCCAGCTCCCAACCGGGCGGGATATCTCTAGACCACACATCACCAAAGAAATTACCCGGAGAAACAGATTATAGCAAGGCTGAGTATACTAATACTCAGCAAGACTTACCCGTCGGTGATAACTACTTCACAACTCTAGACATGAAAGGCTTTTGGCCACTGGGTTTCTTTTGCTGAAAAGTAACAAAGAGTATGTCCTTATTTTCAAGATTTTAGCACAAGTTCTAGTGGGTTTATTCTTTACTAAATTATCCATCTAATACATACAAGGTTGTACCATACAATTAATCAAACATAATATTCATCAACTTCCATCATTAGGGATCTCATGGCTAGTGGAGTAAGTAGTCTCAGATAACGGTGAGAGGCCGACAATCGATTGATTCAAACCTTGCAAGGTAGACCTAAACACACGGTGGGATGCCCCCGCGAGGACAACCACCAAACGGTTCCCAAAAATCCTCGGGCCAGGATAAAAGGCCACAGTCTTTGGTGCAGGATATCCAGCATACCCCGCGAGGCACCCGGACTCACCATACACCACCGGTAGCTAGCCGTGAGACGCATCCCAAGAGTAGTGACAGTTAAATCCCTAACCGTCTCATTAAGGTACTAGGCTTACCGGTCCCATTCCCGACAAGTGCTTAGTACGTTCAAACACTTAACCCACGATAGCCATTGGACCGGAGTCCACATCCCATGCTCTTACCACATGAGCAATCCATTTAAGGAGATCTTATGATTCCTATCTAGGAACCTATTCTCGTGAGTGACATCATCACCCGACTTGTAACGGTCCTATATCTTAGCAGCTAACGACCTATCACACTAGTAAGGACACAGGTACCTAGGGATCATGCATCTAAGGTTCCATACAACTCCTGAACTTAAATGCACAAGCACCCATAGATAATTGTATATCAAATTTGAAAAGCTGGGTTATATGCACCGGGGCTTGCCTTCGTCAGCAAGGTTAGCCTGAGCACCCTCGGTGTCGTCGAGTACTTCCACCTACTGCAGTGCAGCTTCCGCTTCTCCTTCCTCGGCTTCCGGGACGAGCGAGTAGTCACCGTCAGGAAGATCTACACGGAATGCAATGCAGGATTCAGGTGATGTGATAGCTTATTTATCTTATCCAACTCTTGTTGGCCATATTCACCTTAACAAATAATTAATTATTAATTTCCTTTTTATGAAGGTTATTATTGATATGTGTTTTATCCTTTTAATTAGACACTTTAATTAATGTATCCCTTTTAATTGTTATTTCATGTGAAGATTTAATACTTCACCTTTCACTAGTAAAGGTGTGTACAAAGATGATTATTTACAATTTAATTCTTTAAACAGCAAGGGTGTATTCTTAGTTCATAAGTAAGTTTGACAACACTTCACAAAAAGGGTAAAAGAATTAAAAAGACATTTTCCTAATTTAACCAAAAACATTAATCTATACAAGGCCTCCAAGGCTTTTATTTAACGATAAATCATTAAAAAATCAGTGGAGGGTTTCTTAAGCATCATAACATCTAAACTAAGCCACTGAACACACTTGCAATGTTTGGAAAGCTAGAAAAATAATTGTTTTGAAATGAACAAAAGCTAGCTTAGTAAAACAAGTAAATGCACACAAAAATAAATAAGCATCCATTTGCTCCAAAATTCCTCACACATGTTCTATGGTCCTAAACCATCCTAGAAAAGCAGCAAGAACACCTAGAACTACTACTGATCTAGATTTAAACAATTACAAAGGAAAACATGCATATATTAAGAATAAATACTTCTGATCATTCCAAAATTGTGATTAATTCACCAGAGGTGTAACATGGCATAACAAGACAACATGCAGAAGTTGGGCTCAAGAACATAATTATGTTTAGCTACAAAAATCATTTAGACAGATTCTGCATAAATGGAAAATAATTTATATAAAAATATTTACATCATAACTTTGTGCAATGTTTGGCACAGGATCTTGACCTAACATCACACACAATATATCCAAAAAATAGATACAGAGGACCTATGGATTTTGAGATATCACAGATCTAGGTTCTTCACATTTCTATTTTTCATGTCAAAAATATCAGGAAACAGTCTATGTGAGTATAACAAAAGTTGTAGTACTTCTCACCAGGAATCTAGCAAAAATGAGTTTGCAATTTTCTGAAGTTTCTACGATTTTCTAGAGATTTTACAAGTTCCTGCTTAAAACTTATACTATTGAAGTTACTCTTTTGCGCTAAGGACCCTGCAAAGATTTGAAACCTCATGAAAACGCCCCTAGTTCATGGAAAACACCCTAGAATTACTTGGGGGCTTGCAATCGGGGCCTTCGCCATGATGAGGCGGCGGCACCGGCCGAATTCCGGCGAGCCGGCCGCGCTCCCGGCCGGGGAAGCGGTGGGGCACGACCACTTGCTCACCTAGGGCCTGGGGACGGCCGAAGTTGGGGCGGCCGCAGCGGCTCGGTTCGACGGCGAGTAGGGCTCTTGGCTAGGCAATGCGTGAGTCCTAGAGCAACAACATGGCCTAGGGGCGGTCGGAAGGTGGCTGGTCGACTCGGTTGCGCAGGGCGAGGGCGGCAATGGCGGCCGACGGCTTGGTGTGGCGCGCGGAGGGTGGGACGACGCTCGGTTTTTATAGGCAAACCTCCCCGGTGACGCAGCCGTGACGACGGAGATGCCGTCGTAGCACGGCCACCTCGACTGGGCGCGCGTACGGCGGGGGTGCCGCCGACGGACCGGTGGTCCGCGGTGCGCACCGTGCCGGTACGACGCGGTCCGTGGTGTGCGCGCAGTCGGGAGGACTCCCAGGCCTCAGGGCGCGGCGCATGGGGTAGGAGCGTGCGGCTGGCAATAGCACTTCCATATAAATTTTGGCTTCAAGACAACGCGGGTAATATTGGAGACCTTCAAGAGAAGAACTCGAGAATGCTTGGGAACTACTTGAGAAGACTTCAAGACTACTAAAGGATCAGCTGGAGTACCTTCCAGCCTCGGGATGCTTCAAGTACTCTTGAGGACTTTTGGCTTGTAATACTCAGGGACGCTTGAGGACTACTTGTCAAGGCCATCAAGACTACTCGAAACTATCCTGCTCGACTATAAAGTACTCGGGGGCTTGTCGTATGGACCTCCCTGGGCCCACTACCTCGGTGGGTACCAGGACCGATTACTCGGTGGGCCCCTGGGACTACTCGGGTTGTGCCACACGGCACCTGATGGCATGAGGTGCAAGGACTACGGTGGAGAAGTATTCAGATAGGAAGCTATATATGTCCTGTACTGTGTAGAGAACGACTAAACGTACCCGACTAGTACTCTCTCCCCCTGAACTGACTTGTAACCCTGCCTTCCGAACTATATAAGGCGAGGCAGGGACCCTTCTCTCTCATACGCATCATCTTGTAAACTCATCCAATCAATCCAGAGCTATGCAGCATAGAGGACATAGGGTATTACGCACCCTCGCGGCCCGAACCTGTCTAAATTGTGTGCCACGTGTCTCTTCCTTCGAGTCATACCACGGCTCCACCAGCGAACTGCCACCCACCACTTGGCACGGATACGCGGAGTGGGACTTCTCCGGTGTGCCAGACCCGGTGATGTTCCAGCGGTTCCTCGACGCCGCGGACTACTGGTTCGGCTACTCCGACAACTCCAGCGCCGGGAGCTACGACCCCACGCGGGAGTGCTTCGTCGTGCTCGCCAACGACCAAGCGAACGCTGTGAATGCGGTAGAAGCCGGTGACGGAGAGGTTCCCCCCGGCCCGGGAACTGGACCGCACTAGGGTGCGGGGCCGAGCGCGCCTCCCCCTCACCGCCGAGGGGTGCCGACGTCAACGTGTAGCTCGCCCAAGCGCGCGAGCTCGAAGCCAAACTCGCGGAGGAATATTGCGCGGTGCGGCTACTTCGCGCCTCCATCGCCGAGGAAGCATTCGCGCACAGCAAGCGTGCGCTCGAGCTGGGCAAACAAGCTCGCGAGCGCATCAATGCCGACTTCGACATCGACAACCCAAGAACGCCCCCGCGAGCGAGCCAGAAGCTCATCGCTACTGCAACACTGCTACGGGCCATGCCCGCTCCCTCAACGCCTGAGGTGTGGGACCTGCACCGCGAGGCGCAAGCGCTAATCGAGCAAGCGGCCGTGCAGCAGGCTGAGAGCTTGGCGTCCCACATTCGCCAGCAGGGGAGCACGCGGGCGACGGGGGGTGCGCAAGGCCCCGAGGCGTCGGTACACGCGGGCGGCGCGGCGGGGCAGCCCGCCAACCAAGGGCGCACGACATTCAAGGAGCAGATTCTTGACATGCGCGGGAAGGCCCAAGACGGCAACGCTCGCAACGTCATCAACGCCTGGCGGACGGGCAACGCGGAGACGCGGGCAGCGACAGGCTACCATCCGCGGCGGGGTGGGCGCTACGATAGCCGAGAGGATCGCTCGCCGACACCGGAACCCCCGGGAACCCGCGTGTTCAGCCGGTAGATCCGCACGACAAGCTTTCGTCAACGCTTCCGCCAGCCTACGTCAATCGACAAGTACACGGGGGAGACGGACCCCCCACGTATGGCTCAATGACTATCGCCTAGCATGCCAGCTGGACGGAGCCACCACCGACGAGGTCATCATCCGCAACCTGCCGTTGCACCTCGCCGACTCGGCGTGGACGTGGCTCGAGCATCTGCCGGCCAGCCAAATCCACAACTGGGATGATCTAGTCCGCACCTTCGTGGGGAACTTCCAGGGGACGTACATGCGCCCTGGAAACACCTGGGACCTGCGCGCGTGCACCCAGAAGCCCGGCGAGTCGCTCCGGGACTTCATACGACGCTTCTCCAAGCGCTGCACGGAGCTCCCGAGTGTGACCCATTTCGAGATCGTACACGCCTTCCTCGAGGGTACAACCTGCCGGGATCTCGTCCGCGAGCTCGGGTGCAGCCCGCCGGTCGACTCCAACGAGCTGTTCGACATCGCCACCAGCTTCGCCTCTGGCGAGGAGGCGGTGGGGGCCATCTTTGACAGGAAGAAAGGCAAGCGCGTGGACAATGCGCCCGCGGAGGGCAGCGGCTCCAAGGAGCTCCAGCAGAAGCACAAGCGGGGCAAGAAAGGCAAGAAGCCACGCCGCGAGGCGCACGCGTCGGGGCGCGATGACGATGGGGACGAGGCCCAAGCCGTCGACCCTGAAGGACCGAATCGGCGAACCCTGAAGAGCCGTCCACCTAGCCATAAAGGTAAGCAAACCAAAGGTAAACCTAGCTTATCGTCTTCTTGTTGCCGTTACGGCCAATGTGATAAACCAATCTAAACCTATACTATGATAAGGATTACACTTGATATGGAGTAACCCAATATGGAGTGGTCCAATGCACGTTCACTCGCCGCTTTCTCCCCTCTCGTACTGTCACTACGCGAGGATAATCATCACCGAGCAACAACATTGGTCCGTGCACTACTACGGTGTGTCCGCAAGACAAGACTAATCACCATGATTCGATCTAGTCCTACTAAAAGCATATGGTAGCTACACATATGAATAAGTATAACTCGTAGTAGATCAAAGTATGACAAGATATAGTTACATCACCGAATGTTGAAGGTACAAACAACTTGACGAATTCAAGTCACGGCTCCGGAACTCCACCATGGCTTCACCACGCAGGGCAACCATGGCGGCTAGGGCATGGCCTAAGCCATCTCCTAGGCAACTCGAGGACTCGCGGCGGCCGTCGGCTTCCTCCTGGTGCTTCTCCTTCGTCTCGGCGGCTCTCTGATGAATGGATGGATGTGGCGGTCGGCGGAGGCAGAGGCAATAAATAGACAAGCACCTAGGGCAAAAGGGGGACGCGAATCGGGCTCGGATCGGGGGCGGGCCGGCCGGCCTGGGCCGACCGGCCCAGGCCCATTTTGGCACGGTTCGGCCCCGTCTCGCTCCCCGATGCTTCTCGGTCAATTGTTGACTTGCTCCCTTATGCATGTGGGCCCTTGACGTCGTCTTCTCCATGGTTTGGACAGAGCTCCTTGTCGCGCAAGCTTCAGCATCTTCTGTCCAGGTCCCTGGAGTTTCACGGCTTCATGCTTCGGTCCCCGGACCCTTTGGAGTCATGTTCATGATGTGTCTTGACTTGTGTCGGGCTTCATGATCGTCTCTTGATGTGCTTGATGAACTTATCCGGAAAGTCTCCCTTTAAGCTCTAGTTTCCTACATAAACAACAAACTCCAAAATCGACATGCGAGAGTGAACATGATACCTCCGGGGGGTTAGTAACATTGGTTAGAATATCAAATATGTGCAAATGTTGACGGTAAACTTATAGCTAGGTGTACCAAAATCGACCGTCAACATACCCCC
The DNA here is from genome assembly GCA_947561735.1 of Cenchrus americanus. Classification (NCBI taxonomy): domain Eukaryota; kingdom Viridiplantae; phylum Streptophyta; class Magnoliopsida; order Poales; family Poaceae; genus Cenchrus; species Cenchrus americanus. The sequence goes on along the minus strand of OX387239.1, from coordinate 99,773,211 downwards.
ATGCTTAAACCTTGCTCGTCCTCGAGCAAGTCCAAGATCTTTGCTTAATTTGGAAATCAGCGTTGCCCTTCAATGTCTTCCCTGCACTTAGTTATACACAACAAGACATATTGCTCTCTCAAGTATTTAGCATTTAAGGTTCAAGTTTTGACCGGCTACTTCATTATGGAAGATAGACTATCATTAAAGAACATGCCACAATAAAATAAAACAAGTTCTCTCGAACTTAAGCAAACTTCAAACCTTTACCTTGTTGCATCGTGAAGAGTTTTCAAAAAGTTGCACATCTAACATAAGTGAGGTTCTCTTGCAAAGGCTCAAGGAAACACTCATCTCGTCAAGTCCCTCAAGCCTACACTAGATTATTCTCAACCTATTCTACTCATATATGAATGTGAAAAGCTTTTGTGGAGCTTGGAAGGTAAAAACAATCCTAGCAAAACATTATACTTGAAATATTGTCAAACTAAGAGAGAGATCTATTGGAATTACCGAGACTAGTCAAAAAGGCCATGGAAAATAAATGTTGGAAAGGGATAGAGATGGAACACACACATTTAGAAAGGTGGACATGTGCAAGTGGCAAATGGGTGATCCCGAGACACGGATGTAGTTCTTGTTATCGGATTGCACATGGTTGGAAAAGTTTGAGTATGGACTTGTCTTCAAAGCTCTCTAAGATTTAAATGAAGCTAAAAAGAACCGAGGAGCATTTTTATTTTTTCTCTTTTTTTGTTTGTTTGTTTCTTTTCTTATTTTTTTTCTTCTTCATTTATTTCTTCTTCTTCTTTTTTATTTTTTTATTCATCATTTTTTTATGCTCCTCCAAACTTTTAAGCAACATAGTACTTGCTATAGCAGTCCTCCCCCGTGCTTAAATGATTGCTCGTCCTCGAGCATAGAGTGAGGGGACCTATGGCTGCTAGAGAAGTACAAAATCATTGTATTCCTTTATAAATCTTTTGAAATCTTCAAGGGCATCCTCCATGTCGAAACTCACATAATCACTGATGAGTCCCTCCATATGTTATATGTCTTGAAATCTTGCCAAAAAATCTTCAGAAAATTCATTGAAAGATCATCCATACTCAATTTGGGTCAAGGACGTAATCACAAAAAGATGTTTTGGGTTTAGGGTGGATGCCCAACGAAGTTTGTGAAATTTCCAATGTAGAAACTCACAATGCGTGGACAAGAATGGCTAGAATGAAAAAGATACGCAAAGGAATGACCAGCTTCTTAGTCTCGTACCACAGAAATCAATCCTAATCCAACTCATCAAGATATAAGTTTGCAAACTAAAGGTTATATCATTAAATTACTTGTATGTGTATAGGCTTTGGTAGGTAGAGCCTTGCAAGAGATTCACAAATGTAGATAGCATAATGATTTTAGATAAAACAAGTACAAGGCATAGGTCATCGGTAAACTTAAATCAAAGAGCAACATAAAGTATGTGGGTCTAAAGATTAATAATTTAAACTCCACAAATGAAAGAGCTGATATTTAATTCAATTTAAGTTCTATTTAATAGAGAGCAAATAGTCATGTTATATAAAACATCATGCAAGTAAAACAAGGCGGCAACTTTCATCATTTTTCCATAATCAAGATATACAAATAATATCATCGTGGTAAGCTCAAAAGAGATGGTGATTTGTTTATTGAAAAGTAAAAACTAACTAACCTAGGTTGTCCTCCTAGTAGCCATGTTGTTGATAGAGAGATAAATACAAAGGTTGTCTATGGTTGAAAGCATATATGTGCAAGCATTTAAAAGGCGATGAACAAAGATAAAGTTAAGGGCGAGTTACCGTCCTTTTCGATGCTCATAATGAAGTGCAGCGATGCCTCCCCCATGCTTAAGCATTGTGCTTAGCATGGAAAAAGAATGATGAGCATCTTGTGTTGAAGGTGATCCTTGTACTCCATGTGGCCTTTCTCTTTCGTCCTTCAAATCCTCCCCCATGCTTAGCATGTTGCTAAGTGTGGAAGAACTTGAATTGCTTATAATTTGCCATGTGTTTGAGAATCGTCTTCACTTCCTTGCCTTTGTTGCTCATTTTCCCTCAACTTTTTCTTGTCATCACCAAGCCATGGTTCCAATCCTTCGTCATATCGTCATCACCGACTTCAATGCCGTCCTTTGTCGCTGCCTCATCTTCCACAGTTTTTATTTTTCCTCCAGAACAGAAAATGTACTGAAACACCCCTCCATGTTGAAGTTTATGAAATTATCTTTCCAACGAGCCATCATATGCATGAAACGGGTTCCGAACAAGAGAGTTGTGCCAATTTTACTCTGGCGATGCAATCTGTCCAAGGCTGATTTCAGACTGCGCAGCGCTCAATGGTTTTGCCATATCTTATTGTACGAGTCTTCAACATTGATGATTCTTGATGCGTTGGAAGCAAGGTTTGAAGGAGCTTATGAAAATTAAATTTTCTTCCATTGTACATCTCTGAACATGTGCTCAAATCTTGATGGAAACAGCAACTCCCCTCTCAAGCCTTGTAGATGACTAACGATCTTGATTGCAATTGGCCAAGAACTCATGGGAGCACTTCTCCATGCCTACAAAACAAATCTAATCCACATTCTACCCCCGGGGTGATAGTCGGGAGTAGAAACAATTGCCAACAAACCAAATGCATCCCTAAGATCTTAACTTGTGGCAAAGCTTACCTAGCAAGAAGAAAAGAAGAATCTAATGGGTGTATGTGCGTGTAGGTGAAAATGCAAATGAAAGGAAGGGATATAAACAATTACAATGTTTGCATCAAGTTCTAGACACCATGTTTACAACTAGATTGCTTTATTTCTATATAACCATAAAGATTTAACCAAGGTCAAAACACCATGTTCATTTCAAGGTTAATAACTCTTTATGCCGCAAGAAAGTTAAAGCGCATTGCAAAGCTTATAAACCAACCTATGCAATATAAATTAACAAGTCTTTAAAAACTCAAATGATGATTGTCCGTAATCAAATCTAAACACCATGTTTACACAAGATTACAAAAGAAAATGCCTCGCGCGTGAAGCACCATTATGGAAATAAAGCATTCATCAAAAAGTTTTGCAAAGAAGCCAAGCTAACCTATGCATGATAGAACAAAGGGGGTTCATGCAAAATGTAAATGCAAAGGAGTTAGTAAAAAGGGCAGCAATGTTTGAAAAAGCTTTCGATGTCGTTCTTCAATAATGACAAGCAATTCACTTTATGAGAGGTAGAGTTTTGTCAACACCTTTTATCAAAAGACCTAATCAAACGTGCTAACAAGGTTTTAAGGTAAGGCTTCCTATATTTTTGGCATAAGACAAGAATTTTGAAAAGATAAGTCGGGTGAAGAAATTCTATCTAAGGTGGTTTTGAAAAAATAAGAAAATCAAGGGTTAGATTTTCGGATGAAAAACAAACCTATAGTTTTAGGATTACTAAAGGTATGAGGGGTTTTTTTCTAAGGGCTTAGGATGAGGCTAGTCAAAACTTTAATTAGAAAGGGATAGAGACATACTTTGTCAACTTGACATAAGTCGATCCCTCCCTTGTTGGCCTAGGTTCTAGGTGTGGTTTGATAGGAAGGTTTAGGTAAAGATGTGATTTTTTAAGGGTTATAAAAGATGAGATGCAACATACAACATAATGCAAAGGTGGAGAACAAAGTGGAATGAAGTAAAACATGATTATGAATGAACAAAATGATATTACATGATATGGTGGTGATCTAAACCAAAAGCAAAACTTAGCCTAATTTTAACTAGCCACAAGTTTAGAATCAAAATGGATCATGCTTCATATTTCTCTCTAAAGACAAAAATAAAAAGACTCTAAACACTAATAAGCACACAAAAAAAGGGTCTACAAGTTTCCCAAAATTCAAGTAGCAAAGTACTCACTCAATGTATATATATATATATTAAAGCATACAACATGTGGTTGTGACATTTATTAGAGCAATGGTACGATGTTACTTGAAGTTTTCAAATAAAGAACACAATGTAGACTTGTCATAGTTTATATAGATATATAAAAAGATCGGGTTGCCTCCCGCAAAGCGCTTCATTTAAAGTCATAGAGCTCGACTTTCTCACGTACCTTTTTATTGTCGTGAAGCCATGGTTACTTGTGCGAGAATCCAAAGTAGCCATGCAGCTTGATGTTGCCTTTAGGAAATCCATCGTGGTTCGCTTCCAACATCATCATGTGTTGAGTGGTACCTCTTGTGTCTTCATTCATCCCTGCTCCAGAGGGTTTGTTTTAGTTCTTAGCTTCTGAATTTCATCATGTACGTGTTGTGGAACCGTTGCCCCATCTTCTATTTATTATCATTGTGTCCATCTCCTCTATCTTGTCGTCATCGCCTTGTTGCTGCCTCTTATTCGTGGATTTACCCCTGCATCCAGAACAGAACATATACCAAAATATAGTTCTATTGAAAAATTTATAAAATTACCTTTCCAACGGGTACTCATTCGCCTTAATCGGAGTCCGAATGAGGGAGCTATGGCTGTTTCACTTCAGCACTGCTTGCTGTCCAGAATTTCAGCATGTGCAACCATCGGTGATTCGGCCATATCCGCTTGTAGGAACCTCCGATTGCCTTGCCGCTTGATTCGTTGGAGCGTAGACTTCATGCACCTTCTGAAAATCCAAATATATCTAATTGCTTTCTGCTGAGGCTCATGCAAATATCGCGATGATATCGTCATCCTTTCGTCCATCGATCCGGAGATGTACGTGTGGTCTTCATCTTGAAGTCTTTTAGGGCACCATGTCATGCATCCTTTGGCCATCGTGCTTGACATGGTAGTTTCCGAAACCTATAGCTTGGACAAACAATCCTCCAAAAGACATTAGTCTAAAAACTTAATCGACACATAGGCATACCTTGTTCATCTTCGTTTGCTTCGAATGTTGCAAACTTTTCTCGATCGCTTTGTGTCTAGTTTTCCACCTACTTTCAAGGACACAAACAAGAAAGCAAGCGTATATGCAATGATAAAAGTTAGGGTTAGTTGAAAGAAAGATAGATCGCCCTAGGGTTCGAGTTGCCGATCCCCGGCAACGGCGCCAGAAAAAGGGGCTTGTTGACAGTGTAAAACCGTGCTCAAGTTCACCGCAAGCCTACGGGTGACTTTGTGCCTTTTTCACCAAGGACGGTTCTCCATAGATTTGTCAATCCAAGGATTGGAAGCAAACCACCAAGGTTCTCTATCTAACCTACCGGTCCAACCCTATGTGAAGTGTTGATTGCATAAATATAACATACAAACACGAAGGGATGTATGGATCACATCCACCTAGCCATAAAGGTAAGCAAACCAAAGGTAAACCTAGCCTATCGTCTTCTTGTTGCCGTTCCGGCCAATGTGATAAACCAATCTAAACCTATACTATGATAAGGATTACACTCGATATGGAGTAACCCAATATGGAGTGGTCCGATGCACGTTCACTCGCCGCTTTCTCCCCTCTCGTACTGTCACTACGCGAGGATAATCATCACCGAGCAACAACCTTGGTCCACTACGGTGTGTCCGCAAGACAAGACTAATCACCATGATTCGATCTATTCCTACTAAAAGCATATGGTAGCTACACATATGAATAAGTATAACTCGTAGTAGATCAAAGTATGACAAGATATAGTTACATCACCGAATGTTGAAGGTACAAACAACTTGACGAATTCAAGTAACGGCTCCGGAACTCCACCATGGCTTCACCACGCAGGGCAACCATGGCGGCTAGGGCATGGCCTAAGCCATCTCCTAGGCAACTCGAGGACTCGCGGCGGTCGTCGGCTTCCTCCTGGTGCTTCTCCTTCGTCTCGGCGGCTCTCTGATGAATGGATGGATGTGGCGGCCGGCGGAGGCAGAGGCAATAAATAGACAAGCACCTAGGGCAAAAGGGGGACGCGAACCGGGCTCGGATCGGGGGCCGGGCCGGCCGGCCGGGCCGACCGGCCCAGGTCCATTTTGGCCCGGTTCGGCCCCGTCTCGCTCCCCGATGCTTCTCGGTCAATTGTTGACTTGCTCCCTTATGCATGTGGGCCCTTGACGTCGTCTTCTCCATGGTTTGGACAGAGCTCCTTGTCGCGCAAGCTTCAGCATCTTCTGTCCAGGTCCCTGGAGTTTCACGGCTTCATGCTTCGGTCCCTGGACCCTTTGGAGTCATGTTCATGATGTGTCTTGACTTGTGTCGGGCTTGATGATCGTCTCTTGAAGTGCTTGATGAACTTACCCCGAAAGTCTCCCTTTAAGCTCTAGTTTCCTACATAAACAACAAACTCCAAAATCGACATGCGAGAGTGAACATGATACCTCCGGGGGGTTTGTACCATTGGTTAGAATATCAAATATGTGCAAATGTTGACGTTAAACTTATAGCTAGGTGTACCAAAATTGACCGTCAACAGTGTGGTTCCGCGGATTTGAGTGGGTTTCTCCCTGGATTTCTTTGAGGGACACATGGATGGATGTCTTGTGCGTCTTTGGGATTGATCTTGTGCCCTCAAACGCCGGGAAACCACTTCGATTCAAGGATTTTCAGTCGGAGCTCTAGTTTTTGGTGGTGTTCAAAGGATCCGTGATTCCCGGTGATTTAGGGAGTTAGGAGGCAAAATTTTTGGGGTATAGCATCCTTGTTTGACACTTATCATGTCCCCAAACCCTTGTCTCAACAGCTTCTACCGTTTGGGAGATCCGGTGATGGATTGGAGGAGTTGACCTTCGGGGTCGAGCAATTTTCAGCTCTGTCCGTAAGGGGCGGACAGTCCGCGTGCCTGTGGCGGACGGTCCGTGACCTGCGAGTTCTTCACGTGTTCTTCGTGTTCTTGCTCGCTTTCATTTTCGATCCGTTGTGTTTTTGAGTTTTGGTTGGGCGAGGTTTCGGACGGTCAGCGTGTGCCGGGCGGACAGTCCACGGGTGCCTGGCGGACAGTCCGCGTGCTCCTCGCGGACGGTCCGTTATTCGAGGTCGCTTCTGGATGTTTGTCGGTGTTTTAGACCGGAAACCTACTACGGGGAGTACCCGAAGTAGATGAATGTGACTCGCCGAGATCGGTAACTCGAAGGAAGAGACACGTGGCACACAATTTAGACAGGTTCGGGCCGCGAGGTGCGTAATACCCTACGTCTGTATGTTGCGTAGCTACGGATTGATAGGGCACGATTACAAGATGGTGCAATAGTGCGCCGTGAGTTGTAGGGGATTGTATGAGGTGATCCCGAGATCGGTCCCCGCCTCGCCTTATATAGTCGGGAGGCGGGGTTACAAGTCGGAGTAGGGGAAGGAGTACTAGTCGAGTACGTCTAGGAGACCTCTATACAGTGCGGAACATGTACAGAGCCCTAACCGAGTACTACTCCTGTGTAGTCCTTGTGCTCCACGCCTTCAGGTGCCGTGTAGCGCAAGCCGGGTAGTCCCAGGGGCCCACCGAGTAGTCGGTCCTGGTACCCACCGAGGTAGTGGGCCCAGGGAGGTCCATACGACATCCACCGAGGTAGTGGGCCCAGGGAGGTCCATACGACAAGCCCCCGAGTACTTTGTAGTCGAGAAGGATAGCTTCAAGTAGTCTTGACGGCCTTAACGAGTAGTCCTCAAGCGTCCCCGAGTGCTACAAGTCAAAAGTCCTCAAGAGTAGTCGAAGCATCCCGAGGCTGGAATGTACTCCAGCTGATGTTTGAGCAATCTTGAAGTCTTCTCGAGTAGTCCCAAGCGTCCTTGTAATCTGCCTTCGAAGGTCTTCAAAAAATGCCTGTCTTGTCTTGAAGCCGGAGCCGTTATGGAGATGCGACTTGCAGAACCGCAATCCACATGGAATAGCCCCCGAGCCTCGAGCCGCGGGCTCTGGCTGAGGGTCCATCTGAAGTCTTGGCAAGAAAATCCCGAAAAATCCGGAGAGAAAAAACCGAAGGACACGTGGCACGGAGCCCCCGAGCCTTGAGTCGAGTACTTCCTCTCGAATTGAAGGGTCTTCTTGGAGAATGTGTCCTGAGATGCTCTTGATACTAGCCGCTTCCCAGGCAGTCGAGTAGAAGTAGCCGAGCCCCCGAGGTGAGGCGCGTCGACTAGTAGAATACGAAGAGACACGCGCAGCCGCTGAGTCAGCCGTGCGTGGACTTATCCAGTCACCCGTTGCAGAGGCGATTTGGCTTATAAATAGAAGCCAAAACCCTTAGGGTTTTTCACCCAAGTGAGCCGCAGTCATTTCCGTTTGAATCTAGAAGCAAATCCACCCCCAGCAGCCTGCTGCCGCCGTAGTAGATCTGAGCGCATCGCCACCCGAAGCCTTTAGGGTAGCCCCCGAGCGGATGCGAGTGAAAACTCCTTGTACTTGGAGAATGAAGCCGTCGCCGTCGAAGACGTCCAAGGCCGGCGGGAAGAAGAGGAGCCGTGCGGGAGGCCGCCGCGGCCGCCACTGATGCGGCGCCGCCCCTGTCTCCACCGCGCGCTGATCCAAGCCGCGAGTGGAAAAAATCGAAGGTCAAGACGGCGGACTGCTCACCCCCGCCGAACGGTGGGTTCATCGGGGGAGAAGGAAGTCGACATGTGGAGATCCGCCGCAGGAGATCCTTATCCGATGGAGAAGGCCGAAGACGAGATCCCGATGTTCTCGCGCTTCGTGGAGCGCGGGCTTGCGCTCCCAAGGCAAGCGACTTCTTCAAGGGTCTGCTCGGGTACTACGGCATCGAGTACCTCAACCTGAACCCCAACGGCGTCTTCCACACGTCGGTCTTCGTCCACTTCTGCGAGGCCTTCCTCGGGATCAAGCCGCACTGGTTGCTCTTCCGGAAGTTCTTACGCGTCAAGCCGCAGCCCAGTGCCTCCAACCCCAGAGTAGTCGGAGGAGCCGGGATCCAGTTGAGGGAAGACGCCGCAGATCAGTACCTGGCGTACAAGCTCGTGGACTCCAACACGGACTGGAAGACGAGGTGGTTTTACATCACCAACCACCACCCTGGCCCGCCGAAGCCGAGCGGACGGCAGCCCAGGCATCGCGAGTGGTGGAACACAGAGCCCACCATGCAGGAGGGGATCCAGCTCCCCGAGCTGCTAGCACGCATTCGAGTGCTCAGAGAAGCCGGAGCGAGGGCCGAGCATGTGGCCTTCGGTTTCATGAAGCGCGGGATCCGGCCCGCCGATGGCGCGGGATACGGCGGGCTTCGAGTACACCGGCGACGACGACTCGTCGCGGATGCCGGGGGGTGAGTTGGACGACAACGACATCATCGAGAGGTTGTCGCGTATCTTCAAGGACATGCCGGAGTACACGGCGTGCCCGGTCGAGGAGTACTCCGCCGCGCGCCCGCCCAACGAGGTGAGTAGCCGTACCCGCCTCGTCGAGTAGTGAGCACTTGTAGTGGAGTTGCTGACGCCTTGTGTCTTTGCGCAGGATGATGTGAAGCGGTTTGTCTCCGAGCCGCAGCCGCCACCGAGCGGGATTGAAGTCCCGGTGGAGGGGAAGGTGAAGGAGCGCCGCGAAGTCGGTGAAGGTGACGACACCGTCATCGTGGAGGATACCTCCGATGACGAAGAAGACGAAGAAACTCTTCAGGACCGCTTCCAACTGCGGTCGAGGTTTAGCCGTCCAGGCTTGCCTCATGTGCCACTTGTTCAAGACCCTCCGGCTAGCCTGGAGGCTAGCCTAGCTGCGCCGCCGCGGAAGCCGCGCAACCCCACCAAGAAGCGGGTGGCGAAGAAGATGAAGGTCTCAGAGACCATGCCTCCGGAGGTAAGTTATCTTGAGCAGAGTGGTCGAGTACCCGGTATTCGAGTACAGTGCTGACGAGTAGTCGTCCTTTGTGTGCAGGAGGTGCCGCCAACAGAGCCTGTCGAAGAGGGCGACGAAGGCGTGTGGGACCCGGTGGGGGAACCGGCTGGAAGGCGAAGTCCAGCCCCCACTGTCGAAGAACTCCTGGCGCAGCTGGAGCGCCAGCCCCCTGCTCCAGAGGAGAGCAGAGGACCCGTGGCCACCACCGTTGAAAGGGTGGTGACCTCTGGAGCGCAGGAGACGTCTGCGCTGGCCGCCGCCACCGTGGAGGAGGCAGTAGCCGAAGAGGCGGAGGAAGAGACGCCTGCCGAGGGTGGACTGGTTGACATTGCCAGCATCCTCGGTGCTCCGACCGTGACCATCGTCCGGTCGAACTTGTAAGTACCACGTCCTCACGAGTAGTACTGTGCTGAAGAGTCGATTTGTCCCGACGACCCTCTCGTGGATACTTCGCGAGAAAATCCACGGATCCGAGCCGGGACCGGGGAAGAGCCCGCGACGGCGGAGGGGGGGAGAGGCCGCGCCGCCCGTCGAGGAGCCCGCTCCTGAGGCCCAAGCCTCGACCGAGCCCCCGGCTACCGAAGCGCCGCTGCCAGAGGCGGTCGTAATCGAAGGTGAGTACCCTTCTTGAAGCTGTAGAACTTCAGGACGAGTAGTCGTAGGCGCTGATGCGCGTTGTTTGTTGGCAGGCGCTGAGGGAGGTGACATCCCTGCAGGGGTGCCCATGCAGGAGTTGACACCAGAGGCCCCGGAGGCCGCGGAAGGAGCCCCCGAGCCCGAGGGGGAAGTCGTCGAGAAGTCCGCCGGGGGAGAAGCGGCTACCACGCCGCCAGGGGTTGCCCTGGAGGTGGCTATCCGATCCCCCGAGATCCAAGACGCGGAGCCTATCCGCTCGGCGCTGATGACGGGGGCTACGTCGAGTAGCCGCGGCGGGATTGAACTTCTGGCCGACGATCTCGTCGAGCCGGCAGTGGTGGCCCAGCACCTGGAGGCGATCCGGCGAGCCGAACAGTGGATGAAGGTACGTAGCCGGAGCCTCCCGAGTAGTCAATCCTTTGCGTTGAGTACTCTTCTTGACTTGAACTTGTCTTGTGCAGGACGTCGCGGAGCGATCCCGCGAGAAGTCGAATCTGCTGCAAGGTTACGGCGACACCGTGCTCCGAGCCGAGGCCCTGGAGGAGCAGCTCGTGAAGTCGCGGAAGCACATGGCCGCCATGCAGTCGAAGCTCGACGCCGCCTTCGCCAAGTACCACAACGATGTGATGGAGCTGCAGGCGAAGGGCGACGACTTGGTGCGGAAGAACAAAGGCCTCCGCAACAAGAACAAAGGTATGTCCTTTGACTTGTCGGGTACTTGTTGGAAGTCGTCAAGCCTCTGACCCATTGTTGTGTTTCCGTGTTGCAGAACTCGAAGGCCAGGTGGAGCAGCTGAAGGCCTCGGAGGTCAGCATGAAGAACCTCTTCTACGGGAGCAAGAAGCCCGCCAGGTACTTGAGCTCGACTACAAGGAGCTCGCCTTCGAGTGCGAGAAGCACATGGAGCTGCGGATTGCCTCTGACAGAGATCTCGTCAACTGCTACAAATCTTTGCAGAAGTTGAATGAAGATTGCGAGGCGCTCCGAGCCCAGCTGAAGGATCTTGAGGAAGCTGCTCTCCCGATCGCGAGGCTTCTGGTGCCGCACCCGGGTGGCCCCAAGATCGCTCCTCTGGCGGATCGTCTTCGGGAAGCACCAAGCCGGCTGGCCGCCTACGTCAAGCACATGGCCAAGTCGATCCCGAAGCAAGTACTTGCCTTCATGAAGTCGTACTTCCCGAAGGCTCCAGTGGAGGTGGTCGCCGGCGGGGTAGCCGCCAACTGCTCGGATGAGCATGACGCGTAGCCGCCGGAGCAGATGGCTCCCATCGCGGAGCAGGTAGCCGAAAAGCTGAACCTCCAGTAGTCCTGCATAGGTAGCTAGTAGCCATAGTTGTACAGGAAACACTTGTAATGAATTATTCATGTATCAATGAAATGAAATTTCCCAGCAATGAGTACTCGTAACCGCGATCTCAGAGTGCGGAGCGCCCATCGTGGAGTAGATGCGAGTAGTAGTACTCGGCTTTAGTAGTCCCGTCGTAGGGAGTAGACAGTAAACAAGTTGATGAACAATCGAACTTTATTACTGAAGAAGTGCACCTGGGTGGCCAGGGCCGTAGTTACAAGGTAGTCGCCTGGACCCGGAGGCCGCTTACAGCTAAGTGGCGCTGGAGCGGGTAGCCGCTTGCAGCTGGTGATCCGTAGGTAGCCGTGTAGGCTGGATCGCAGATCCGTAGGTAGCCGCGCAGGCTGGATCTTGGAGTGTGGTCTCTTGGTAGACCGCTGCTAGAGTCCTTGACGCTCGTCGCAGCCCAGGGTCCGTAGGTAGCCGCGCGGGCTGGACCTGGAGGAGAGTAGTCCGGAGACTTGGAGCCAGGACCCGGAGGGTCGCTTGCGGCGAGGGGTGTTGATGTAGTCGTGTAGACTTGAACCCCGGAGTAGTCGTGTAGACTAGGCGTAGAATCGACAGAGTTGGTCGACGTTCCACGAGTTGTTGATGTCTTCGCCTTCTAGTGTTTGGAGGCGGTAGGAGCCCGGCCCGGTCACCTTAGCCACGGTGAAGGGACCCTCCCAGGGGGAGCTGAGCTTGTGTAGTCCTTCCGTGTTCTGGATACGGCGGAGGACAAGATCTCCAACGTTGAAGGAGCGTTCCTTGACGTTGCGATCATGGTAGCGTCGAATACCCTCCAGGTACCTTGCTGATTGGACGAGGGCGGCGCAGCGAGCTTCTTCGAGGCTGTCGATATCAACTCGTCTGCTGTCTTCTGAGGCGTCTTCGTCGTAGTGTTCCACTGCTGGCGAGTTCCATATGACGTCGGCAGGGAGGATGGCTTCAGAGCCGTAGACCAGGAAGTAGGGGGATTGCCCCGTTGGCTTGGATGGTTGAGTCCGCAGCCCCCAGAGTGCGTTGGGTAGTTCCTTGATCCACTTGCCCCCTTTGGAGTTAGCAGCGTCATGCAGCCGCTTCTTGAGGGCGTCGAGCACCATCCCATTGGCGCGCTCGACTTGTCCGTTGGCCCGTGGATGGGCGGTGAGACGTATCTGACGTCGATCCCGCTGTTTTCGCAATATTCCCAGAACTGGTGGTTGTTGAAGTTGGACCCCAGTGTCTGTGATGATGCGGTGGGGTAGCCCGTAGCGGTGTACGAGTTCATCCGGGAAGTCGAGTACTCTGTCAGCCTTGGGGCATGTGACCAGGCTTGACCTCGATCCACTTGGTGAACTTGTCGATAGCCACCAGTACCCTGTTGAATCCTCCTGGCGCAGTTGGCAGTGGCCCAATCATGTCGAGCCCCCGGCGGGCAAAGGGCCGGGTCGGCGGTATGGTGACTAGCTTGTAGGCCGGGACGTGTTCTTCGCTTGGCGAAGAACTGACATCCTTGGCACCTTCTGACGAGTTCTTCGGCATCGCCCAGGGCTGTGGGCCAGTAGAAAGCTCACCGGAAGGCCTTGCTGACCAGCGTGCGTGAAGACGCGTGGTTGCCGCAGACGCCCTTATGGATCTCCTCCAAGATGTCCTTGCCTTCTTCACGAGGGACGCACTTCATGAGTACTCCGGAAGATGCGCCCCGCTTGTAAAGCTTGTTTCCGACGAGGACGTAGGACTTGGCGCGGCGGACGAGTTGTTCGGCCGCGTTCTTGTCGGAGGGGACCTTCTGCTCGCTGAGGTAGTCGATGAAGGGTTGCCTCCAGTCCACGTCGATCATCATGACCTCCTGCCCAGCTGGTGGATGGGCTGGGGCGATGGTCGGTGGCGCCGGCTCCGGGATGGATGGCGCGTGAAGCTCATGGACGAAGACGCCCGCGGGTACTTGGGCGCGGGTGGATCCAAGCTTCGAGAGGGCGTCCGCTGCAACGTTGTTGTCACGGACGATGTGATGGAACTCGAGCCCATAGAACTTGTTCTCGAGCTTGCGGACTTCTAGGCAGTAGGCGTCCATGTTCTCCTTGTTGCGGTCCCAGGACTTGTTGACTTGGTTAATGACCACAGCGGAGTCGCCGTAGACTAGTAGCCGCTTGATGCCAAGTGAAGCCGCGAGGCGGAGCCCATGTAGGAGGGCTTCGTACTCGGCTTCATTGTTTGAGACCTTCCGAGAAGATGCGGGACGTACTTGAGTTGTTCGCCGTTGGAGAGATCGGGAGTACCCTCGCGCTGCGCCCTCGAGGTTGAGTGAGCCATCAAAGTACATCACCCAATGCTCGGTCGCACGGTGGGAGTAGGTAGGCGGTTCTCCCGCCACTGCGCCATGAAGTCGACTAGCGCTTGCGACTTGATGGTCGTGCGTGGCTTGAAGTCGATAGTGAGGGCGCCGAGCTCGACGGCCCACTTGGAGATTCTTCCGGTGGTGTCTTGGTTCCTCGGGATGTCGCCGAGCGGGTAGTCGGTGACGACGGAAACCGAGTACTCCACGGAAGTAGTGTCGTAGCTTCCGCGAGGTGATGAGTAGAGCGTACGGGGAGCTTCGCACGGGCTGGTAGCGAGCCTTGGACTACGAGAGAACCTCGGCCGACGAAGTAGACCGGGCGGCCCCGGACCGGATAGGCGTGGCCGTCTTCCTGCCGCTCGACAACGATGGCGATCGACCACGTGAGTAGTCGCGGCTAGGTAGAGCGATAGGCTGCTCGCCCTTGTGAGGAGCCGTGAGGATTGGCGGCTTTGACGGGAAGTCCTTGAGCGGGCAAGGGCTTGATCCGCCCTCGGAGTCCACACGAACTTCTCGTGGTGCTTGAGTAGTTTGAAGAAGGGAAGACCCCGTTCTCCTAGCCTCGAGATGAATGCGTTCGGCGCCACCATGCACCCCGTCGGCTTACGGACGTCCTTGATGCTCGTGGGAGCTTTCATCTTGGTGATGGCGGAGATCTTCTCGGGGGTTGGCTTCAATGCCGCGCTGGCTGATGATGAAGCCGAGTAGTTTGCCCGAAGGTACGCCGAAGACGCACTTGTTCGGGTTGAGCTTCCAGCGGTACTCGCGTAGTGATGCGAAGGTCTCTTCAAGGTCGTCGATGAGGGTACGGAGTCCCTGGTTTTGACAACCACGTCATCCACGTAGGCCTCGACGTTCTTGTTGAGTTGCCGCTTGAAGCAGGCCTGGATGGCCCGTTGATAGGTAGCGCCGGCGTTCTTCAACCCGAATGACATGGTCGTGTAGCAGTACGCGCCAAACGGGGTGATGAACGCGGTCTTCTCCTGGTCTTCCTCCTTGATTGCGATCTGGTGGTACCCGGAGTAGCAGTCGAGGAAGCGAGTAGGTCGCGGCTCGCCGTGGAGTCGATGACTTGATCAATCCGCGGCAACCCGAAGGGGTCCTTGGGGCGGTGCTTGTTGAGGTCGGTGTAGTCGACGCACATCCTCCACTCGTTCGAGTTCTTCTTGCGGACGAGGACGGGGTTGGCGAGCCACTCAGGATGGAAGACTTCTCTGATGAAGCCTGCAGCGAGGAGCTTGGCGAGCTCCTTCTTGATGGCGCCCCGTCTGTCGTCGGCAAAACGTCGGAGGTGTTGTCGCTTAGGGGTGGCCTTTGGATCGACGTTGAGGCAGTGCTCGATCAGCTCCCTGGGCACTCCTGGCATGTCCGCTGGCTTCCACGCGAAGATGTCGCGGTTGGCCCGAAGGAAGTTGATGAGCGCGTCTTCCTATTTGGGGTCGAGGCCGGCCCCGATGGTGGTGGTCTTGCTGGGGTCGCCTGTTCCGAGGTCGACCGTCTTGACGAGTGCCTCCTCAGGTGGCTGAGGCTTGTTGGCGCTGTCAGACTTCTCTGGGATGTCGAGTTCGCTTGTAGCAAGCTTCTTCGACGCAGCGTAGACCTCCATCATTGGGTTGGGTACTTGGTTTGTTGAAGCGATCACCACGGCCTCTGTATCGCAGTCGTGGGAGATCTTCAAGTCCCCCTGGAGGGAGAGTACACCGGCTGGACTTGGCATCTTGAGTACCAAGTAGGTGTAGTGGGGCACCGCCATGAACTTGGCGATGGCCGGTCTGCCGAGGATGGCGTGGTAGGAAGTCTCAAAATCCGCGACCTCGAACTTGATGTACTCGGTGCGGTAGTTGTCCCGAGACACTCCAAAGGTAACTGGCAGTACCACTGAGCCCAGTGGGATAGTCGCGTTGCCTGGGACGATGCCGTAGAAAGGCATGCTGCTCTTGGTGAGCATGGGGGTGACGTCGAGGTTCATTTTCTTCAAGGTTTTGGTGAAGAGGACGTTGAGCCCGCTTCCACCGTCGATGAGCACCTTGTTGAGCTTGGAACCCGCCACTGTTGGTTTCAGGACGAGAGGGAACCGTCCCGGTTCGGAGAAGCTAGTCCACTGGTCCGCGCGGGAGAAGGTGATGGGTACCTCTGACCACCTGAGAGGGGTCATGACCGCTGGCTCGATGGACATCACTTCACGACGGGTAGCCTTCTGCTCCCGCCTGGCCGGCGTCCGCCGAAGAGGACGTTGACGGTCTTCTCGGGTTCTTGGAAGTCGTTGTTGTCGCCGTCCTTCTTCTTGCCCTTTTGGTTGTGAGGGTGCGGTGGCTCCGGTGTATCCTTGAGTGCGTGCCCGAGCCGGTAGCTTGCTCGGTAGTGTGATTGCCGTTCGGATGCCACGGGCACTTCTCCTTCGGCGAGGTCTTTGAACCCGCCCGAGTTCTTCTTCGAGTTCCCTTTCGCGGGCGGCTGGATAGGCTGCGACGGTGTTGTACGGCTTGCGCTTGCGGTTGGGACCCGAGTAGTGTTGTTGTTGTTGTTGTTGTTGTTGTTGTTGCGGCCGCCTTGGTTTGCATTGCTTTGCCGCCGCCGCCGCCCGGTTCTGCTTGGACTTGCCGCGGATGGCGTCGTACTTGGCGTTGGCCTTGTCCTCTTCATCCGCCCAGGACGTGATCATGTCCTTGAGGTGGGGAATGGACTTGGGGCGGCGACGACCGAAGTCTTCGAAGGTGCGGCGATGGTAGAGGCCGTCCTGGAAGAGGTCGATGACCTCCTTGTCGGTGACGTCGACGACGGTAGCGCGCTTGTCGAAAAAGCGGTGCATGTACTTGCGGAGGGTCTCGCCTTGTTCCTGTTTGATCATGGCAAGGTCCATGCGAGTACCCAAACGGCCCATGGCGCCCGCGAAGTTGCTTGTGAACTACTCCTTCAGCTGGTCCCATTTGTCGATCGAGTGCTTGTCCAGCGACTCGAGCCATGTGAGTGGAGCTTGGTCCAGACAGAAGGGGAAGTAGAGGCATTTGGTGTCGCTGTTGCCGCCAGCGTTCTCGATGGAGAGAGCGTAGCATCGGAGCCACTGGATAGGATCCTGCTTCGCATCGTACTTGGTGATCCCCAAAGGCTTGAACTTGTCGGGGAGGAGTAGGTTGCGAAGTCGCGGTGAGAAGGCGGGGAAGCCGTCGCCCTCGACAGCAGTGGTCGACTTCTTCCGCCGCAGCTCCTCGATCTTCGGCGAGCGTCGTACCCGCCGTGCGAGGCGCCGGAGGCATGGGCGTTCGCGTGGCCTCGGCCGCCGCGGCTGCCGCCGCCTCCAGCTCTCCTGTTGGCCCCGTGGTTGGAGCTGCCGCCGTCGTCAGGGTCGTTGCCGCCACCACCGGCCGGAGCGCGGTGGGGGACAACCTCTCGGTTGCCTTGGTCCTGAGAAGGTCCGCCGGCGTGGGAGCGGCGACGGTTTGGGTCAGCTGGTATGTCGCCTCGAGTACGGTTGGGGCCAGCGTTGGCGCTGCGACTAGTAGCTTCGTTGTCGCGCGGTTTAGCTGGAGGAGGTTGGCTGACTCTGTTGTCGACCCGCATGAAGTAGGCTTCTTCAGCGAGCTTGGCGATGACCTCTCCAGCGCGTATGCCCTGAGCCTGGCGTGCGATCGTTGTGATCGACATGAGGCATTGCTCAGGAGTGGTGTGGACTCGCTCTCGGCGCTCGAGAGCTTCCGCAAGGTTGCGGATGGGGAGGTTGTCTCTGAGCCGCCGGCGTCGTTTGCTGCGCTTCCTGTTGCGTTCGCGCCGAGCGTCCCTGTTGGCGACGGTCTCACTGCGGGTGCATCGGCGGACGGCTCGTCGTGCGCGGAGATGTCCTCCAGGTACTTGTCTTCGGCCGTGCCTGAGGGCCCTGGGGTGTCGCCAGCGGCCATGAAGACTTGGCGATCAGGGGTGCCAAGGCTGGACTCAGAGGGTGCCACCTCGGTTGGTGTGTTGGAGTCAGCCTGGGCCAGTGGTGTTCCCTCCTGGAACGGTAGTGAGTCGATGTAGGCGACGTAGCGTGAGTCTCCCTTTGCCAGGTCAGCGGGCTTGCGGTCCGGCCAGTAGACGTATCTGCCGGTCGGTGTTGATCTTATAACCAGCCCAGAGGCTGGCCCTGACAAGGGAAGCTCAGTGGAGTCGTCTTCGGACTCGGGCTCCTCGGGGTCCGACCCGAAGTCAAACTCGTAGTCCGGGTTCGAGTAGAACTCGGAGAGAGGGTTAGAGTCCGAGACGTGATCGGGGACAGCGAGGGCCACGCGCGGAGCGCTGACGTGGCGAAGGGGCCGTCTGCGATGGCTGAGCAGCCGGCTCGCAAGCGATGGCCCATGGCGACGCCGTGTTCGAGTTGGAGACGGACTCGAGCTCGAAGTCAGCGTGGTGGTTGAAGAGCGAGATTTCGCCGAACTTGCCGGCGAGTTCGCCTGTGACGACTTCGCGAAGCGTCACGAGGCCTGTCCTTGGGTTGGGCTGCATGGTCAGGCGGCGCTGGAAGGAGCCCGCGCCGTCAGCAGTGCAGACCCAGGCGCCGAAGACGAAGGTGTCGCCGCGGTTGAAGGCGACAGTTGGCTTGATGTGGACGGAAGCCGTCGAGTTCGCCATGTGATCTCGAGCGAGAGCCCCTACCTAGCGCGCCAGCTGTCGGTGTTTTAGACCGGCAACCTACTACGGGGAGTACCCGAAGTAGATGAATGTGACTCGCCGAGATCGGTAACTCGAAGGAAGAGACACGTGGCACACAATTTAGACAGGTTCGGGCCGCGAGGTGCGTAATACCCTACGTCCTGTATGCTGCGTAGCTCTGGATTGATAGGGACGATTACAAGATGGTGCAATAGTGCGCCGTGAGTTGTAGGGGATTGTATGAGGTGATCCTGAGATCGGTCCCTGCCTCGCCTTATATAGTCCGGGAGGCAGGGTTACAAGTCGGAGTAGGGAAGGAGTACTAGTCGAGTACGTCTAGGAGACCTCTATACAGTGCAGAACATGTACAGAGCCCTAACCGAGTACTACTCCTGTGTAGTCCTTGTGCTCCACGCCTTCAGGTGCCGTGTAGCGCAAGCCGGGTAGTCCCAGGGACCCACCGAGTAGTCGGTCCTGGTACCCACCGAGGTAGTGGGCCCAGGGAGGTCCATACGACACCCACCGAGGTAGTGGGCCCAGGGAGGTCCATACGACAATGTTCTGTTTGCTTTAACGGACAGTCCGCGGCTCTGGGCCGGACGGTCTGCGGTGCGGGTGCGGACAGTCCGCGGCGGCGGGCGGACAGTCCGCGTGGCCTGTGCGGACAGTCCGCCCCTCCTGGCCGGACGGTCCGCCAGAGCCTGGCAGCTTTGTTCCTTGGTTCGATTCCTCCCTCGTTTCTTTCGTGCTTCCGCGTGTGCTTCAAGGAATCGTTCCTAAGACTTGAGGTTGATCCATAACCTTGTTGTCTTGGTGATTGGTGTGTGATTCGATCCTTTTCTCGTGTGTGACCAGGATTTGTCTAGGGTATAGGCTGGGTTCTTTGAGAAGAATTTTTATCGGCTCCTATTCACTCCCCCTCTCTAGTCGCCATCCGATCCTTCAATTGGTATCAGAGCCTGGTGTCGGATTCGTGGTGACTTTGACAAGTCTTGAATCCTAAGATGGCATATGTTGAGCGGGGTGGTCCTCCGCACTTCGATGGGAAGGGTTACCACAAGTGGGCGGCTCGTATGATGATCTTTCTTCGTGGCAAGTTGTTGGATTTCATTGTGCTTGACAAGACCTATGCTATTCCGGTGGATATCCATACTCTTATGGTGAACGATGCCGGTGCTAAGGCCAAGTATGAGGCAAATGCAAAAGCCGTTGATCACTTGGTCCGTAGCTTGTGTGATCCTGAGTTTGAGCGTGTTCGCCATTTGAATCTTTCTTGGCAAATTTGGGAGAAGTTGTTGGTTGCTCATGGTGGTGATAACCATGTGAAGGCTCGCCTCTTTGTTTCTTACTGGATGCAATATGAGAACTTTACTCAACTTCCCGGTGAGGACATTGATGCGATGTTTCAGAGGTTCACCGCCATCGTGAACAACATGAAGGCCAATGTTGAGGATTTCCCTTACACCGAGCATGATCAAGCTTTGAAGCTCTTGCATATCTTGGACCCAAATGTTTGGGGTGCTAAGGTTGAGGCCATCAAGGATTCTGGGCAATACTTGACTATTGAGTTGTATGATCTCTTTTCTAAGCTCAAGTCGGCTGAGGTTGACAGGAAGTTGCAATCCAAGCATGAGGGCTCGACTGATCATAGTCTTGCTCTTGTGGGCGGATCAAAGGGCAAAGCCAATACTAACCATTCCTGTCGACAGTTTTCCTTGTCTTCTCTCATGTCCATTCCAGATGATGAGTTCGATGTACTGAGCGAGGAGGAACTGGCCTTGCTCTCAAGGAGGTTTGATCGACTACATGAGAGCCGGAGGAATGCAAGGCGGAGCTCGGGGACATGCTACAAGTGTGGCAACCGTGGACACTTCATCGCCGAGTGCCCGAAAGCGGAGGAGAACAAGTACAAGATGAGCGAGTACAAGGCGCACCCAAGGCATGAATACAAGTACTCCTCCAAGGGCAAGCACTACAACAAGTCCAAGAGCAAGGACAAGGACAAGCGGCGATCGAGCAAGGGCGGCCACAAGAAGGACAAGGCAAGAGCCATGGTGGCCGTTGCAAGCGACGTCGACACAAGCTCAAGCGACGCGCATTCAAGCTCAAGCAGTGAGGATGAAGACGCCGGGAGGCGCAAGGGCAAGAAGAATGCAAGCCGGAACCTCAGTGGGTTGAGCTGTGTTGCACTTGGAGGCTTTTGCGGCATGGCCCATAGCTCAAGCAGCAAGAAGAGAGAGAAAGAAGACACCGACTCAGACTCAGAAGATGACGTAAACCGTGACCCTGACTCTTTGCTTGCTGAGATCACTAGGTTGAATGGCTTGATTGACAACCGTGATAGTGTGTTGAGAGATGCTAGGAAAATGAGGAGAGATCTTAGGGCTCAACTTGAGAATGCTTGTGAGAAAGCAGGAGAGTTAGAGTCTAAATTTCTTGAATTGAAACTTGAGAATGACTCTTTGAAACTTACTCCTACCATTTCTGATGATGTTGAATGTTCTGAATGTAATGCGTGGTTGAATGAGATCAAATTGCTTAATGAGAAGAATGCTTCCACTTTGGCTAAACTAGATGCTCTTAGGACTGAGTATGATGAGCTTAAGGCTAGACCCACTTTGCTTGGTGCTTGTAAATCATGTCCTACTATGCATGCTAAGCTTGTTGATGCTCGTTCTACCATTAGCACTTTGGAAGCTTCTTTGAAATCTCCTGTTGTCAATGCATGCACTAGCTGTGATGAAGTTACTTTGCGCAATCTTGAACTTCCTTCCCATTTGGATGTCATCTATGAGGGGAATGATTATTTGAGGAAGGTGTTGGGTTGGTTGTCTGGGCAGGAACCTCAATTGAAACTCATGATTGAGGAGTTCAAGAGAGCGGATGGTCGTGGTTTGGGTTTTGAGAAGTTGGGTGAGAAAGTGGGAGAAAACAGTGGGAAGAGTGTGTATGAGAAGTGTGTTGAGTCTAACCCCGAGTTTGAGGTGATCGGAGACATCCAAGTCCCACTTCCAAAAGCACCCAAGAACTCTTTCACACCAAAGCCCAACCACCTTTGCAACAAGCTTGACACAACCCAAGATCCACCCAAATTCCCACCTAAAACAAATGACTTCCAGAAACCGGTGAAGTTTGTGAGTGAGAAGGGTGTGAAACCTAGATAGAAGCCAGAGCCAAAACCAAAACCCATTGTGACGCCCCAGGTTTTTAATTACCGTCATTAACGCTAATGACCGGGTTAGCCGGTCAATTTGGTCAACCGAGGTCAAACCTAGGTCAACCTGGGCCCTCACCCCGAAAAACTCACTAACACACCCTAGTGACCCTAAATGAATAGTAAACACACTTTTGGGGCCAACCCATGGTCAAAGGGTGGGTCAAACCCCTTGCCATCCCAGTGTCCACAGGTGTCTACCAGAACTTTTGCCGCGTTCTCCAAAATTCACCTAAACACTAAAAATTCTACCTTTAGGAAAGTTGTAGGTCTTGTTGAGGGACACAACTTTCATGTAGATTGGAATTTCAAATTTGGAGAGGAAAATTGTGAAAAACCCCTTGCAAAGCAGGAATTACTGTTGCCAGAAACAGGCTAACATTCAAAGTTGGCATTCAAATAGATTCAAATCTAGGAAGAAAAACCCTATACAGCCTTTGTAAAAATTGTAGATGGTACCTAGATCTACAACTTTGGTATTCATCACTTGGTCCAGTTATGTTTGAAAATTTTGAGAAAACCCACTTGAACACAGCACCAGCAATACGGGTGACCCAGAGCGCCGCCGCGCGCGACGTCGTGCGCACCCGCGCGCCGCCGCCGCCGCCCGCCGCCGGCCATGCCCCGGCGTCCATGCCTGCGCGCCCGAGACCTCGCCACCCGCGCCACGCCCGTCCCGAGGTCCCGCGCCCCAACGCGCGCACGCCGGGCGCCCGGCGTCGGTGCCACCGTACGCGCGCGCACGCGCGGACCGCCGGTCCGTCGGCCGTGTCGCCGCCGTACGCGCGCGCGCGCGAGCGCGCGCCGTAGCACGGCGAGGGCATCTCCGCCGTCGGCTCTCGTCACCCGGATGCGCGCGCGGCATATAAAAGCCCCCCCTCGTTCCCGGCGCGCCACCCCGAGCCGCCCGCCGCCATCGTCGCCGCCGCCGGTGCTAGAGCTCGTTGCTTGCGCTCGCCGCCGTCCAAACCCCCAGCTAGCTCCCTTAGCACCTAGGATAGCTCACACGTGCACTTGTTTGCCCACATTTAGCCTCCACGCTGCAGCACCCGAGCCGCCGTGAGCGCCGCCGCCGGCCACCGCCGTGCGCCGTCGCCGGAGCACGCCCCGACCCCGCCACCACCGCCAAACAACCTGTGGTGAGCCCAATTGCAACCCTGTGCCGCTTGTTGCCGTGGCCCGGCCCCACATCGCCGCCGGCGAGCCCTCCCGCCGCCGCGAGGGCATGGTTGTGATTTCTGAGGGCCTAGTTGCAAGAAAACCTAACTAAGTTTATTTGCAGATCAGTCCAGTGACTTGTAAAATCCCTAGAAATTCACAGAAAAATCAGAAAAATCCCAAACCAACTTTGTAGGGTTCAGGATGATAAACCCCACCTCTTTCGTTGTATACTCATGGCTATATTCAAAATAGTTTTGGCAGGAAAAATACAAATGTATTATACATGGATCTGTCATAACTTGAAAAATATAACTCCTATGTAGCCAAATTTTGGATATGTTGTGTGTTAGGATTTAACTAGATGCTGTGCCAAAAATTGCACAAAGTTATGCAGTAGATTTTGCTAGACAAATCCTTGTCCATTCCTGCAGTAATTGCCTAGATGATTTTTCCTGTTAAATATATTTATGTTCTTGAGCCCAACTTGTGCACACTGTCTTGTAATTCCAAAAGACACATCCTTTGAATTAATCATGAATTTTGGATTAACAGAAATAATTATTCTTGAATTATGCATGTTTTCCTTTGTAAATTAATAAACCAAGTTCAGTAGGGCTTCCATGTGAACATGCTGGTTCTTAGGGCTTGTTTCGGACCAGAGAGCTTGCACAAGAAAGTTTGGATCATTTTGAGGCTTATTTATTTTTATATGCATTTACTTTGAATCACTAGCTAGCCTTTGTTATTTTCCACAATATTTAATTTCTTAGCATCCAACACTTACATGTGGGTCCAATGGACCAGGATGGGTGCTAGTAGGCTTAAGAAACACTCATGTAATTTCTGGTAATTTAATTGATTAATAAATGGCTTAAATGCCCTTTTAATATTAAAGGGAAATGAAATAAAGAAAAACCCTTGATTAAATCTTTTCCTTTTTGAAAGTATTATTTAATATAATTAAAGGATAATTAATTATCATCACTGATAAGAAATTAATTGATAATAAAAATATTAATTACACCTTTGTTAGTGAAGATAAAAGGAAATGAAGCTTTCACATGAAATGATAGTTTATTAAAAACCTTTATTCAAATGTGGAATAAAAGAGTAACCCATGTACATCCCCCAACCTTCCTAAAAGAGAAATCTTAGATGAATGCTTGTTAAGGTGAATATGACCAACTAGAGTTGGATAAGACAACAAACTATCACATCACCTAAAGTGCATTGCATTCCGTGAAGATCTTCCGGACGGAGATTACTCCCTGGTCCCGGAAACCGAGGAAGGAGGAGCGGAAGGTTCTCTGCAGTACGTGGACGTACTCGACACCGAGGGTGCCCAAGCTAACCTAGTCGACGAAGGCAAGCTCGGTGCATCTAACCTAGTTTTTTAAAATTCTTTATTCAATTATCTATGAATGATTGTGCATTTACGTTCAGGAGTTGAATGAAACCCTAGATGCATGATCCATAGGTACCTTTTGTCCTTACTAGTATGATAGGTCGATAGCTGCTAAGCTATAGGACCGTTACAAGTCGGGTGATGACCTCACTCGCGAGAATAGGTTCCTAGATAGGAATCACATGTATCCTTAAATGGATTGCTCACGTGGTAAGAGCATGGGATCTGGGCTCCGGTCCAGTGGTTATGTGGGTTAAGTTTTTGAACGTACTAAGCACATGACGGTTATGGGGCCGGTAAGCCTAGTACCTTAATGAGACGGCTAGGGATGGAACTGTCACTACTGTTGGGATTCGCTCTCACGGCTCACCACTGGTGGTGTATGGTGACTCCGGGTATCTCGCGGGGTATGCCGGATAGCCTGCACCAAAGACTGTGGCCTTTCATCCCGAACCGGGGATTTCTGGGGACGGCCTGGGAAAGTTGCCCTCGCGGGGACAGCCTACCGTGTGTTTGGGTCTACCTTGCAAGGTTTTAATCAATCGATTGTCGGCCTCTCACCGTTATCCGAGACTACTTACTCCACTAGTCATGTGATCCCTAATGATGGAAGTTGATGAATATTATGCTTGATTAATTGTATTGTACAACTTTGCTTGTACTAGTTGGCTAATGTAGTAAAGATTAAACTACTAGAACTTGTGCTAAAATCTTGAAAGTAAGGACCTACTCTTTGTTACTTTTTAGCAAAAGCAACCCAGTAGCCAAAAAGCCTTTCATGGTCTAGAATTGGTGAAGTAGATATCACCGACGGGTAAGTCTTGCTGAGTATTAGTATACTCAGCCTTGCTATAATGTGTTGATCCAGGTAATGCCTTCAGTGATGTGTGGCCGGTGAGATCCCGCCCGGCTGGGGCTGGAGTGGGTGGAGGACGACTACTGAAGCATCATGGATGGCCTCCCGTGGTGACTTCGCTTCCGCTAGTTAATTTCCGCTGCTTTTCGAAAACTCTGAACTATTTCGTCATGACAAAAATTATGGTTTGTAATAAATAAACCCCTCGGGGTACGAATTTGAATGTTGATGTTGTTGTATCTCTGGACTCGCCTTCGAGTGAGTTTTAATGCATATATTCGATCCTTGTGCTCTTCAAGTGATTTACCGGGCGTTAACCCGGCAACTAACGACAGGATGATACTTTATTATTGCTTAATGACCAAAGTGGATCGGTCTTAGGCGATAGTACGGTATTTTCCTGGGCGGGTTGTCACAGTTGGCATCAGAGCTTATATGCACCAGAGATTAATTAATAAACCTTAATCACTGGTTTTTGAATAAAATATGCCAAGATTTTCTGATTTTCCAAAATATGTTGGTCCGCTAAGGATAAACTAGACCGAGAGGCCCTAGAGGAAATTTTGGGTTCTTTCAGGTGGCTTAAATAACTTATGGTTTATTTTGCTAACTCCCAGCACATTACTTTATGCCAGACTTACTTTCTTGCACAACCATACTAGTTCATCGCGTTTTGCCATACGTGGTGGTACCACAGGAAAGTCCTGTTAGGGACTAGTGGGACCTATTCCAATGGGTGCCACGTCGCGTTTGAGTCTCGTCACGTTTTGCCATACGTGATGGTACCACGGGAAAGTCCGTGAGGGATGAGTGAGGCCTATTCCAATGGGCACTCACGTCACGTCAGAGTCTTAAAGAGGACGCTGTCCATGCAGCGGCTTAACGCATGGATGCCGTTTCTATAGTGAACGGTAATGAATGTGGACGCTTTCGTGACGTGCTGGCACGAAAGGTTCGTTTTACGCGCAGTACATAACAGCGCTTCGTCAGTTGTTAAGCGAGTACCGTATAGCTCTCGACTAGATATTACAGGGAGAGACGAATTAAAGCCTTGCCACCGGCACTAACTTCGATTTTTGGCTTGATTGCCATGTGAGGTCGAATAGGACGTCTTGCATGCATGTTAAAAATCGAAACAACTAAAATGGACCCAAAAATCGGAATTCCATGTGTTCTCTAAGGAAGATTTTGCTAGTGTGTGCTTTTTATAAATTAGAAGTACTCCTCATACCTAGCCGTTATGCTGCCGAAATTTTACGAAAATTTGTTTACCATGTGATAGGTTAATTAAACCAAATTGTTAAATATAATGGCTCCTCAACTAGCTGTCTTGTATTAAGCAAATCTCAATCCTAGTTTCGATGGGTTGGTTCACTTTTTCCCCTAGGCACTTTCAGGTTAAGGACCCTTCATCTTGTTTCCTTGATCGAGGCTCAACCTTAAAAAGCTTAATTAAAAGTACTAAAGGTTTAAGTTAAAACTTGGGAAATTTTTGAGGTTTCTGGATTTTTGGTTATGAATTTTATTCACAGCTGCCAGAACTTCACCATTTGACATGCCGTTCTCTTTGAGATCTGACATGAGTTACATTTGTGTACAGATGGATTTCCCCGTGTTCCACCAGTTCGACGCTGACGGTACGATCCGTACCAACGGGTTGCACTGGGAGTGTTTTCCGCGCTTGGCGTGGGAAGCACTCAGTGCCGCAGGCTACCTTACCCCACCGACGTACGAGGTGAAGGAGTTTGAGCGCTTTGGCGTTCCCGCTGCAGGGTGATCGTTACTGTGCTGCCGCACCCAGACCACACCGACTGGTTTGACCTGAGCTTTATTTACTGGGGATTTATCACGCACGAGTCCGTGGAGTCAGCCGCCCTTAGAGTGCTGACAGACTTTTGTGACCACAACCCTACCGTGGTAGCTCTTTCTCCGTTTGGACTGTTTCCTGCTGTGAGTCCTCACGACCCAGCTTGGTTGGACCGTATGGATCACCTACGGGAGCTACTGACCCTAGCAGAGCCGTTGGATGTTACCCAGACACTTGTCCGTTGTCTGAATGTGGTCTTCACACTCCAGGGGCTGCGTTATAACACCGCAGCGATTATTGCACAGCGCTTGGAGGCATCTAGGCGCGATTGGGAGCAGCTTTCAGCAGCACACCAACAACGCCCGAACTTCACGCTTACCGGGGTGCAGCGGGAGAACGACAGTCGCTGCATGCTAGGAGGTTCCGGTCGGAGCTTGAGAGAGGTGACCGCCTACGAGAGGATCGTGGACACGGAGGCGGAGAACCATGCACCGGAGGAGGATGCCGACGCACACGAGATAGAGAGGCCGACACCGCCGCGGAACATTGCCGAGATGCGGGAGCACGTGCGGGAGGCCGACGTACGGGTGGCCGCTTTACAGGGCTATAGTGGCCTTACACGCCATCGCCCCCGGTACGGGCACACCGGAGGAGCAAGCAGGCCGTGTCCGGTCCGGGATCGACGAGTCAAGCAGGACCACCGCTACCGACTCCCCCAGCTTCGCCTTCGTACAGTGGTGCTTCAGTGGGCAACTAGGTTGCCGACAGCAGGGAGCAGCAGGATGTCGATCTTACCGAGTTGTTTTCGAGATGTCAGGGTAGTTGGCTTGACAGCACGTCTTCGTGCCAAGCAACTATTGTATCGTGTATTGTCATGATGTTCCAAATTCGAGTTGTAATATCTTGAACCTTGTTCTGTTATGTTGTAATAAGAATGCTTAAGCTTGTATGCTTTAAGTGAATTTCGTTGTCCTTCCAATTGAAATTTTCTTGCATTGAATACCAGATCCTTGGATAAATCGTTGCAAATAACCACGCTTGTCAAAGTTGCATTTTCTCCTACAAACGTTGGTAAAACAAAGAATTTTTAGGAACATCACTCGTTGCCAGTGAATATGTGTTCGTTCGTATACCACTTTCTTGGTATCCGGAATGGTGATGATCGTTCGAAAGTAATTATGAGCCGTACAATTGAGTAATTTCCGTTCTAACCGGTTGTGACGAACGATTCTATAAATCTTGGTGGCTATAAATATTGTTGCTTGTTGCTGTCCTCATTGTTTAAGTACTAATGAGATGTGATTATGCATGATCGTGCTTGTCATCATTTGGAGTAAGGTTTCGGTTATCTCACTAATAAAGCTCACTTTTCAGATGGTGGGAACCACGCGCAGCTCTCCCAACGGTTTCGGAGCGAGTGGTAGTGGTGACTTGCCACCACCCCCGCCCATGACACCGACGGAGGCCTTCATGGCCACCCAAACCGAGGTGCTGCGCCAGATCCTGCAGACGCAGCAGCAGATCGCCCAGCAGATGAACCGAGGGCCGCCACATGGGGCCAACCACGAGGGGCCTAACCAGGTCACCACGTACGCCCAGTTCATCGCCATGAAGCCGCCAACCTTCGCTAAAGCAGAAGACCCTCTGGAAGCTGAGGCTTGGGTCAAGGCCATAGAGGCAAAATTCTCTGCCTTTGTGCTGCCTTGTTCCGAGGAGAACAAAGCGAACTTCGCAGCGCTGCAGCTGCGAGGGGAAGCTTTGATGTGGTGGGACCATTTCAAGTCCATGCAGCGAGGCCACGCTGTGACTTGGGACGAGTTCAAGCAGGCTTTCAAAAGCCACCACATTCCCAAGGGTCTGATGGTCAGGAAGATGAGGGAGCTGTTGGCCCTCCGTCAGGGATCTGACTCCGTGTACCGCTATGCTCAGAAGTTCAATAGCTTATGCCAGTACGGTGGGCATCATGTTGATACTGATGCCAAGAAGATGGAGAGGTTCCGTGACGGGCTTGATGGCAAGCTGTATGAGCGCCTGAATCTGCTCGAGCCCGCAAACTTCCATGAGCTAGTGAACATGGCTATCTCGCAAGAGGATGCTATGAAGAAAGCCCATGGGGACAATAAGAGGATGTCCGGTTTCACCCCAGGCAGCGGAACAAACAAGAAGTTTCGCTTTGTGAAGAAGGAAGCTCCAGGCCCATCCCAGCAATCTTCAACTGGACGCTGGACGATGAAGCCATTCCAGGGCAAACTTGCCGGGAACTCCCAGTTCCGCCGTGCCCAACAGCAGGCTCCCAAGCCTATTGCACCCTCTCGCGATGTTGGAGATCGTCGTTGCTACAACTGTGGCCAGCCAGGGCACTACATTAATGAGTGTCCCAAGCCTAGGCAGATCAAGCCCAACCCGTAGAACCAGAGTAAGGGAAACAAGCCTGCCACTCCGGCCAAGAAGCCTATGGTGCAAGTGCGCCAAGGCAAGCTGAACTTCACTACCATGAGTGACATCCCAGCAGGAGCTCCAGTACTCACGGGTATATTCTCTCTCAACGACACCCCTGTTAAGATTTTGTTCGATTCGGGAGCTACCCATAGTTTCATCAGTGAAAGGCTAATAAACAAACTGGGTTTGAAGGGTTCCCATACCACTTCTGCTTACAAGATAACTACTCCTGGAGGCCAAATCACCTCCAATATTTTAATCCGAGGAGTGAAATTGGGTTTAGGAAGTAAAATCATTCCAACAAACCTTATCATCATAAACTTGGTTGGAATGGATGTTATTTTGGGTATGGAATGGATGAATCAACATAAGGTGGTTCTAGATATATCAGATATGGTCGTAGAGATCAACTCTCCTACGGTCGGGCACACTACCTTGTACCTACCTTTTCGGGACGGTACTGACTCTTGTGCCTATGTGACCATTATCTCGTCCCTTGATGAAATTCCAGTAGTGTGTGAGTACCCGGATGTATTTCCTGACGAGTTGCCTGGTATGCCACCAGACAGAGATGTCGAGTTTGTGATCGAACTCCAGCCCGGTACCGCACCCATTTCCAAAAGACCTTATCGCATGCCACCCAAAGAGTTAGCTGAATTAAAATTAAACCCAACTCCAAGAATTGCTAGATAAAGGTTACATTCGCCCGAGCTCTTCTCCTTGGGGTTGCCCTGCTCTCTTTGTCAAAAAGAAAGATGGTAGTTTGAGAATGTGCGTAGATTATCGACCACTCAATGCAGTCACGATCAAAAACAAATACCCACTTCCGCGAATCGATGTTCTTTTCGATCAATTGGCTGGTGCCAAAGTCTTCTCTAAGATCGATCTTCGTTCTGGCTACCACCAAATCAAGATTCGACCATGCGACATTCCTAAAACCGCTTTTTCTACTCGTTATGGTCTTTATGAGTTCTTGGTCATGTCTTTCGGACTCACTAATGCGCCTGCCTACTTCATGTACCTCATGAACTCTGTGTTCATGACGGAGCTGGGTAAATTTGTCGTGGTCTTTATCGATGATATTCTCATCTATTCTAAGAGCGAGGAAGATCACGCCAAACATCTCTGAGTTGTCCTTCAGCGTTTGCGAGATCACAAGCTTTATGCTAAGTTCTCCAAATGTGAATTCTGGTTGAAAAGTGTCAAATTCTTAGGGCACACCATTTCCCAAGACGGTATCTCCGTAGATCCTAGCAAAGTTCAAGAGGTGATGGATTGGAAACCACCCAAATCCGTACATCAAATCCGCAGTTTCCTAGGATTGGCGGGATATTATCGTCGGTTCATTCCCGACTTTTCTAGAATCGCAAAACCCATGACCGAATTGCTCAAGAAGGGAGTAAAATTAGTGTGGAGTGAAGCATGTGAGAAAGCTTTTCACACCCTCAGACAACATCTGACTTCAGCCCCAGTGCTAGCTCAACCTGATAATTCCAAACCGTTTGAAGTCTTCTGTGACGCATCGGGCACAGGTCTCGGTTGTGTCCTCATGCAAGAAGGCCGAGTCATTGCCTACGCTTCACGGGCCTTTCGACCCCATGAGCTCAACTATCCTACCCATGATCTTGAGTTAGCTGTCGTTGTTCATACCCTCAAGATATGGCGACATTATCTAATGGGCAATCATTGCAATATCTTCACCGATCACAAGAGCCTCAAGTATATATTCACCCAGTCAGAATTGAATATGAGGCAGAGAAGATGGCTTGAGTTGATCAAGGATTATGATTTAGAAGTGCACTATCATCCCGGCAAAGCAAATGTTGTTTCGGATGCTCTTAGCCGCAAGGATCATTGCAACCACCTAGAGTTAGAGCCAGTCAGTGAACCCTTGTGTGAAGAAATGAGAAGGCTCAACTTAGAAGTGGTACCGCGGGGGATTCTTTATGCCTTGACGGCAGAGTCAAACCTTTATGACAGGATTGTCACTGCCCAACGCAATGATGCAGATATACAAACCATCAGGCAGAAACTAGTAGAAGGAGACCCAAAGTACACTTGTTTCCAGAAGGATCACCAAGATGTGGTCTGGTTTGGGAAACGTCTAGTGGTCCCCGTTGACCCAGAAATCAAGAAAATCATTCTAGATGAAGCTCACAAGTCCAAGTTCTCTATTCATCCCGGTAGTACCAAGATGTACCAGGATCTAAAGTAGAACTTTTGGTGGTCCAATATGAAGGTGGATGTAGCCAAGTATGTAGCCGAGTGCGATACTTGCCACCGGATGAAAGCAAGTCATTTGAAATCGGCAGGAATACTCCAACCCCTGTCGATACCTATGTGGAAATGGGACGATATTAGTATGGATTTCATTGTGGGTTTACCCTTAACCCCTAGAAAGACGGATTCTATTTGGGTAGTCATGGATAGACTCACCAAGACCGCTCACTTCATTGCCGTGCACACCACTTATTCCGTACAACAATATGCAGAGTTGTACATGGACCACATAGTTCGTCTGCATGGAATCCCAAAGAC
Organism: Cenchrus americanus; assembly: GCA_947561735.1. Lineage (NCBI taxonomy): Eukaryota > Viridiplantae > Streptophyta > Magnoliopsida > Poales > Poaceae > Cenchrus > Cenchrus americanus. The sequence goes on along the minus strand of OX387239.1, from coordinate 99,741,107 downwards.
TATAATCTCTGATAGAGGGACCCAGTTCGTAGCTCGTTTTTGGGAGCAATTGCACGAGTGTGTGGGGACTCAGCTACTCCGTAGTTCCAGTTATCATCTGCAGACCGATGGTCAGACGGAGAGGATAAATCAGATCCTAGAAGACATGTTGAGAGCAAGCATCTTGCACCTTGACAAGAGTTGGGACAAGTGTTTGTCCTTGGCAGAGTTCTCCTACAACAACAGCTATCAGGCCATCTTGAAAATGGCACCGTTCGATGCTCTATACGGACGTAGATGCCACACCCCACTGAATTGGTCAGAGACCGGAGAAAGAACACTCTTTGGACCAGAGTTAGTTAAAGAGGCCGAAGAAAGGGTGCAAGTGATAAGAGAGAATTTGAAGATGGTCCAGATGAGACAAAAGAGTTACCATGACAAGGGAACCGCACCTCGCCACTTTGAAGTGGGAGATCATGTATACTTGAAAGTATCCCCCACCAAAGGTGTGCAAAGGTTCGGAGTCAAGGGAAAGTTAGCCCCGCGCTACATTGGACCCTATGAAGTAATAGAAGCCTGTGGACCCGTGGCTTACCGTATCCGATTGCCAGAACGGTTTTCCGCGGTTCACAATGTGTTCCATGTAACTCAGTTGAAGAAGGGACTGCCTGTTCCGGAGAACGAGATCATCACAGAAGCTAATGCTTGGATCGAGCCGGATTTCTCGCTCGTCGAGCATCCATTGAAGGTACTAGACCAAAAAGAGCGAAAGACCGGAGCGGCGTACCGTGTGAATGTACAAGATCCAATGGAGCCATCACACGGAAGAAGAAGCCACGTGGGAGACGGAGGATTATCTTAACACCAAGTATCCGGGCTTCCTCAAATCCCGAAACAGTGAGTCTTTTTCCCCATCTCTTCGTTGTCAAATCGAATCTCGGGACGAAATTCCGTTTAAGGGGGGTAGGCTGTGACGCCCCAGGTTTTTAATTACCGTCATTAACGCTAATGACCGGGTTAGCCGGTCAATTTGGTCAACCGAGGTCAAACCTAGGTCAACCTGGGCCCTCACCCCGAAAAACTCACTAACACACCCTAGTGACCCTAAATGAATAGTAAACACACTTGTGGGGCCAACCCATGGTCAAAGGGTGGGTCAAACCCCTTGCCATCCCAGTGTCCACAGGTGTCTGCCGGAACTTTTGCCGCGTTCTCCAAAATTCACCTAAACACTAAAAGTTCTACCTTTAGGAAAGTTGTAGGTCTTGTTGAGGGACACAACTTTCATGTAGATTGGCATTTCAAATTTGGAGAGGAAAATTGTGAAAAACTCCTTGCAAGGCAGGAATTACTGTTGCCAGAAACAGGCTGACATTCAAAGTTGGCATTCAAATAGATTCAAATCTAGGAAGAAAAACCCTATACAGCCTATGTAAAAATTGTAGCTAGTACCTAGATCTACAACTTTGGTATTCATCACTTGGTCCAGTTATGTTTGAAAATTTTGAGAAAAACCCACTTGAACACAACACCAGCAACACGGGTGAGCCAGAGCGCCGCCGCGCGCGACGTCGTGCGCACCCGCGCGCCGCCGCCGCCGGCCATGCCCCGGCGTCCACGCCCGCGCTGCCCGAGACCTCGCCACCCGCGCCACGCCCCGTCCCGAGGTCCCGCGCCCCCAACGCGCGCCGCCCGAGGCGCCCGGCGTCGCCGCCGCGTGCGCGCGCGCACGCGCGCGGACCGCCGGTCCGTCGGCCGTGTCGCCGCCGTACACGCGCGCGCCCGAGCGCCGTAGCACGGCGAGGGCATCTCCGCCGTCGGCTCTCGTCACCCCGGATGCGCTGCGCGGCATATAAAAGCCCCTCCCTCGTTCCCGCGCGCCACCCCGAGCCGCCCGCCGCCATCGTCGCCGCCGCCGGTGCTAGAGCTCGTTGCTCGCGCTCGCCGCCGTCCAAACCCCCCGCCTAGATCCCTTAGCACCCGGGATAGCTCACACTTGCGCTTGTTTGCCCACATTTAGCCTCCACGCCGCAACACCCCGAGCCGCCGTGAGCGCCGCCGCCGGCCACCGCCGTGCGCGCGTCGCCGCCGAGCACGCCCCGACCCCCGCCGCCACCGCCAAACAACCCGTGGTGAGCGCAATTGCAACCCCGTGCCGCTTGTTGCCGTGGCCCGGCCCCACATCGCCGCCGGCGAGCCCTCCCGCCGCCGCGAGGGCATGGTTGTGATTTCTGAGGGCCTAGTTGCAAGAAAACCTAACTAAGTTTATTTGCAGATCAGTCCAGTGACTTGTAAAATCTCTAGAAATTCACAGAAAACTCAGAAAAATCCCAAACCAATTTTGTAGGGTTCAGGATGATAAACCCCACCTCTTTCCTTGTATACTCATGGCTGTATTCAAAATAGTTTTGGCAGGAAAAATACAAATGTATTATACATGGATCTGTCATAACTTGAAAAATATAACTCCTATGTAGCCAAATTTTGGATATGTTGTGTGTTAGGATGTAGCTAGATGCTGTGCCAAAAATTGCACAAAGTTATGCAGTAGATTTTGCTAGACAAATCCTTGTCCATTCCTGCAGTAATTGCCTAGATGATTTTTCCTGTGAAATATATTTATGTTCTTGAGCCCAACTTGTGCACACTGTCTTGTAATTCCAAAAGACACATCCTTTGAATTAATCATGAATTTTGGATTAACAGAAATAATTATTCTTGAATTATGCATGTTTTCCTTTGTAAATTAATAAACCAAATTCAGTAGGGCTTCCATGTGAACATGCTGGTTCTTAGGGCTTGTTTAGGACCAGAGAGCTTGCACAAGAAAGTTTGGATCATTTTGAGGCTTATTTATTTTTATATGCATTTACTTTGAATCACTAGCTAGCCTTTGCTATTTTCCACAATATTTAATTTCTTAGCATCCAACACTTACATGTGGGTCCAATGGACCAGGATGGGTGCTAGTAGGCTTAAGAAACACTCATGTAATTTCTGGTAGGGAAATGAAATAAAGAAAAACCCTTGATTAAATCTTTTCCTTTTTGAAAGTATTATTTAATATAATTAAAGGATAATTAATTATCATCACTGATAAGAAATTAATTCATAATAAAAATATTAATTACATCTTTGTTAGTGAAGATAAAAGGAAATGAAGCTTTCACATGAAATGATAGTTTATTAAAAACCTTTATTCAAATGTGGAATAAAAGAGTAACCCATGTACATCCCCCAACCTTCCTAAAAGAGAAATCTTAGATGAATGCTTGTTAAGGTGAATATGACCAACTAGAGTTGGATAAGACAACAAACTATCACATCACCTAAAGTGCATTGCATTCCGTGTAGATCTTCCGGACGGAGATTACTCCCTGGTCCCGGAAACCGAGGAAGGAGGAGCGGAAGGTTCTCTGCAGTACGTGGACGTACTCGACACCGAGGGTGCCCAAGCTAACCTAGTCGACGAAGGCAAGCTCCGGTGCATCTAACCTAGTTTTTTAAAATTCTTTATTCAATTATCTATGAATGATTGTGCATTTACGTTCAGGAGTTGAATGAAACCCTAGATGCATGATCCATAGGTACCTTTTGTCCTTACTAGTATGATAGGTCGATAGCTGCTAAGCTATAGGACCGTTACAAGTCGGGTGATGACCTCACTCGCGAGAATAGGTTCCTAGATAGGAATCACAATGTATCCTTAAATGGATTGCTCACGTGGTAAGAGCATGGGATCTGGGCTCCGGTCAAGTGGTTATGTGGGTTAAGTTTTTGAACGTACTAAGCACATGCCGGTTATGGGGCCGGTAAGCCTAGTACCTTAATGAGACGGCTAGGGATGGAACTGTCACTACTCTTGGGATTCGCTCTCACGGCTCGCCACCGGTGGTGTATGGTGACTCCGGGTATCTCGTGGGGTATGCCGGATAGCCTGCACCAAAGACTGTGGCCTTTCATCTAGAACCGGGGATTTCTGGGGACGGCCTGGGAAAGTTTCCCTCGCGGGGACAGCCTACCGTGTGTTTGGGTCTACCTTGCAAGGTTTAAATCAATCGATTGTCGGCCTCTCACCGTTATCCGAGACTACTTACTCCACTAGTCATGTGATCCCTAATGATGGAAGTTGATGAATATTATGCTTGATTAATTGTATTGTACAACTTTGCTTGTACTAGTTGGCTAATGTAGTAAAGATTAAACTACTAGAACTTGTGCTAAAATCTTGAAAGTAAGGACCTACTCTTTGTTACTTTTTAGCAAAAGCAACCCGAAGCCAAAAAGCCTTTCATGGTCTAGAATTGGTGAAGTAGATATCACCGACGGGTAAGTCTTGCTGAGTATTAGTATACTCAGCCTTGCTATAATGTGTTGATCCAGGTAATGCCTTCAGTGATGTGTGGCCCGGTGAGATCCCGCCCGGCTGGGAGCTGGAGTGGGTGGAGGACGACTACTGAAGCATCATGGATGGCCTCCCGTGGTGACTTCGCTTCCGCTAGTTAATTTCCGCTGCGTTTCGAAAACTCTGAACTATTTCGTGATGACAAAAACTATGGTTTGTAATAAATAAACCCCTCGGGGTACGAATTTGAATGTTGATGTTGTTGTATCTCTGGACTCGCCTTCGAGTGAGTTTTAATGCATATATTCGATCCTTGTGCTCTTCAAGTGATTTACCGGGCGTTAACCCGGCAACTAATGACAGGATGATACTTTATTATTGCTTAATGACCAAAGTGGATCGGTCTTAGGCGATAGTACGGTATTTTCCTGGGCGGGTTGTCACACCCATCCCCTTCAGGTGTGAGTATTGTGGCAAGGAGAGGCATCTAGCAGAGTTTTGCTACAAGAGGAAGAGGGATGAGAGGCTTGCTAGGGAGCAAGCAAACCAGGACAGGTATCGCCAGTCTCATGGTATTCCTGAGCCTAGTGTGCCACTTCCACGAGGTGTGGGAAGTGTGAGGAGTGTTGGTAGAGTTGGAGCTCAGGGTGGTAGGTTCCCACAGAGAGGTGGTGGTGAGAGGTTTGATAGGAGAGATGATGGTGTGCGTGCTGGTGAGAGGTTTGGTCGGGCTCGTGGTGGTTTTGCTGGATGTCACCCTACTCGTCCTCAATACGGGTTTAGGGGAGATGATCGCAGCTTTGGGTTCCAGAGGAACTACGGACCACGTTTTCCCCCTCGTGGTGCTCCTACTCCCTCCATGGGACATGGGAAGTTTGGTGGCAAGGGAATGATGTTTGCTAACCCCTCTTTTGAGCAGATGGCTCGACACTGGTTCAACTTTCTTTGTGCTAACCCCAGTGTCGAGTCGTTGGCTAATTTCGTTCGTGTTTCTGACTACAAGCAGGAGGCTTGGAGAACATTTGGTTGATCGACTCCGGATGTTCCCGACACATGACCGGAGACAAGAAGTGGTTCTCCAGCCTCACCCCAGTGAAGAAAAAGATGTACATCACTTTTGTGGACAACGGACAAGGAAGGGTGATTTCTGAGGTGTGGTGCATGTGAGTGACAAGGTAACGTTGAAGAGGGTTGCTCTTGTGAAGTCTTTGGGTTCCAATGTGCTTTCGGTTTCGAAGTTGCTTGATGGGGGCTTTGAGGTGCGTTTCAAGTCTGGTGAGTCTCGTTTGTTGGATTCTCGAGGTGATCTTGTTTGTATGATCATCCCCGAGGGTCAGATTTTCAGGGCTGATTTCTCTCGTTCTTTGGGTCCTGCTCGCTGTTTGATGGCCGGTTCTTCTTCTGATTTGTGGAAATGGCATAAGAGGTTGGGTCACTTGAGCTTTGATTTGGTTTCCCGCTTGAGTGGGCTTGACCTTGTCCGAGGATTGCCGAGGTTGAAGGTTGAGAAGGATTTGGTATGTGCTCCGTGTAGGCATGGCAAGATGGTAGCCACTCCCCATCCACCCCTGACCGATGTCATGACCGAGCGTCCGACAGAGCTGTTGCATATGGGCCTTGTTGGGCCAGCTCGAGTTCGCTCGGTGGGTGGGAAGTGGTATGTCCTTATTGTGGTGGACGATTACTCTCGCTATGCCTGGGTGTTTTTCTTGGAAGACAAGAGTGAGACATTTGGTTTTGTTCGAGATCTGATTGTGAGGTTGAAAAACGAGAGGCATGGGAATGCCATTCGAGCTATCCGTAGTGATAATGGCTCAGAGTTCAAGAACTCTCGTTTTGATGCCTTCTGTCGTGATCTAGGTCTTGAACATCAGTATTTGACCCCTTATGTGCCCCCTCAAAATGGAGTTGTGGAAAGGAAAAATCAGACTCTTTGTGAGATGGCTAGGACGATGCTCGATGAGCACATGACTCCTAGGAGGTATTGGGCTGAGGCGGTCAATACGGCTTGTCACATCTCTAACAGGATTTTATTGTGAGCTTTCAAGAGGAAGACTTGTTATGAGCTTATGCATGGTCGGGCACCCAAGGTGAGTCATTTCTGAGTCTTTGGCTGCAAGTGCTTTATTCTTAAGAAGGGAAAACTCGACAAGTTTAAGGCTAGGTCTAGTGATGGTATTTTCTTTGGATATGCTAACCATTCTAGGGCCTATAGAGTGCTTAACCTTGAGACTAAAAAATCATGGAGACTTGCGAGGTAACCTTCGACGAGACAATGCCATGTACCTCTCTTGGCTTTGAATGTGCAGGTGATGAGGAGATGGCCGAGGACCTCTTTGAAGAGGAGAAGGATGAAGCTGGAGATGATGATGGAGAGAACCATGCGTCTGAAGCTGAGTGTGTACCCACTACTTCCCCTATGACCACTACGGAGCGTGGACCGTCTACTTCATGTACAACGACGATGCGACAAGAGGACCAGCCGAGAGAAGCTGAAGTTGAGGGGGAGGTAGTCTCGAGGCGTGAGGCTCCCCGGCGGATTCAAGAAGTGCATCCCCTGTCGAAGATCATTGGGGACATCGACGAACGTACTACGCGGTCAAGGTCCAGAAATTACTCTCATTTCGCTCATGCTGCATTTGTTGCAACCTTTGAGCCCAAGGACATTGGACACGCTTTATCTGATGCAAACTGGGTCAATTCTATGCATGAGGAGTTGGAAAACTTTGAGAGGAACCAAGTGTGAGAGTTAGTTGAACCACCTCCAAATTGCCATCCTATAGGAACCAAATGGGTTTGGAAGAACAAAGAGGGTGAGAATGGGATGGTTGTGAGGAACAAGTCCAGACTTGTTGCTCAGGGATATAGTCAGAAGGAGGGGATCGACTACGAGGATACCTTTGCTCCTGTGGCCCGTCTTGAGGCAATTCGAATCCTTCTAGCCTTTGCCGTGGCTAAATGGTTCAAGTTGTTTCAAATGGATGTGAAGAGTGCTTTTCTGAATGGGGTCGTAGAGGAGGAGGTGTATGTGAAGCAGCCACCAGGGTTCGAGAGTGAGAAGTATCCACACAGGGTGTACAGGTTGAAAAGGGCTCTGTATGGGTTGAAACAGGCGCCCCGAGCTTGGTATGGGAGATTGAGAGGTTTTCTGTTGAGCAGAGGGTTCGTGATGGGTACCGTGGATAGGACCTTGTTTCTCCTCAAGCATGGGAATGACTTGTTGGTTGTGCAGATATACGTGGATGATATTGCCTTTGGTGGCTTGTCACATAACCTTGTTGCCAAGTTTGCAGATGAGATGAGCAGGGAATTCGAGATGAGCATGATGGGCGAGTTGCAGTACTTTCTCGGGTTGCAGATCAAGCAAGTGAAGGAAGGAACATTTGTACATCAGACCAAGTACACGAAAGACACGCTGGGGAAGTTCCAGATGCAAGATGTGAAGCCTATGTCGACACCCATGGGGAGTACGACTACTTTGGATGCGGACAAGGATGGAGAACCAGTGGACCAGCGAGAGTACCGGAGCATGATCGGCTCCCTCCTCTACTTGATGGCGACGAGGCCAGACATACAGTTCAGTGTGTGTTTGTGCGCTCGTTTTCAGGCTTCGCCGAGGACATCACATCGACAGACCGTCAAGAGGATCTTCGGTACCTACGGATCCGCCCTTGGTCTTGGCCTTTGGTATTCTTCCTCCTCGACTCTTTCACTTCATGGTTTTTCGATGCGGATTTTGCCGGTTGCCGAGTCGAGAGGAAGTCTACTTCGGTTCTTGTCGGTTTCTTGGGTCCTCGTTGGTTTCGTGGTCTTCCCGCAAGCGTCTAGTGTAGCTCAGTCTACCACCGAGGCAGAGTATGTTGCAGCCGCGAGTTGTTGTTCCCAGCTGTTGTGGATCTCATATACTTTGAGAGACTTTGGTGAGGAGTGCACCCAGATCCCACTTCTTTGTGATAGCACCAGTGCCATAAGCGTAGCGAAAAACCCCGTGCTTCACTCCAGAACCAAACACATAGAAGTGAGGTATCATTTCTTGAGAGTCAATGTGGAGAAAGGGACCATTGTGTTGAGTCTTGTCCCTACCCAAGATCAGCTTGCAGACATCTTTACAAAGCCGCTTGACCAAGCTACATTTGTGCGCTTGCGGGGGGAACTTGGGGTTTGTTGCCCTTTCTAGTTGATTCTTGGGGGATTTATTTTTGTACCGTATGTATCATACCATGTTTACTTTGATGTATATACATGCTTTGCTTGATGTATAAACCATGGTAGGATAGCCATCTTGTTATATATCATGTTGCATTTGTATCATATTGCATTTTAGGATGATGAGCTTCTTTCATATGCCTTATTTGAGTTTCTTTGGCTACTTGTGAGATATTGGTCATGTGTGTGGAGAAATGGCTATGTGAGGCTGTGCTCTTGGAATATTTGAGATATATGTGTTGTGAGATAGCCCTTTTTGAATCAAATGCTAATCTTGACTAAATTTGATGAAATGTGCTCCACTCATGTGTAGTAGTGTATCCATGTCACGTTTTGGTCTAAATGTGCTTTCTATGCTTAGATTGTGCTTGGACGCCTTTTTCTTGCATTTGGGCCAAAGACCGATATCATTGTGAATGTTTAGCCTATGTTGCATTCATGGAGGAGCATAAGCTTCTTTTTGCCGCAAAGGCACTTCATGTACCATGAAGTGAATTAATCTTGAAAAGAAGTGTGTATGCTTGAAAAATGCTCGATCCACCATGTTTATGCTTAAAATGTCTTATCCTTTACACATGGGTGCAAACATGTTGCATGATGTTCACCAGTGGAGAAGTCTCCCCGAAGTGGACACATGGCTCATGAGCTTAAACATGACATGCTTTGCTTTATGGGTGTTTGCAATGATCCTTTGTTGACAATTGGATATCCTTGTATGATCTCTGAATGATATGCATGTTTTTGGCTAGAATATGACATGGATAGGCCTTTATATTTGAAGTGAGCCATCTTTTGATAAAACTGCTCAAATCTGAAAATTTGCTTTGTCACGTGCCTATATTTTCATATATTACTTGTGGCAATGCTTTGACTATGTTATGATCCATATATGTGCTCTTTGTCTCACTTCCTGACTTTGACACTAGATTTGGCCTATTTGAGAAGCTCATGTAGATGTTTATATGCTTTGCCTTACATTCCTGCATTTTCACCTTGATTCATATATTGTCAACAAGGGGGAGAAGAGGTGAAGAGGTGAGCTTAATGAAAAATTCAGAAAATGCATCTAAAATTTGGAAGTTTGCATCCACATGTTCAGGGGGAGCTTGCATTTGTTCAGGGGGAGCTTTCTTGCTGTTTTCAGTGTGGAGTTTGTGCTTTGCTCGGCTTGTGACCTTTCTTTGCCTTTCTTTGGTTTCGGTCATGAGTTGAGCTTCTTTGTTTTTCTTTCTTCTTACTTTCTTTCTCTGAATTTCATTTCGCGTTGTGTATTGTCAATGCACTCATCAAGGGGGAGATTGAGGACCAGGAGCGTCCCGATGGTTGATGGATGACCGCTCCTCAATGATGAGTCATTGACAACGGGTGTTGGACTGACTCTTGGCTCAGTGCGCAGGTGTAGGCTGCGGCCTAGTTCGTGTTGTTGCAGGTGAAGAACGGGCGCGAAAGGTCTTCAGCCTTGAGGGGCCTCCAGGAGATGAAGAGACAAGTAGGCTCGATTCGAGGGACCCGGTGGACGGCAGGACTAGGTGCGGGCCACATGGTGGCGAGACGAGCAAGGCGAAGTCATGGACGATCGAGCCGGTGCACGGTGGCGGTCGAGTCAAGAGGCTTGGCGGAAGGCCGGGCCGAGCACACGGGGTTTGGTGGTTTGCCCACAAAACCATCGGAGGTCGGTTTCTTGGTTTGGGCCTCAAAACCAAGTCCGAAGGCCCAACACGACAGAGACGGGATCCGGGTGTGTCGGGAAGCTTCGAAGCGGAGGACACGCGGCGGGATCGCATGGCTTGCGTCGGGAGGACGCGGGGGGCGGCGAAGGCGTGGCCGTCCGATGGCAAGACCCACAAACATTACATAAATGCCCCTGCGTGGGTTGTATCGCCAGTAGTTGAGTTAGGGGTAGTCGAGTCATTTCCCACACCGGCGGGACCCGATATATAAGCCATGAGTGTGTGTGGATGGCTCTCTCTCTCCGCAACTTAGGGTTTCATTTCCCCCCTTCCATTTCTCTTTTTCCCAGACTATTTTCTTCTCCATTTTCTCTAGGCTAGCATGAGAGCTTCATGAGAGATTTGTTGAGAGGGATGGATTCTAGGGCGGCATGCTAGACCTTGTGAATCTTTCTTGGTTTGTATAGAAGATTCGGTGTTGTGAATTTCGTGGTCTTTTTCGTGCTTGTTTTTGGTGCCTTTGTTCTTGGTGTGGTTCCGCGGATTTGAGTGGGTTTCTTCCCGGATTTCTTTGAGGGAAACATGGATGGATGTCTTGTGCATCTTTGGGATTGATCTTGTGCCCTCAAACGCCGGGAAACCACTTCGATTCAAGGATTTTCAGTCGGAGCTCTAGTTTTTGATGGTGTTCAAAGGATCCGCGATTTTCGGTGATTTAGGGAGTTAGGAGGCAAAATTTTTGGGGTATAGCATCCTTGTTTGACGCTTATCATGTCCCCAAACCCTTGTCTCAACAACTTCTACCATTTGGGAGATCTGGTGATGGATTCGAGGAGTTGACCTTCGGGGTTGAGCAGTTTTCAGCTCTGTCCGTAAGGGGCGGACAGTCCGCGTGCCTGTGGCGAACGGTTCATGACCTGCGAGTTCTTCGCGTGTTCTTCGTGTTCTTGCTCGCTTTCGTTTTCGATCCGTTGTGTTTTCGAGTTTTGGTTGGGCGAGGTTTCGGACGGTCTGCGTGTGCGGGGCGGACAGTCCGCAGGTGCCTGGCGGACAGTCCGCGTGCTCCCCGCGGACGGCCCGTTATTCGGGGTCGCTTCTGGAGGTTTTGTTTGCTTTAACGAACAGTCCGCGACTCAGGGCCGGACGGTCTGGGGTGCGGGTGCGAACAGTCCGTGGCAGCAGGCCGGACAGTCCGCGTGGCCTGTGCGGACAGTCCGCCCCTCCTGGCCCGACGCTCCAAATCTTGCCGCCGACGGGCAAGGCGAAAGAAGACAAGGGTCAGGGGGAGTGCAAACGCGGAAGAAATAAAGGGAAAAAACCACGAAACCCGGCGAAAAATCACTAACCTGGAAGATGCGCCATGCGGGACCTCCATGGATCCGTAGCGCTTCGTTCAGCGCCCAGTTGAGCGAGGCGCCATGGTCGAGGAACTCCTGCCATGGCGCCTTCTCGGCCTGGGCACTGGCGAAGTGGGCCGGCGGCACGTCGGCGTGTTCCCGCTCCCCGCTCCGGGGCGCCGCGGCGCCGTCCGGCGGGGAGGACCGCGCATGATTACGAGGCCTCGGCGCCATCCGCCGGCGCCCCGACGCCACGCCACCGTCATCCCTCATTACGAGCACCCCCGTCCGGGCTCGGGGCCGGTGCGGGCGGGGTTCCCCCACCGGTCCCATCCGGGCGGCGGGGTGTCGTCATCCGGGATCTCCACCACCGCCGCCCGACCGCCGTTGACCGGGGGCCGCGCGCCGGTGGGAATCGACGGCGCGGTGACCGCCGGTCGTCATGGCCGCCGTTAGGGCCGCCACCACCCGCCGCGGCTCCACCGCCGCGGCCACGCCGCGCGGGCCCTCGCTCGTCGGCTGTTGCCGCGCTCCCGACCACCCTCGGTGCCCTCGATGAGCGCCGCCTCGTGGGGACGGACGCGTCTGCCCTAAGCGCCTTCGCAGGCGCAAGGGGAGGGACGGTCGACGCCACCCTGCGAACGCGAAATTGAAAGGATTAAACCCACGCCCCTCGAAACGGAGTACTTGGGAGAGTGATGGCCTACCTCAGAGTAGAGAAGCCCTGCTTCCTCTTTCTCGAGGGCTCGGTGGGCGCTAAGGCCATGGCCGTCGCCGCCACCGTCGCGCCTCCGCACGCCCCGCGCGCGCGCGTGCCGGCACCTCCGCGGCGCGCTCCGCCTCTTCTCGTAGACCGCCCGGCGGTGGGCGCCTCCGCGCCCGACCCAGGCACTTGTTCCTCTGCCGCCTCCGTGGCTCTCGGTGAGGGGGGCGCAGGCTCCGACCTCTCAGGGGGGGGCCTGCCCCCCATCACTTTCCTTCTCATCTTCTTCATCCGACGACAAGTATTCCGGCATCGCTGGGGGAGAGAGTCCCTGCTGCTCGCGCAGCCAGAACACTTCGTCCCTCCACTCCCAGCGTTCTCGTCGCCGGATCGCCCGTTCCTTCTTGCGCACCACCCGCTCCTGTTCCCGCCGCTGCGCCACGCGCGCGCGCTCGGGCCCGGGGCGTGGGCGGGTCGGACCGCGCTGCGTTCACGGCAACCCTCTGTTGGGAAGGACGAAACGTCAGAGTTGCGGCAGCACATGACGGAAAGAATAAAGAAAGGAGGGTAGAGCCCACTCTCCCGCGGGCCGTCGGGAAGCATGACGAACGACCAGAGGTCGTCGTTGCTGTTCTTCGCCTTGAGGTTGACGACGCGCCTCGCCCTTGTGGCCGCGTACTCTGGGGGGAAACGGTCGTGCAGCAGCCGTGAGTGCACCAGCGCCACAGGGTCGGCCGCCTCATCCATCTTGAAGATGCGAAGCCTCCTTTCCATGAGGGAGATGATCCGCCGGTGGTGAAGGTTCACGAGAATCGAGGCCGCGCCCAGCCCGGCTTCCGCCAGGCTCTTCAGCGCACGTAGGGCTGACTCCAGCCGGTCCTGGCGTGAAGACAGGGACAGTCCGTGCCACCAAGAGTCGGCCTTCTCCCTCAGCACCTTGCCGGTGTAGGGGGGAGGCTGGGCTCGTCGTTGTGAAGGTAGAACCACCCCCACTCCCATTCCGCGTTGTTGGAAGTCATCGTGCAGGGAATGTAAAGTTCCCTGCGTGACTCCCGCAGTGAAATGGACATCCTACCGGCGCGCACCGCACGGTGCACCCACAGCTCCGGCGTGGAGAGCGTGTGCAGCTCTGCGCGGAAAAGATGGACCCAGAGATCCCAGTTCGCTGGTGTTAACACCAAAATTTGGCACAGGAAGGAGTCTGAGTTGTGGGCCCAACTTGGTAAAAGGATCCGTCCGGGAGAAGGAAGGTTTCTACAGAAAGATTCGGCAAAGGAGCTCACGGTCGGCAGTTGGCTTCCGTTCGGCAAGAAATCTGTTTGCGCTGATTTTGTGGGATTGCGTGATGACGTGGCCCGAGCGGAAGGGACGAATGGATGGATAAGCGATCGCACTTAGAGATAAATTAGGTATCAAATATTGTGCTCGTAGCCATTCAGAGTCATGCCATGACAGGGTATAAATACAGACCCTGGATGTATGTAATGGTATTCGAAACATTCCCATAACAAACCGGCTTTACGCCAAAACCTTGAGTCCTTGTCGTGTCGTCGAGTTTTGCGAGAGGGTTCATCGATCCGTCGACCTCCGTAAGTACCGGCAACCTTGTATCATGTCTAGTATCATGCGGTGGATTTAGATCTGATGCAAGTAGTCTTGTTACCATGCTTAGTGTCATGTGGTAGATGCAAGCTTGGTTCAAGAGGGTTTCTTGTTAGATCACGAGCCATGCGGTAGGCTAAGATCTAGCTTGAAGCTAGTTATCGGCTCTATTGAATTTTGGCAAGATTCAATAGATTCATTAAGTTACCCCGTGTTGCTTTGAGTTTTACTTTATGTTTAAATTCATGTAACACTTCTTTGCCCAATCTAGATTGGTTTGGATCGGCTTTGTCTCCTTTGGTGATCCTTATGCGATTCGAGTTCGTACTCTTGGCTTTAATAGCACGTGGATCACATGTCCTCTAATAGCCGAATGCGAATCGATCTAGGTTGTTACGTGTTGCGGGTTCAAGCTTATCAAAACTTGTATAAATCTTGAAAGAACTGGGTATCACGCGGTAGATGCAGGTTTTTGGGTTGTTTTGGAGCTAATCATCCGGTGGATTAGATTTCGATCCAATCTGATAGATTTATCTTCCTTGGTAATGTTTGTTCTTTCTTCATGGACTCGATTCGATTTGTCCACCGTATTCGGTTATGCTTCCACGAGTGAAACATGTTTATAAGTTATGCTTTAAATATTGTATGCTTTTAGCTTCCCATATATAGATTGTATCATGCGGTGGATAGATCTATTTGTGGGCAGTGGTATGATGTCAAATAAGTCGTATCATGCGGTGGATAGATTTATTTGGCATCATGCTTGACGGGTTTTAAAGTATCTAGACATGCGGTAGACTAGTGCTTTGGATCTATGCATGCTTGTTTATTGCATATTTATTATCATGCTTTTACTTCATTTATTGTTTAATGTTATTTACCACGAGGATCGGTCATGGCTTTGCGCACGTGTATTTTTATCCAAATAAAGATCGATCTGTCGTCATGCTTACATCATCCATTCGGCTATGTTACTTTTTGCACTTTAAAGTTCCCGAATGGTTTCTAGTTTGCTGGCAGATAGCTTCTTATAGCTGTATGTCATCTCACGTGGCTTCATAGCCGTAAATATGGAACTGTCGTACCACCCGGCAAGTTCCAATCTTTGGAATTTAACTACTCTGTCTTTTGTTAATTTTCAGGGAAAATTGACTCGCACGTCTTATAATCTTCTCGCATGTGAAGCTAGCTTGTTCGGCTTGCTGTGTGCTTGGCGTAGGGTGCAGATTTTACGTCAACACACTTTTTGGCACACCCAGTGGGACCAACAGCCGAAAGTCAACAGCAGTTGGAACAGTGACATCATGGACGTCGCCATCGAGGACCTCTCTGCAGAACAGTTGCAACAGCTGAAGGATGCAACAAATCAGTTTCAGCAGAAATGCTTGATGTCATTCAAAAAGAAGAGAAGTGGCATTCCATACCTCAAAAATGAGATGCCCAGGGTTCTACTGTCAGCAGAGTCTGACGCCACGACTCTACAAGAAAAGGAGGAGTGCATGCAAGCGTTTCGGGATGCTGTGGAAGACGTGCTAAGCAGGCATCATAGAGCTTTCCTAGGTGTGTTCAAGCAGATGATGGTGGCTGTCTTCGGCCCGGGCATGGAGCAAGTATTCAGTCGAGCACCCCTTCAGGGAGGCAGCATGGAGATTGGAGAGTCCAGTTCTCAGCCGCCATTGCGAAGCCGGCCGAGCCCGGCCTCCTCGCGCAGCGTTGGAAGCCAAGCCGTCCGGCCCCTCCTCCGCAAGGCGCCGGAGGTCAACCGGTTCAACCCCCTCTCGCAGCCGTAGGAGGGCAGCGGGTCCGGCCCACCTCCACGGGGCAAGACGAGTCAACCGATGCAACAGTCGAACCCATATCAGCCCACGTATGGGGAGCTGGCATTTGGCTCGTCTGGAGTTCCACTTACTTCCGCCTACAAGATTGCCCCAGCTAGCAACAAATTGCAGAAGAATTTGTACGGTGGAGGCTACCACGAAGTGATGAACTATGGTGCCATTGATGCTCTTCCGAATCCGGGCTACGACCCAGCTACAGGCGTACAGGAGGACGATATCCTGGTTCAGAAGATGGCCGATATGATGCAGAATCAATTCGGCCTCAAACCTAAAATGCAGGGACCAGCCTACACGCCTCCTTTCCCGGAGTGGTACTACAAAGTCATCCTGCCACCAAGGGTAAAACCTCCGACGGAATTTACAAAGTTTTCCGGGTAGGATGACACGAGCACGGTGGAGCACATTGCTCGCTATCTGATGCAGCTTGGAGAGGCCTCATCTGAAGAGGCGTTCAGGGTCAGGTATTTCCCCATGTCACTGACGGGCCCAACGTTCCAGTGTTTCACATCTTTGCCTCCCCAATCAGTTAGCACATGGAGGGAGCTGGAGCGAAAATTCCACACTCATTACTTCAGCGGTAGCACGGAAAAGAAGCTCATCGATCTCACCACTCTGAAGCAGAGACACAATGAGACGCCCTTGGAGTTCCTCAGGAGGTTCAGGGAAGTTAAAGGCATGTGTTTCTCATTGAATCTGCCAGATGATCAGTTGGCCGACATGGGCCGTTGTGGATGCCGCCGGCCGTACGGGAAAAGCCGTTTGGTATGGAGTTTGATAACCCGGGTCAACTATCCCAAAAGCCGTCATTGATGAGCAACCAGGCCTACGGGTTTAAGAAAGACACCGAGTTCAACAAGCAAGCACGATATAGCCGATATCTACAATCGGTTCCGGAGAAGGCCGATCAAATGGAAGACTCGACGATGATCGTGAAGTGGCCGCCGCCGAGATCATGTGGGGGAAGGAGCCGTTGACCATGAATCGCCGGATCAAGCGGACCAAAGGCACATACGACTTTGACGTCACTAAAGCCGATAAGCCGTTTGACTTCCGGTGAAGGAAGGCCGAATCAAATTGCCCGAGGGGCATTCCATGCTTCGGCTTCGATGGAGTAAAAGAGAAACATTACCGCGGCTTCCATGACAGAATTCTCACTCCATCAACGATCGCGGGGTCTTCGGGATGAGGATCCGAGAAGGCTATCCGGGAGGGCCATCTCAAGTTTGACAACAAGATGAAACTGGACGGCCACCCTTTTCCCCAGAACATGATAAGCTTTTCTGTCAACATGGTGACTGCCAAGGAAAAGGGCAAGGTTAAGGTCTTGACTTCAGCTAGGGCAAGGCAAGATGGAGCAGTAGACCCAGAACGTCAAGTGACCTTGGAGCAGGTTCATGGAGAAGCCTCTCGCGTTCTCAAGAGCCATGTCGAGATTGGGGAGTCGTCCAGGGCTAAACCCAGGGTCACTACGCGCATCCTCCTCAACAAGTGGCAGTGCCAGCTAGAGAAAGAGCGCTACCAGAAACGAAGGCACGAGGAGGAGAGATGTAGGGCCGAAGAAGAAGCGCGCAGGAGAGATTTGGAGCAGTACACGCGCGAGCAGGAGCACCCACATTGGGGGTGCGCATTCTTCAGGCACTGCTGGAACGAAGGATTGAAGCTTCCTACGCTGAGAAACTGCCCTGAGTGCAGCGACAGATACTTTCAGTATAGGCAGGAAACTGCCAATCGCCGATCCGTCCATGAAAGAATTGGAAGGATACATCCCAGTGACGATCGGCGTCAAAAAATTGAAATCACTGATCACCCCAGGAAGAGGCAAGCTGATATGAGATGGGCTGATCAGGAAGAAGACGAGGATGAGTACATCTGGCAAAAGGGACAGTGGTGCCCGCCTGGTTTGAGAAAGAGTCAGAAAAGAAGGGTTCAGCGCTTGAGGAACCGCGAATTGAGGCAGGCGGGGATCCAAAAGAGACAGGTGTGGCGTCCATAGGACAAACCTGAAGGATCAAATCGTTCGGCTCCGGCATGTATGGTATATTTTTTGCCGAATGAGTTTATGGCTCCTGCTAATCAAGTTGTGCAGGAAGAAACGTCCCTGGATGTCAATGACGATGAATAGCTTGGGGGACTGATGGCGCAACTGGTGCTAGCCAAGCAAGCCACCTTCGACAAACCGGCCAAAAAAAGACACATGAGGCCGCTGTACTTGAAAGGATACGTCAATGGCAAGCCATTGACCAAGATGTTTGTCGACGGTGGGGCGGCAGTCAACGTGATGCCATACACCACTTTCAGGAAACTTGGCATGGGCCCTGGAGACTTGACACCTACGAGCATAATTCTGAACGATTTCGCTGTGAATCCTTCAAATACCAAGGGGTGCGTCCACGTGGATCTAATGATTGGGTCCAAGACATTGCTCACAACCTTCTTTGTCATCGAGGGCAAAGGAGCCTACAGCCTACTACTTGGGCCGGACTGGATTTACGCCAATTGCTGTATCCCATCCACCATGCATCAACAGCTCATTCAATGGGTGGATGACGATATCGAGGTGGTCCAAGCAGATGACTCAGTGAGCGTCGCAAATGTGGAACCAGCTTTCTGGGAATATCAGGGTATTGATTGTTTCTCAGGAAAAGACCGGGGAGAAGGTTTTGTTGAGCCTGTCAGCAGTGATCAACAGCCGATTCAAGCAGTCGGCTCTTATAGCAATTTTTAATGGATAATCTCGTCGATGGTACTGATGGCAAGTTGGGGCGAGGATTCATGTCGGCCGATAAATTGGAGGAAGTTGACATTGGAAATGGTGACAAACCAAGGCCGACATTTATCAGCGCAAACTTGTAATCAGGTTTCAGAGAGGAATTGATCAAGCTGCTTAAGGAATATAAAGATTGCTTCGCTTGGGATTATTCGGAGATGCCTGGATTGGACCGCTCCATTGTTGAGCATCGGTTGCCAATCAAATCTGGTTTTAGACCATACAAGCAACCTCCCCAGAAAATCTACAAAGACGAAGTATTGGCCGATGTGAAGAAAGAAGTTGAAAGACTACTCGATGCAAACTTCATTTGGCCATGCAGATATGCGGAGTGGATTTCTAACATTGTCCCTGTTTACAAGAAGAATGGAAAGATGAGGGTTTGCATAGATTTCAGAGACTTGAATAGAGCTACTCCTATGGATGGGTACCCAATGCCTGTTGCCAATTTATTGGTTGATGCTACTGCTGGACACAAAGTTATCAGTTTCATGGATGGTAATGCAGGGTACAACCAGATTTTCATGGCAATAGAGGATATATCAAAAACAGCCTTCAGATGTCCTGGTCATATAGGCCTGTTTGAATGGATAGTCATGACATTTGGGTTGAAAAATGCCGGTGCAACTTATCAGCGGGCCATGAACTATATATTTCACGAGTTGATCGGCAAAGTTGTCGAGATTTACATTAAGGATGTTGTGATCAAGTCTTTGAATCATGACACACACTTGGAGAACGTGAAGAGAACTTTGGAATGCACCCGGAAGCATGGCTTGAAGATGAATCCAAACAAATGTGCTTTTGGGGTATCAGCCGGAGAATTCTTGGTATTCCTGGTACATGAAGGGGGGATCGAAGTTGGCAAGAAAAGCATGAAAGCTATTGATGAAGTTGTCCCTCCAACCAATCTCAAGGAGTTGCAATCACTGCTCGGGAAGATCAATTTTGTCAGAAGGTTCATTTCAAATCTGTCACAAAAGGTCTTGCCCTTTTCTCCGTTGTTGAAGCTTAAGAAGGATCAAAAGTTCACATGGGGTGACGAACAACAAAAGGCTTTTGATGAGATCAACCAATACATGAAGGAACCACCGGTACTGGTCCCTCCACAGTTGAATAAGCCTTTCAAGTTGTACGTGGCGGCCGATACCCAAACCATTGGATCGGCCCTTATTCAAGAGTTTGAAGGAAAGGAGCGGGTAGTAGCGTACCTTAGCCGAAAATTACTTGATTTTGAGACCAGGTATTCGGCTGCAGAGAAGCTGTGCCTATGTGTGTACTACTCGTGTACAAAATTTCGGCACTACTTGTTGAATGCCGAATGCGTTGTATACTCCAAATTTGATGTAATAAAACATATGTTATCTATGCCAATTTTGAATGGCAAGATTGGCAAATGGATCTTGGTGTTATATGAGTTTGAGTTGAAGTTCGAATCGGCAAAAGCTATAAAAGGTCAGATCATTGCCGATTTTATAACTGAACATCGTGATCCGTCAATTGACTTGCTTGAAATTACTCCTTGGGCTTTGTTCTTTGATGGATCATCATGTGGTAAAAGTGGGGGAGTAGGGATTCTATTGATTTCACCCAGGGGTGAGATGTTTGAGTTTGCCATCCCTATCCAGTCCACTGTTACAAACAATCAGGCTGAATACGGGGCATTGCTTTGAGGGCTGCAGTATCTAAAAGAGGCTGGGGCTGTTTCAGTTGAGGTTTATGGAGATTCAGAGTTGGTTATAAAGCAATTGAACGGCCAATACGAGTGCAAAAGTGTTGCCCTGAGGAGTTACTACGAGGAATGCAGAGAGATTTTAAAAAGCTTCCAGTTAGTAATTCTGCAGCACATTCCTAGAGAACACAATGAAGAGGCAAACAGGCTGGCTCAAAGTGCTTCAGGTTATAGGGAAAGTCAAGAAGCGTTGGCCATGGAGGTATGCGTGCTGGGAGTGGATCTTGTAGAGGATGATTGGAGAAAAGAGATCGCTGACTATTTGGAGGATCCATCCCGAAAGGTCTCTAGGAAACTCAGGTACAAGGCCATCAAATTTGTTCTTCTGGATGGAAGTCTATTCTACAAATCTTTGGATGGGGTATTGCTGCGTTGCCTGGGTCCAGAAGAAGCAAAAAAGATGTTGAGTGAGGTGCATGATGGGATATGTGGAGCACATCAATCAGCTTACCGTATGAAATGGGTCATCAGGCAGGCTGGGTGCTTTTGGCCGACGATGTTGGAGGATTGCTTTGAGTATTACAAGGGATGTCAAGACTGCCAGAGGTTTGGAAATATTCAGAGAGTTCCTGCATCAGCGTTAAATCCCATTATCAAGCCATGGCCATTCAGGTGCTGGGCATAGACTTGATTGGCCAGATTAATCCACCATCGAGCAAGGGGCATAAGTTTGTGCTTTTGGCGACGGACTACTTTACCAAATGGGTTGAGGCAATTCCACTGAAGAAGGTAACATCAGAAAACATGGTTGAGTTTGTTAAAGAACACATTATCTATCGGTTTGGAATCCCTCAAACAATCACAACTGATCAAGGAGCCCAGTTTGTGTCCTTGGAGTTCAGGGAGTTTGCCGAAAGCATGGGAATCAAATTGTTTAATTCTTCTCCCTATTATGCCCAAGCTAATGGTCAGGCAGAGGCTTCTAATAAGATCATGATCAAGCTTATACAAAAGAAGATTGACCAGAAGCCAAGGAGGTGGCATTCGGTACTCAGTGAAGCTTTATGGGCTTACCGAATGGCCTCTCATGGAGCTACAAAAACATCTCCTTACAAATTGGTTTATGGGCACCATGCGGTTTTACCTTGGGAAGTACAATCAGATTCTAGGAGAGTGGTTTTGCAAAAGGACTTAAGCTCCAAAGATTACATTGGCTTAATGATGGAAGAACTAGAAGACTTGCACATGATCCGTCTTAGGGCCCTGGAAAACATCGAAAAGAACAAGCTGCGGGTTGCCAAATATTACAACAAGAAAGTAAAAGTCAGGCAATTTGCAGAAGGGGATTTGGTTTGGAAAGCTTTACTGCCGATTGGAACTAAATACAGTGAATTCGGCAAATGGTCCCCTAACTGGGAAGGACCCTTTCGGGTGGTCAGATGCGTGCCCGGTAATGCCTACATGTTGAAAACTTTACTAGGAGAAGAATTTTCTGCCGTAATAAATGGAAGATATTTGAAGAAGTATTATCCTAGTATTGAAATCGATCACTGACCACAAGCATTGGGATTACATGCATCTGATACAGAAATAGCCGGCGCTCAAGAATGAGGCCGCCTTCAGGACAAAAGATCCCCAAACAGAGGGAATGGACAATACTTAGATGTATTGCCCTTAGCATAAAACTACATTGCAAATACTTCTTGCAGGTTTACATCTAACAACCCTGGTGATCAAGACTACGAGGGGGTGGAAAGCAGAAGGCCTGGCGTAAAGAAGCGAAAGTATGATTCAATCTTTTCTTTGCTTCTTCAGCTGCTCCCTCTTCAGCTGTTCCAGGACCACCGTGACGGCAACTTGGAAGCCGTGGGGATGACCATGGTTTGCTGCCTCCACCAAGCTGTCCCAAGCCGCTTTCAGGTTAGTGTACATGTCAGAGACATCTGGGACAGAGGAGTAGTTGTTAGGGGCAGAGATCCATGTGTGAGCACGGGGTCAAGAAGAAGTTGAAGATATTTACCTCCTACTAGTGCCTCCAAAGCCATGTGACGCTCGCGTTCGGCCTGGCAACGAGCGATGATGTCCCGGAGGTCGTGCTCCAGGTGCCGAACGCCGCGGCGCAGTTGATGGCTGACCCTCTGCTCGGGCGTAGCATCCTCTGCTTCAAGGGAAGAATCAGAGGAGATGTACTCAGGCATGTCTTCGGTCCCAATGATTTCCTCAGGAAGCAGATCAAGGCTAAAAGAGAAAAACAGAGAGGAGGTAAAACACGAGATCACACAAGAAAGCAAAAAGCAAGTTAAAGAAAAACTCACTTTCGAATCGTGCGTTTCTTTGAGACGCTGTCCTCCTTGGGCTGCTTGCCTTTGTCCATGGCCTTGGGGTTTTCTCTTCTGGAGCAGGGGAGGAGATGAGAAGTGATGGATGAGTGTGCGAGTGGATTT
Organism: Cenchrus americanus; assembly: GCA_947561735.1. Classification (NCBI taxonomy): domain Eukaryota; kingdom Viridiplantae; phylum Streptophyta; class Magnoliopsida; order Poales; family Poaceae; genus Cenchrus; species Cenchrus americanus. The sequence continues at coordinate 99,718,544 of OX387239.1, read as the reverse complement.
GCAGGGCATCTCAGCAGGCTATTTTATTGGCTGAGAGAGTGCATTGGGAGTGATGACTGGCTGGCGTGCGTTATTGGAATACCAAGCGGCAGGGTTTTCCTCCCGAAAGCAAAGGGTTTTCATTTAAACAGTGCTCATGGATTGCCGAGTCGAGGATTTTCTACGGGTATTGCGCCAAAGGGCATTTGTTTTCGCGTGTTCGGCTCAAGCGAGTTCCCGAATACATTTAAAGAAAATAAGATTCACGGATGCAAACACAGAGGAATCATCGCAATACAAGTACGGGAATTAAAAGTTCTTTATTTATTGTCGATAATCAAACATCCCTAGTACAATCTAATCAAAGAGCCTGTTTAGCACAGACTGGGGATGAGTGAGTTCGGCTATGGCGTCGCCGTGGCCGTCGAGGCGCTCCAAGATGACCTCGATCTCGTCGATGTCCTCCGGCGCGCCGCCCTGGAAGCCGCGCGGCCTGGTGGAGTAGTCGACACCGGTGTGCGTCGCCATGGCGGCCAGGCCCAAAGTGGTGCCCAGGCGGATGCTGTGGGTAGCCACCTCGTCCACGAGGTTTTCCACTGCGGCGAGGTGCTCCGCCGGCGTGTCTCCGCGGGCGTTCACCTTGTCAGCCAATTGCTCCACCAGTATTTTCAGCTGGTTGAGCTCGGCGTCACGGGCTGCAAAGTGCAAGGTACCAGTGACTAGTATTAAAAGCCTGATTGGATTCGGGAGCAGTTCCAGAGCCGAACCATCGATGGTTGCCAGCAGCTGCTTCCGCTGGTCCTCCCACTCCAGTTCGGCTATGCCAGCCTTCTTGGAGACGTCTTCCAGCTCACGCTGGGCTACCTCAAGTTCCGCCTTAAAGCGGAGAGCGTCAAGTTCCCCGTAGGGCACCGGGGAGTAGTGGTCTGACTCCGACGAGTCGTCCGGCAGAGGCTGATTAGCCGGCGCGGGAGATGGGTACCATTGAATACGCCTGAAACAGAGATGATCGTCAGAAACAAAAGGGAATCAAAGATGAATCGTAAAGGAAAAAGTTGACGATTATTGCCTCCAACGCGCACTAGCGCGACTCCCTTCCGCCTCGTCGGCGGCGCGGCGCCTGTTGTTGCTGCTCGCCATGATTCTTGGGCTTGCGCTGATTGGGAAAAGAAAGCTTGAGGTTGGCAAAGATTTGAAGGCTAAAGGCTTGGTAAAGAGTTGGGGGCACCTAAAGGACCGATACGGCGAACCAGAGAGGGGGGGAGTGAATGGGAGCCGATAAAAATTCTTCTCGAAGGAGATGGAAACTCCTACAAGATGAACACGGCTTCCAACACACGTCTCCGACTCACTACCCAAGTTGGCCAAGCCCACGTAGCCACTGGAGTGCCACTTGACCTAGGAACCAACACACACAACCTTCCGACCCGAGAACGCAGCGGAACACCAAACCTCGAGTCTACAGACCCACACCGGTCAGACCGGTGAGCACCACCGGTCAGACCGGTCCCTGCTGATGAAACTGAGCAACTTTCACTGAGTGGCTCTACACCGGTCAGACTGGTGAGACACACCGGTCGGACCGATCGCAGCCTGAAAGCCCCCAAGGCACCAAACAGGCCAACCAACCACCAAACTGACCCAAACTCGAAACAGCAGCACCACAGGACAACAGCGAACACACCAAGACATTCACCCGAGCAAAATCCCACCGAGGGTTGCACCGGTCAGACCGTTGAGGAGCACCGGTCAGACAGGTGTAGCCTGGGCAGCTCGGGACGAACAACACCCGCGGGTGAACTCCCCCAAATCCAAACCTCGATCTCCTGAATCGCTCCACGGACTTGAACAAGACTTTGGGGATATTAGGAACACCTCATGAGGAGTCCATAGCCAAGTTTAATCCCACCAAAACTCGTCCAAAAAGGAGGAATCAAGGAAATCCCGCCAAGAGCACTTCCAACCCAAAAACTCAAGAAACCTCAAAATCGAGCACCTTTACTCACGGATTTGGGAAGGGAATCACAGCCCAAAGAACCACAAAGGGTTCCCACAAATTTCCCCCATCAAATCCCCAAGAGAAAGGTCCCGAAAACAACCCAAAGAAATCACCAAGAGAGGGCTCCAAAAATCACCACCAAGAACAACCGGGGAAAACACATCCAAACCTTGAGGAACCACGCCGAATCATCTATACATGAAACAAAGGTTCATACAAGGTCTAGCAAGCCGCCCGATCATCCATCCCTCTCAACAAGATCTCTCCATGAAGCTCTCTTGCTAGTCCTATAGAAAACCTAAGGAAAATAGGAAGGAAAATGGGAAAACAAATGAGCTAGGGTTCCAAGAGTTGGCTGCCATCCTCTCACCTCTTGGGTTATATGGAGGCAACCGAATGTCTAAAACGCCCTTCTCTACTAACTAGGGATACAAGCCCCTCAAGGGCGGATTTGGAATTCTTGATGTCTTCACCACCAGACGGATGCCCGGCGACCGCCCCCTGCGTAGCCTCGACGCAAGCCATGCGATCCCGACGCGTGTCCTCCACTTCGAAGATTCCGGACTGCGTCGTCGCACACCGGTCAGACCGGTGCTCCTCACCGGCCGAGCCGGGTCCCACCGGTCGACCGGTCGACCCACCGGCCGACCGGCCGGACCCACCGGTCGACCTGGTCCGGGCGCCGCGCGCAGCCTCCGTCTTCGGTTCTTCGGTCTTGGCTTTGTGGATCAACCAAGGAACCCAGTGGATTTCTGGTGAACCACCGGAAACCCCGCGAACTCGGTGTAGCCTCCGCCAATCTCCACTCATGACTCGCCTCCCACGTAGTCCCGGCTCGACCTTGGTTTTGAGGCTCAACCAAGAAACCGACCACGACTTCATCTTGCTGTTCATGCCACCGTGCGGCCCGCACTTGACCCCCGCCGGCCACCGGTCCCTCGAACGAAGCCTACTTGTCTTCTCCACACCTGGAGACCTCACCGGCGATGACCTTTGGCGCTTGTTCTTCACCTGCACCAACACCAGTAAAGCCGCAACCTGCACCTGCAATACTTAGCCAAGAATCAGTCCACACAACGTTGTCAATCACTCATCACACAAGGAAGCAACCATCCACCGGTCCTCGAACGACACATGGTCCTCAATCTCCCCCTTGATGAGTGCATTGACAACACCCACACGAAAGTAACAAGAGAGAAAAAGAAAAAGAAAAGAAACGAACAAAAAGAAACTCCAACAAGCGATCGAAAGCCAATCAAAGGCAAAGAGCAAGATCACTTGAAGAAGACAAGTCTCGGACCCCTTAGGCAAGGGCAACGGCTCGACACATCCGAGACAAAGCAAAGCTCAAGCAAAGAGCGCAAACCACCAAAAAAAAACTCGAACAACCACAAAGAGCTCCCCTGCACACATGCAAGCTCCCCCTGAACCAATGCATCTCCCCCTGGACGAATGCATGCAAGATACCACTTGAAAACGGGGACAAGAAGACTTTCGACTCACACCGGTCGACCGGTCATCACCACCGGTCGGATCGGTGCCTAACATGTGTACGAGACCGAACTCACACCGGTCGGACCGGTGCTCTTCACCGGTCGACCGGTGTACAACAAGAGCCCGAGTAAATGGCTCGAAACCACCTGAAAACCTTCTAAATGCGTCCGGTAAGCCATTTCAAGCTCAAACTTCTCCCCCTTGTTGGCAATGCATGAATCAAGCCAAAAATGCAAAACTTTCAACCTAGAGCTTCTCAAATAGACAAAATTCAACAAAGAATGCTACACATGTCCAAAAGAGCAAGTTAGATACTCTACGGCTTCGTATCGATCTCAACTACATGATCACCAAGTTTCACAACCATTGGACGAAGCTAAGATGAATTTTGGCAATTTTGCGAAAAACTTGTCTCGCATGAGCAAAGTCCTAAGCATGATCAAAGCATATCAAAATGGCAAAGCCACACAAACTTCATGCTAGGACAGCCATTCTAACCATAAGGCCATCACAAACACCCACAAGCACCTCATGTCATGTCAAAGCCACTGAGCCATGTGCCTACTTCTATGTATGAGACTTCTCATTGGTAGGCATCATGCAACAGTTTAGCACCCAAAGCAAGTTAAATTCAGCACATATGACATGGGAGCATATTTTCCAAGCATTTTTCATTTCATTTTCAGATTTGTAAATGGTACATGAAATGTCTTTGCGACAAAAAGGAACTTATGCCCCTCCACAAGATGAAGCAAGAGGGCTAAACATTCATGATGGCAAATGAGCCTTTGGCCCCATATGATCAATAAACTAGCTATCCAACCACAAATTAAGCATAGCCAAGCCACTAAAACATGTCAAGAACCTATAAAGGCATTTACACATGAGAGCGCATACATGTGACATTTTTCAAAAACATAGCCATCAACCATGGATTATTCATCAAAATCATCAAGAGCTATGTCAAACTAACCATAGCATACCAAACAAGCTCACAAAGACATATATTTCAATCCATGGTGAACAATGTATATAAGAGAAGCTTTTCCTAACCAATGCATATGATACAAAATGCATGCAATCTAAGATACAAGGATGCCTATACATCATGTTACATATGACATGCCAAATGCAAGAAATGCACAAAGGAAAGCTATACATATGCTACAAAGGAGCTCCCACACACAAAGCTCACAAACCACCGGCTCCTCGAGGGGAGGAAAAAAGGGCTCGACACCATCGGTAAAAGATCAAAAGAGCACAAAACTCACAAGCTCCTCCTAAACACATGCACTAGGGCCAAAGAGCGTACAAAGCTCACCCTACACACATGAGATAGAGAAGGAGCAAAACAAACCAAGTGGCTTGACCAAGGCCACACACTCGAAGGTCACAGATACACTTACCTTTATCATTTCTTCACAATTCCCTCATCCTTGTCCACCATCCCCGAAAGTGATGCACCTACATGTCACCACCGGGATATGAAGCCGAAGAACCACCCCCCGATATCAACCAAATGTTCTCCGGGCTATCCACCTGCAACTCAAAACCAAGAGCGAGAGCGAGCAAACGACTCAACACTGGGGTTAGTTCCAAATGTGTAAAACCAGTGCCTAGCCATTTGCTCGAAAGTGGGGTTAGCACAAACCAAACCATCTTTCCTACCAAAGCTACCTCCACGAACACCACTACGGTAACCACCATGAGGGAACCAACCCTATCTGCCTGGAGGAGGACCAAAACCACGAAAGAAAGCCCGTGGACCATCCCTCCTCTCCTTCTCAAAACTACGGATCCTCCCATCCCCGTATTGAGCACGAGGAGGAGAATGCCTAGCAAACTGACCTTCTGCAAACTTTCCAGCCCAACCACCAGAACCACGAACTCCAGAACCAAACCACGCACCTGTACGAGCACGAAACCCAAACTGCTGCCTGTCTAGGCCTGCACCGGTCTGACCGGTGCCCCTCACCGGTCTGACCGGTGTAGTCTGGGCAGCAGCACCTCCAACAGCCTTCCACTCTCCCCAAGCCCGAACTGACCTCACACTCGCCTTGGCCCTAGGCAACTGCACACGAGACTCAAGTACACCATCGAAAGGGTGGTACTTGTCCTTGTTAGCCCACTCCTTCACCATTCTCTCCTCACGCTTCCTCTTGAAGCAAAACGCTCTCTTGTGACCATCCTTTCCACAAAACTCACAATGGAAACGGATCGATCTGGGCTTAGGCTTGGGATGAGGCTCTTCACAAGGCTTCTCACTTGGTTTCTCACTAGGCGTTTCACTTGCCTTCTCACTCGATTTTTCTCTTGGTTGGTTTGGCTTGGATGCAAACTTGTCTTTGGTTGTGGGTTGTGGTGGAACTGAAACATTCCCAAATTTCCTTTCTCTGTCACCACTGCCCTCACCAACCTTATCCAATCCCAAAGCCCAACCGTCAAAGCGCTTACAACTAGCTATCATCATACCAAGCTGAGGTTCTTGACTCGACAACCAACTCAGCGCTTCACGCAACTTATCATTCTCATCTTGCAAGCGACCAACACATTTTGTAAGATCCAAATTCTTCGTAGCATGCAACTCACATGTAGAGCAAGAAGTAGGAATAGGCACTTTCAAATCAGCCTCAAGCGAAACATTGCGAGAACGGAGCTCAACAATTTTCTCATGCAAACTAGGGCAAGAAGTGCAAGCACCAAGCAAAGTGGGTCTAGATTGTAGCTTAGCCAACTCAACCCTAAGCACATCTAGTTCCTCACACTTGGAGGCATACTTCTCCCTAAGACCAGTCAAGTCAACCAGGAAAGCAGAGCAATCAGCACAATCATTCTCATCAGAAACAACAGGGCTAGCCTTAAGAGAATCAATTTCAAGCTTGCTATCAAGAACCTGTGTTTCTAGCTCAGCCACTCTAGTCCTAGCATCCTCAAGCAAAGATCTAAGCTCCTTCCTAAGCTTCTTAGCCTCTCTAAGCATGTGATCGCGATTATCAAGCAAGTCAACCAACTCCTCATTCTCCTTGCGCAAAGAAGAGAGCTCATCACATACCTCATCCTCGGAATCCAAGTTCGAGGCGTCCTTCTAGCTTCTCTTGCTGGTCGAACTGCGAGCCATGCCGCAGAAGTCGTCCTTGAGGCTTAGTCCCATCACACAAAGACCGTTGAGATACTTGCCAAGGTTCTTCTTCTTCCTCTTCTTGTCATCCTCTTCGTCTTCATCACTTGAGCTTGAAGACGTGTCCTCGGAATTGGACTCAATGTCGCTCGATCTCTTCATCTTCTCTCGAGACCAAGCCTTCTTCCCATGTTCATGATCCTTCTTCTTGGACTTCTTCCTCTTGTCCATGAACTTGTGCTTGTCGTGGTTGTTCACCTTCGGACACGGCGAAATAGTGTCCAGCCTTGCCGCAATTGAAGCATGTCCTTGTGTTCCTCCTCATGTTCACCCGGTTCTCGTGCAGCCTCTCGAACCGCCTCGTCAGGAGCGCCAGCTCGTCCTCTCCAAGCACGTCGAACTCCACATCTGGCATAGACATCAAGGAGGACAAAGAGAACATCCTGGTGGATGGGTTAGTGTTAGCCTTTCCTTTCGAACCACCAACGAGGGCAAGACTATGGGAATCAGTCGGGCCCTCGATCTTGGCTGTCATGCCCCTATCCACCTCAGCTGACTTGAGCTTTGAGAACAGCTCGTTCACCGTCAGAGTGTCATACTTCTCTGACTCCACAATGGCCTCAAACTTTCCGCCCCAAATCGTACGATCCAAAGAGTGTAAGAGCTTGACCGCTCTATCATGATCATCGTACGGGAGCACGTCCACATTGGCCCTCATGTTGTTCACAACCACCGTGAACCTCTGAAATAAGGCATCGATGGACTCACCGGGGAGATGAGTGAAGTTCTTGTACTCTCTCCGGTAGGTCGCATACATCCGTGCTTGAACCTGGGCATTCCCAACATGAGCCTCCTTTAGCACCGTCCAAATCCTACATGCCAAGTGCTCGGTGTGCACCCGATCGAACTCAGGCTGACACGAAGCACGAAACAAGTAGTCTACCGCCTTGTTGTTGGTGTAGAATCTGTCCCTCGATCCTGGAGCGAGGAAGTCCATCGGCTGGACATAGCCTGTGTCCACCGTGACATCCCAAAGGATCTGACCCTTTCCACGGAGGAACGCATCCATCCGCTTGCTCCACATCTAGTAGTTCTTGCCATCGAAGTGTGGAGGACCCGAACCCCGTTCCTGGTACGCCATCCCTGGATCTTAGACTAGTTAGAGTCAACAAAGACCCGAACCGGCTCAGATACCACTTGAAGGACCGATACGACGAACCAGAGAGGGGGGAGTGAATGGGAGCCGATAAAAATTCTTCTCGAAGGAGATGGAAACTCCTACAAGATGAACACGGCTTCCAACACATGTCTCCGACTCACTACCCAAGTTGGCCAAGCCCACGTAGCCACTGGAGTGCCACTGGACCTAGGAACCAACACACGCAACCTTCCGACCCGAGAACGCAGCGGAACACCAAACCTCGAGTCTACAGACCCACACCGGTCAGACCGGTGAGCACCACCGGCCGACCGGTCCCTCGCCGGTGAAACTGAGCAACTTTCACTAAGTGGCTCTACACCGGTCAGACCGGTGAGACACACCGGTCGACCGATCGCAGCTCGAAAGCCCCCAAGGCACCAAACAAAGCCAACCGACCACCAAACCGACCCAAACTCGAAACAAGAAGCACCACAGACAACAAAGGAACACACCAAGACGTTCACCCGAGCAAAATCCCACCGAGGGTTGCACCGGCCGACGGTCGGGAGCACCGGTCGACCGGTGTAGCTCGGCGCCTCGGGATGAACAAGACCCGCGGGTCAACTCCCCCAAATCCAAACCTCGATCTCCCGAATCGCTCCACGGACTTGAACAAGACTTTGGGGATATTAGGAACACCTCATGAGGAGTCCATAGCCAAGTTTAATCCCACCAAAACTCGTCCAAAAAGGAGGAATCAAGGAAATCCCGCCAAGAGCACTTCCAACCCAAAAACTCAAGAAACCTCAAAACCGAGCACCTTTACTCACGGATTTGGGAAGGGAATCACAGCCCAAAGAACCACAAAGGGTTCCCACAAATTTCCCCCATCAAATCCCCAAGAGAAAGGTCCCGAAAACAACCCAAAGAAATCACCAAGAGAGGGCTCCAAAAATCACCACCAAGAACAACCGGGGAAAACACATCCAAACCTTGAGGAACCACGCCAAATCATCTATACATGAAACAAAGGTTCATACAAGGTCTAGCAAGCCGCCCGATCATCCATCCCTCTCAACAAGATCTCTCCATGAAGCTCTCTTGCTAGTCCTATAGAAAACCTAAGGAAAATAGGAAGGAAAATGGGAAAACAAATGAGCTAGGGTTCCAAGAGTTGGCTGCCATCCTCTCACCTCTTGGGTTATATGGAGGCAACCGAATGTCTAAAACGCCCTTCTCTACTAACTAGGGATACAAGCCCCTCAAGGGCGGATTTGGAATTCTTGATGTCTTCACCACCGGACGGATGCCCGACGACGGCACCCTCCGTAGCCTCGACGCAAGCCATGCGATCCCGAAGCGTGTCCTCCGCTTCGAAGATTCTGGACTGCGTCGTCGCACACCGGTCAGAACGGTGCTCCTCACCGCCGACCGGTCCCCACGGCCGGACCGGCCGGACCCACCGGCGGACCGGTCCGGCGCCGCCGCAGCCTCCGTCTTCGGTTCTTCGGTCTTGGCTTTGTGGATCAACCAAGGAACCCAGTGGTTTTCTGTTGAACCACCGGAAACCCCGCGAACTCGGTGTAGCCTCCGCCAATCTCCACTCATGACTCGGCTCCCACGTAGTCCCGGCTCGACCTTGGTTTTGAGGCTCAACCAAGAAACCGACCACGACTTCATCTTGCTGTTCATGCCACCGTGCGGCCCGCACTTGACCCCGCTGGCCATCGGGTCCCTCGAACAAAGCCTACTTGTCTTCTCCACACCTGGAGACCTCACCGGCGACGACCTTTCGCGCTTGTTCTTCACCTGCACCAACACCAGTCAAGCCGCAACCTGCACCTGCAATACTTAGCCAAGAATCAGTCCACACAACGTTGTCAATCACTCATCACACAAGGAAGCGACCATCCACCGGTCCTCGAACCACACATGGTCCTCAGCACCTACGGTTTTATTTATAGGCCTTGTGAAACAGATCGTGAAACAGATCGTGGCCTCAGGTCGTGGCTTTAGATAGTGGCGCATATCCCAAGAAACTTGGAAGGTGGAGAGGTTTCCGTGACCGATCCGCCGTCGGGTCCTTTGGAGTTCAAGGCTGAGTTGCATTCGGTTGACTGACTCGGCTAAGTTACGGTTGAGGTGTCGTTCGGGTATGGCACTATTTGGCTACTGGTTACCGAGTGGGTAGTTCGGCGTTGCAGTCAAGGTCATGCAAGAAAAGGGAAAGCAAACTTATAAAAGGCAAATGTTGCAAGAACGGCCAGTTCGGTTACGCATTGATCAAGAGTAACTAAATGTTTAAATACTTTGCAATTACATTGGAGGCGTTTGATGTTGTTTGGTGAATGTTCTCCATCCGTTCTTGGTAATCTTTCTGGGCGTTGGACAGGATGGTGAGTTCTGCATCGTATTGATTCACCTCAGCTATGGCCGATGCTGCTTCCTCTTTGGTCTTCTCTATTAGTCCAGGAAGTTCTGCTATCTTCTTGTCATCAGCTTCTATTTCTGCTGATAAGCTTTTCAGCTCTGCCTCCAGTGCGGCCTTTCTGGCGATTTTCAATTTACGAGCAGCTTGCAGATTGGCCAATATCTCCTTATGATTTTCAGTTTGAGATTGTGCTCCCTTCACAGCTTGTTCAGCTTTAGCTTTCTTTTGTTCAACAGCTGGTCGGGTAGACACATTCCTCAGAGCTCGCCTTATGGCCGCATAATGAATATCCAGATCAGAGACGGGATCCAATGAAGACTTGATGTCCTCAGGAAGTTCTTGGCTGATGGGCCCAAGCATTCCTTCGAAATAGTCGAGGTCTCTGATTTGGTCTCGAGCATCTTTCTGCAGCCAGGCAAAGATCTCTTGCAGCCTGGTTTGAATTTCCTCTGGTAGGGCTTGAGTTCCCCTTTCTCTTGTTTTGGCAGCTGGATTATTCTCCACTAATGAGCTTGATGATGAAGGAATTTGATCCTGAAAGGGTAACATTGCCGAATCAAGAGTGGTTCATTGAAAGTAAAGGAGATAATAGAATTAAGTGCATCTGCTTACCTCATGCCTGACTTCCTGAACTGGGGCAAGGTTTTGTTCAGTTTCAGGGGGTATCTCTTGAACCACTAGTGAAGGAGGAGCCTGAGGAACTTTTGGCAAAGTTGAGGCTTCTGTTTGAGAAGGTGCTGGTACAATCTCTGGCATATCTAGAGCTTCTGGCTGAAGAGGAGGTGGATTTACTTCTGTTATGGTTGGACTTTCTGCTTGGCCAGCAGGGGATTGAACCCTTAGAGGACTGGAAGCTTCTGACTTGATTGAAGGATTCATCTCTGGTGAAGCTGGTGCCTCTGTTTGAGCAAGAGGTGATTGGGTCCCTGATGAAGATGAAATCTCTACCTGGGCAGATGGTTCAGCTATTGGTGGGCTTGCACACTAAGGATCAGGGATATCCACAGGATGATTCACCAATGTTTCTTCTGCAAATGTCAGATTAAGGGTAAATGCCAGTGTAAATCTCTGAGAAAAGGTGGTAAAAGATCATACCAGTAGATGAAGAATTGGCAGGTTCTGAAGCTGAAGGCTGCTGGATTCTAGTCTGAAATTACATAAGATGAAATTTATCAGTAAAGAGTAATCTTGTGATCAAGGAAGGGGAAATTTTACCTCAACGAGGACTTTCTTGGTGGTTCTTTTCCTCTTGGCAGCTGGAGGTGCAATCAGAGACAGGCCTTTCCTCTTGTCAGCAGTAATACTGGACAGAGTTGGGTCCATTATGGCATACCTGGCCATTAGTTGAGCCAAGGTTGGGGATTTGAATCCCAGAGCAGAAACTGGATATACTGCATTGTAAATGATTGTCCTGGCTTGAGGGGCAGGCACTGTGTTCTGCAGGGAATGATCAAGATCATGGTTAGTAAAGGAAATATTTGATCTGGGAAGAAAAATCATGATGTTACCTCTGAAGTTGGCTGAAAATCGGGCATCAACTCTAAACAAAATGAGTGCACTGGTTCACTGAAAATATGGTCATGGAATTCTTGCCACCAAGAGTTGAAGGTGGGATGAGCTACTGTTGTGGGTGTGAAAGGCCAGGCATAAATAGTTGGGCTGCATTCATACTGGAAAACCCTTCTGGATTGAGCATTCTCTTTGATTTCCTCTCTGGGTTTGAGGAATTCATGAAGAAATAACCTGGGATGCATCTGGCCACATCCGAGCTGTCGAGCTACCATGTTTGGCTGATAGTATTCATAGGTACTGTGATTTAACCTCCCTCCACTAAATTCAGCTGGCAAAGAACTTGGGTGGATCAAGATGTTAAAGATTTCTAGGAACCTTCCATCTTGGCGTCCAGTCTCAAAAGAAAATTCACAGGGGAGGGTTAAATTCATTGTCAAGATAAGGAAGCCAAAGAGGATTAGGGAAACCTTTGAAAAAGAGCTCGAAAAGCTGGCTAACATTCTGATTGATGGAAACAGTTGAAGCAGCCTCTCCATAGGTTTGGCATCCTCTGGTGATCTGAGGTTGCCCTTCATGATAGCTGGATGAAGGAAAAAACCGGTTGTTGAGGTCAATGCCAACAATCTGGTGCATGTGCAATTGCAGCCACATCTGTACAAACCACCAAGGGCCGTTGACACATGCTATCTTCTGGCCGGTGTACATTTGGGTGACAGTCTGATGAAGCATGTGGTATACACTGCCCAGGAGGTATTTTCCAAGAGGAATGCGTTTGCCACCAGCCAACTGAGTAGCCATTACAATGTGATTCAGAGTGGGCTCATTGGCTTTACCACAGAAAATGAATCTGCACAACCACATGTTCAGGAACGCTCTGTACTCAACGTCACCCAGGGGACCGTCCTTCATGTGTTTCTGGATATATAATTTATATCCAGTTCCTGGTTTCACCCCTGTTTGTCTTGTGGAGCCTTTATAGTCCCAGGGGTACACAGATCCTGACACGTCAAGGCCGGTAATCATGTAGACATCGGCCAGAGTTGGGGACATTGGGCCGTGACCAAAGAGGAAGGCATTGACACCATTTGACCAGAAGTGACAAGCCGCTATCAAAAGGTCTATGTTCTTCAGGGTCTCGGCTAAAGAAAGCTCCAAACATTGAGCAATGCGGAGGCTGTCCAAAGATTGGGTCTTGGCGCTGTTATCCGCAAGCACCCTTTTGTACCAGTTCCTCCAGCCCGCAATTGGGGGCAGAGGCCAGTTCTTGAAAGCGTCCTGCCACAAGGAAGGCTTGGATAAAGCTACTTTGAAGGGGATTCTCTGGGATTCGACTGCTATAAACTCACGGAGATCGGAGATTCCCACAGGACCAAGGAAGTAAGACGTCGAATTGGCCTCAGTACGGATTAAAAGCTCGGCGGAGAGCTCCTGTTGAAGAGAAGACGGAAAAGAAATCTCAGGTAGCAATCGAAAAGTTAGTGCAGAATGAAGCTTACAGGATGGAATTTACCTGAGCGGCTTGATTTTGACCTGCCATTGGAGACTTGAGCTTGGGGAAAAGATGACCTAGGGTTTGGATCTGGACGGAGGCTCCGATGGATTGCGGGGAGAGAGAATAGGTGTTGAACAGATTCAATTTGAAGACGTTGGCAATTGGAGTCAATTTCGGAATAAAATCACTTTTATCCCGTAATTGAAGGGGCATATGTTAACACCAAAATTTGGCACAGGAAGGAGTCTGAGTTGTGGGCCCAACTTGGTAAAAGGATCCGTCCGGGAGAAGGAAGGTTTCTACAGAAAGATTCGGCAAAGGAGCTCGCGGTCGGCAGTTGGCTTCCGTTCGGCAAGAAATCTGATTCCGCTGATTTTGTGGGATTGCGTGATGACGTGGCCCGAGCGGAACGGACGAATGGATGGATAAGCGATCACACTTAGAGATAAATTAGGTATCAAATATTGTGCTCGTAGTCCATTCGGAGTCATGCCATGACAGAGTATAAATACAGACCCTGGATGTATGTAATGGTATTCGAAACATTCCCATAACAAACCGGCTTTACGCCAAAACCTTGAGTCCTTGTCGTGTCGTCGAGTTTTGCGAGAGGGTTCATCGATCCGTCGACCTCCGTAAGTACCGGCAACCTTGTATCATGTCTAGTATCATGCGGTGGATTTAGATCTGATGCAAGTAGTCTTGTTACCATGCTTAGTGTCATGCGGTAGATGCAAGCTTGGTTCAAGAGGGTTTCTTGTTAGATCACGAGCCATGCGGTAGGCTAAGATCTAGCTTGAAGCTAGTTATCGGCTCTATTGAATTTTGGCAAGATTCAATAGATTCATTAAGTTACCCCGTGTTGCTTTGAGTTTTACTTTATGTTTAAATTCATGTAACACTTCTTTGCCCAATCTAGATTGGTTTGGATCGGCTTTGTCTCCTTTGGTGATCCTTATGCAATTCGAGTTCGTACTCTTGGCTTTAATAGCACGTGGATCACATGTCCCCTAATAGCCGAAAGCGAATCGATCTAGGTTGTTACATGTTGCGGGTTCAAGCTTATCAAAACTTGTATAAATCTTGAAAGAACTGGGTATCACGTGGTAGATGCAGGTTTTTGGGTTGTTTTGGAGCTAATCATCCGGTGGATTAGATTTCGATCTAATCTGATAGATTTATCTTCCTTTGTAATGTTTGTTCTTTCTTCATGGACCCTGATTCGGCTGTACAGCCGTATTCGGTTATGCTTCCACGAGTGAAACATGTTTATAAGTTATGCTTTAAATATTGTATGCTTTTAGCTTCCCATATATAGATTGTATCATGCGGTGGATAGATCTATTTGTGGGCAGTGGTATGATGTCAAATAAGTCGTATCATGCGGTGGATAGATTTATTTGGCATCATGTTTGACGGGTTTTAAAGTATCTAGACATGCGGTAGACTAGTGCTTTGGATCTATGCATGCTTGTTTATTGCATATTTATGATCATGCTTTTACTTCATTTATTGTTTAATGTTATTTACCACGAGGATCGGTCATGGCTTTGCGCACGTGTATTTTTATCCAAATAAAGATCGATCTGTCGTCATGCTTACATCATCCATTCGGCTATGTTACTTTTTGCACTTTAAAGTTCCCGAATGGTTTCTAGTTTGCTGGCAGATAGCTTCTTATAGTTGTATGTCATCTCATGTGGCTTCATAGCCGTAAATATGGAACTGTCGTACCACCCGGCAAGTTCCAATCTTTGGAATTTAACTACTCTGTCTTTTGTTAATTTTCAGGGAAAATTGACTCGCACGTCTTGGAATCTTCTCGCATGTGAAGCTAGCTTGTTCGGCTTGCTGTGTGCTTGGCGTAGGGTGCAGATTTTACGTCAACAGCTGGGATCCCCAAGAATCCCTCGCACACGCCGACGAAGGTGGCCGCCTGCGAGATCGCGTTCGGTGCAAAGTTGTGCAGCTCCACGTCGTAGTGGTAGCACAGCCCACGCATGAAGCAGCTCGCCGGCGCCGCAAAGCCACGCTTGTGGTTGCGGACGAAGCTGACTACGTAGCCGAACGACGGGTTGGGCTCCCGGTCTGCCGCCGGCGGGACGATCCACGCCGGGGGTTGCCCGTCCACGTTCGGCACCAGCTGGCCGCTGTTCTCGAGCTCGTGCAGCACGAACTCCATCACCGTCGATCGGGGCCACGGCAGTGGGTCCACTACGACGATTGCCTGCGGGGGAGCCATGTCGATCGGCGGGAGGATTGGCGACGAAGCGGACGCTAGGAGAGACGAAGGGACGCGCGGTGCTCTGAAGCGGAAGCAAGAGAGACAGGAGCGATGGGCGCTAAGTGTTGACATAAAGTGAGCCCCTTTGCCTCCACTTGAAGTGAGCCCCTTTGCCCCCACTTGAAGTGAGCCCCTTTGCCTCTTCTTGAGGAGCCGGCGGTTGACTTGTGTTTTCGATTTTCACATGATTGGTGTTGAGCCCTTTGTGCCTCTTCTTGATTGATCATGTGATTTCGCTTGTCCATGATCGGTGTTGAGCCCTTTGTGCCTCTTCTTGAGGGATCATGCATTCTTGTCTCGGTTGTGTCGAGCCGTTGCCCATGTCTTTGGGGACCGAGACATTGAGTTGGCCTTTGTGGTTTCTCTCATGCCAAGTGACCTTGTTCTTTGCTCTTGTGTGGTTTTCTTTCACTTGGATGAGGTTTCGGTCTTTGCCCTCTCAAACCATTTCTGTGTGCTCACATGTTGTCAATCCGCTCCTCAAGGGGGAGAAATTTGGAAAATCAAGTTGATACGAACCTTGATTTGATGGTGATGAGCGGTTGACAAGTGTTTTGGTAAGAGTTTTATGGCACTTTGGGTTGAGCATTTTGGTTTGATGGCTTTTAGGGATTGCATGTTGGTAGTGTGTCTCCTCGATTGCGCTTAGCCTTTGTGCTTCCTTTGGTTTCGAGAGGAATTTGTCGGAGCATGCTTTTATCCCTTCTCACTTCAAGTGGCCTTTTGTTTGCCTTTTATTGGCTTTGTGGCGCTTGAATGAGTTCTTGTTTGCTTTTTGACCTTCTTTTGTCAATGCACTCATCAAGGGGGAGATTGAGGAACCAAGTTGAGAAGTACCTTGGTCCGTGTGTGATGAGTGATTGACCGGATGGTTTGAAGCTTTGTGTGTTTAGTGTTGAGTTGTGTTGTGTGTGTTTTATTTTGTGTATTTACCTTATTGTTTATGTGGTGTGTTGTCAATGCACTCGTGAGGAGTGGTTGACAACGTTGTGTGGACTGACTCTTGGCCTAGTATTGCAGGTGTTGGTTGCGGCTTGGTTTGCGTTGGTGCAGGTGAAGAACAGGCGCGGAAGTTCTTAGCCTTGCGGGGCCTCCGAGAAGTGGAGAGACAAGTAGGCTTAGTTCGAGGGACCCGATGGCCGACGGGATCAAGTGCGAGCCGCATGGTGCAAGAAGATCAAGACGAAGTCGTGGACATGGAGCCGGTGCATCGGTGGTGGCCAAGTCAAGGAACGAGGCAAGACTGAGTAGAGCGTCCGGGCGCCGGAGGTGAAAGGCTTGGCGGGCTCGACGCTTGGCGTGGTGAGGCCAGGCTGTGTACGTGGGGTTTGGTGGTTTGGCCACAAAACCATCGGAGGAGGGTTTCTCGGTTTGGGCCTCAAAACTGAGCCCGAGGGCCTGGCGTGACGAAGACGGTATCCGGGTGCATCGGGAAGCTTCGAGGCGGGCGACACGCGACATGATCGAGGTGCTTGCGTCGGGAGGACGTGAAGGCCTGGTGGATGCACGGCCGTCCGATGGTGAACTTCATGTGTTGACCAAAATGCCCCTATGAGGGCTTATGTTGTACTCCTAGTGTAGGGGCACTTCGGTCTTTCCGGGGGGCCTATATATAGGAGGAGGGGGCTGAATTTTCAGCCATCTCTTGGGCTAGCAGGCTGCGGTACTCTTTCATTTTGGAGTGCTTTGGGAGAGAGGGAGAGAGGAGAGAGTGGCTCTTTGATTGGAGCTTTTTGCCATCTTAGATTTGGATTCTAGGAGTGGCTTGTAATCGATTTGACAAGATATTCATAGTGATTTCATCCTCTAAATTTTATGCCAATCTTTCTATTCCCGAGTTTCTTTTATTGCTTTTTCGGAGCTCTTTTTGTGCTATTTTTGTTCTTGGCTCGATTCGTCGTTTCTAGACGGTTTTGGCTCGGATTTGTTTGGGGGATTCATCCATGAGTGCCTTGTGCCTCTTTTCCCAGTGATCTCTTGCCCCCAAACTCCTCAAATCGTCCTAGAATCGTGATTCTTTGGATGAACTCGTGTGTAGAACTTGAGCTCGTGTGATCCGCGATTCCCGGTGTTTTGGTGGGTTTGGAGACGAAATTTTTAGGGTATAATCTCACCTAGGGGTGCTTAACATCTCCTCCAAATTTCGTCTCGAGACTCCAAGTGGTTTGGGAGATCCGTCTATCGAAAGTTTGGGGCTGTTTCGCGGGCTGATTTTTAGGGGGGTGGGTGGTACTACCGACACAGTGCAGGTTGTACCGATGACCTGATTTTCAGCTGCCAGAGAGTCCTTATCGGTAGAACCGACACAAGGTCGGTAGTACCGATAGTCGGAAGTACCGACCCGGTCGGTAGTACCGATAACCCGGTTTTTAGGTGCCGATAAGCCCATATCGGTAGTACCGACCGGGGGCGTAGTACCGACAATTTCGCTGCGGTTGCCTCGCGCTAGCTTTTTCTCTCGGATCGTTTGACGCTTGCTTCCGCTTTGTTCTTAGGCTTGATCTAACTTGTTCCTAGGGTCAGTAGGTCCGTTGTGACTACGTGATCTTGGCAAGTGTGTGCGAGATTCTTCGAAAGTGATTTGGGGGCATAGGCCAAGTTCTTGAGAAGATTTTTTATCGGTTCCCATTCACTCCCCCCCCCCTCTCTGGTCGCCTAATCGGTCCTTCAAAGAGCCGCGGCGGGCTGTCATGTCCGCCCGCCCACGTCTCCCACTACGCGCGCGGCCGCGACGCCTGAAAAGGCGCGCCCGCAGCGCATAACTGTGGCCATGACTGTGGGCATTAAATCGTCCGGACCCTTACCAAGTAAGGGTGACCCCCGAGCGGCCCGAGCCCGAGGCTCGAAAAACCCGACCCTCGAAGGGTGCGATTACCGACCAGTGGTCTCGAAGCCCACTCAGTGAGAGCGGGTGCCACAGGTGCCCTCGATTAAAAAAGGATTACTGATCAGCAACTCGTGGGCCCGTCCGACCGCCGGCCCTCGAGTCTTGCAGATGTAAAAAGTCGGGATGCCCAGCTGCCACCCCGCAACGGCCCTACTGATCAGGGGTTCGAAGCCTGACCCTCGAAGGGTTCGAACAGCGGCGCCCCAGATCAACAAAGTTAGGGACGACGAGGGCGCGCGCATTCGAGCCAATCCTCGAGCCCACCGACTCGAGGCCGCCCGACATGTCATCTTCAAGAGCCAACGAGGGCAGCTAGTCGGGGGGATCCCATCGAGGGAGAGCTTCCGCGCCCTCGGTCCCTAGTGAACGGGACCGAGCCCAACCTAGCAAACCCACGTAAGCGCTTTCATGGATGAGTCTCCAGACCACGAGCCAACCCTTATCGAACAGGGCATGGGCGTCCACTTGAATCACCCGGTAACAGCTCAACGAGGAATCCGCAATTCGCGACCCGATCGATGGGAGTTGCGGAGACCTCACCCTCCGTCCCACGGAGGGACAACGAGGGAGCGTTTAAACCAAGTCGAAGAGCTCACCCCGATCGCTTTGAACGGGCCTAGGCTCGGGGGCTCAACGCATGGCTACACCCCCTAGGGCGCACCGAACGCAGATGATTCTGGGTATGTGCGCGCGGCACCGCCGAGGCCGGCTGGAATATCGCCGATGCCGGTTGAAACTAACACCCCGCACACCGGTAAATCCTGTGTAAAAACCCTTGCAGGAGCACCCACGCTCTTGCAAGGCTTCGGGGGCTAGACCCGCAGGTCCGCTGGCGCGGCCCCACGGAATAGCATCAGCAACCAGGGGGGAAGAACGTCCCATCAGCAAGCGTCAGCATCTGCGGGATCCTAACGGACACACCCACAGATGCTCGGGGGCCACTGTCGGGGACAGCCATGAGGGTCCCCTAAACAACCAGGGGAAACTCGCTTAACAAACCCAAACACACGCACAAAACCAACCCACAGGCCCACAACCTGTCAAATAATCGGCCCAGCCACCCTCGGGCGAAACTCCGCTCCGCTCGAGGGGTACGGTGCCACCTCGGTACAAATCTGCCTCGCTCGAGGGTCGGACAACCCTCGAGCGGGACTCCGCCTCGCTCGAGGGCTGGGCGCCCACCCTTGCGTGAGGCCCCATCTCGATCGAGAGCCAAACGCCCCCTCGAGCGAGTTTCCATCTCGCTCGAGGGGGTCACGGGCCGCCGCCCCCATACCTACCGCTCCGGCAGGGGCATTTAATGCACTGACACATGCAGGCGTCCAAGTCAAAGGAGAATCCACGCCACTACGCACCCAGGAATCATGCCACGGCACTGCTCCACCAACTCCCGTGGCGCGGCCATCCCCGCCACTGTGCGATGCTGTGCGGCGTGGTCAGCAACCGCCCCGCAGCACTGTATCACCCACTCCCGTACGACCGGAGCTCTGCACCCTCGAAAAAGGACAGTGAAACCCTCGAAGGGATGACGCACAACTACTCTGCGCCCGCGCGGTACGGCGCCGTGATGTCAGGCCAGTGGGAGCGGTCACCTCCGTCGCCATCAGCCCTGTGCGACCATCCCGGCCACTGCACCACCATGCCCGATGCTGTGGAACACGCGGCGACGGGACACCACCACGACAGCCACTGTGCCTCGTATGGCCTCATGTCAGCGGCGCCCTCGAATCCTCACGCGGATGGCCCTCGAACGAGCAACCTCTACGCCGCCCCCTCAAAGCCGCTCCTGGGGACGCAAAGGACACACCGTGACGCCCCACCAGAAGCAGGATTCGCCAGGACAACCGTCTACTCTGTGGCACTGTACGCCATGCATCTACACGTAGGCGAAATAGTGTGGCACACTTGTAAACTGCTTCCTCCTTGGCCTATAAAAGGAGGGGCAGTCCCCTAGCCACGGGGGACAACGGATAGCGAACACACGCATGCCTTCCGCCTTCACCACGATATTGGCGCTTGCCTCAATCATTACCTCTGGGACCTGGAGGCCCAACCTCCTCTCCTGCCTCGCTTGTTGCCCCTCTCTACGAGCACCACGGTGCAACGCAATATAGTGCCCCGAGCACATCACTGCTGGACGTACGACCCCCAGCCGGAAGCAGGATAAAATCAGTGTCACTAGTTGCTTAGCACCGGCCATCGAGAGATAGATCTCAGCGCTTCTTACTAGTTAGTGTCAGGACTACATTCCGCACTGACAGATTCATATAAGGTCTAGCTTGCCTCCTCAACATCCATCCCTCTCTCAAGATCTCACCATGAAGCTCTCAAGCTAGTCCTATGGAAAACCTAAGGAAAATAGGTAGCAAAAATAGCAAAGGGAGATGAGCTAGGGTTTCATTAGATAGCTGTCATCCTCTCTCCTCTAAGTATATATGGAGACAGCCGAAAGACAAAACTACCCCTATTACATAAAACTAGGATACACACCCCTGAGGGGTACTTTGGGAATTCTCGTTGTAGTAACATCGGACGGATGCCCGGCGACCGCACCTCGCTTAGCCTCGACGCAAGCCTTGCGATCCCGACACGTGTCCTCCGCTTCGAAGCTTCTCGACGCGCCCGGATCCGGTCTCCGCCCGCCGAGCCTCCGGTCTTGGTTTTGTAGTTCAACCAAGTAACCCGACGGTTTTCTAGTGAACCGCCGCAAACCACGCATGCAGTCTCCGGTTGTGAACCGCTACCCTGCACCGGCACCGATCGACGACTTCGTCTTGCTTCTCTTGCCACCATGCGGCCCGCACTTGACCCCGCTGGCCACTGGGTCCCCTAAGTCAGGACTACTTCTCTCTCCACTCCTCGGAGGCCCCGGAAGGCATAGACCCTTCGCGCCCACTCTTCACCTGCACCAACGCAAATCAAGCCACAACCTGCACCTGCAATACTTGGCCAATAGTCAGTCCACACCACGTTGTCAATCACTCATCACAGCCAGGAGCGAACATCCACTAGTCCTCGGACGCTCCGGTCCTCAATCTCCCCCTTGATGAGTGCATTGACAACACACACAAGTAACCAATTCAGAGAAAAGAGAAAAAGAAAACAAAAGAAAGAAAAACTCAAGCAAGTGATCAAAAGCCAAACAAAAGCCAAGAAAAGATCACTTGAGTGATAAAGGTCTCGGTCCCCTAAGGCAAGGGCAACAGTTCGACACAACCGAGATAAAATGCTCCAGAATTGCCGACTCCTCAAGGTGAGGCAAAAGGGCTCAACACCATCGGCAAAAGAGCACAACTAAAATTCAGGCGAAAAAGATCTCCCAAATGCATGAATGCAAGCTCCCCCTGAACAAATGCATTGCCCCCAATTTTTCTTTCCTCGATGCAAAACTCCCCCTGGAAACATGAATTGGGTACTTTCCTCCCCCTTGTTAGTAATGCATGAATCAAGTCTACAAATGCAAGTATGTGCTTCTCAAATATACAAAGGGCACTACAACATGCTAAAATTGAGACATGGACAAGCAAGATAGCCACAATTTGAGCACAAGCATCGCCAACAAGATACAAAGGGACATATAAGAAAGTGATAGAGCCATGATGAAAATGAAGCATTTTTTTACAAAAATTTCCCTCTCATGAGCATAGGACCTAAGCATGAGCAAAAGAGCACACACAACATATAACTCACAAACTTCATGCAAGGTCACAAATTCTCATCACACGGTCATCACAAACACTTACAAGCTATCTCATGTCATGTCAAAGCCACCGAGCCATGTGTCCACTTCTAGATATGAGACTTCTCATTGGTGAATATCATGCAATGGTTTAGCACCCAAGATAAGAAATTTAAAGCATTTATGACATGGAAGCAAAATTTTTAAGCATAGGCATCTCACATACCATTTTCGTGATTGACAAATTAAGCATGGTACATGAAGTGCCTTTGCGGCAAAAAGAAGCTTAGGCTTCTTCACAAGGTAGCATGTAGGCTAAACATTCATGATGGTAAATGGATCTTTGATCCCAAATGAAAAGAACATGGTTCCAAGCACAAATTAAGCAAGATATAGCCATAAGCACCCAAAATGAACATGAAAGGCATTCTACCCACAAGAGAGGATCATATAGCATTTTTACAAAAGAAAGCCGTCCACAAGCATATATATCCCAAAGCTACCAAGAGCATAGCTATACATCTCATGAGCAACACAAGAAAGGTCATAATCTCATCTCTAGCATACCATTGTGAGCAAAGCATATGAGAGAAGAACATCTCTAATGCATATGTTACAAATGCAGTCTATGATACAAAGATGCAAGCATGATATGATACATATATGGAAATGCAACACGCATATGTACATCAACCCTCCCAACCGAAGCTCAAAAAGGAAAAACAACTCCAAGCTCTCCTCGCAAACGAGCAAATGTAGCTTGGTCCAATGGCTTGGTTAGGATATCGGCAAGCTGCTTTTCTGTAGGTACATGGATGAGGTCTATGTTTCCCTTCTCAACATCGTCTCTCAGAAAGTGGTACCTCACTTCTATGTGTTTGGTTCTAGAGTGAAGCACGGGACTTTTGGCAACACTAATGGCACTTGTGCTATCACACTTGAGAGGTACATGGGAACATGGGAACACTCCTCACCAAAATCACTCAGCGTGTATGTGATCCAAAGCAGCTAGGAGCAACAACTAGCGGCAGCAACATATTCGGCTTCTGTGGTAGACTGAGCTACACTAGACTGTTTGCGAGAAGACCAAGAAACAAGCGAGGAACCCAAAAACTGACAAGTCCCCGAAGTCGACTTCCGATCGACTCGACACCCAGCAAAGTCGGCATCCGAAAAACCAAGAAGTAAAAGGGAAGAGGACGCCGAGTACCACAGACCAAGCTCGAGAGTGTATCGAAGATACCTAAAGATCCGCTTGACGGCTTGCCGATGTGAAGTCCTCGGCGACGCCTGAAAATGAGTGCACAGACACACAGAAAACTGGATGTCCGGCCTTGTCGCCGTCAAGTACAAGAGGGAGCCGATCATGCTCCGGTACTCCTTTTGGTCCATGGCCTCTCTATCCTCGTCCGCGTCAAGCATTGTAGTCGTGCTCATCGGTGTCGACAGTGGCTTCGAGTCATCCATCTTGAACTTCTTGAGGATGTCCTTTGTGTACTTGGCTTGATGTACAAAGGTTCCCTCCTTCGCCTGCTTGATCTGAAGCCCAAGAAAGAACTGCAATTCTCCCATCATAGACATCTCGAATTCTTTGCTCATATCCTCTGCAAACCTCGCAACCAAAGAGTGAGACGAGCCGCCAAAGACAATACCATCCACGTATACCTGAACAATTAGGATATCATTACCCTGCCTAAGGATAAAAAGAGTCTTATCTACCTTGCCCATCTCAAACCCCTTGCTGAACAAGAACCCCCTCAAACGGCCATACCAAGCACAGGGAGGTTGTTTCAGCCCATACAACGCCTTTCTCAACCTATACACCTTGTGGGGAAACTCAACACTCTCAAAGCCCGGTGGTTGCCTCACATAAACTTCCTCCTCTAAGAACCCATTCAAGAAGGCACTCTTCACATCCATTTGGTACAATTTGAACCCTTTAGCCACAGAAAAGGCTAGAAGGATCCTAATTGCCTCCAAACGAGCTACAAGAGCAAATGTCTCCTCATAGTCTATCCCCTCCTTCTGACTATAGCCCTGAGCAACCAACCTCGACTTGTTCCTCACCACCTCACCATTTTCTCCCTCTTTGTTTTCCATACCCATTTTGTCCAAATAGGTTTGCAATTTGGTGGTAGCTCCACTAACTCCCACACCTGGTTTATCTCAAAGTTCTCTAACTCCTCATGCATGGCATTCACACAATTAGGATCAGATAGAGCGTGTCTAATGTCTTTCGGCTCAAAGGTAGCAACAAAGGCTGAATGAGCAAAGTGAGAAGCATTTCTGGAACTCGACCGTGTCGTATGCTCATTGATGTCGCCGATGATTACTGAGGGTGGATGATCAACTTAAACGTGCCTCAGTGCCTCTCGCCTTGAGGCAACCTCCCCCTCAGCAGCTGCTTCCACTTGATCTTGCTGGATCGTAGCGGTGTAGGGCATGGACCATCCTACACTGTAGTCATCGTAGTGGAAGTAGAGGGTACATGCGTGGCTGGAGCTTCACCATCATCACCATCATCCTCTCCAGCATCATCCTCCTCATCCTCAAAGATCTTCTTGCCAACTTCATCATCGCCTGCACACTCAAAGACACACGAATTGCATGGTTGTGTCTCGTTGAAGGTCACCTCGCAAGTCTCCATGACTAGGTTAGTATCAAGTTTGAGCACACGAAATGCTCTAGAATGAGTAGCATAACCCAAGAAAATCCCATCGGAAGACCTCGACTCAAACTTATCTAGCCTACCCTTCTTGAGAATGAAGCACCGACAACCAAAAGCCCTAAAATGGCTCACTCTAGGTGCTCGCCCGTGCATAAGCTCATAGCACGTCTTGTTCAAGAAGGCCCTCAAAAAAATTCGGTTCCCAACATGGCAAGCAGTATTCACGGCTTCCGCCCAATATCTCCTCGGAGTTCTATGCTCATCAAGCATCGTCTGAGCCATCTCACAAAGGGAACGATTTTTCCTCTCAACCACAACATTTTGACAAGCCACATAGGGAGAAGAAAAGTGATGTTCGAGACCCAACTCACGACAAAAGGTTTCAAAACATGAGTTTTTAAATTCACTACCATTGTCGCTACGAATAGCTCGAACAACATCTCCATGTCTCTCGTTCTTCAACCTCAAGATTAGATCCCTCACAAAACCAAACGTCTCCCCCTTGTCAGCCAAAAAGAAGACCCAAGCATAGCGAGAATAGTTGTCCACAATCACAAGGACATACCATTTCCCACCCGCCGAGCACACACGATCTGGACCAACCAAGTCCATATGGAACAGCTCACAAGGCCTCTCTGTCATAACGGATGTCAGAGGCGGATGAGAAGCGGCGACCATCTTTCCATGCCTACACGGAGCACATACCAAATCCTTTTGGTATTTCAACTTTGGCAATCCTCGGACTAGACCTAGCCCACTCAAGCGTGACAACAAGTCAAAACTCATATGACCCAGGCTCCTATGCCATTTCTAATGCTCTGCCGAAACACCAGCAACCAAGCAACGAGAAGAGCCAACACACTGAGAAAAATCGGCTCTGAAGATTTGACCCTCGGGGACGATCATGCACACAAGATCGCCTCGAGAATCCAAAACACGAGAACAACCCATTTTGAAATGGACTTCAAAACCCTCATCAAGAAGTTGGGAAACAGAGAGAAGGTTGTACCCCAAAGACTTGACAAGAGAAACACGCCTAAGAGTCAGACTCACTCACCTTCACCGTGCCCACTGAAAGCACTCCACCTTTCCCATTATCCCCAAAAGTGATGTACTCCATGGTCATCACTGGGGTGAGGCTGGAGAACCACAGTCGATCTCCGGTCATGTGTTGAGAGCAACCGAACTCGATCAACCAAAAGCCCTCCAAGCCTCCCACCTGCAAAATCAAAAACGAGAGCGAGAGTGAGCAAAGGACTCAACACTGGGGTTAGTACAAAATGAATCAAACCAGTGCCTCGCCATTTGCTCAAATGTGGGGTTAGCAAAATCCATCCTATCTCTCCTAGGTGGAACACCCACACGTCCCCTTGGAGGACTACGCGTACCACGAACGGGAAGCCGTGGTCTGTAGCTCCTCTGGGACCTAAAACTGCGATCGTTCCCCCATAATCGTATTGGCCACGAGCAAAGGAACATCCAGCAAACTCACCACACCCAAACCCAACACGCCTACCACCTTCTCTATGCGGTGGATCACCTTGAGGCACAAACTCATGCCTCCCACGAGGATAAATGGTACGCACCATTCCCTCACCTCTTGGCACCAACCTAAGCTCAGGCACACCAAGATAAGGGCGGTACCTGTCCTTGTTGGCCAACTCTCTAGCCAACCTCTCCTCACGCTTCCTCCTGAAGCAAAACTCAGCAAGGTGCCCATCCCTCCCACAATGCTCACAATGGAAGGGTTTCGGTTTTGGCTTTGGTTTTGGGTTCTCTTTGGGCTCTAGCTTCTCCTCACTAAGTTTCTCCTCACTCGGTTTCTCTCCCTTCTTCCCAAAGAATTCATTCCCTAAGACACTCTTGAACTTGATGGGTTCCTGTAAGTTGTTGGTTTGTGGAGGAAACACGGGTGGATCTGGGGTTGTGTCTAGTCGGTTCCTAAGATGATTCGGCTTAGGAACAAAGGCATTTTTTTGGTGGGTTTTTGGTGGCTTTGGGATATCACTCTCACCACTTCCCTCACCCACTTTCTTTGCTCCAAGCGCTTCCCCATCCTGGTGCTTGTATGTCTCAATCATTATCCTCAACTGAGGCTCATGACCAGACAACCAACCCATCAACTTTCTTAGCTCGTCATTCTCATCCTACAAACGATCAACATAATGTGCAAGCTCCATATTCTTCACAACATTTACTTCACAAGTAGAACAAATTGTAGGAATGGGAGCTTTCAACTGAGCCTCTAGAGATCTAGCATAAGCAAGCGAAACATCTAGCTTTTCATGCAAAACAGGACAAGAAGTGCAAGCACCAAGCAAGGAGGGCCTAGATTTCATCTCATCTAGCTCAACCCTAAGCACATCTAGTTCCTCAACCTTGGAGGCATACTTCTCCTTAAGCACAGTCAATTCACCAAGAAAAGTGGAACAATCAGTGCATTCAGGTTCATTGGTCACAATGGGAGCAGACTTAAGGGAATCTATTTGAGCCCTAGCATCAACAAGCAAAGACTCTAGTCAACCACCTTCTCCTTAGCCTCTCCAAGCAAAGACCTATACTCCCTCTTCTCCTTGTTAGTCTTTCTAAGCACATCATCACGGTTGTCAAGCAAGTCATTCAACCTAGCATTCTCAACTATCAAGAAGGATGGGCTATTGTTTACCTATTCCTCGGAGTCGGAGCCCGAGTCATCTTTGTTTCTCTTCTTGCTTGCGGTGCTATGTGCCATGCCGCAAAAGCCTTGGGCTGCGAAGCACAAGCCATTGATGTTCTTGCTCGACCGCTGCCCTTGTGTCGGTTCTCTTCTTCATCACTTGAGCTTGATGAAGAGTAGCAGGAGCTTGAGTTGATGTCGCTTGCACCGGCCACCATCGCTCGCTCATTCTTCTTGTGACCACCACTCTTCCTTGGCCTCCGCTCAGACTTGTTCTTGCCCTTGTAGTCATCCCTCGAGCGGTGCTTGCGGTTCGTCCTCGAACGGTGTTTGTACTCAGGCTTGACCTCCATGGCTTCCGGGAACTCGGCGATGAAGTGCCCATGCTTCCCGCATCGATAGCACATGCCCGAACTCCTCCGAGCATTCTCCCGGTTCGTGTACATGCGCTCGAACCGCCTGCTCAGCAACGCAAGATCCTCCTCTCCCAGCATGTCGAACTCCTCATCTGGCATGGACACAAGGCAAGACAAAGAAAATTGTCTCGAAGACATGTTAGCATTAGTCCTTGAACCAGACACAAGAGCCAGACTATGGGGATCTGTCGGGTTCTCGATCTTTGCACGCACCCCACGGTCCACCTCGGATGACTTGAGCTTGGAAAACAGCTCGTCCACCATAAGGGGTCTCATACTTCTCCGACTCTAGGATGGCCTCGACCTTCCCACTCCACACGGTACGATCCAGAGAATGCAAGAGCTTTACAGCCCTGTCATGGTCATCATATGAGAGCACGGCCACATTAGCCCTCATGTTGTTCACAATCACCGTGAAACGCTGAAACATGGCATCTATGGACTCACCGGGGAGATGAGTGAAGTTCTCGTACTCTCTCCGGTAGGTCGCAAAGAGCCGAGCCTGAACCTGAGCGTTCCCGGCATGAGCATTCTTCAGCTGCTCCCAAATCCTGCACGCCAAATCCTCTGTCCAAACCCGTTCAAATTCGGATTCACACAAAAAAGGGTACAGGTAGTCGATCGCCTTGTTGTTGGAGTCGAACATGTCCCTCGATCCTGGAGCAAGGAAGTTCATCAGATGAACATAGGCTGTGTTCACCGTTACATCCCACAAGATCTGACCCTTGCCGCGGAGGAAAGCAGTCATCCGCCTTTGCCATTAAAGTGTGGAGGACCCGAACCCCCTTCCTCGTACGCCATCTTTGGATCTTAGACTGGTTAGAATCACGAAGATCCGTAACCAGCTCTGATCCCAATTGAAGGACCAATTAGGCGACCAGAGAGGGGGGGGGAGTGAATGGGAGCCGATAAAATTCTTCTCAAGAACTTGGCCTATGGCCCTAAATCACTTCCGAAGAATCTCGCACACACTTTCCAGGATCACGTAGTCACAACAGACCTACTGACCCTAGGAACGAGTTAGATCAAGACTAAGAACAAAGCGAAAGTAAGCGCCAAAAGAACCGAGAGAAAAAGCTAGCACGAGGCAAACTGCAGCAGAAATTGTCGGTACTACCGGCCCCAGGTTGGTACTACCGATATGGGCTTACGGGCACCTAAAAACCAGGTTGTTGGTACTACCGGCACTGGGTCGGTACTTCCGACTATCAGTACTACCGACCTTGTGTCAGTACTACCGATAAAGACTCTCTAGCAGCTGAAAATCAGGTCATCGGTACTTCCTGCACAGTGTCGGTAGTACAGCCCCCCCTAAAAATCAGCCCGCGAAACAACCCCAAACTTTCGATCGACGGATCCCCCACACCACTTGGAGTCTTGAGACGAAATTTTGGGGAGATGATGAACACCCCAAGGAGAGGCTATGCCCCAAAAATTACAGCCTCAAACTTCCTACAACTCCAGGAATCGCAAATCCTTGCCAAGAACACTATGATCTAGGGTTCATCCAAAAGTCAACGAATCGAAGACCAAATCCGGAGTTTGAGGGGTCAAGATCATCCACAAAGAGGCACAAGGCACTCACCCATGATCCCCTCATAGAAATCCGGAGAGAAACACCTTCAAATCGACGAATCGAGCGACGAACGAAAAACCCAAGAAAAGGCTCCGAAAATCACCGAAAAAGAGAAACAGGAGGAGCAACAAGAACACAAGAGGAATCACGCCAAACCTTCTATACACACCATGAAAGATTCATACAAGGTCTAGCTTGCCTCCTCAACATCCATCCCTCTCTCAAGATCTCACCATGAAGCTCTCAAGCTAGTCCTATGGAAAACCTAAGGAAAATAGATTGCGAAAATAGCAAAGGGAAATGACCTAGGGTTTCAAGAGATGGCTGCCATCCTCTCTCCTCTAAGTATATATGGAGACAGCTGAAAGACGAAACTACCCCTATTACATAAAACTAGGATACACACCCCCGAGGGGCACTTGGGGAATTCTCGTTGCAGCACCATCGGACGGATGCCCGGCGACCGCACCTCGCTTAGCCTCGACGCAAGCCTTGCGATCCCGACGCGTGTCCTCCGCTTCGAAGCTTCTCGATGCGCCCGGATCCCGTCTCACCCGTCGAGCCTCCGGTCTTGGTTTTGTGGTTCAACCAAGTAACCTGACGGTTTTCTGGTGAACCGCCGCAAACCCCGTGTGCAGACTCCGGTTGTGAGCCACTACCCTGCACCGGCACCGTTCGATGACTTCGTCTTGATTTTCTTGCCACCATGTGGCCCGCACTTGACCCCGCTGGCCACCGGGTCCCTCGAGTCAGGCCTACTTGTCTCTCCACTCCTCGGAGGCCCCGCAAGGCATAGACCTTTCGCGCCCACTCTTCACCCGCACCAACACAAATCAAGCCGCAACCTGCACCTGCAATACTCGGCCAAGAGTCAGTCCACACCATGTTGTCAATCACTCATCACAGCCAGGAGCGACCATCCACCGGTCCTCGGACGCTCCGGTCCACAAAATACCACATCAGTGATTTGGCAGAAACTTTCGCGAACCTCAGAGCAGTGAATCTCAAACTAAACCCTGAAAAATGCGTCTACGGCATTCACAAAGGAAAAGTTCTGGGATGCCTTGTTTCGACAGAAGGAATAGAAGCAAATCCTGACAAAATCAAGGCTCTAATTGAAATGCAAGATCCCGTTTCAGTGAAAGACGTGCAAAAGTTGATAGGAAGAGTTGCTGCAATTAACAGGTTCATACCCAGAGCTGCAGAGAGAATCTTGCCTTTCTTTCAAGTTCTCCGAAGTACAAAGAACTTTCAATGGTGCGAATCTCAGAAACAAGCTTTCCAAGAACTCAAAGACTATCTGTCGAACATGACTACGTTATGCTCTCCAGAGCCAAAATCGCCACTTCTGCTGTACTTGTCTGCTTCAAATTCAGCAGTAAGCGATGTGCTAGTACAAGAGAAAGAAGAAGGAAAGTTAAAACAAATTCCAGTATATTTTGCTTCCGAAGCTCTTTTAGGCTCTAAACTCTTCTACTCTGAACTAGAGAAGATAGTGTATGCTGTTGTGATGGCTGCAAGAAAACTGAGGCATTACTTCGAGGGTCATAGAATAAGGGTTATCACGAACCAACCACTGAATGACCTCTTCACGAAAAAGAGGCATCAACTCGAATCATCAAATGGGCTGCTGAACTCTCAGAATATGCAGTTGATTTCGAGAGTAGAAGTGTAATCAAATCGCAAGTCCTAGAAGATTTCGTCGTGGACTGGACATCGCCAACACATGATCCTGGCGAAGACTTAGTCACACCTTGGGTAGTACACTGTGATGGGGCTTGGTGCGATAAAGGAGTTGGAATATCAGTAATCATAACATCTCCAGTATCAATCGTGATGAGATACGCTGCTCGCTTGATTTCGCGGATGATGTCCGTTCTACGAACAACACAACTGAATATGAGGCCTTACTGTTTGCCTTGAGGAAGATGAAAGCTCTGGGTCAGCAAACCTTCATCATTAAGACGGATTCTAAAGTCATTTAGGAAAACATTGAGAAAGAGAGGGAAGCAAGAAACTCTATTTTGATGAAGTACCTTGAGAAGGTCAGAGAGATGGAAAGGCAGTTCAGGGGCTATTCAGTCTATTCAGTCTAGCACATAACGAAGCAGACAAATTGGCGAAAGCAGCAGCCAGAAATCATCCAATGCCTCTAGACGTGTTCTTCGAAATCATCAAAGAACCGTACATCAAAGAAGCGACACCAAAAATTGTGAACATTGTGGAGACTTGTGATTGGAGAGCCGAAATCATGGCATACTTGAGGGGTCACTATGAGCCACAAGACGAATTGGAGGGAAAAAGATTAAAGCAAAGGGCAAGGGGCTACGCTGTGGTTGACGGAGAGCTCTATAAGTCCGGGATTACCGAACCTCGGTTGAGATGCATAACCTCCGAAAAAGGTCTATATTTCTTAAGGAAATCCATAGTGGATTCTCTGGTGCACACATAGGCACAAGAGCTCTAGCAAGCAAAGCAATAAAACAAAGATTTTACTAGCCTTCTATAAACATTGATGCAAAGAAGCTTGTTCAAGAATGTGAAGCATGTCAAAAAACAACAAATCAGCAAACTTACCATCCATACCAGTTCATCTAATTCCTCCATCATGGCCTTTGCAAAGGTGGGGAATGGATCTGGTTGGCCCATTGCCGACAGCTCAAGGAAACTGTAAGTTCACAGCAGTAGCGGTTGATTACTTCACCAAGTGGGTGGAAGCAAAGGCATTGGCGAATATGAAGGACCGATTAGGCGACCAGAGAGGGGGGGAGTGAATGAGAGCTGATAAAAATTCTTCTCCTAAGAGAGAACTCGGCCTATACCCCAAATTAACAACTACGGATTCCCACACGAGTTTGCCAAGGTCACGTAGTCACAACGGACCTACCAACCCTAGGAACAAACCCCAAATGATCCCAAAGCGGAAGCACAAAGCAAGAAGCAAAGGACTTAGCTGTCCTGCAGGAGCCCTGGCGGACAGTCCGCGGCCCTGGGGCGGACGGTCCGCGATCACCATGTGGATGGTCCGCGACCCACTGCGGACTGTCCGTTAAACACGAACAGAATGACCCAACCGGCACCTCAACACGCGGACGGTCCGTACCACGTCCTCGGACGGTCCGCGAGCAACTCGTGTCGCGCGGACAGTCCGCGACGTCCGGGCGGACGGTCTGCCAAACACCCTCCGATCAAAAGCAACTGGCTAACCAGATCGAAACAAAAGCACTCAAGAACACGCAATGAACACAAAGAACACCTGGACGAACTACTCCACGCGGACAGTCCACGAGCACCCCGCGAACGGTCCGCCAGGCACGGGAACAGCAGCCCGAACCTGAAACCGAAACCACCAAAGCTCCTACTCGTCCATGGATCTCCCAAACGGCTGAAGCTCTTGAGGAAAGATTTGGGGAAGATGTGAAGCGTCCCTAGGGGATGCTATGCCCCAAAACTTGGGTCCGCAAACAACCTAAATCGCCGGGAATCAAATCACCACCGAAACCAACCAAAAACCTAGGAGCCAACCGAAATCCTTTAATCGGAGGCCGAACTCGAAGTTTGGGGGATCAAGATCAAGCAAAAAGATGCACGAGGCAACTATCCATGATTCCCACCAACAAATTCGAGCCCAAATACCTCAGAATCAAAGGAACAAGCCGCACACATAAAAACGACGAAAATAGCTCGAAAAATACACGAAAATCCAACGAGCTACAAACCGGGAATCGACGCAACCATGAAAGCTTCCATTCACTCGGAGGTCAGATTCTTTACAAACGGAGGAAAAATCTAACCCTAGAGAGCAGGAAAATGAGAAGCAGTCCGGATGGATAGTTTGCCTGGAAACCCTAGAGCTAATATATATGAGTCCCCTCCGGGCCAGGCAAAAGACCACACTACCCCTAGCACTTAAGTTGTGATACAACCCCTCAGGGGCAAATAGGTCATGTACCACTCCTCGTCATCGCACGGCCACGCCATTGCCACAGACCGCGTCCTCCCGACGCAAGCCCGTGATCCTGCCACGCGTTCGCCGGCATCGAAGCTTCTCGGTGCGCCCGGATCCCGTCTCCGCCCGCCGAGCCTCCGGTGTTGGTTTTGTGGCTCAACCAAGTAACCTGACGGTTTTTTGGTGAACCATCGCAAACCCCGCGTGCAGACTCCAGTGGTGAGCCGCTACCCTGCACCGGCTCCAGTCGACGACTTCGTCTTGCTTTTCTTTCCACCATGCGGCCCGCACTTGACCCCGTTGGCCACCGGGTCCCTCGAGTCAGGCCTACTTGTCTTTCCACTCCTCGAAGGCCCCGCAAGGCATAGACCTTTCGCGCCCACTCTTCACCTGCACCATCGCAAATCAAGCCGCAACCTGCACCTGCAATACTCGGCCAAGAGTCAGTCCACACCACGTTGTCAATCACTCATCCCAGCCAGGAGTGACCATCCACCGGTCCTCGGACGCTCCGGTCCTCAGAATATCACAACATCAACAATCTAGAAATTCTTCTGGCAAAACATATTCTGCAGATTCGGGGTACCAAGAGAGCTGACTGTCGATAATGGGAAGCAATTTGACTACTACTCTTTCAAGAAATACTGCAGAACTCTGGGCACTCATGCAAAGTTCTCTTCAGTTTATCACCCGCAGTCTAATGAGCTGTCGAAAGAGCAAACAGGCTAATATTTTCTGGAATCAGAAAATGTTTATATGATTAAAAGAAAGGCAAGTGGACGGATGAATTGTCAAATGTGATCTAGTCACATAATACTAGTGTCAAAAGCAATGGGTTTCACACCTTTTCGCCTACTGTTTGGTACCAAAGCAATGACGCTAGAAGAAATCAAGAATGAGAGCATGAGGGTGCAGAAGGCGAAAGAAATCGAAGAAGTCGACATGAAGGTAGAGAAATATATGATCAAGCTAACGATCCTCGGAGCTGCTGAAAACATTGAGAAGTACCAAAAATAAACCAAGGAATGGAAGGATAGAAAAGTGGTTAGGAAAGACATCAAGACCGGTGATCTGGTTCTGAAAAGAAAGAAAAATTGGGAGAATCCTGGGAACTCCAAGAATCGTGTGAGGGCCATACATAGCAAGGGAAACAAATATTCCTGGGGCTTTCCGCTTGATGGACCAAACCGGCGAAGAGCTACCGCATTCGTGGAATGCTGACAGCCTGAAAAGGTACTACCCTTGAGAATTTCGAAAGCAGTTAGATTTACTTTTCGACATTTCTTTTCGTAAGTTCAAATTTCGTGAAAATGTAAAAACCCGAACCACGGATCTATAAGTGGTTTCGGTAGAGTTTTTTTACTTTTCACACTTAATTTAGAATAAGGAGGATCGTACTCTTTTCCTTGCAAAGGGGGCTCTAAATCAAGGGGCAAGGTTTTTAATGAGGCAGATCCTATGTAAATACCCTCTGTGATATATATGAAAAGAGTCTTCCCCCAAACCGTATCTTCTGAAGTTCCATCGTGAAAAGAGAAGTTCGTGAGAAGGCTCCATGACAGCCGACATTTCATCGTGAAAAAGAGAAATTCGTGAGAAGGCTTTGTGATAGCCGAAATTCCATTAAGAGAAAGAAAGTTCATTAAAGGCTTCGTGATAGCTGACATTTCATCCTGAAAAAGAGAATTTCGTGAGAAGGCTCCGTGATAGCCTGAATTCTATTACGAGAAAGAAAAGTTTGTGAAAGTTTCCGTGATAGTCAAAATACCATCATAAGAAAAAGTTCCTGAAAGGCTCCGCGATAGCTGAGATTTAAGAAGAGAAAGAAATGTTTCGAGAAAAAGGCTCCTTGATAGCCAAAGGCTCCGTGAAAGCCTAAATCCCACTGTAAAAGGGATTCCCACCGAAAGGCTCGAGACAACAACAAGTTGTAGCCTAAATCCCACTGCTAAATGGATTCCCACTGAAAGGCTTGAGACATCAACAAGTTGTAGCCTAAATCCCACCATAAAAGGGATTCCTACCAAAAAGGCCTGAAACAACAAGTTGTGGACTAGCTCCCACCGTGAAGGGGCGTCCTACCAAAACTTCAGGAATAATTGAGGATTGTGACCAAGGAAGTGTATATGTTCTTGTTCGAAATTTTATGTGTAAACAGGTGTGGAGTAAAAGGATTGTCGAAGCAACTGAGGGTTGCGATATCAACCAGGGCAAGTATGCCAAGTAGACGCAAGTCCACAAAATTCGTAAAACAAATTTTGTCGACTTACACTTCAAAGAAATTATGAATCCCTAGGTTTTCATGAATTTTTGCATGAAAACGGCAAGGTGGGGAGGGTGACATTTTTTCTTAAAAAACTAGTTTATTGCCTTATTCCATTCAAAAATTTCAAAAGAATTAAATTACATAGCTTCCAAAGAGCTAGAATTTCAGAAAGAAAGTTCGACAATGTGGCCCGGGTTGCGACCACTGTTTTCTGCAGTATCGCTAGCATAAGCGAAGTTGTAGTCGCCAGTCTTGGGGCTAAGGGGCTCCGTCTTCACGAACGTCTGAGGACTTGAAGCTTCGGTGGCAAGTGCATAGCCATTGCATTGAAGGAAGAACCAAGTCAGCTAAAAACTACGCATCGAAAAGTCTTGACAACATTCAAGCCAAAAATCGGAGAATTTACACCTGGCATAAACCTCTTCGAACAATCGCCAAGCTTTACCACTAACTACTTGATTCCCGCGATGAATTTGTAAAGGTATCACATCCTGCACAGGCCCACCTTGCAGGACCTGTGCAGGTTAAAGTTTATAAGATAATTGTTCAGAGAAGGGGACACAATCTACGAATTTACAAGTTGTTACAACGACATCAAAAGCGAATGTTCCAACAAGTGTAGATTCAGCCAACAACATCAACCTTCGGAGAGCTAGTTTTGTGGTCAGAGCTCGCTTCCCCATCGTCTTGGCCATCATCACTACTGCTGCCGCCGCCACTCCTCTCGGTTGCTGAAACGTTTTCTTCATCATCAGCATCATGGTCTTCTTCAGAAGATAACTCTTGAACCTCAACAGCTTTACCACAAACTTCACTCTGGATCAACTGAAAAAACACCAAAAGAGAAAAGACTAAATAAAAATCAAGATAGGAATGTTCGTGAAATACTAAAAAATTAGTAGCATCTGCCAGAAACCAACTTGGTCTAATTTGACGTGAGCAATCTTTTTCGCAAATTCCTTTCCGCTTGCAAACCAGAACTCCCTTGTGAATTTGATCTTTATGACTTGGACGTCCTCGTTGGGGCGGATAACTGAAGTGCTACTGGCGTCAGGAAAGTGCGAAAGATTCTCACAAAACTTCACGAGATCATGTTGACGGTGTATTTGGGTACACCAAGCATGTTCATTACACTTTGGTTTGGATTTGATTATGGAACTAACCCGCCACTAGGCACACTAATCATATAACAAGTTCATCTATGTGCATGCATTTGGAAGTGTTATGTTTATGTAGGAAAACATGGACATAAATGACGGATTCGCAACAAGTTCAAAGGAGCATTTACGGAGTCTTATTCGTGTTCATGAGCATGATGAAATCACTTCCAATGGTGGCAAGGACCGAAGTTGCTATGAAGGAACACCCTCGGGGATTGAAGCGTAAAAGACCAAACTTCATGCGCGGAGAACCTCCATCTTGGACGCGAGGATGACATCGTCAAAAATCATGCAAGTGGAGGGGGCAAAGTGCATAATCACTTGAGGACCCATGGGAGCGAAGGGGCGACTGAACCGGGCCGAGATGGGCCTGGGCCGACCTGCCGAGATGGGTCTGGGCCGGTCGGCCCAGGCCGGCCGGCCCAGCCCACTCCGGTGGTCGGTTCGGCCCCCCTTTTCTTGTACCCGAAGGATCTTCAACCCTAAAATCCTGGAGGCGCCGCCATTCGACAGGGAGAGACCGTCGGAAGGGAAACCATGATCAACGGTGCTATGTCTAGCACCTTGATGGGGTAATCTCCTTATTCGTCCATGGGTTGTAATCGATCTTGAGATGTAATCATACTTTCTGAGATTATCTATCTATCATCTTGTGTTGAATATACTTTAATGCTTAAGGTTAGCTACCATGCCGTAAAGGGAGTAAGAGCTCCAATGCTTCCTTGGATCCATTCAATACGCCGTGTCCATCATAGGTCTAGTCATGAATACCTTCGCGTAGTGACAGTATGAGAGGAGGGAAAGGGCGAAACCGTGGTCACAACCCCGATAGATTAGATTGGTTTTCATGTCTTTAAGTGATTGCATGCTCTAGTATCGTAGACCCATGGGCGAGTGTCTTTTATCTTGATATCTTGATCATTCTCTCTAGTGTAGTTTAGTTGTTTTCTAGTTTAATCGTAGTTAGAGTTTTAGTAGCTAGTGTGTAAAGGTAGATCGAACGCTTGTAATCCCCTTGCTCCGCAGATTGATAAGAACCTTGGGAATCCCGTGGTGAAAAAGGTGTGGGGTCCGTACGCTTGCGGATCATAGAGGGATACGTCTTTTATCCATCAACAAGCCCCTTTTTCTAGCGCCATTGCCGGGGAGCAAGCTAGTTTACATTGTTTGGTTTGCATTTAACTTAGTTTTATATTTAGTTTATCTTTTGTTTGCTATATCTAACACATATTATCTAGAAAACCACTTGTTTTGTTTTTGTTTTTATCTTATTGTCTAGATGGCGTTCGTCAATCAACCCGTGGAAAAACCGGAGAAATTACTAAGGGATTACGCTAGCCCTCGATGTGAAGACATAAAAGTACAAGAGTCGGATTCGAAGCTTCAAGCGACCAAGTATGAAATTAAATCCAAGATCATCGAGATGGTGGAGACAAACTCGTTTGAAGGGATGGTTACGAAGAACCCGTATAGGCACATAAGGCATTTCACGACGCTATGCAACACGGTGCGTCAAGAAGGAGTTCACGATGAATGGTTCAAATGGAATCTCTTTCCCTATTCACTTGCCGGCAATGCAAAGACATGGTACTCGTTTGCGTCCTTTGAAGTTGAAGGCAATTGGAACAAGTTGACAAAGAAGTTTTACGAGAAGTTCTTTCCAATTAGCAAGGTTCAACATCTAAGGAGGCAAGTGATCACTTTCATGCAAAGAGAAGAGGAAGGAATAGATCAAGCCTGGGATAGGTTTAATGAGTTAATCGAACAAGGACCAAGACTCGGCTTCTCCAGTGACGTACTCTTGCATACATTTTTCTTTTCCCTAACCCCTATTTCCATGCAACACGTCCAAATGTGTGCAGGCGGGGATCTCATGGAGAAAACACTCACGGAAGCCACCCAACTTCTACAAAAAATTAGTAAAGCGGCTGCCATGCGAAGAGATTGGGAAATAAGACTTGCGGAAGAGCCGGAATATAATTCAAGGAAGAAGAAGTGTGCTGAATTTTCTAAAGAGGCAACCCCGGAAGTCACAAAAGAGGAGCCAATCCCAGAAAAGCTTGAAGAAGAACACATCAAGTCAAGAACTACCCCGAGCGTTGACTTCGCCACATCGAATGAAACAAACAAGAGAAGCATGTCCGAAGCCACTAAGGGAGTTCAAACCAATGGATTGGGTTCCTATCGATTACGGAGAAGTATTCGACAAGAGAAGACCGTTCCCTAATCAAAAGGGGATGGCGAGAGCATTGGAAGTGGATTTCCCACCGGAGAAGAAAGCGGAAGATTCATACAACCATGAAACCACCGGTGAAATCTTTCAAAAACTCTTTGGAGATGATGAAGTGGATCCGGAACACATAGCTGAGGTGAAGAGAATCATGGGTATCAAGCCCGAAGCATCACCATACGCTCGCCTCGCCGAAATTTACGCGATAGGATCCCAAGAAGAAGAGAAGATGGAACCACGCTTGAGTTGCAAGATCAACGGAGTTCAATGCAAAGCCTTATGCGACATCGGAGCCCAAGTAAGTGTCCTATCTTCTAAATTTTACGATAAAGTTCAAAACCACAACCTAGACTTAGCTCCAACATCAACAAAATTAATTATGGGAGATGGTAGAACTATTAAACCTCTAGGTATCGCTTGCAACATGAAAGTAAAAATTTCTGGAAAATGTATACCAACCGATTTCTTTGTTATTGATGCTTACCATAGTAATCATGATCACATAATCCTAGGTAGGCCCTTTATTAAGTTGGTTGATACCGTGTTGGATGCCGAAGAAGGCAAAGTAACAATGAACCTTAATGGAACAAAGTACACATATAACTTTCTTCACGTTTCTAAACACCCTACACCCTTTCCTCCCGAAGAAGAAGTAGAGGAGGTAGATAGTCTTTGTTTTGTTGAAACCCTTAGAGACCCGCTGCAAAGAGCGATGGAAAATCAAATAAGTAATGAACAAGATGAAGAACTAGAAGAAGCAACAAAAGGCTTAGAACCACATGATGGAAGCGTGGAGGAAGGAAAATTCGAGGACATAGGAGAAATAAAACCCGAGGAGCCACAAGTGCCCGAGGTAGACCTTAAACCTTTGCCCAAGGGATTAAAGTATGAATTTTTGGGCCCAGACAAGACTTATCCAGTCATCGTGAGCGACGAGTTGAGTCCCGAAGAAAATGAGAAGTTGATTTATTGAAAAAACATAGGAAGGTGATTGGATATTCGATTAATGATCTCAAAGGTATTAGCCCAGCCTTTTGCACTCATCGTATACCAATGGAAGACCAATGTAAGCCCGTAGTGGACCACCAAAGGAGGCTAATTCATGCCATGCGAGAGGTAGTAAAGAAGGAAGTCATCAAGTTACTAGATGTCGGAATCATCTACCCGGTTCCGCATAGCGAGTGGGTGAGCCCGGTACATTGTGTACCAAAGAAAGGAGGTTTAACCGTGGTGAAGAATGAGAAGAACGAATTGATACCGCAAAGAACCGTGACCGGGTGGCGGATGTGTATCGATTATCGTAAGCTTAACAAAGCGACAAAGAAAGATCACTTCCCCCTACCGTTCATTGACGAGATGCTCGAGAAATTAGCAAACCACGCTTATTTTTGCTTTCTCGATGGGTACTCGGGGTTCATGCAAATTACCATTCACCCGGACGATCAACACAAAACAACGTTTACATGACCTTATGGAACGTTTGCATATAGAAGGATGCCCTTCGGTCTATGCAACTCTTCGGTCTCTTTTCAACGTTGCATGATGGCCGTATTTTCGGAATTCAACGAAGAAATTGTCAAGGTGTTCATGGATGATTTTTCCGTTTATGGGAAGACGTTCATGGATTGGTTGGCAAACTTGGAAAAGGTCCTCACGAGGTGTGCGGAGGTAGACTTGGTGTTAAATTGGGAAAAGTGCCACTTCATTGTTAAGCAAGGCATAGTGCTCGTACATGTTATATCCGAGAGAGGCATTGAAGTGGACAAGGCTAAGGTAGAGACGGTTGAGCAACTCCCACCTCCGACGGATGTTAAGTCCTTAAGGAGCTTTCTAGGCCATGCCAGATTTTATAGAAGATTTATTAAGGACTTCTCAAAGATCACTAAGCCTTTAGCGCATCTTCTTCAAAAGGATGTGGCTTTCGACTTTGATGAGAAGTGCCTAGCGGCATTCCAGACCTTGAAAAGTGTGTTGGTGAGTGCTCCCATTATTCAACCTCCAGGTTGGAGCCAACCTTTCGAGATCATGTGTGACGCAAGTGACTACGCCGTAGGCGCGGTTTTGGGTCAACGAAAGGACGACCGAGTTCACGCCGTTTACTACGCTAGCAAAACTCTTAATGGGGCACAATTGAATTGTGCCACTACGGAAAAGGAGTTGCTAGCGGTGGTATTCGCTTTCGAAAAATTCAGATCTTACATCGTGAACTCGAAGGTCATTGTTTACACCGATCACGCAGCCATCAAGTATATCTTGGCCAAGAAGGAATCTAAACCACGTTTGATTCGTTGGATCCTTCTTCTCCAAGAATTTGATGTTGAAATCCGTGACAAAAAGGGGGTGGAGAATGTTGTGGCCGATCATTTGTCTAGGATGAATCGTGGACAAGATGATAAAGAGCCCATAGAAGATAAGATAAGAGATGACCACCTCTATCGAGTGCTCGACAAAGACACTTGGATCATTGGTATCATTTGAGCGATTTGGAAGATGCCTCTCGATCATCTAGAAAAAAACTCCCAAAAAAAGATAATCTCTGAAAGTAGAAAGTACTTTTGGGATGCACCATACCTCTTCAAACTTGGCAATGATGGAGTGATGAGAAGATGTGTGCCAAGAGAAGAGAGGGTAGAAATTCTGAGAAAGTGCCACTCGGCAGAGTACGGTGGACACTATAGCCATTTTCGAACCCAAGCAAAAGTATGGTCGAGCGGATTCTATTATCCGGAGATGCATGAAGATACTAAAAGATATGTTGCATCATGCCTCGAATGCCAAAGAACCGGAAACATCTCTCAAAGAAATTCCATGCCCTTGAATTACAATCTACAAATCAACTTATTAGATGTATGGGGTATAGACTTCATGGGGCCTTTCAAAAACTCATGCAGATATGAGTATATTCTAGTCATGGTTGATTATGTATCCAAACGGGTAGAGGCTATGCAATGTCGTAAAGCTTCCACGGAGGAGTCCATTACTATGGTCAAGAACGTGATTTTTCCTCGTTTCGGTACACCGTGAATTTTGATAAGTGATGGAGGAACTCACTTCACCGGGAAGAATTTCAAAAAGTGCTTGTCCAAGTTGGGGATTGAACATAGGGTCTCTACGGCCTATCACCCACGAACCAACGGACAAGCGGAAACATCAAATAGGCAATTAAAAAGCATCCTCAACAAAACCATAGAGAAGGGAGGCAAAGATTGGTCAAAGAAATTAGACGGAGCTTTGTGAGCTTATCGAATGGCGTTCAAGACACCGATAGGTATGACCCCTTATCAATTCGTCTACGGAAAAGCTTGCCACCTTCCGGTTGAGTTGGAACATAAAGCCTATTGGGCGATTAAAGAGATGAACCTTGATCTCGATGCCGCGGTGGTGAAACAAAGAATCCAAATAAGTGAGCTAGAGGAGATGAGGTTGAAGGCGTATGAAAATGCAAGCATATACAAAGAGAGAATCAAAAGGTGGTATGATAAAAGATTGAAAAAGAAAGAGTTTAAAGAAGGAGATAAGGTCCTCCTCTACAATTCGAGGTTTAAAACCTTCGGAAAGGAGAAATTGCAAAGCAAGTGGGATAGACCTTATGTTGTGCATTCGGTGCTCTCCAACGGAGCGTTAACCATTGTGGATATAAAAGGTGATCAATTTATGGTGAATTGTCAACGACTTAAGGTTTACTACGAACCCGACTTTGTGCCCCTTCACCATGTTGATGTCTTCACCATGGAAGAAGAGCCCGAACGTCCCGCCTAGGACGAAAAACAAGGCATGGATTTCTGTAAATAATTTTTCTTTTAATTTTCTAGAGTTTCTCGCGAAGATTTACTGGGCCAACTTTTTCCCATGGGCTAAGGAGGCGAAAAAGGGCGGTGCACGAAAAACCAGACTGGCCCAGCCCCTGAGACAGGGTGGGCTGGCCGGCCCAGTCCGACCGGCCCAGGTGGGTCTCGACGGCGGTCGATCTCGGTTTTTTCCCGAATTACTCCTTTTCGACTTCCTTCTTCAGTCAGAAAATTGTAAGGGAAGTTTGAAAAAGGAAAATGAGGTTCCTAGGATTTTTCTCTTCGGACTATTTATTTGGCCGAACTGGGAGCTCGGGAATCAACCCCTTCAAGCAATATTTTGCACCCACACAGCAGCCATTGTGTCCCCGAGGAGCTTAGAGTTGAAGCAAGAAGCCAAGGAGCCATCGATGGAGGAGGCGAAGCGATGCGAGCTCAAGCTACCCGTCGAGATCAAGAGAACCGCCTGCATCTGTTGCGGAGGGCGTGTCCCGACCGGAGCTATTGCATCTCGCAACCCCGTCGAAGGAGCGAAGGTCCCTACGCCCGTTCGAAGGTCGGCGCGCATCCAAGGCATGAAGCGGAAGGACTACAAGGAGGTGTCGCCCGAGCCTAAGGATTATGGGGGTAGCGAGTACTCCGACGATCGTAGCCCGAGCTCGTGGGCGGCCGCCGGAAGAGATGATAACGATCTTTACATTTGGGATGAGGTGCCCAAGGAGAAGACTCCCGAAGGCCCCAACGGTGGCAGCGACGACGGCGGCAATGACAATGGTGGTGGCGACGACGGCGGAGACGATGGCAATGACGACCCGTTCGGATTGCATCCGATGTATTGTGCGGCTTGCCATCACTCCATCGCGGATCTCTACGCGTCGGTCAACGAATGTCTCCATGCCATGGAAGCGATGAGGCAGCGTTTGGAGGATTTGGAGCGTGTAGTTTAAGACGACTACAAGTTCCTTAACCGCAACGTGCGCAAACTTTTTGGCATGGTCGGTAACATGAGAGGCAAGTGGTGCAATAGTTGCGGGAAATACCACTAGGTCTAGTGTTCCCCTTAGGAATTTTGTAAGATATGACGAGGACGTCTTATGTTTTTA
The DNA here is from genome assembly GCA_947561735.1 of Cenchrus americanus. Taxonomy (NCBI): domain Eukaryota; kingdom Viridiplantae; phylum Streptophyta; class Magnoliopsida; order Poales; family Poaceae; genus Cenchrus; species Cenchrus americanus. The sequence continues at coordinate 99,674,716 of OX387239.1, read as the reverse complement.
GCGTGGGGGAGAGCTTCAAGTTTAGGTTCGGTTTGATCTTTGAGAGAGTCTTAGAGTTTAAAGAGTCTTAGTTTTCGAGTGTGTTTTTAAATTTTTGCAAGTTTGAAGTGTCTTAAATTAGTGTTGAGTCAAAGAAAATCAAATAAAAAGAGTCTTTATATATTTTGTGTCTTGTGTGATGCTTATCTTTATTCACTTGTTTGTTTATCTTTCTTGATATATGAACATAAGTGTGTGGTTCAAAAAACGTTTACCGTGGTGCTTAGTGGAATTGCTACTACTAAAAGTACCCATACCGCACTTCGATCTTGAGCTTCACATGTTAGTTGTGCTATGTTCAATGCTAAAAGTTGGAGGATTTCAATTCTGAAAATTATCTAAAAAACCTTGTAATAAAGGTTAGCAAAACCTCCTTTTCCAAGTTGAGAGTAAGAAAAAAAATCCTATACAAAGCTAATTTATTTTTTGCTCCACCATAAGTGTGATTAGCACGATGAGTTGGGCTAGGATCCTTCTCTCTTGGGAGTTTTAATTTCGAGCAATGATCATGTTCTTGTGCTTATCTTTTGTTGCTAGCCTCGTCATGCATTCGGTAACGTGACTTTCACATCAGAAGTTCCGTACATCGCTGAATACCATACCCAACCCTATACATCTCTTTTGTACATCACATTCCTTGAACACAACCTACTTTCAAAAGTTTCGTCTCATCTCTAGCATGGTTTATTTAAAGTTTCAGATTGTATGCATGCGAGAAAGAGAGGAGTTGAGAGCTTTGAAAAGTTGTCAAGAGAGGGAAAAATAAAGAGAAAAGTATGAGTATGGAAAAGAAAGAAAGAAAGAAAAATATATAGAAAGGTAAAGAAAGAGAAAAATGTGAGAATGAAAAATAAGAGAAAAAGAAAAGATGAGTGGTAAAAAGGATATGAGAGGGATGAATCAAGTAAATGAAAAAATAAAGTGCAAGGAAGGATGTCACATTGTTGAGAGACGAAACTTTCACTCTTTTTCCAACCATGTGCAATCCGACAACGAGGACATCATTGGTGCCTCGTAGTCATAATTTTCTTTTGCGCTAGCACATGTTCACCATTCTAAATCTTCTCATCCTTGATATCCCTACATATGGTTAATTCTCATGATCAGTGGCTTTGAAAGGTAAACAACCATTAGAGGAAGTTCTTAGTTTGACAATACTTGTGTTGATTGCACTAGCCCTACCTATAGCTCCACTTTACATGTTATATGAGAGACTTATGGGAGGTGAGAGTTTTATAAAATTGGTTTAGGATAGCCACCTCATATGAGTGACTTGAGAGAGCTTGGAGAAAGTTTTTGTCTAATACTTGTTGCAGGAATTTTGTTTTTGAAAAATCATAAAAACCCTCCGGTGGAAGCAAAGAAGTAAGCATGGCTGAGATTGAAGGCTTCGAGTGAAGAGTTTGAGTTGTGGGGTAAATCTTGACGTGGTAAAGATTCTAAACACCCATGTTTATGTTTGATGATCATTACTTTATGTTTATGTATTAAAGACGAAAGGATTGACTAACTTGTGAAGAAGGATTAGCGGTACACGATTACAACACTTTGGACGAAGTTCTTTTACGAGTACTTGCTCGAGGACGAGCAAGAGCTAAGCGTGGGGGAGATGTTGACGGTGTATTTTGGTACACCAAGCATGTTCATTACACTTTGGTTTGGATTTGATTATGGAACTAACCCGCCACTAGGCACACTAATCATATAACAAGTTCATCTATGTGCATCCATTTGGAAGTGTTATGTTTATGTAGGAAAACATGGACATAAAGGACAGATTCGCAACAAGTTCAAAGTAGCATTTACGGAGTCTTGTTTGTGTTCATGAGCTTGATGAAATCACTTCCAATGGTGGCAAGGACCGAAGTTCTAGGAAGGAACACCCCCGGGGATTGAAGCGTAAAAGACCGAACTTCATGCGCGGAGAACCTCCATCTTGGACATGAGGATGACATCGTCAAAAACATGCAAGTGGAGGGGGAAAAGTGCATAATCACCTGAGGACCCACGGGAGTGAAGGGGCGACCAAACCGGGCCGAGATGGGCCTGGGCCGGTCGGCCCAGGCCGGCCGGCGCAACCCACTCTGGGGGTCGGTTCGGCCCCCCTTTCCTTGCATCCGAAAGATCTTCAACCCTAAAACCATGGAGGTGCCGCCATTCGACAGGGGGAGAGCCATTCGCACCAGGAGGCCATCCACAAGCTAGAGAGGCCGGCCCAAGCCCACTCCGAGGGTCGGTTCGGCCCCCCTTTCCTTGCATCCGAAGGATCTTCAACCTTAAAACCCTGGAGGCGCCGCCATTCGACAGGGGGAGGGCCATTCACACCAGGAGGCCATCCACAAGCTAGAGAGAGAAGAGGGAGATCTCCGGAGAGATATCAACCACCTCGAAGGAAGCACCCACAAGTTGAGAAGAAGGAAGACACCGTCGGAAGGGAAACCATGATCAACGGTGCTATGTCTAGCACCTTGATGGGGTAATCTCCTTATTCGTCCATGGGTTGTAATCGATCTTGAGATGTAATCATACTTTGTCGGATTATCTATCTATCATCTTGTGTTGAATATACTTTAATGCTTAAGGTTAGCTACCACGCCGTAAAGGGAGTAAGAGCTCCAATGCTTCCTTGGATCCATTCAATACGCTGTGTCCATCATAGGTCTAGTCATGAATACCTTCGCGTAGTGATAGTACGAGAGGAGGGAAAGGGCTAAACCATGGTCACAACCCCGATAGATTAGATTGGTTTTCATGTCTTTAAGCGATTGCATGCTCTAGTATCATAGACCCATGGGCGAGTGTCTTTCATCTTGATATCTTGATCATTCTCTCTAGTGTAGTTTAGTTGTTTTCTAGTTTAATCGTAGTTAGAGTTTTAGTAGCTAGTGTGTAAAGGTAGATCGAACGCTTGTAATCCCCTTGCTCTGCGGATTGACAAGAACCTTGGGAATCCCGTGGTGAAAAAGGTATGGGGTCCGTACGCTTGCGGATCATAAAGGGATACGTCTTTTATCCGTCAACAGATCAACACAGTCGAAATCGTAGAGAAGCTTCTAGATGCTTTCGACTAAGAAGGTAGCAGCGAAATCACTAGCACCTGAGATAACATCAAGAAGAGCCCGGAACTCAGTCTCAATCCAGTCCATTAGAGTGTAAATCTCTTCATTCTCAGGGAGGGGACCATGACAAACACCGAAGTCCCTCAAGGCTTTCTATCTCCTAGAACAAGAGTTTCAACGTTTTCTTAATCTCATCAACGTCTTGTCCTAAGGCTTCGTTTTGCTCAGATAAAGCCATCTCAAGATCTTAAATTTTCTGTTCGTTGTTGCTCAAAGACTTCGCAAGATCAGAGTTCTTTGTTGAGAGCTCAACATTACTAGCACGAAGCTCATCAACAGCTTTAGCACTTCTGTCCGAATCCTTGCGAAGATTCTCAATCAGGTTTAGATCGTCTTCATGTGTCTTCTTTAGTTTCTCTAGGTCTTTCTTTGAATCTTGAAGAGCAGCTTCAGCGATACTCTTTTCCTCCTGGAACTTCTTCAGGGACTCAACAAGTTTGGAGATACGCTGCTCCAATTCAGCGTTTGAAGTGTGAGCCTTGTTGAGATCGCGTTTTAGCTTCTCAGGCTCGCCAAAGAGCTTTTTAATAATCTCATCCTTCTCAAGGAGCCGTTCAGAGACCACTTTGCCAACAATTGATGCTTTCAAATCGTATGTCTTCTAAAAGTTGGCAAGCTCCGAAGATGAGAGTTTCCGCGCATTCTCTTCAAAAACTGCAAAAAATATAAAGTCTAAGTAATGAAACAGTAAAGAAACATAAGGAAACCTTGGGAGTGAAAAGAGATAGAAGAAATATGTGAACCTACTGGGTTCAACTTTACTAAAGAAATTTCGTTAACAGGCTCAGAAATCGTCAAAGACTTGTGAGCAGGCAAAGAAACATGCTTCTCAACAACTGAGGGATGTTTTTTAGCAACGGGCCATGTTTCGCTAGTCAGTCGAGATTTTTTCTTCGGTACTTCCTCTCCTGTTTCATCCACAAATTTAGGAATTTCCATAGCAAGGAAAGCTTAGGAGCACCACCATCCACAACAGCATTTTCACCACTAACACTTAACAATTCTCCCCTAAAGGACGTGCCGAAACTCTCGTTGAAGGCAGCAACCGAAGGAGAGGGGTCTTGACCTTCGGGAAGTTCTTCATGTGTCTTGATCAACGTGAGGTCTTCAACAGGATCTCTACTCCTTTGCACAGTTCGCTCCAAATCTTTATCAAATTCGGGAGAAGCTCTTTCTTCAGAGGTAGAAGCTCGGGAGGGATTCTCCTTAGCAGCAACAGAACTAGTGGGGCTTACTGAACTTCAAGAACATCATCTGAAAAAGTTTCAACATCGATGAATTCATTCTCAGAACCCGGGGTACAACTGCGACGAACATTGAATCTTAAGTCACACCATAAGCAAGAAGAGAAACCTATTGGGCGAAGTTCGTCGGTCATCTCGTCATTTGAGAAGGCAGAAGGAATGCGTCGAACTATGGCAACAACAATCTTCCTCATAGCTCTTTTGGCCTTCTTTTGGCCTAGTTAAGCAAGGCTCGAAGCTGCTTGAATTTTAGCATCGGAAATACCCAAAGATGCCTTACGCTTCTGCTTGCTCGACTCTAAAGACTTAGTCTTCTCAGGATGAACAATAGAAGAAGAAGTGTCCCGCGCTGCTCTTTCCTTTCTTCGACGATTTCCTTCGTGGAGCCTTGGGAGGTGCAGCCAAACAGCTGGCTACAGCAACAACTAAAACTTTCTTATCTACACCTGGACGGAGGGAGCGAAGAGCGGTTTCAGCGCCAAGTTCCGAAAACACACGATTGACTCTCGTTTTGTGTTTCACAAGATTCTTGTAAGCCTTGTACTCTTTAAGTGTAGATTCGCCAATCAGTGCATCTACCTTATTTTCAACTTTGTCAATAAATTCTTCGAGACTTTGGCCTTCCTTCAGTCACAGATTGAATGGGGGAAACAACACTTGCTGTGTTGCCCAATCCATGTTATAATGAACAATGTTAGCAGGTCTCCAACCATCGGATATCAGCCAAACTCCGGCTGCGACGAACTCATCAATAACATCACGACCACTGAGAATTGTACTGGCCAGAAAGAAGGCATTTTCACAATTCTTGAAACCGATGGCTCGGTGGTTGTATGGAGCAGTGCAGATGGCGGTCACTGGTTCGATGGGTGAGTAAAGGGGATAAGCCGGCCCAGTATAACCAGAAATCTTCAACATGTCAACCTTCACGTAAAACTAGTATGATCTCTAATATTTGTAGAATTCATCTTGCTGCAGGGGGCGAGTTGAATTCGAGTAAGACCTTTTCGTGAATTCTGCCTTCGGGTGTTGAAGGTGCAGCACGCGTAGTGTGCCTCATACTACTGACCATCATTGAGTTTAAGGATGTCCTTTTCAATAACGAGTCGAACAAATGGGTGAATATATCAGCGTCGAAGGTACACTTGAAAGTTTTCATGATTCAAAATAACTTAGAAATTTCCAAGAAAGAATTCGGCGCTAGTTGATGAATCTTCACAGAAAACTTCTCTAGAGTAGAGGGCAGAACAGGATCACATGGGAATCTGAGCCCCATGTCAGGAAGTCCCGAAACACAACAACTTCGTTGGCTTCAGGAGTAGGGACTTGTTCATCAGTAGGAGGACGTGCGTCTCCAATAGGGAAGAACCCGGCTGTCTGATACTCCTTGATAAGATCAGCGGTAACCTTAGATTCGCCGAACACGAGTTCACTTGCACTCTTCACAGTAACAAGTTCACTTGGATCATCATCAACATTAGCAAGATCCTTCTCGCCGCCAGACTTGCTTTCAGATCCTATTTCCCCCTCCACGGTTCCTGGAATCATGAGCATCACTACGATCTAGACATTCAATACGAGATTGAATGTTTCCGGGTCCGTGAATTTCCTCTCCGGCTGGCGAAACGCCAGCAGCGGTCAACTCCTCCGAAGTCATGGGTCTAGCAGTATTTTTAACATGATCCACCTTCTTGAGAATATCGCAAATAAAAAATGCAAGACAGTTTGTAAGAAGCAAAAACATACGAAGATAAAAATTCGGAAAAGTAAGCATGTAAGAAAAGAAGAAAATAATACCTTCAAAAAAGAAAGAATTTGCTGAACTTCAGATTTCCACAGATGAAGGGCTCTTCCATAAAAATGCCTTGAAATTTTCGAAGAAAGCGATGGAACGGTGAAAAAATCTTGCTGCACCCGCCCAATATTTATAGGGAGGGGGGATAGTTTCAAGAAACCGCCTCGAGATGACCGTTGCGCAGTTTCAGGGGGGCACGTGTCCACTCCAACGTTCTGAGGGTGACATTTTTTACCAAAATTCTAAGGATTTTTCATGGAAACGGATCGTCGGAGTCAAGCCACTTCCCTGAGAGGCTAGTTTTGGGGAATTGGGCAAAAAGTTTTCACCCTCGAAACGTCGGAGTTGCCGAATTCGTGAACATATTCGTGATTGTGCCTTAGGGCGGAAAATCTGTTTCGTGGCAGGGAAATGTTCGCGAAAGAGTACTGCTGATTTTACATAATTCGCTAATCCACCAACATCGGGCGAAAGATTGTCGAATTAACCTTGAATCGCAGGTCAGCTATCTATTTCAGGACAACTGGACTCTGGCAAATTCGGGAACTCGTGAACCAGCGAATTTTAGGAATCTGGTGAACTCAAGAAGTCATGAACCCACGAAATTCGGGAGGCCCAAGGAATCTCAGGTCATAAGTTTCAGCAAGTAACTATCTTCATAGACGAAGATTCGAAAATAATGGAAGACCAAGTCAAAGACGTCATCTATAAAAAGTCCGGGTTTGAAGTGTGAACTCGTGGTTGGCTTGTAAATGCATGAAATTAGCCCTGCAATTCAGGGGAGGTAAAAGACATTCATGTACATGTTCACACTAGAAATATTCTCTAGATTCGAGGGTAATCTCAGAATGTAAAAGTCCCTTCGTCTCCCTATAAAAGGGGGGCCTGAGGGCACGTGTAAAGGGATTCACGACTTTTGAGGTGAGAACAGGCTTTCGGGGATTCCTTGTCCCCCTTCTCTTCGTGACTTTCATGCTCTTGTTTCAGAATCTTGTGTTTGGGGACTCCATCCGATTTTCAGAATCCCCAACAGCGAGACTCCACCACGAGCTCGTTGCGGAAACCACAGCTACTCCTGCGCGCGAACGTGTTGACGGCTGTTAAGTACCACTTCTATGTCGTCAACTCTTACATAAAATAAATGAAAAGTGGGTTTCAACACTAGAATAGGGGTTCATACTAACAATCTCTACTAATGTTGTTGTTTTAACCTTTTGTTGCAGGGCACATTAAAATGCACATTAAATGACACAATTGAGAGTAAGTGAATCAAAGGCTTATAAAGAGCGTCATCACAAACAGTCCAAAATACCAAATTGGACTCCACCATTGTGACGTGCTTGTCGAGATAATCGAAATGGTTATATTATTTGCCTACATCAGAATTCGTATGAAGGAGATTTGGAAAAGACAAAAAGATGACGCAATGCTGACGTCATTTTGTACAACTCCATGCAGAAGCGCCACGTGGTGGCCCACCATTGGCTGATCGCCCCACCGAGAATACGCCCATGTAGGCGCATGTGCACACGCGGGAGGGGGACAGCCGAACCACACGTCACACGCGGGCTCGCCGCCGCCCCGTCCCACGGCTCGCCCAAGTTGCCTAAGACCACCCGCACCGGTCTCCTCCATCCCCCGCGCCATCCTTTTCCCGTAGACTTTTCCCGGAAAAATGTCTGCACCGGTCTCCTCCATCCCCGCGCCATTCTCTCGGAGGCTTCCGCTTCCTCTAGATCCCGAGGGATCGAGAGGGCTCCGCGAGGCCCCACCGTGCGTACCTTTGCCGCCCCCAACGACCTGACGCGCACGCCCGGGAGGGAGAGAGGGCGCCGGACAGGCTCGACAGAGCAGAGGAGGTCACGCGCCGGATTCGAAGCCGCGGGGTGGGAGGAGGGGCTCGCCGGCAGCTGTCGTTGGGAGGGAGGGAGGAGGGGCTCGCCGGCTCCTCTGCTCCACCACCGGAGAGGATGGGCCGCGGTGGCGCCAGAGGATGGGTCGCGGTGCGCGCAGGATGGCGCCACCCTGCGCTCCGCGCGTTGCCGCCACCGGCGGCGCGGCACCTCCTAGCGCCGGATGCGGTCGGCGCCGCCGCCACCGGGGGACGCTCCCGGACGCCCGGGCGCGCGGAGAGGAGAAGTTGACCCGGGGCGCGCGGCGAGGGCCGGCCGCGGCGGATGGAAGAGGCTGATCGCGGCCGGGAGAGAGAGGATGAGGCGGGGGGGCAACCCGCTGCACTTGCCGTCCACCGCTGCCGCCGGAGGTTGAAAGGGAGGGGCCGGCGGAGGAGGAGGGAGGGGCCGGCGGAGGATTCGAGGGATGGGAGGAGGCCGGTGAAGTGGGAGGAAGGAGATAAAAAAGAAAGAGAGAAGGGTGAGGGGCTGACGTGTGGGCCCACAAGCGGGTGGTTGGGATGGAGGAGAAATATGAAGGATGATGAATGCGATAGAAGTAAGTATAAAGGAGAGAATATGGGTGAGTAGGATGGAATATTCCGTTTTGAAGGAGAATATGAAGGAGAACGAGTGTGGATAGTCTAACGCGCGCACACGTGAGAACGCGCGTGACCCGCGGGTCCGTCCGGGCACGTGGCGCCCGCTGGGTGGACTGCTGCATGTTGGTTCCCCGGTTCTCTTTTTAGCCGCGGGTTTTCCCTTTTTAACAGCTGTTCAACGACGCAGACAACGTTTCAGGCACAGTTCGACCTCTTAGGATCTGGTTTTCCTCTAGTTCTTTCTTCCACCGACCTAAAGGCTCCTTCTATAGTACGCTACAATGCCAGGGGCACACAAAACACTTTAGAAACGCCTCCTCATCTAAAGTGTTCATAGGAATATAAATAGTTGTGAGGGGGGTAAGAATAGGGACACACAACTTTTTCCCTCCTCTCTCATTTTATCTCTTGATGAGAGGAGAGGCTCTCCTCTCTCCCTTCTAGAGTGTAAGTGTGGAGTAGTTGATTAGATCAAAGCTAGGGAGAGAGTGAGAGGTATGTACCTCTATGGATGCTCGTTCTTCAATTAGAGTAAAGTGAATATTTCTGCATTTTCTATTTAGACTAAAGTGCAAGTGATATGCTCTTGTGTTCTTTGCCTGTTCATCATTTAGAGGCGTGTGTTCTTCACGAACACACCTCCTTGATCTAGTAGATTAGGTGCACAAGTTTTTATCATGTTTGTGTGATTCGTCTATTAGAATAAAGTGGATTCTTGCATGCTCTGATTAGAGTAAAGTGTGTGTTGACACCCAAAATTGGCAGGTTTGGGCAACCCGGTTAGACCGTCCTGTACCCCCAGTTAGACCACCATAGCCAAATTTCTCAAAAGGTAATTTGGATTTCCACATTAGATAGGTCTCGTCGAGTAGATCAAGATCCATATATAGAACGTCCAATTCGGAGTCCGGATGAGAGAGATATGGCTTCTGGAAGATCTGGACGTTGCATAGGCCGGTTAGACTGGGGGTCCAGGCGGTTTGACCGGGTTCGGTCTTTGTAAACCGAGTTGGAGTTGTATTTTAGCACGAGATTTGTTAGGCTTTCTGTCGGTGCGGAATATGGTCCCGACACTAACCAGTAGATAGCGCCGTGGTCTATCCCTCAATGGTCGATGCTAAGTAACAAGTGTCACAGAGGTTTATCCTGGGTTCCCGCCGAGGGGGCCATACGTCCAGCAGGGGCGTGCTCGGGGCACTATATTACTTAGCACCGGGGGTGCTTGTTGTGGGGCAAATACAAACACGGCGGGAGAGGAAATGTAGCTTCCAAGTCCCTGGTGGAGTGGCTGAAGATATTGTGGGAGAATGAGACTGAGTTCGTGGTGTGAAGTGTTCCACTGAATTCGTCCCCCGCGGCTGGGGGCTCGCCTCCCCTTTTATAGGCCAAGGGGGCGGCGAGTTACATGCACGCCGCGCTATCCAGCTACGTGGGGGTGCACGTCGTGCTACGCTGTAGAGTGGGCGGCCGTCCGGTCGATCTTCGCAGCGATCTGGCCATGATGGCCTACCCCGTACCCGAACAGTGGCGGTTCGAGGGTCGGAGGGCGGCAGATGGTGGTGGCGTCCTCTGATAGGCTTCGAGGGAGGTGCTGATGATGGCTGGTACGGGGCACAGGGGCAGGCAGAACGGCGTTCCTTCCCAATGCGCTTCACGGTAGTGGAGTGGTTGCTGCAGTGCCGGGCGTGCGCCTGCACGCGTGGGTACGGCGGCTGCGCCGTTACAGTGGCCGGGATGGCCACCCACCGGCCTAGCGCCTCCACCTAACCCTGCAGGGTCACGGGAAAGTGAGATCGAGGGTGCGCCCGGCCCCCCTTCGAGGGTCGGGCGAGTTAGCCGCATCTTGTAGTGGGCGCGCGGTGTCACGGGACCGACACCGGCCGTACGCACGGTCCATCCCCACAAGGTGGTGGGGATGGGCTCCTCCCCGGGGAGTTGGTGCGGAGGCACGGGGGCGCGAGCCCCGGCGCATGATGGCGCCGGTCCCGCGGCGTCGGGCGTTAAATGCCCGTGTACGGGGCCGGCGCACGCGTGCGGGGTGCCCGTGAGCGTGGCGGGCCCCGGCCGAGGCGGGACGGACCCCTCGAGCGGGACGAGACCCGCTCGAGGGGGGAGTGAACCCTCGAGCGGGGCGGGACCACTCGAGGGAAGAGTTGCCCCTCGTACGGGGCGGAGCCCGCCCGAGGAGGCGTGCGCCCTCGAGCGAGGCGGAGCCTGCTCGAGGGGTCTTCTAAGAGGGCCGTCTCGGTGGGCCGTCGGAGTCCCGCGGCGTGGGTCTTGTCCTGCATGGTTAGTCACCTGCATGGTTAGGCCTAGCGTGTTTCGATGTGGTCGCGGGATTTAAGTGAGGATTTCCCCGTTGTTTAAGGGGACCCCTTGGGGCGTTCCCCGACAGGAGCCCCGAGCATCTGCGGGTTCGCCATTGAGGCTCCCGCAGATGCTGGAACCTACTGATAGGACGTTCTTCCCTCCTTGTTTGCGAACGCTTTCCGTGGGGCCGCGTCAGCGGACCCGCGGGTCTAGCCCCCGAAGCCCTGCAGGAGTGTGGGTTCTCCTGCAGGGGTTAACCGCGAGCAATTTGGTCAGAGAGGCGTGGCACATATGCCTACCGGCATCGGCGGTATTTCAGCCGGCTTCGGGGGTGCACGCTCCGCTGTCACTGTCTCCGGCGGGTGCAATTTCAAGGAGGTGTAGCCGTGCGTCAAGCCCCCGAGCCTTGGCCTGTTCGAGGCGATCGGGTCGAGCCTGACGACTTGCTTTTTAACGCGCCCTCGCCGTCCCCTCCGCGGGACGGAGGGTGAGGTTTCTCGCAACTCCCATCGAGCGGGTCGCGAATTGCGGATTCCTCTTCGAGCTGGTAGCGGGTGGTTCAAGTGGACGCCCATGCCCCGTTCGATAAGGGTAGGCTGCGTGGTCCGGAGACACGTCCATGGAAGCGCTTGCGTGGGTTTGCTAGGTGGGGCTCGGTCCCGTTCGCTAGGGACCGAGGGCGCGGAAGCTCTCCCTCGGTGGGATCCCCCTGCTAGCCGCCCTCGGCGGCTCTCGAACACGACATGTGGGGCACCCTCGAGCCGACGGGCTCGAGGAACGGCTCGAATGCGCGTGCCCTCGTCGTCCCTAACTCGCGATGCGAGGCGCCTGTTCGAACCCGTCGAGGGTCGGGCTTCGAACCTCGATCGCAAGGCCGTGCGGGGCCGTGCCGGGACGCCCCCGTCTTTTCGCGCTTGCGGCCGTCGAGGGGTCTGGGCGAGCCAGCCCTCGAGGCGCTGGTTGGCAGCACAGTGCGGCGTGGGTGCTTGCGGTGCCCACTTCACTTGAAGCAGGCCCTGGGCAACTCTCCTCACGCGTGTGCCTTCTTTTTTTAGAGGGTTGACATTGTCTCGAGCCGGGGGCTCGCGCCGCTCGAGGGTTTTGCGTGGCATGGGTGCCCGCGGGTGCCTGCTCTACATCGAGCAGGTCCCGGGCGACCTTCTCACGTCGATATCCCATCGAGGGTTGACGTCATTTTGAGCCGGGGGCTCACGCCGCTCGAGGGTTTTACGTGGCATGGGTGCCCGCGGTTGTCTGCTCTACATCGAGCAGGTCCCGGGCGACCTTCTCACGCTGATATCCCAACGAGGGTCGCTTTTGTTTCGAGCCGGGGGTTCGCCCCGCTCGAGGGTTCTCCTTGCTTGGCAAGGGACCCGGGCATTTAAGTGCCTCGCGGTCGTGGCCGCGGTTTTGCGACGCGGGCGCATCTTTTTAGGCGCGCGCCGCGCGCGCGCGCGTAGTGGGCGGCGTGGCGGGCGGACGTGACGGCTTCGCCTCGGTCGGCCGCCGGTCTTTGCCGTAATGATGGCCCGCCTGCAGTGTTGTGGCCGCTGCGGTCGTGGTGGGGCCCACCCGTCGACGCGATGGAAAGATTCCCTGCAGTTAATGCTAGCGGGGCGTCCGCTCCGGAGAGCTCGCCCGTCGACCTATAAAACTGCGGGGAGGAGGGGCGGCGGTTTTTTTACCTTAGTGTCTCACCGTTTTCGGCCCCCCGCCCCTTCGCCTTCGTCTTGCTCTTGCCACCGCGCGGTGTCGCCGTTAGAGCTTTTTCTTCCGTTCCTTGTCCTCCGCCCTCGCATTCCTTCGTCGTTCCGCATGGCGCCGCCTCAGCTTCCCCTTAGGATCCTGGAGCCGTATGCCTGGGAGAGGTCGACGGTGACCCAGCTCGCCCTTGGCGAGCTGGTCGCCGCCGGCCAGCTGGCGGCCAACGAAGACGGACGCCCGGCGGAGTGGATCGTGCCGCCGGCGGCGCACCACGAGCCCAACCCGCCGGAGGGCTACGTGGTGAGCTTCGTCCGCTACCACGAGCGCGGCTTCAACGCGCCGGCGAGCACCTTCATGCGGGCGATGTGCCACCACTACGGAGTGGAGCTGCACAACTTCGCCCCCAACGCGATCTCGCAGGCGGCCACATTCGTGGGCGTCTGCGAAGGGTACCTGGGGATCCCAGTCAATTGGGAGCTCTGGGTACACCTTTTCCGCGCGGAGCTCATCACGCAGCCCACGACGGAGCCAAGGACCCGCCACGCGATGCGCGCGGCGGGATGTCGCTGCCCTGCGGGGGCAATTCAAGGACGTCTACATCCCCCGCACCATGACGACGAACAACGCCGGGCCGGGAGCGGGGGGGTGGTTCTATTTGCGCAACGTCGAGCCCGGCCTCCCCCCCCTACACCGGTCGGGTGTTCAAGGAGAGGCCCGACTCTTGGGGTTACGGGGGTATCTACGCCCCCGACATCGGAGGCGGCAGAGTCGGTCCGGCCGCGGCTGCCGGCGCCGGCGGCGCACGGGGCCGAACGCGATGGGCGTCCTCGCCTTCCTTCATCACCGGCGGATCGTGCCGTTGATGGAGAGGCCGCTCCGCATCTTCGAGATGACGGAGGCGGCCAACCCCGTCGACCGGCGAGGTCGCGGATGCTCCCCGACGCCCCTTGAGCGGCCGTATGCGCTCACCGGGGCGCGGAACGCCGTCGACACCGGGTGCCGCCACTGCGGAGTTGGACCCCATGGGACCTTGAGATGCTCCCCACGGGCCCGCTGGTGAGTTGGGTTCTTGATTTTGTTTTAGTTCTTGGTCTTGCTTTTGTTTCCTGATGCGCCATTGTCGCTCCTGTGCGCAGCTGGTGGAGTTCAACATCGCCAAGTCCGTTCCGCCCACCCCCGACTCCCGTGCGCTTGGCCGGGCGGCGCAGCGGCAGCAGCAGGAGCGGGCGGCGCGCAAGAGGGAGCACGCGAGGCGACGTCAAGCGCGTCGCGGCCGGCGGGCCGCGGAGTACCGCGACGCGAGGAGCCGGGGCTCTCCTCCCCGGAAATCGAGGAGCCCTCATCCTCGGAGGAGGGCGAGGAGGAAGAGGGCGAGGGGGAGGGCCCCTCCGACGGGTGGCGCCGCGCCCCCGTCGCCGAACCGGCGCGCGGCGTCAAGGGCGGCTTCGCACGGGGCGGGCGCACCGGCCGCCGGCCGCCGGGCAATCGACATCGGGGGCGGCACGCGCCGCGGAGGTGCCGGCGCGCGCCACGGAGGCACGCGCGGCGGACGCGCCCGTGCGCGCGTCGGGCGTGCTCGCGCGCGGGGAGCGTGCGCGCCCCGCGCGGCGTCATCGTCGAGGGGCGCGTCGGCGGGCGTGCGCGCGCGCGCGGGCGAGCGTGCCCCCGCGCGCGGTGGCGCCTTCGGGAGGTGCGGCATCGGGCGCGCCCGCGCATGGGGGCGGGCGCGCGCGCGCGCGCGCGGCGGCGCCATCGGGAGGCGCTACGGCGGGCGCGGCGAGCCGCACCGGCCTCGTCGCGCAGGCCTCGAGGAAAAGGAAACGAGGCCTTTTCCTCCGCGAGGTAAGGAGCCTTCGTCCTTCTTCGTTTGGTTTGGCTCGTTGGTGATCGGGTGATTTAACCCTTCGTTCGTGCCTCGCGCGCGGTGGTGCCAACTTGTTCCTCCTCTTGCACCGGCCAAGGTGCCGAGGACGGATGCATCGATCCCCACCGGCGGCGCTCGTCGAGGGGGTCGCGCCGGGGACAAGCACGGCGGCGGGCACAAGCTCGCAAGACCGGGCCGGGGCCTCGAGGCCCGGCCGGCGGTCGCCGGCCGCGCGGCGCGGCCGCAGGTCGCCGGGGCGGCGGCGCCGGTCGCCGCGGAGACACGGGCCGCGGCGGCGGCCACGGTGGAGGTGCGGCCGCGGTGGGCGCCACCGCGGAGGAGGTGGAGCGGGCACAACCTCGCGGGAGCGCCCGCGGATGCGGCGGTACGGCGGAGGTGGCGGCCACGGCGGCACGACGGGCGCCCATGGCCGCGGAGGCGCAGGTGGAGGTGTCCGGCGTTCGTCCCCAGGCGGAGGTGGTGGAGGTCTCGGACGACTCCCCGCCGCCTGGGTGGAATCAGTGGGCCAGCTGGCCCACGAACTCCCCCGAGCCCCAGGAGGGGGCCCTCGTGAGGCGGCACGAGGGTCACATGGTGGTGGGGGGCCGAGGACATGGTGCCGAGGCCTCGTCCTCCCGCGCCGGCGGTCCCGCCCGGGTGGAGGGTGCCGTCGAGGATCCCCCGCGTTCGCCGACGCCGGGGGGGGAGCGAGAGCTGCGGGGGCGAGCTCGGAGCCACGGCGCCACGCTCAACCGCGCGCTGAACGAGGCGCTGCGGGTCCATGGCGGCCCGGCCTGGCTCGTCTTCCAGGTGAGCCACAATTGCTCGTTCTTTTTTTTTCTTTTTCGTTTGTGTACGTTGCGCCCAAGTCTTGGTGCTTATGGGATTTGGTGTGCGGATGCCAGGAGCTCGAGCGCCGCGCCCACGACAAGTACGACGCGTTCGACCGGGGTGAACGCCGAGGCCCACCGGCTCCGGGAGCGGTGCGGCGCTTTCGACGCACTTGCGGACGCTCTTAGGACGCCGGACGGTGGGCCGGCGTACGGGCCCCGGCCCGGCCTCGACGAGCTCCCCGAGAGCTCGAGGCAGACACGCGCGCGTCGCTCGAGCCTCGAGCGGGTCCGCGCAGCCCTCTTCGATCGCGACGAGGCGCCGTGGAACGCGCGCGCGGACACGGAGAAGACGCGGACGCCGGGCCGCCAACCGGGAGGCGGAGGTGGCCACCGCTCGCGCCGAAACCCGGGAGCTCCGCACGTCGCTCGAGGGGGCGCGGGCGCGGGCCGCCGGGGGCCGAGGAGCGGGCGCGCGGGTTGGAGCAAGCGCGCCAAAGAGGCCGACGACCCGAGGGGGCCGCCCTCGACGCCAAGGCCGCGGCCCTCGTCGCCGCCGAGGAGCAGCTCCAAGGAAGAACGCATCGCCCGCCGGGGGCCGAGGGGCGGCTCCGGCGGGGAGCAGGCCCGCCCTCGGCGACGCCGGACGGCCGCCGGAGCGGGGAGCGCGTCGCTCGCGAGGCGGCGGAGAAGTCGGCTGGAGGAGCGGAACGCCGCATTTTCCAAGGTTGAGGACGAGGCGCTCGCGCTCAGCATCAGCAACGCCAACCAGGAGCTGGCCCTCCGCGAGCAAGGCGAAACCGTCCAGCGCCTCGAGTTGGCGATCGAGTCCGCGCGCCGCGACTTCGATTTGGAGAGGAAGCAAGTCGAGGGTGAGCCACTGTTTGACTCTGCTTGTTGGTTTTTGCTTTAGAGGGTTCGCTTCCCCCCTTCCCCGATTTCTTTTCGTCTTGTCGATTCCGGGCTTGCGCACCGCCACGGGGCACGCCGCCGGGCGGGCCGAGGCTCTGCGGAGCTTCCTACAACTCCTCCGAGCAGGGGCTGCGGGAGCCGCGTGATGCGGCCCTCGAGACCCGCCGCGTCGTCGAGGAGGGCGAGGCCCAAGCCGGCGGCTCGGCCGGCCGGCCGCTGCGCGCCTTCGGCGGCCACGTCACGGAGCGGATGCGCCGGGCGTTGCACCTAGGCGTCCAGAAGGCCCTCGGAGTGGTGCGATCCCACTACGAGGTCAACTTCGAGGCGCTGGCGAGGAAGGCTACATCGTTCCCGAGGGTGTCGAGGACGAGGTGGCCATGGAGCGTGTGGACGCGCTTGCCGCCGACGCCGCCGGGTTGCTCGCCGAGGCCTTCGAGGAGTTCCTCTTCCCGGACGCCGCGTACGCCGCCGCTCCTCCCGCCCGAAAGCGTTTGGGCGCTAGGCCCATTTTTTGATGTGTATCGGTACTGCGGCCTCGTGGCCTTTTGTAAATAAACAAGTTGTTTCATGAACATGGGCATTTGCTGTAAATGAAATTGTTTGTTTATCACGCTTTTTGTTTCTCCTTCTTCCTGAGTAGATTCTAGTTAGGGGAGTTCGATTTTCGCAGGGGGCCCGCTGGGTTGGAGGCGAGAGAGAAGGGCCATATCCACGCGGCGTAGGCTATCTCTGGCTCGCGCGCTCCTTCCGCTGTGCCACCTGCGCCCTGTTCGAATCGTGGCTCGAGGTTGAAGTGGGAAACAAACTTAGCGCGTGTTGTTGTGTTTTTTGCGCGAAAAAATGGGACCATTTTGGGGGGGGGATGCCCCCCGTAGTAGCCCCCGAGGGTAACTTGGGTTTCAGGGGAAAGCCGAGTTGCCCTTTTATTAGACTTGGAGTATTTACATAGTTGACACCAACTGGGGCGTTGGCCATGTGATTTTACAACAGAAAGTACTTGGAAATCCTAGCTAAGGGTAGAAGCGACGTAGCTGTTGGATGTTCCAAGCGTTGGTGAGTTCTTCACCGTCCTCGTTGGCCAGCTTGTACGTGCCCGGCTTGAGCACCTTCACCACGACGTAGGGTCCCTCCCATGGGGGCGATAGCTTGTGGCGCCCTCGGTTATCTTGGCGCAGCCTTAGGACCAGATCCCCTTCGCTGAAATCCCTCCGACGTATCTTGCGTGCTTGGTAACGTCGTAGGGACTGTTGATACCTTGCGGAGTGCATCAACGCCACGAGGCGTACTTCGTCTAGGCGGTCCCGGCGAGTCCTCGCGGGCTCGCCGGTTAGCATCCTCGTCGTAGCCTCGAACCACGGGCGACCCGTATTCTAAGTCCGTGGGGAGGACGGCCTCCGCGCCATGGACCGGGGAAAAACGGGGTGAACCCGGTGGCTGCGCTTGGGGTGGTCCTTAGGCTCCACACGACCTTTGGTAGTTCTTGGAGCCATTTTCGTCCGCATTTGTTGAGTCGGTCGAAAATTTTGGGCTTGAGGCCTTGTAGGATCATGCCGTTGGCACGCTCCACTTGGCCGTTGGTCTGTGGGTGTGCCACGGTGCCCAATCCACGCGGATGTGGAACTTATCACAGAACTCCAAGAACTTCCGGCCCGTGAATTGGGACCCATTGTCTGTGATGATGGAGTTTGGCACTCCAAAGCGGTATACGATGTCGGTGAAGAACGTGACCGCCTGCTCAGCCCTTAAATTCGTGATGGGGCGCACCTCCACCCACTTGGAGAATTTGTCGATCGTGGCAAGCAGATGGGTGAAGCCCCCGGGCGCCTTCCGCAGGGGCCCGACGATGTCCAACCCCCACACGGCGAACGGCCATGTCACGGGGATCGTTTGCAGGGCATGAGCGGGCAAGTTGGACTTGCGGGCGTAGAACTGGCACCCTTCGCAGGTGCGTACGATTTCGCTGGCGTCCGCGACCGCGGTAGGCCAATAGAAGCCCTGGCGGAACGCGTTGCCGACGAGGGTGCGCGGCGCGGCGTGGTGGCCACAGATTCCCGCATGGATGTCCCGTAGGAGCTCGCGCCCCTCGGGAATGGGTATACACCGCTGGAGGATGCCGGAGGCGGCGCGCTTGTACAGCTCGCCCTCGACGAGGGTGAAAGATTTGGCCATCCTGGCGATGCGCCTGGCTGCGGCCCGGTCCGCGGGGAGTTCCCCTCGAGCGATCCAGGAGATGTATTTCTCCCGCCAGTCCGCTTGGGCAGGGGCCGGCTCTATGTCCATCGCGTCGGCCCCGTGGGTGCCGTACCCCTCGAGAAGGGAGAGCACGTACGCCTCGTTCGAGGGGTCCTCATCCATGGGTTCCGCACCCGTTGGATTCGAGGGAGCCCCTGAGGGTCCGTCGTGGCTCGAGGGGTAGGGCTCGAAGGTGACCGATGGTTACGCGATGTCGCGCGCGAAAACGTTCGGGGGAACGGTAATCCGCCCGGACGCGATCTTTGCCAGCTCGTCTGCTTCCTCATTGTACCGGCGGGGTACATGGTTGAGCTCGATGCCGTAGAACTTGTCTTCGAGGGCCCGCACGGCTTTGCAGTAAGCCTCCATCTTGTCGTCATGGCAGCTCGCGTTCTTCATGACCTGGTCGATCACAAGCTGCGAGTCTCCTCGTACGTCGAGGCGCTTGACGCCCAACTCAATGGCGATTTTGAGGCCGCAGAGAAGGGCCTCGTATTCTGCCATATTGTTGGACGTGGGGAAGTGGAGGCGCACTGCATAGCGCATGTGCTCCCCGAGGGGTGATACGAAGAGCAGGCCCGCGCCTGCTCCCGTCTTCATCACTGAGCCGTCGAAGAACAGGGTCCAGCATTCCGCTTGGATTTGTGGGGGCGGCAGCTGCGTGTCCGTCCACTCAGCGACGAAATCGGCTAGGATTTGTGATTTGATGGCCTTACGCGGGGCGTAGGCGAGCGTCTCGCCCATCAGCTCCACGGACCATTTGGCAATCCTGCCTGCCGCGTCAGGGTTGCGAATGATCTCTCCTAGCGGGAAGGAGGAGACCACCGTGACCGGGTGGGCCTCGAAGTAGTGGCGGAGCTTGCGCCGCGCAAGGACTACCGCGTACAACAGCTTCTGGACCTGTGGGTAGCGTGTCTTCGTATCCGAGAGGACTTCGCTGATGTAGTAGACTGGCCTCTGTACAGGCAGGGCGTGCCCTTCCTCCGTGCGCTCCACTACGATCACGGCGCTCACCACCTGGGTGGTTGCGGCCACGTAGAGTTGCAGGGGCTCGCCGTCCTGCGGCGGCGTGAGGATCGGAGCGTGCGCCAAAGACGTCTTCAGCTTGTCGAGCGCGTCCTGGGCCTCGGTGGTCCAGGAGAAGCGCTCGTGCTTCTTGAGCAGCCGGTAGAGGGGCAGGCCCTTCTCACCGAGCCGCGAGATGAAGCGGCAAGGCGGCGAGGCACCCCAACACCTTCTCGCACCCCTTTGAGGTCCCGGATCGGACCCATTCGCTCGAGGGCCGCGACCTTTTCGGGGGTTGGCCTCGATCCCCCGCCGGGAGACGATGTATCCTAGGAGCATGCCCCGCGGCACTCCGAAGACACATTTTTCGGGGTTTAGCTTGACCCCGTTGGCCCGTGGCGGGGTACCGAACGCGACGCCAAGGTCGCCAACCGGGTCGTCCGCCTTCTCGGGTCTTGACGACGATGTCGTCCACGTAGGCTTCGACCGTCCGCCCGATGTGATCCCCAAAAACGTGCGCATGCGGCGCCGATATGTTGCGCCCGCGTTTCGAGGCCAAAGGCATCGTGACGTAACGAACGTCCCGAACGGTGTGATGAACGAAGTCGCGAGCTGGTCGGACTCCTTCATTTTTATTTGGTGATATCCCGAATAGGCATCAAGGAAACAGAGCAGTTCGCACCCAGCCGTCGAATCAACGATTTGATCTATGCGTGGCAAAGGAAAAGGAACTTTTGGACATGCTTTATTAAGACTAGTGTAGTCTATACACATCCGCCACTTCCCATTCTTCTTTTTTACAAGCACAGGATTAGCTAGCCACGTAGGGTGGAACACTTCCTTGATGAATCCGGCCTCGAGGAGCTTCCTCAGCTCCGTTCCGATCGCCCGTCGCCGCTCCTCGTCGAAGCGGCGCGGCCCGGCTGGCCGCACGGCGCGGGCGTTTGGCGGATATCAAGGGAGTGCTCGGCGACTTCCCTCGGGATGCACGGCATGTCCGAGGGGCTCCACGCGAAGATGTCGGCGTTGGCGCGGAGGAAGTCGACGAGCCAGCGCTTCCTATTTAGGGTCGAGGGTGGAGCTAACCCTCAACGCCTTGCCCTCGGGGGCCGACGGGTCGAGGGGGACCCCTTTGGTCTGCTCGGCGGCCTCGAAGGTGCCGACGTGCTTGGCGGCGGAGCTGAGGTCGTCATTGACCATCTTCTCCGGCCGTGTTCACCGGCGCTTCATCCAGCGCCAGTGCCTGCGTGTTCCACGCACTCGACGTCGCAGTCGAATGCGTGCTCGATAGACGACCCGACGGTGATGACGCCGTTTGGACCGGGCATCTTCATCTTCAGGTAGGTGTAGTTGGGGACCGCCATGAATTTGGCATAGCAAGGTCGCCCAAGTATGGCATGGTAGGCGCCTTTGAACCCCACCACCTCGAAGGTGAGGGTTTCCTTGCGGAAATTCTTGGGGGTACCAAACTAGACCGGCAGATCGATCTGCCCGAGGGGTTGAACCTGCTTGCCGGGCGCGATGCCGTGGAACGGCTTCGTGCTGGGCCGCAGCCGGTCCAGCTCGATCCCCATCAGGCGCAATGTGTGCGCGAAGAGGATATTGAGGCTACTGCCTCCGTCCATAAGGACCTTCGAAAACCGGGCGTTCCCAATGATGGGATCGACCACCGGCGGAATCTTGTGGCCGGGTTTGGGATGCGGTTTGGGTGGTCATCCTGGCTAAAGGTGATGGCATCCTTCGACCAGTTGAGGAAGGCCGGAGGCGCCCTCTCTGCGGCGAGGACTTCGTGCCGCTCCTTCTTGCGCTGCCAGGTCGACATGTCGACGGTAGGTCCCCCAAAGATGAGGAACACATTTTCTACAGCAGGGAAACCACCCGCGTCGCCATCGCCTCCGTCTTTCATGGCCTCTGCCTCCTTTGCGGCGGCACGGCCGTAGAACTTCTTGAGCATATCGCACTGCTCAAGAGTGTGGTTCACGGGGGTCTTGTGGTAGGGACATGGCTTCTTCAGCATGTCATCAAACACCCCCGGGCCTCGAGGAGCCGGTCGAGGGCCCCGTCGAGCCGGGTCGACAGCGAGGGCCTCAGCGTTGCCGCCGTTGCGCCCCTGCTCGCGCGCCTCGCGGCGCGGCTTCTTCCCCTTCTTGCCCCGCTTGTCGTTGCGGTGCGGCTCCTTGGACCCGCTGCCCTCCGCGGGCGTATCCTCAGAGCGCTTGCCCTTTTTGCCGTCGAAGATCGCCCCCACGGCCTCCTCTCCGGAGGCGAAGCTGGTGGCGATGTCGAACAGCTCGTTCGAGTCCGCAGGCGGGCTGCGTCCCAGCTCGCGCACGAGGTCCCGGCATGTGGTGCCCTCGAGGAACGCGTGCACGATCTCGGACTGTGCCACGTTGGGGAGCTCCGTGCAGCGCTTGGAGAAGCGCCGTATGAAGTCCCGCAACGACTCGCCGGGCTTCTGCGTGCAGAAGCGCAGATCCCATGAGTTTCCAGGGCGCACGTATGTGCCCTGGAAGTTGCCCACGAACGTGTGGACTAGATCGTCCCAGTTATGGATCTGGCTGGCGGGCAAGTGCTCGAGCCATGTCCGCGCCGCGTCGCCCAGATGCAGGGGCAAGTTGCGGATGATCACTTCATCGTTAGTGGCCCCGCCCAGCTGACAGGCTAGGCGGTAGTCGTTGAGCCAGACGCGGGGGTCCGTCTCCCCGTTGTATTTGACGATCGTCGAGGGCTGGCGGAAGCGTTGGGGGAACGCTGCCGTGCAGATCTCCCGGCTGAACACACGGGTGCCAGGAGGCTCCGGTGTCGGGGAGCGATCCTCACCGCTGTCGTAGCGCCCACCCCTTCAAGGGTGGTAGCCCCTGGCCGCCCGTGCGTCCGCCTTGCTGGTGCGTCTGGCATTGATGACGTTGCGGGCGTCGCCATCCAGCGCCCTGCGCGCGTCGAGGAGTCGTTCCTTGGCCGGCGTGCGTCCTTGGTCAGCAGGTTGACCCGCGTGCACCGAGGGTTCGCCTCCTGGTGCGGGTTCGTCACCCCGCGCGTCCCCCTGTTGGCGGATGCGTGAGGCCGAGCTCTCGGCCTGTTGGACGGCCGCTTGCTCGATGAGAGTTTGCACCTCGCGGTGCATGTCTCGAGCCTCGGGGGTCGATGGTGTCGGCATAGCCCGTAGCAGCGTCGCGGCGGCGACGAGCTTCTGGCTTGCTCGCGGCGGGACGTCCGCGTCGTCCGCGTTGGGGACGGTGTTGATGCGGTCACGGACCCGTCGGCCCGGCTCCCGCTCGCGTTCGCCGCGCGCGCGGAGGCTTCCCCCGCCATCGAAGCGCGGAGCGGCCGCACCGTCCGCATTCTTCCGCCGGCTTGGCCTCGAGCTCGCGGGCTTGGGCCGGCCTGTGCGTCGATGTCGGCCCCGGCGGGAGCGCTTGGCCCCCGCGGCCGGGCGCGCGGCGATCCCCGGGGCAGGCGTGACCTCCCCGTCTCCGGCGCCTGCCGCACCGGCGGCGTTGGCCGGGTCGTTGGTGATGACGGCGCAACACTCCCGCATGGGGTCGTAGCTCCCGGTGCTGGAGTCGTCGGAGCAGCCAAACCAGTAGTCCGCGGCGTCGAGGAAACGCCGGAACGCGACTGGGTCCGGCACGCCGGAGAAGTCCCACTCTGCATATCCGTGGCGGTTGGAGGGTGGCATCGTGTCGATGGAGCCCAGGGACGACTCATCTGCTGCTGAGGTGCCGGGGTCCCTGGCGACGAAGACGTGGCGGCCAGGTGGAACCCTGCGCATCGTCGTGTTGACGTTGGCGTTGTAGGCCGTCGTGGCGCCACGCAGCCGATGGGGATGCGCGGTCCGGAGAGCCGCGCGCGGCCCGGCGGGGTGGTGGCGGCGGTCGTAACGGTGGGCGCGTCGCGGCGAGTGGCGGCGCGCTCGGCTTGCCGTCGCTCGGACCGCTCCCCGACGCGAGCGCGGCCCGGAGCGACGGCGGCGTCGCGGCGTCGATGGACCCGCGCATCCGTGCCTCGCGGGCGCCGCGCGGTGTCATGCGTGCGGCGGAGACCGGAGCGGACCGGCCCGGCGCTGCGTGCGAAGCTCCTCACGGTTGGTGAGGCGCATGAGATAGCCGTTCCCCGTGGCCTGAAAGTTCAGGTCCCCGAAGCGGATTTCGAACCCGGCTGGGAGGGGGTCCGAGCTACCCATGCAGTAGCGGGTACCACGGTACTCAGTGCGGATCACCATGGAGGGAGTTGGCGAAATGACCTTAGGCGCTTGCTTGCCCCACGGTGGGCGCCAACTGTCGGTGTGGAATATGGTCCCGACACTAACCAGTAGATAGCGCCGTGGTCTATCCCTCAATGGTCGATGCTAAGTAACAAGTGTCACAGAGGTTTATCCTGGTTCCGGCCGAGGGGGCCGTACGTCCAGCAGGGGCGTGCTCGGGGCACTATATTACTTAGCACCGGGGGTGCTTGTTGTGGGGCAAATACAAACACGGCGGGAGAGGAAATGTAGCTTCCAAGTCCCTGGTGGAGTGGCTGAAGATATTGTGGGAGAATGAGACTGAGTTCGTGGTGTGAAGTGTTCCACTGAATTCGTCCCCCGCGGCTGGGGGCTCGCCTCCCCTTTTATAGGCCAAGGGGGCGGCGAGTTACATGCACGCCGCGCTATCCAGCTACGTGGGGGTGCACGTCGTGCTACGCTGTAGAGTGGGCGGCCGTCCGGTCGATCTCCGCAGCGATCCGGCCATGATGGCCTACCCCCGCACCCGAACACAGTGGCGGTTCGAGGGTCGGAGGGCGGCGGATGGTGGTGGCGTCCTCGATAGGCTTCGAGGGAGGTGCGATGATGGGCGGTACGGGGCACGGGGAGTAGGCGAACGGCGTTCCTTCCCAATGTGCTTCACGGTAGTGGAGTGGTTGCTTGCAAGGCCGGGGCGTGCGCCCGCACGCGTGGGTACGGCGGCCGCGCGCGCGCGGTGGCCGGGATGGCCATCCACCGGCCTAGCGCCTCCACCTAACCCCTGTAGGGTCACGGGGAAAGTGAAATCGAGGGTGCGCCGGCCCCCTTCGAGGGTCGGGCGCGTTAGCCGTACCGTAGTGGGCGCGCGGTGTCACGGGACCGACACCGGCCGTACGCACGGTCCATCCCCACGGTGGTGGGGATGGGCTCCTCCCCGGGGAGTTGGTGCGGAGGCACGGGGGCGCGAGCCCCGGCGCATGATGGCGCCGTCCCGCGGCGTCGGTGGCGTTAAATGCCCGTGTACGGGGCCGGCGCACGTGTGCGGGGCGCCCGTGAGCGTGGCGGGCCCCGGCCGAGGCCGAGACGGACCCTCGAGCGGGACGAGACCCGCTCGAGGGGGGAGTGAACCCTCGAGCGGGGCGGGACCACTCGAGGGAAGAGTTGCCCCTCGTACGGGGCGGAGCCTGCCCGAGGAGGCGTGCGCCCTCGAGCGAGGCGGAGCCTGCTCGAGGGGTCTTCTAAGAGGGCCGTCTCGGTGGGCCGTCGGAGTCCCGCGGCGTGGGCCGTGTCCTGCATGGTTAGTCACCTGCATGGTTAGGCCTAGCGTGTTTCGATGTGGTCGCGGGATTTAAGTGAGGATTTCCCCGTTGTTTAAGGGGACCCCTTGGGCTGTCCCCGACACTTTCAACTCCAGCAGGGGCAAGACCTCCCCACCCTATAAATATAAAGGGCCATGGCCGATTGAGGACCTATCACCCAATCGAACATAGCAATTTTACCTTTTTATCTCTAAAAGCTACTTTTCCAACCCCTTTGCTTCCTTCTTCGTCTCTACAACGATTTAGGGTGTTCTAAGTGTTCTGCCGACCCTAGAACAACCCTAGGTGCGTTGTCCCTGACGGGGTCCCTCCCGGGGCAGCGATCTTAGGTTTTCGGCGACGTTCCCGTCCAAGGCGGTTAGACCGCCCCCAGGTGGTTAGACTGGCCCGTGCTGAGAACTTCGACGAGGTGATATTCGACTACCGCGCGATCCAGCACACTCATGTGTTCGACCGGAAAAAGCGTCAACACACTTTTGGCGACTCCGCTGGGGATAGATTTGGTTTTACAACCAATCATGGTGAACATCGAAGAACTCAGCGAGGAGGACCAGAGGAAGTACATCAAGCTTTAGGAGTACATCAAGTAGCAGTTCCTCTCTAGCGCCAGAAAAGATCGCTCGGGCAAGGTGACGACGACTCAAGATTTCGAGTTGCCGCTAATCAAGGTCAAGAACGACAAGATTGAGGTAATCACCATTGTAAGCAAGCCTGAAACTGATTTATCTACAAAGCTTACTGGATTATCTGATAAATTCGAGCATGCTTTTAGTAATCAGCATGGTTAGGTTGCTAAGATGATTGCTCACTTAGAAAAAATTGAAGGTAAAAGTAGTAGTTTTAATTTTCCTAATGATTCTATCCCTCAATTAGATTCACAAGGGTTTTATTTGGGGGAGCCCTTCTTACTCCCTTGCAGATACTATTAGTTTGTCTTCAGAGAGTTGCATCCAGAGAAATCTATCACCTGGATTTGAAAAATCCAAATGTGTCCCTAAGATTGAATTATTTGCTTGGCTGTTGTTAAATGACAGACTCAACACCAGGAATATGCTAAGGAGGTAGAAATTCTTGGAGGAGGGTTACAACTATGTTCTCAGTCAAGGCAATGTGGAAGAAACTGTAGAGCATTTGTTTTTTGACTTTCCTTCTGCAGCTTCTACGTGGTTGGCCCTTGGCTTCCTATGGAATGAGGGATTAAACATTCACCACAAGCTCTATCTGTCTAAGTAACAGTTCAATCAACAGTTTTTCATGAAAATATTTATGATTGGTGCATGGACTATTTGGAATGAGAGAAACAATTTCATTTTCAATCAAATACCTACTTCTGGTGCCTTATGGAAGGCAACATTCAAAGCTGAAGTCATAGAGCATTTCATCATAATCAAGAAAGAACTCCATCAGCCCATTGATTCGTGGCTCAATGCCCTATAATTTTGTTTTCTCTTTGCCTGAGTGGCCTCTGAATGCTCTGTGCCTGGTTAGCTGTTGGCCAGTTGGCTTGTTGTTTGTTTGTTAGTTCTTTCCCTTTTTTCCTTTCTTCCCCAATCTCTGGTTGGGTTTCCTTCTCAGGTGCTTGTAAGTTGTTCTAAACCTTTGGTTCTGTCAATTTAAGTTGCTAGGGGGGGCTCTGCCCCACAGTTTTCGCTCAAAAAAATTAGATTCACTAGGGGTATTGCAGACAAGCTTGTCGGCAGCGTCAGGAACTTCAATTGAGACATCTATGTATGGCATGTCGACTGGTTTTTATCCGGGACAATCATCATTGTCGAAGCCGACCCCGGTCAGACCGCCCCCATGGCCGGTTTGACCGCCCCATATGGCCAGATGATGGGTGTTTCAGTAATCCACCTCTTGTGAGCAGAGTTGATTTATCAGCTACAAGGCAATCCCAACTAGCTATTATGGATGAACTTAATAAATTTAAGGAACAAGTAGCTAGCATGGTTAAAAATAAATTCGGCATTAATATGGGTAATTCTAGGTTATACCAAAAACCTTATAAAGCCGATTTTGATCTTATGGCTTATCCCCTTGGTTGGCGCATACCTGATTTTATTAAATTTAGTGGTGAGGACAATCGTACAACTTGGGAGCTCATGAGCCAATACATTGCTCAACTAGGTGAAGCAAGTGCCCATGATTCTTTTAAAGTGTGTTTGTTCTCTTTATCTTCAATGGGAACCGCCTTTGCTTGGTTTTCATCTTTAGCCCCCAATTTTATTGATTCTTGGAATCAATTAGAACAAAAATTTCATGATCACTTCTTTAGTGGGGACTATCAATTAAAATTGACAGATTTAACATTGTTTAAGGAAGGTAAAGACGAGACGACATCTAATTACCTTAAGTGTTTTAAAGAGGTTAAAAATCGTTGTTTTAATTTGTCAATTTCTGATTCCAACCTGGCTAATCTTGCTGCTAAAGGTTTAAAATCTGCTCTTAGAGAAAGATTAGAAGGTGTGAACTTTTATTCACTTGATTCTGTTCTTGTGAGAGGCATGACACAAGAACTTAAATTGAATAAAGAAAAAGAAAAACTTGAGTCTCATCGGTCTGATGTTCATGTGGTTGATTATGTTTATAATAATTTGAACGATGAGACTGAAATTTATAGTGCTGAATTTGTGTGGACTTCTGAACATAAAACTTTTTCTTATGCATCACTTAAGCCGACTAGCAAAGGTTGGAAAGAAGAATTAAGATTTAGTTTTGATGTTTCTAATTAAGTGTGATCGCATTTTTGATGAATTGCTTAAACTTGGAATTATTAAAATATCTCACACCATGCCTCCACTTGATGAGATAAAGTTACGTGCATGTTGTAAATATCATCATTCTTATTCTCATACTACTAATGATTGCAATGTGTTTCGTCGCAAGATTCAATCGGCCATAAACGAAGGTCGTTTGGTACTTCATGAAAAGCAAGTTGACAAACATCCTTTTCCTATCAACACCATGGAATTGTAATAGCCCAAGGTTCTGGTTCGGCCACATCAAGTCGAAGCAACCAAGGGCAAGAATGTGGTGGACGGGGAAGCGAAGCCCGATTTGAAAGAAAAAGAGCTAATAAGAGAAGTTACTTGTGAAAAGACCTTTGATGGTAGAGAAACATTCAAGATCACCATCAAAGCTTTTGAACTTGGGGGGTAAGGGTCGTCCGTGCCTGTCAGTAGGCAACCACTTGAGCTTGAAAAGGCTGGGTCGGTTAAACCAGTTGGGGTAGGCGGTCAGACCGCCCCTGCCAATGGTCGCCCAAAGATGCCTAACTCGAAGCAGCTGAAGATTGGAAACTGGAAGCTCAACATGGCAAAGAATCAGGGGAGTGTTCCAAAGCCAAAGGTCACATTTGACATGTTATTCGACAAATACTCCAAACAAAAGGCCGTTATGAGTGATTGGCCATTAAAAAAAGGATGAGGTCACCCACGCATCAAGAGAGGCCATCATCGCCTCCCAGAGCAGCTGTCAGGATAAGGAGTGAATCGTCTCAACAAGGGCGACACTTTACTCCAGCTTGGATTCCAGATTCGCCTTATCTGATCTATGACGACAATGGAGTGATGTGGGTGCCATATCAACAATCCTTCCATCCTGGACGGGGAGTGTTGACGGATAAAAGACATATCCCTCTATGATCCGCAAGTGTACGGACCTCACACCTTTTTCACCACGGGATTCCCAAGGTTCTTGTCAATCCGCGGAGCAAGGGGATTACAAGTGTTCGATCTACCTTCACACTCTAGCTACTCAAACTTCTAACTACGATTAAACTAGAAAACAACTAAACTACACTAGAGAGAATGATCAAGCTATCAAGATAAAAGACACTCGCCCACGGGTCTACGATACTAGAACATGCAATCGCTTAAAGACATGAAAACCAATCTAATCTATCATGGGTTGTGACCATGATTTCGCCCTTTCCCTCCTCTCGTACTGTCACTACGCGAAGGTATTCATGACTAGACCTATGATGGACACGACGTATTGAATGGATCCAAGGAAGCATTGGAGCTCTTACTCCCTTTACGACATGGTAGCTAACCTTAAGCATTAAAGTATATTCAACACAAGATGATAGATAGATAATCCGACAAAGTGCGATTACATCTCAAGATCAATTACAACCCATGGACGAATAAGGAGATTACCCCATCAAGGTGCTAGACATAGCACCGTTGATCATGGTTTCCCTTCCGACGGTGTCTTCCTTCTTCTCCACTTGTGGGTGCTTCCTTTGAGGTGGTTGATCTCCCTTCGGAGATCTCCCTCCTCTCTCTCTAGCTTGTGGATGGCCTCCTGGTGCGAATGGCTCTCTCCTTGTCGAATGGCGGCGCCTCCAGGGTTTTAGGGTTGAAGATCCTTCGGGTACAAGGAAAGGGGGGCCGAACCGACCACCGGAGTGGGCTGGGCCGGCCGGCCTGGGCCGACCGGCCCAGGCCCATCTCAACCCGGTTCGGTCGCCCCTTCGCTCCCGTGGGTCCTCAGGTGATTATGCACTTTGCCCCCTCCACTTGCATGATTTTGACGATGTCATCCTCGCATCCAAGATGGAGGTTCTCCGCGCATGAAGTTCGGTCTTTTACGCTTCAATCCCCGGGGGTGTTCCTTCATAGCACTTCGGTCCTTGCCACCATTGGAAGTGATTTCATCAAGCTCATGAACACGAACAAGACTCAGTAAATGCTCCTTTGAACTTGTTGCGAATCCGTCCTTTATGTCCATGTTTTCCTACATAAACATAACACTTCCAAATGCATGCACATAGATGAACTTGTTATATGATTAGTGTTTCTAGTGGCGGGTTAGTTCCATAATCAAATCCAAACAAAAATGTAATGAACATGCTTGGTGTACCAAAATACACCGTCAACATCTCTCCCACGCTTAGCTCTTGCTCGTCCTCGGGCAAGTACTCATAAAAGAACTTCGTCCAAAGTGTTGTAATCGTGTACCGCTAATCCTTCTTCACAAGTTAGTCAATCCTTTCATCTTTAATACATAAACATAAAGTAATGATCATCAAACATAAACATGGGTGTTTAGAATCTTTACCACATCAAGATTTATCCCACAACTCAAACTCTTCACTCGAAGCCTTCAATCTCAGCCATGCTTACTTCTTTGCTTCCAACAGAGGGTTTTTATGATTTTTCAAAAACAAACTTCCTGTAACAAGTATTAGACAAAAACCTTTCTCCAAGCTCTCTCAAGTCACTCATATGAGGTGGCTGTCCTAAACCAATTTTATAAAACTCTCACCTCCCATAAGTCTCTCATATAACATGTATAGTGGAGCTATAGGTAGGGCTAGCGCAGTCAACACAAGCATTGTCAAACTAAGAACTTCCTCTAATGGTTGTTTACCTTTCAAAGCCAATGATCATGAGAATTAACCATATGTAGGGATATCAAGGATGAGAAGATTTAGAATGGTGGACATGTGCAAGGGCAAAAGAAAATTATGACTACGAGGCACCGATGACGTCCTCGTTGTCGGATTGCACATGGTTGGAAAAAGAGTGAAAGTTTCGTCTCTCAACAATGTTACATCCTTCCTTGCACTTTATTTTTTCTTTCACTTGATTGGTCCCTCTCATATCCTTCTTGCCACACCTCTTTTCTCTTTCTCTTCTTTTTCATTCTCACATTTTTCTCTTTCTTTACTTTTCTATATATTTTTTTCTTTCTTTCTTTCTTTCTTTTCCATACTCATACTTTTCCCTTTATTTTTCCCTCTCTTGACAACTTTTCAAAGCTCTAAACTCCTCTCTTTCTCGCATGCATACAATCTCAAATTTTAAATAAATCATGCAAGAGACGAGACGAAACTTTGAGAGTAGGTTGTGTTCAAGGAATGCGATGTACAAAAGAGATGTATAGGGTTGGGTATGGAATTCGGTGATGTACGGGACTTCCGATGTGAAAGTCACGTTACCGAATGCATGACGAGGCTAGCAACAAAAGATAAGCACAAGAACATGATCATTGCTCGAAATTAAAACTCCCAAGAGAGAAGGATCCTAGCCCAACTCATCGTGCTAATCACACTTATGGTGGAGCAAAAAGTAAATTGGCTTTGTATAGGATTTTTTTCTTACTCTCAACTTGGAAAAGGAGGTTTTGCTAACCTTTATTACAAGGTTTTTTAGATAATTTTCAGAACTGAAATCCTCCAACTTTTAGCATTAAACATAGCACAACTAACATGTGAAGCTCAAGATCGAAGTGCGGTATGGGTACTTTAAGTAGTAGCAATTCCACTAAGCACCACGGTAAACGTTTTTCGAACCACACACTTATGTTCATATATCAAGAAAGATAAACAAACAAGTGAATAAAGATAAGCATCACACAAGACACAAAATATATAAAGACTCTTTTTATTTGATTTTCTTTGACTCAACACTAATTTAAGACACTTCAAACTTGCAAAAATTTAAAAACACACTCGAAAACTAAGACTCTTTAAACTCTAAGACTCTCTCAAAGATCAAACCGAACCTAAACTTGAAGCTCAAAAGCTAAGGCTAGCTAGCTAGCTCTCCCCCATGCTAAAAACATAAGACGTCCTCATCGTATCTTACAAAATTCCTAAGGGGAAAACTAGACCTAGTGGTATTTCCCGCAACTATTGCACCACTTGTCTCTCATGTTACCGACCATGCCAAAAAGTTTGCGCACGTTGCGGTTAAGGAACTTGTAGTCGTCTTCAACTACGCGCTCCAAATCCTCCAAACGCTGCCTCATCGCCTCCATGGCATGGAGACATTCGTCGACCGAAGCGTAGAGATCCGCGATGGAGTGATGGCAAGCCGCACAATACATCGGATGCAATCCGAACGGGTCGTCATTGCCATCGTCTCCGCCGTCGTCGCCACCACCATTGTCGTTGCCGCCGTCGTCGCTGCCGCCGTTGGGGCCTTCGGGAGTCTTCTCCTTGGGCACCTCATCCCAAATGTAAAGATCGTTATCATCTCTTCCGGCGGCCGCCCACGAGCTCGGGCTACGATCGTTCATGCATCGCCATTGCGGGCAGGTCACATGATACCCTTAGGTGGAAGTTGTTTCCCTTTCTGTTGTAGAGAAGGCTAAGCAATGGTACACGAGAACCATATGTAGCATGAACGAGAGCTGGGATAAACTTGTAGACAAATTTTGTGTTAGGTTCTTCTCCACAACCCAGATGTCTGCCCTACAAAAGGCTATCGTATCTTTCCAGCAGAACGAGAAGGAATCCTTAGGTGTGGCCTAGGCTAGATTTTCACTCTTGGTGAAATCAGGCCCTGTCCTATTGATACCCAATGCTGTGTTGCTTCAACATTTTTACATATGTCTCGATCAGGACTCCGCTGGAGGATATTTTCGTGAAAGGACTCCATATGAAGCTATAGGGATCTTAGAGCAAATTTCTGAAAATATCTCCTTCATAGCTGACTTTGAACCCCTTCACAAAGAGTGTATGTCAAGCCATGAGAGTCTCTCAACAGCCGAACCAGAACCTATAATTTCCACATCCCAAGATTTGTTTGTTGAGCTCTCTCCTGAACCATGAACACTGGAGGAAGAAGAAATTCAACCTCCGGAGTTCGCTTTTCGATTCGAGGATGACCCTTCTAGGAACCACAAAAACACCTCGAATATCTCTAATGCCCATTTCGGGGAGGAAGTCTTTTCTGTCCATATCTTTCAATCTAGAAATCTTTTGACAGAACCTTCTCATAGGCCTATGGTACCTCCTTTGCCTCCCTATCCTCCAAATGAAACATCTATCATGGAGGCCATGGAGAAGAAGTGGTTGACTGGAGTGGGAAACTTTTACAAAGCACTTTGGATTTGTTCACCCTCTACAATTATTTCTTGCTCCATAAAAGGAATTATCGTAGAAGCCCATCTTAACCCCACTATGGAGGTTAATGTCATGCCATGGCACATATCGTACACTTTGTTGGGCAATGTTATGGTAAGACCATCGGACAAACTCCTCAAGAGTTGTCCCTTCGGACATATTCTTGAGTGTCGGGGGGTTGCATGTGTTGTGTCGCTCCTAGTAGACAAGATCAAGCTTAATATAGACTTCCACATCTTTGATGTCCTCGATCTTGATCTCCTCCTAGGCTCCCCTGTAGAAAAACTTCTCGATGCATCTTGAGGGAGCCTAGATGAAAAGCTTAGGGAAGCCGCTTCGGCCGCCACTCCCTTGTTCTCAGAAAGTTCTATGGCAGAGCCTCTTCCCAAGCAAGACCCGCTCGAGGAGATGATGCATGTACCTCCGCTCGCATCGCCAGAGCCCGTTCTCATTGAGGTTGTAGAATTTTCTACCCCTTAGGAGTGCGTCTCGAAAGATCCTCTTCACCTTTGTGAATGCGAGCAATCATCATCATCCTTTATCGAGTTTGAGCCTCTTCCCGCTGGCCAATACGATGTTGCTCTTGACCTTGATCGAGAATCAATATCAAGATTCGACAATGTATCTCTTGAGATGGAGAAATCATTGGCCATGGAAATCTATGAGGCACTGACTCTGGAGTCCCAAGTAAAGGATTCTATTGATGAGCATGGTAGCTTCATTCTTGATACACTACCTAAACCATGCTCACATCAAGCTTCTCCATAGTCAGCCATGCTTTATGCACTAAGCACACACGAGGACTACAACAGCCTTTTGGTCTTCTTTTGCTCAATGTTTAGAAGGTTGGTTGTAGATGTATATGTTTACCATAAGCATTGCAGATTTCATGTATGCACGGTGGCACTAACCTTGCAGCTGAAGCTTCACTGATATATCAACAATTGGTGGTTAGACGGGAATGACATCAACAATGATAGCTACAGGAAGAAGTTCCCATGGTCGAGCTTATGACCATAAACAAAGCACTACCATGAGATACCCTGGATTAGGTTAGATTTTATTTCCCTTTTCAAATAAAAAGCAAGGGCATTTTTTACGATAAGGTTGTCATTTGGGTATTTTTGGTCACTAATCTTTAAGGTGGAGATTGACAAGAATGATGGACAGGTGAAGCCTAAGAACATGTGAGCTACATCACTGCAAGACCTTTATAAGTTTTTGTTAAGAGAACATTTACAAAAGGGAGCTTGATCTCCACACACTTGAGTTTTTGTTGCTCAGCAATGCAAACTTCAAGTGTGGGGGAGATATCTGAACATCGTGAGTAAAATTCTTCTCATACCAAATCTTATCCTGGTTTGGAGGTGATGTTAGCTCCTGTGTCTTGCCTGGCTTGCTACGTCCTTCTTTTGACAATAAACAAAGCCCTTCCGGGAGGTTGCCCAATGTTCACCACCTTTTTCTCATGTTTATGTCCATTTGAAAATAGCTTGATCATGCTTTCATGCATCATTTATCTATGTTTGTAATTCTATGGTTTGAGTGCATGTTTAGCTACATGCTTTCATAGGTTGTTTTAAATTAAGCATGTTGCTTAGGTTAAAACTATCTTCTTCAATCAAACAAGACATGGTGTCGGGTTTGATTGATGAACCTTATAGTTGATGCTTGCATGGATATTGGTTGTATGTGTGAACTAACCCTTGTAGGAATTTCGAATCCAAATGGGGGTAAGTCATTGAGCTTGATTCAAAAGGAGGTAAGACAAGGCATGCCAGCCTTGTTTGAGCTAGGTCTCATGGTGAATTTATTTTTGAATTTTAATAAAGGCTCCCTGGTTCTCGAACCACTAGAGTCCCTCTTTTGTTTTTTCACATTCTGTTTGAAGACAACACCAGGTACATGAACAAGTGTGGGGGAGATCTCCCAAGTTTAACATCGACATACACACTTGAGATCTCCCACACAGGCGTTGCACAACATCGATTGCACTTTCATGACAAGGGACAAGGTAAATTAGAGTGAGCCGGCTGCCCCATGGGTCAGCTGAACCGCCACTAGTCTTCTTTGTTTCTCATATTCTTCAAGAGCGATGGTACGTGCACCCTTTATGTCACTCTTTTTGATTCATGAGTTTGAATGAGTTTGAATTCTTAATCTACTAAGTCAACTCATGGAATCTTGCTCTACCTGCTATACATGTTTCCTATGGTTGGTTTGCATATGGTTTGCATATGGAATCTAATGCCTTGGTGAGGAAATATATAAGCCTGCCACTGGGGAGGGTATGGACAAATCCACTCTTGTTCATACCCAAATCCAAATAATTATTATCCACTTCTTACCCTCCCCATTCCCACCTATACCCAATGGATAACTAGTTTTGTACTAGATTCTATACATATCCAATCGATTATTTGCACCCTCCCCACACCCTACCCTCCCCATTTCTTCAATGGATAATTATTTTCTACTCATACCCTCCCCATTTGAGGTGGGTGTGGATTTGAATATGGACAATGGATAAAAACAACAGGCATAGAAATATACACACTGAGTGATCTGAGAGACTCAAATGAGGATCTAAGCAAGGTTTGTTTTGAAAACTTATTGCAAAACCCCAAGTTACTTGACATGATGAGCAGAAGTGATTTGATTCATGACCGTTCCATTCCTCAACTGCCCAAGATGGCATGATAGCCATTCCACAGAGTTCACAAGTACAAGGTATGGTTTGTAATATCTCTTATGCTCACTTCATACCTTTGGATATCATGTCCCACTTCATTTGTTCTCCCTTCACTCGAGACGAGCAAAGGTCAACTGTGGGGGTGTTGTTGACGGCTGTTAAGTACCACTTCTATGCCGTAAACTGCTGCATAAAATAAATGGAAAGTGGACTTCAACACTAGGATAGGGGTTTATACTGACAATCTCCACTAGTGTTGTTGTTGTGACCTTTTGTTGCAGGGCACATTAAAATGCGCATTAAATGACACAGTTGAGAGCAAGTGAATCAAAGGCTTATAAAGAGCGTCATCACAGAGAGTCCGAAATACCAAAATGGACTCTACCATAATGACGAGCTTGTCGAGACGATCAAAATGGATATATTATTTGCCTACATCAGAGCTCGAATGGAATAGATATGAAAAGGACAAAAAAGATGACGCAATGCTGACATCATCATGTACAATGCCATGCAGAAGTGCCACGTGGCGGCCCACCATTGGTCGATCGCCCTGCCGAGACAATGCCCAGGTGGGCGCATGTGCACGCACGAGAGGGGGACAGCCGAGCCACACATCACGCGCGAGCTGGCCGCCGCCCCGTCACACAGCTTGCCCCAGGCGTGTGACGTGCGCACGCGCGGGAACGCGCATGACCCGCGGGTCCGTCCGGGCACGTGGCGCCCGCTGGGTGGACTACTACATGTCGGTTCCCCGGTTCGCCTGTTAGTCGTGGGTTTTCCCTTTTTAGCGGATCAGCAACACAAACACCGGTTCAGGCCCAGTTCAACCCCCAAGGATCCGGTTTTCCACCGGTTCTTTCTTACACCAACCTAAAGGCTCCTTCTGCAGTACGCTACAGTGCCAGGGGCGCCCAAAACACTGTAGAAACACCTCCTCATCCAAAGTGTCCATAGGATTATAAATAAGTGTGAGGGGGCTAAGAATAGGGACATAACATTTTCCCTCCTCTCTCATTTTATCTCTTGATGAGAGTAGAGGCTTTCCTCTCCTCCTTCTAGAGTGTAAGTGTGGAGTAGTTTATTAGATCAAAGCTAGGGAGAGAGTGAGAGGTATGTACCTCTATGGATGCTCGTTCTTCAATTAAAGTAAAGTGAGTATTTCTACATTTTCTATTTAGACTAAAGTGCAAGTGATATGTTCTTGTGTTCTTCGCCTTTTCATCATTTAGAGGCGCATGTTCTTCATGAACACACCTCCTCGATCTACTTGATAAGGTGCACAAGTTTGTATCCCGTTTGTATGATTCGTCTATTAGAGTGAAGTGGATGCTTGCATGCTCTGATTAGAATAAAGTGTGTTCGTGATTCCTTTCTAATAGTTTATGCTAGGTTGTATGAGTAGCCTTTTTCCTCTGCTAGTGCATAGATCCTGGGTTTATGCGTTCATTTGCTGCAAGTCGTTCGTATATGTTGGAAGCATAGTACGGGATCGAGTGCTCTCTTGTATGCCTTTGGTAAAAGCTAGTAGCACCTATAGTGACTCAGATCAATTATCTTCCGTGTCGTAGTTCTATTAGTACAGGGTGCCATAGTCCGTTTGCTACGACAGTAACCACAGCTGGACATTGTGACACGCTACCGGTTATCATCCGTTCGGCTTATCCCAAGGTTAGGTAGGGGCAGTCCAGGAGGAGGTGACAGCCCCTCTGGCCCTCATTGATCCTCAATAGCTGGATATAGTCAGAGCTCCTTCCACATAGATCTGCGTACCAGAGTCGCCTGTTAAGTCGGGCTATCTGTACCCTAAGCCAAGTTGTATCTAGAGATCGACCTTTAATCTCATACATAGTGCTATCTTTAGGAATCCTCTCTATCCTTGCCTCTTATCTGGGTGTGTCCTTTGACCAACTATACGAAGTTAGTGCACACACATTCCCTTGGATTAAATACCCTTGGAATACTCTGAGGTGAAAGCTACAACGATATCCGTGCTCTTGCAGATTTTTTGTGTGACGCTAAAATACCCAACAGAATGCGCGTAGGAAGTACACCACTGCATCATCGACGATAGTCACCGGACCCCTGTTGCCAAACGGGCCTCTCAGAATCTCGCTGCGGCGGCTGTACTCCTCTAAGTCGGCCCTGAGCCAGTGCCTCGGAAGAAAAGAAGCTCCGTCAACACCTTCAGACACTCCTCGACGCGACAGCCGTCTAGCAGGCTGAGAGTTTGGCGTCCTAACGACGGGAAACGCGAGCTCAAGCCCTAGAGCGGACGGGAACGCTACTCCTACTACTACTACTCCTACTCCTCCTCCTCCTCCTGCTACTACTACTACTCCTGCTGCTGCTGCTGCTACTACTACTACTACTACTACTACTCCTACTACTACTGCTACTACTACTGCTACTACTACTCCTACTACTACTACTGCTGCTACTACTGCTGCTACTACTGCTACTACTACTACTGCTACTACTACTCCTACTACTTCTACTGCTGCTGCTGCTGCTACTACTACTACTACTACTCCTACTACTTCAACTGCTGCTGCTGCTACTGCTACTGCTACTGCTACTGCTACTACTACTACTACTCCTACTACTTCTACTGCTGCTGCTGCTACTACTACTACTACTACTACTGCTGCTGCTGCTACTACTACTACTACTACTGCTGCTACTACTACTGCTACTACTACTACTGGTACTACTACTTGTTGACGCAAAAAGTGCGCTCAGCGCCAATCACACAGCAAGCCGGAGAGCTGGCTTCACACGCGCAGAGAGCAAATGACGTGCCGATCAATTTTTCCCGAAAATTAACAAAAGATAAGACAATTAAATACCAAAGCTTGGAACTTGCCGGTGGTACCGGCACAGTTCCATATTTACGGCTAAAGAGCCAAGCAAGATGACACACAGCTATGTAAAGCTATCTGTCAAAGAACCACGACCATTCGGGTAACCGCAAAGGGAAAAAGAACATTGCCGAATGGATGACGTAAGCATGACAACGATCGGTCTTTGGATAAACATAGATACATGTGCAAAGTTATGACCGATCGTCATGAAAGCTAACATTAAACAAATAAAGTAAAGCACGGACATGATCATGTATTAAAATAAGCATGCATAGATCCAAAGCATTAGTCTACCGCATGTCTAATTACTTTAAGATCCGTCGGGCACGATATCAAGCAAATCTATCCACCGCATGATACAACTTGCAAGAAAAAACCGCACCACTTTCCACAAATAGATCTATCCACCGCATGATATAATCTAAATATGGAAAGCTAAAAGCATACGTCATTTAAAACATAAATAATGCACGTGATCTACTCGTGAAGATATAACCGAATACGGCTGAACAACCGATCCGGGTCCATGAAGAAGGAACAAACATTACCACGTGAATAAATCTATCGACCGAATTAGAAATCTAATCCACCGGATGACTAGCTCCAAAGCAACCCAAAACCTCGCATCTACCGCATGATACCCGGCTCTTTCAAGATTTATACGAACAAAGCAAGCTTGAACCCGCGACACGTGACAACCTAGATCGATTCGGTTTCGGCTATCGGAGAGCATAAGATCCACGCGTCAAAACACGAAACCTGCTCGAACAAGGATCTTAAAAGAAATATAGCCGATCCAAATCTATCTAGATTGGGCAAGGGTGTGTTACATGAATTAGAACATAAAGTAAAACTCACGATAACACGGGGTAACTTAATGAATCTATTGGGTTTTGCCAAAATCCAATAGAGCCGATAACTAGCCTCAAGCCAGATCTTAGCCTACTGCATGGCTCATGATCTAACAAGAAACCCTCTTGAACCAAGCTTGAATCTACCGCATGACACGAAGCATGGTAACAAGACTACTTGCATCAGATCTAAATCCACCGCATGATACTAGACATGATACAAGGTTGCCGGTACTCACGGAGGTCGACGGATCGATTGGCCCTCTCGAAGAACTCGACGACACGACAAGGACTCTAGGGTTTGGCGTAAGGCCGGTGTGTATTGAGGAATGAACGTGTGCGTTACATACATCCAGGGATCATATTTATACCCTGTCAATTACAATTGCGAATGGATTCATTGCCTAACTAAACTCGATCGTCTGTCCATCCATTCGTCTCTCCTGATTCGAGCCACGTCACCGTCCAATCCCGCAAAATCAGCTTTACTGTTCCTTTGCCGAATCGTAGCAGATAGCCGACCGCAGATCTCTTTGCCGAAAATCTCTGAAAATATCCTTCCTTCCATCAGACGGACTCTTTTTCGACCCGGTCCCATAGGTCAGACTACTACTACTACTACTACTACTACTCTACCACCACTACCACTACCACTACTACTCCTGCTCCTGCTACTACTGCTACTCCTACTACTGCTACTCCTACTACTACTACTACTCCTACTACTACTACTACTCCTACTACTACTACTACTACGACTACTACTACCACTACTACCACTACTACCACTACTACCACTACCACTACTACTACTACCACTACCACTACCACCACTACTACTACGACCACTACTACTACTACCACTACTACTACCACTACTACTACTACCACTACTACTACTACCACTACTACTACTACCACTACTACTACTACCACTACTACTACTACCACTACTACTACTACCACTACTACTACTACCACCACTACTACTACTACCACTACTACTACTACCACTACTACTACCACTACTACTACCACTACTACTACTACCACTACTACTACTACTACTACTACTACTACTACTACTACTACTACTACTACTACTACCACTACTACTACTACTACTACTACTAATACTACTACTACTAATACTACTACTACTACTACTACTAC